>CM053026.1:566976069-567576069 GCA_028564925.1 Lithobates sylvaticus | reverse complement strand
GGATCATATAAACATGAAAGGTGGCATAGCAGGTGTTGGAAAAGAGGTAAAAATCTCTCAAGAAGGTATAATCATGTCACCATGTCATGGTAACAAAGGTCTCATAAAGACTGACAGTACAAAAATGTAGCAATTCAGTGGGTATAGGTATATAAATGTGACACTTTGATACTAAAACTTAGTTTTTTTACAAAAATAACAAACATGCCTATACTTACCTGCTCTGTGCAATGGTTTGACAGGTACCTGCTCCCACTTCCGCTGCAAACTCAGCCAGAAGTTAAGCCTCCCTCCTCCTTCTCCCGCAGGCGGCCCATTTACAGAGTGCTGCGTGCGTCATGCATGTACAGTAGGGAACTGACTGTGAAGCCACAAGGCTTCTGGTTAAAAATTAGCTCGGGTAAGGACACCGCTGGATTCCTGGACATGTAAGTGTCCTAATATTAAACAAAAATCAGTAGCTACAGTATTTGTAGCTGCTGACTTAAAAAACAAATATTCAGAAGGAGCCTGGAGCTCCTCTAACTCATACATGGGCAAAAACAGAGACGTGGATGTAAGATTTCTTAGACTCCAGGGTTCAAACACAGCGCTATCATAGCAGCATATTAGGAGCAAAGCAAGATCACCTAGTCTCCCAACTGTGGTCCTCTGTGTGGGTCTAAGCAGCACCCGGCCCGAGTGGTTACCAGGTAAAAGCAGCCTCAGCTCGATTCATCCAGACCACAACGTCAACATGTTTCGCCCTGCCCTCAGTCTAAGCAGCAGTACTCAGTAAAGTGTGACTGCCCGCATTTATCAAAGTGCCCAACATAATTACCCAGGCTTGTTGGTCACAGCAATGTTTATGGTTTTGGGCTGTTAACCACGGATACATGTGCCCAATGGCTTAGAAAAAAAAAACAAATCATAATGAGTGAAATGGTAGAAATGCGCTGTAACATTTTACCTCACTGATGAAGTCCGTGGTCTGTGCTCCCTGACATCCATTACCCATCCAACATGACTTTCCACAGGTGGATTTGAACTTTTTTTTATTTTTCAGTACATTTACATGCAGACCAAACCAACAGTAGCAGGAGTTGGGAGAAACTTTTTTTTTTTTTTTTTTTCTTTCTTGGGGTCTACAAACACAACAGTCTGATTATTTCAAGTGCAACTGCACCTTTTGGCCAAATGTGGTCCTGTATTGTATTCGGATGACGACATGAGGTTAGTTTAGGTAATGACCGTATTTAGTACAGTATGTGGATTCCTTTTTTCCAAGTCTTATTTATAACGAGAGTATTGATTTATCTTCCTGAAAAAATATAGAATTTAACTAAATAGTCTAGACTGTAGAATAGCTTGATATAAAAAGACCTACAAGAATATGCTTTTCAATTTTGGGCACTAGTTTACAAAAAAGAGGTTGTAGAACTGAAGAGTCCACAGCGAACACTTGAAGAAAGGATTTTCCCTGCTGGATCACCCTTTGTAAAGGCTTTGATTTCTGCAGGTTTAGGGCTCCAAGGATACAGGGTGGGGTTTTTGTTTGTAAAACTTGATGGACACATCTTTTTTTTCTATGTAACCTGCAAACATGTGCTATAATAATTTTGAGCTTCACCTGGTTATCCATGGATTTGGTTTCCTTTACTACGGGGTAAAAGCGTGGAGTCTTGCTGGGATCCTGCAGGCGTGGAGTACGGGGAGTTTTAGGAGTTCTAACAGGTATGGATACAGGAGATTCTGGAACACCTGTTTGTAGATAAGGACAATCAGGATTTGGTGCTTGAGGTTTACAAAACAAATCAAATCAGCTTAAAAAGGTCCATAGCATGTTACCTTGAGGAAAAATGGGAATATTTGGCGGGGACTGTTCGGTATCTGGCTGAACTGGAAGCTCTGGTACAAGACTGTCAAACTCTGCTTTACTGATGAGATTTAATTTCCTGAAGTTTTCTATTTCTTGCTGAATTTTGGGAGGCAGAAAAAAATAAAATAAAAACACAATAACCACACAAAACCATGTTAACAACAATCTTTAGGACTGAACTACTTCTAGCACTGTAGTCAAACCATAGGTTTAAACATGCAAAGAGGGATGCTCAGAAACAACAGTTACATTTTGGGGGGGTGCAAACATTTTTTGAAAAAAAAAAAATGCAATCACTGTGCCCATCAAACGCAGCCACTGTCAAACGCAGCCACTGTGCCACTCAAACGCTGCCACTGTGTGCCCATCAAACGCAGCCAGTGTCCTCAATTGCTGCCACTGTGCCCATTAAACACTGCCACTGTGCCCATCAAACACTGCCACTATGCCCATCAAACACTGCCACTGTGCCATAAAATGCTGCCAGTGTGCCCTTGAATGCCGCCAGTGTGACCCCTCTGCCCGCAGGGTCCTTTGTGCGTCTCCTGACGTCCTCATCTCCCGTCCTCACCTCCTAATAGGCGTCCAATAGCGATGTCTGCTATTTCAGGAAATCAGGTGATGAGTAACAGATCCGAGCACCTGATTGGCGGAGAGGCTGTTTAGTGTTAGGAAAGTGAATATTCATTCGCTTTTCTAACACAGCATGGCGCTCGCAAGTCACTTTTTTTGATGCCTATTAAAGCCTATGGCTCTAATCAGCCTGCAATGCATGAATCTATCTATTGGGGATAGAGGGGGTGGCGCCCGAGCGCCCTTATGGACGCACCGCCACTGCATACACAGTATATCATTTACATCAGTACAGATACTAGCTGGATGATGGAGTGAGTTGGATACACCCATACAGGCTAGATGAATTCATAGGAATTTGTGAGAAAGACTTGCCTGATGATTAGATCAATGCTTAACAGTGGATCCACACAACAGGGACATGGGGTGAGTGATATGCACACAGATTACACCACCCATTGCTTTCCATTGAATTCAGTTTACATTTTAGGCTAGGTTTACACACGTGGCAGTGCTTGTTGCCCTTCTGAAAAGCAACTGGCAGATCGCTTTCCAGAGGCATTTGGAAGGCGCCTTCTTCACTGCCTGATGAATGGGTTGCATTTAGCAGCAGTACTTGGGAATAGTTTTTGCCATAGTTGCGAAGTGTCTGGTGTACACTTATGTATGCCAATGAGGCCTAAAACGTGATGTCAATCAAATTCTCATGTGAAAGTTACAAGAAATCAGTGTAAAGAATGCTGCATTTGATTTTACTGCACAGAAATATATGGCTTTGCAAGGTAAATGTTGTAAATTACTCCTAATAAACCAGGTTTAAAAATACCTTCAATGCTAGGTGATCGGTTTCACTATCTTCCTTCCATAGGTCCTGCTCATAATAGTACAGCCCATTGTTAATATCCTTGGCTAGTTCAGATGTCATTTTAGATCGTGACGTGTGATTTCCTGTACGGTCTCCACCTGGATGCTTCCTAAGGTGAGGTGGGGTCTGTGTAACAATAAGGATTTTATTCAGGTCTTGATCATCAATCTCATAATCTGAGTCTTCATCAGACCAGTCTGTGAAGTTATTTTTGCGTCCTTCTAGGGGTTCCATCTCCTCATCAAACATGAAGTCCAGCTCTTCTTGCTCCACTTCCTCCGTCACGCGTTGTTTTGGAGTCACTGGACAGCTCTCTGCTTCCTGTAAGCAGACATGTTTCAATGACTCTGCTTCAGCAAACCATAATGCAGTTCAGTTCTAGGTGAAAATACAGATAATGAAGACATTAAACATTCAACCAATCTCTATACCTTTGGCTTTGTAGGAGAGGCTCTGTGTCTTCTCTTTACTTCAATCCACGGTTCAAAATCCAGATCTGGCAGACTTGCAGATAAACCTTTTGACATTGTCTGCAGGTTGCTGGGTTCTGAACTTCTTTCTGGAAACAGAGGACTTCCTTTCCTAGGAGAATTAGGAGCAGATCCTAGAAAGAAAGGGAGAAGATTTTATTCATATATATATATATATATATATATATATATATATATATATATATATATATATATATATGTATATATATATATTTATATTTTCTTTTTTTTTAAGCAGACTACAATATTTCTGAACTGAGCATGCTTCTGCTTTCATAGCCTACTATGTTTTTTTTTCTCTCCATGAAGGAGAAATACTTTATTAGAGAATACAGCAATTACAAAGAAATCAGTATAAACATTACACTAGAAGTGCATTTCAGTTTACAAAACATACTCTAGATCCCAGGTCAGCAACCCCTTGACAGCGATCTACCAGCTGAATGCACCCAAGTGACTGATAGATCGGTCCTGGACTTGCCAACCTGCTGTCACCAGGCGTGGATGAAGGCGGCGGCCAGCTGCAGAAGGAGAGAAGCAGGGCAGGAGGCAGCAGGTGGCTGCGGAGGCATCGACCTGTCGCATGAGGTGATGCCTCGTCTATATAGTTCCAGCTGCAATGTCAGGAGGAGTGATACTAATAGTACTCCGCCTCTTAGTCTTGATAGCAAAATCCACATCGGCTGGAAGCGCTGAAAGAAGTGAAGATCAGTGGGCATAATAGGGCACAGTAAAAGCTATATGGGCACAAAAGCATTTATATAGGCACAAGAACATAAAGATGCTATTGTGCCCATACAGATGCTCAATAACAGCTATATGGGCACAAAATGGCATGTGTACACCTTTGGCTGCTGCCTCTGCAGCTAAAAGGGGTAGGGATTGGGGAAGGTAAAACCGCAGCTTAACCACAGGGTTTTACCAACCCCAACCTCACGTGTAAACAAGCCTTAAGTGTGCCGTCGCTAAATGCAACCAAGGTCTGGTTTACAAGTGCGACAGGCACTGCTGCTCCTCTGAAAAGTGATGTAAGCATGTTGGACAGGTGGTGAAGAGGCAGATTTAAACCTATAATTGCTTTTCTTGTTAAAAAAAACTATAATTGCCATGCGATGCGCACAATTGCAGTTTGGTAGTACATCCAATGTAACACCTCTGAAAAGCTGCACATGGATCACTTTCCAGAGAAGCCTGCTCTGCATTTGTGCGATTTAGTGTGGTGCAATTTTGAAGCCCATTCATTTGAAGGAGCTGCAAATCATATCGGACTGCACATAAAATGCACTGTGCCAAATCACATGATACTGCAGTGCCATGTGATCTCATGCCCACAAACACTGCATTTGCAATCTACGTTTGGGGTTAGTAATGTATTGGCACCCACAGTAGATCCCAAACGCAATGCGTTTTGAACACGGTGCAGGAAACGCACATGAAACATGCCTTTCTGGCACCGCGTTCTGGTGTGAACCGAACCTAACAGGACACTGTCTGGTGATCTTTGACTTCGCCGGTGTTGTTCAGGTAGATCTCCACAACTCTAAAGGTTGCCTACCTCTGCATTAGATATTGGGGGTTATTTACGAAAGGCAACTCCACTTTGCACTGAAAGTGCATTTCGGAAGTGCAGTCGCTCTAAACCTAAGGGGAAGATCTGAAATGAGTGGAAGCTCTGATGATTTTATCATCCAATCATGTGCAAGCTAAAATGCTGTTTTTTATTTTCCTTGCATATCCCCCTCGGATCTACAGCGACTGCCCTTGTTGAGCAAAGTGGATTTTCTTTTAGTAAATAACCCCCATTGTGTCAAAGAGACCTAGTAATACAGAATATATAATTCTGTATCAAATATATATATAAAAGACAATACAGCAAAAATACAATTCAATACAAGAGGGTTAGGATATGCAATATTTACACACCGGGAGCAAAATATGAAAATGCCCGGATACAAGTAAGAGCAGGAAGCGTACCTGTGTGATATGCCTGCAGCTTTCCCGGTACAAACTCAGGGCAGTTGATGAAGCGGGTGAAGTCAGTACGTTTCACTTCTTGAGGTGGAGTAGAGGGAATGGGCCATTTTTCTGGATCTACTTTTTTCCTTATTTTCTGGTCCACCAGTTCTACCTCTGTGCTGCCTTTCAAAGCCTAAACATACACAAGCATTTGTTTTCATATATACAGTATATATACACACACACAAGCTTTGTAAACATGTCACATTGCACAAATAGCTGAATTCATCACAGTGACTCCTCACCCC
Source organism: Lithobates sylvaticus (assembly GCA_028564925.1). NCBI lineage: Eukaryota > Metazoa > Chordata > Amphibia > Anura > Ranidae > Lithobates > Lithobates sylvaticus. Next base: position 567,570,018 of record CM053026.1, on the reverse strand, counting down.
TTCACTACTATATATAGACTGAAATATCTGAAAAGGAATGAGCTTCTTCTGTGACCCCGATTTATAAAACCCATACTTTGGTACTGGCATGCTTGCACCCAGTATTATATGTTAATAAAAAAAAAAAACAAAAAAAAAAACACAACAAATAGTTAAGATATGTAAAACATCAGTTTACATAAAAAAGGATATATTTAATAGGGTAAGTTCCCCTTTACAGAAAATATGTAAGGTAAACTTACACTGGACCTCATCCCCCAGTCCTGCTGTACCGGAGTCCTGCAATCCCCCGCTGTCAGCCATTGGAACGCCACTTCACTAGTCGGGGGATTTGAAATCCTCCTGGATTTCTCTTCCCTCCTCCAGTGTTGATAGGATGGGCTAGATGGAGTCTGATGGCTCAGTGCTGTCCATGTGGCGGTGCTGACCAATTAGAATGCTTCCTATCCATACATGCTGAGAGGTACGGATTGGAGATTAAGCTGCAGGGATTTAAAATCCCTGTACTGGCGAAGCAGCGTCCCAGTGCCTGACAGCGGGGGATTGTGGGACTTCAGTACAGCGGGACCTGGGGGAATGGGGAGGGGGTCCAGTGCAAGTTCAGCTTAGAGATTTTCTGTAAAATGTGAAAGTACACTTTAAATAAAAATCTATAAAAAACATTGTACTGTAGTTTCAATTTAAAAAGGACCATTGCCACATCATAAAGAAACAGCTGCAATTTTCTAACAATTTATGCCTCTAGCTATGGGCAGCCTACACAACTAGGAATTCTACTACTGGTGTCATGAAAGCAAATATAGGCATTTTCCCCATGCATGAAGAATTAATGCATTCTTTACTTTTGGATATGGCAGGCATTACCTCACAAATCTTACTGACATCGGTGGTCAGAGACTGCACCCGACGAAAGCCTGCTATCAGGGAGAGGGGTAAAAATCCTTGGGCATCCATTTTTCTTCTCAAATAAAAATCCCTTTCCAAGTTTTCCAAACTGAAATAATATTCACTGAAAGAGAACAGTGGGAATAATATAGTTATTATGCATCAGGTTTTACAAAACCATTGATTTGATTTTAAAAACGCATCAGTAACCCAAAACACACACTTACATCTGACGTTTCAGGTACTCCTTCAGCAGCTTTCCATCTAAAGGATACATCTGGACACCAGTTCCATAATTGTAGCAATACATCATACTTCTGTTATCACCCAAGTCTGACTGAAAGGGCGCATTCCCCTTACGGACACCATACTGAACTGTAATACAGAGAATAAAGGAAGAGTGATCACAATTCTTTGACATTCTGCATATTTAGGTTTACTCTTTCTTACAGAGGAATTTCATGTTTACGTCCAATACACATAGGGTAATACTATACTGGAATGCACACAATGTTAACTAAATGAAGATATAAGAAGATAAAAAGTTGACATCATGAAACAGTTTCAATGGTTATCTGCAGCCAATCCGAACTGCTCATGTTTTCAACTGTTTTAATATATCGCCTATACATCCTCCCCAACAGACTTTGAGGTTCTAAAAGGATTTCATTTTCAGTATATTCTGTGGAAAACTACATGTAGCTGCAATTTAATAAATATATAGATTGTACCCAGCATCAGTCAACGTTCTTGGGAAGCTGAAGGCATGGCCCTTAAAGTGCAGTTCCACCCACTTTTACAACTCTTCAGTATTCCTCACTAAAGTGTGCACTGTAAACGAATTGGATATTTTTTTATTTTTTTTCTCAGCACCTACTGTATATCTGCTGTATTAATTTTTCACTTCCTCCTCCCTGGCCGCGGCCCATCGCATCATGTCCTGTTTGCAATGCCTCCTGGGAAGGAGCGGCAACTTCCTCTGATACTGCCGTTGCTATGGAAACCTGACCTGAAACCTATTACACTGCTTGTGCTGCACTGAGCATGTGCGAGATCTGCAAGGATGAGATCCAGGAAGAAATGCAGTCTGGCTTCAGATGCCCACACTTAAGATGGCCACGGCCTGCTGTAAGTTTATAAAATAACATACTACTGCTATAAACTAACAAAATGGACCTTAGTTTACAGACTAACTTTACTAGAATACATTAGGCTTGTGTATTATAGGGGTATTTTTATTTAAAAAGTATAATTTCGGCCGGAACACCGCTTTAATGTATCCACTGATATCACATGCAGACCAAACAAAAAATGATTCTTGTTGACATATGCTTCAGCTTGTATAAGAGCAGCATGTACAGCAAACAATTTAAATAAAGACTTTAAAGCACAATTCAGCTCTAATTTTGGGAGGTTAAGAACAAATCCTAGTGCTGACTGTTACTTTAAGCAAGCTGCTAGCAAGATTCAGCACTTGAAGCTGTTTGAATGTTTAAAGTGCCAATTACCACTCCTATTGAGATACAGATTGAACATCCCTATAGTAAAGTTCTATAAAGGCCTAAATAGAGCTGCTTAGAACTAAAGTTCCGCTGTTTGCTGCAAGCAGGCAGGTATTTTTTTTCTTTCACTGCAGAAAATACATGCAAGATCTCTTCTGCAATAAAATACACTTACCTGTGTGCAACATTCCCCAGCATGTAAACTGAGGTGGGTATGCACAGTTCAGCTTACACCTGCTGGCCCAATCCATGTGTGCCAGAAAAGTGGCCTCCTGCGCATGCGTGGGAGCGGCGTCATCCTGTGCCAGCCAATGAAGATGGCTGAAAACCGGCTCACAGAAGATGTTCGTGCCGGTGAGGGACAGGATCGTTTGATGAACGGCAAGTATAAACTGCCTTTCGTTCCGCTTGAAAGCTAGCCCAAAGCTTTACAAAAGCTTGATGTACACACTGCGCTTCTTTAAAATGAAACTCGTGTGAACTGTACCATAAAGGGCTCATTTATCAGACCTTTGTGCAGATACAATAATAATTCTAAGATCAGTCCATTTAAAGAAGTGTAAGCTCACCTTTACAGAAATCTGTAAGGTGACCTTTACACTGGACCCTCTTCCCCATCCCACCCGGTCCCACTGTACCAGATTGCCACGATCCACCCCCCCCCCCCAGTGGTCTGGGGATTTGAAATCATGGCAGCTTTCTCTTCTCACAGCACTGACAGTACATGCTAGATGGCTTCTGACTGGTCAGCGCCGTCTATGTGACGGTGCTGACCAATTAGAATCCCTGTAATCTGTACTGGCTAAGCAATACGGACACGAGATTAAGCTGCGGGGGGTTCAAATTCCCAGACCTCTGAAGCAGCTTTTCGGTGTCTGACAGCGGGGGGATCGTGGCAATCTGGTACAGCGGGACCGGGTGGGATGTAGAGAGAGTCCAGTGTAAGGTCACCTTACAGATTTTCTGTAAAGTTAAACTTATACTTTAACCTTAAAACTACGTATAAGGCTGAGACTTCAAGTACACAACTGGAATTTCTTCTTACTCCTAATTCCTTTACTTAAAAGGTAAAAATATTTTGCAAACATGTGGCAGCAGCAGGGATTAGGGAGTGCCACTGTGCATTTGACATAATGTAGCAATCATGTCAGCATACTGGCAGATCAATAGAGAATGTATATGGTTAATATACCATGTAAATAAAAACTTACTACAGTATGCTGTGGAACATTACCATTCATAACTGAGCTACACCATTCAGAACCGGAAATTCTGGTTCTGAAAAGACAGTTAAAATTCAGAAAAGGAAAACATTTGAACTCGTATGATGATTACCTTTTAAAGACAAATATATTTAGGACACCTAAAAAATTGTACAATTAACTTATTTCCTGTCCTGATTAAATTAATACAAACTATTTACACTGCCCTTTAAACTTGTATGCCATGTTTAGAAGTAATGTGTTGAACAAGACAAATAGCCTGGAAAAAGTGCAGACATATTTTGCAACAGGGCTTAAAAGAACGGGTCCCGGAATTTGTCATCTGGTTTTCCTCTTTTTCATATTTCAATAAAAAACATTGTACCAGAAAAGAACGGGTCCCTGGGTGGTAGCATTGTGTAAAAGGCACACAGGATACTGAAGTAATTACCCTTCAATTTTTTGGGCATGTTTGTTAAAAGGCAACCACCCAATAAAATGGGTGACTGTTTAAAGCAGAATTTCAGAGCAAAACAATAATAGCCTATTAGAAAATAGGATATATGGAGTGCCCTACAGATCACTCATTTTCTTGGTACTCTGTCAGATCCGAGACAGTTTGATAGACCCCCCAATAGCTTTGAGAAACTGTGTTCAGAAAGAGGAGCTAAGTCACATACTCTATCGGCTAATTATGAGGTATTATCTACAGTAAGAGATGTACCGCTGCCCTGCGTACAGGAATGGGAACACGAATTGGGGAGAAACTCTAGTAAAACACAACTACGACAAATTGTGAGGTTTACACATGAATCATCTATTGGTGTGAAAACTCAAGAGACTAATTTTAAAATTTTTACTAGGTGGTATGTTCTATTCTATACCAGATAGATTGAAGAAGTTTCTCCCCGATTCTTCGGATCTTTGTTGGAGATGCCAGGCAGATAAAGGTACTATGTTGCATATTTTTTGGGACTGTCCTAGATTATAGAACTACTGGAAAGAGTTAGGTCGCATCCTTCAGAGGACTACAGATCATAGGATACCAGAAGATCCAACCTTTTTTTCTTTTTCATGTATCTCAAATACCAGAACGGCAATACAAGTGAAATGGTGTTATGTCATCTGCAAGATGCTGCAAAAGCATGTGTTCCGTTGGCATGGAGATCAACGTCACCACCGACGATAGGGATGTGGTTGCGTAAAGTGAAAGAAATTAGTAAATTAGAAGACCTGGTCCTCTCCTCACGACATAAATAAGAGAGATACTCAGAGACTTGGTCTCCCTGGAATACTTTCTTGAGTTCGGAAGAGGGTAAAACCCTCCTTGATAGTAATTTGGACAGCTAAAGTAGAGATCTAAGGACATAATCTGCCTCCCTTTTAAGGAGCAGGGTTTGGGTTGTTTTTTATTTTATTTTTTTATTTTTCTTTGGAGGTGGAGCTCCATGGATTGACTCTGAGGCTCCGTTTTTTTATTTATTTTATTTTTTGCACTTCCTTTTTGGTGTTTTGCTTTGTTTGGATTTGTCTGTGTTATATTGGATTAGTTTGGTGGATAAAAAGGGGTAAATGTAAAGGGAGAAATTGGTCTGGGTTAGGCTTGAGAATATAGGGGGGGTAATACGTAGGATATTGATTTGAAAGGAATTAAAATAGGAATAAACCGAATGTATCGCTGGAGGATATAAAACTATGTTCCAAGTATATATAAATTTGCTTAGTTATGTTTACTCCCTTTAATCGCTTTTTCCAAGTTTACATAAATGTATTTGTGTTTGTAATATGTTTTAAATAAATAAAAGATTAAAAAAAAAAAAAAAAAAAATGAAAATAGGATAAAAAAAAAAACCTTTGCAGAAATATTCACTTTTAAGCCACAGACTTTCTCCATAGCATTTATTTTCCATAGGGTGCTCTGACCATTCAACCCGCTTGTTCTGAGCCCAGACTGTCCAGTGCCCACTTGCTTGTGACTGGCCAGTAAAAACAGAAATTGCAGTCTGATGAGCTCATCTTTCTGTCATTCTCTGTATTTACCACCTAACAGCAAGCTTCTTGCAGCTCCTTCTGCTACAAGAATGCTTTATTTGTATAACCCAACCCAACTGTTGGTGGGATCATTTTATTTGGTGAGCGGCCATTCTTTACATTTAAAGCCCAGTGATGATGCACTTGCACTTTGGATTTTTTTCATTTGCACAAGGACAATTTTATATGAACTGCATGTGGGAAGTTGGAACCACTTATTCATTCTATGCAAATACAGGAATTGTTGGAGCACCAATTTATTTTATGAACTTTTGGAACACCTGTTAATCACAATTTGTTGTGTATATTAATACATATACACAAAAGACCTTGGATTTTAAGGATGTATTTAATAGCACTGATACACAGTATAATTCAGATCTAGGGGGCTTATTTGTATGCCTCAAAAATCTCATGGTAACTGGGATGTTGCTTTCCTAGAGAAATACTTAGGGGACAACATGGTTCCCAGAAGTCTCAGGTTTGAGATCACCCCTCGGGAAGATGAACAAGATCTCCTGGGTTGGTTTACTTATAACCCGCAAAAGGCGTAAACTTCAGAAATTAGACAAGGATATTATTGAATTAAAGATTAAATTGCCGTCTCATAAGGATTTAGACAAGTATAAAAATAAATCTGACCTTCTTAAAAAAGTTTTGGAGAAAGAGGATCTTGATCAAAAAGGTAAAAAGAAGTATCTTAGGGATCTGGATGACTACAAATATAATTCAGTACTCAAATGGCAGGCTAAAAGGAATAACCTTAAAATCTAAAGTTAAATATGAAGGTAATCCATCTGGGGTACAAATGGGATCTTCCATTCCTGTCTCCCAACAACAAAAGTTACCACACTCTACAGGTGCTGGCACCCGTGGGAGAAGTTGGAAAAAAGTTAGGAGGAGGCCCCCACACCTATAGCCATTCCAACACTTGGGTGGAACCCCTAGGAGAGATGGTCCCCCTAACAGGAATAATAAATGGAATTCCTATAATAATCTACATTAACCCCAAGAAGTGGGTTTATTCCCATACATAACAATTATGAACCTTTGAGAAGGGACTATGATGATATTTGGGATTATAATGATAATAGATATATCACACAGCATCCCTCTTATCATACACCTAGACAATACCATTCTGAACAAAGCTTGCCTCAATGGAACAGTCCAGCCTATCATCCCCCATGGAGATCTGATTAAACCTCTTCCGGCGCACCACAAGCCCCCCCCCCCCCCCCCGAGAGGCCCCCAAAAAAACAAAAGGGATGGAGATGCAAAAGAGGGACCAGAGGGGGGAGGTGGCGCAGACACAAAGAGGAGAAGGGTATAAAAGATCAGGGCATTTTCAATCTCAATAAATGTGAACTTAGTGGTTTATCAGGGGCAAACTTAAGACCATGATTCCAAAAAAAATTTCATTACAACTAAATTTGGTGCATTTATAGATGTACAGAAGTACATTAGAAAGATTAACATGAAGAGATACTTTCTTTCCAAGCCTCCTCAGGCTCCTGAGGTCAATATGAGGGGTATTATGTATTCAGGGTTGACGAATGCTTCTCTCTTCAATCCACCTGGAAACCCTGTTCCTTCTATTTCAGTGTTTAAGGAGTTGGTTCTTAAAGACATAGAGAAATTAAAGATTACAAATTTTTTAATAATAAAAGATTCACTGATGGGTTAAAGTCCCTTAAGAGTAGGGATGACATCATTGTCCACCCCGCTGATAAATGGGGCGGCATTGTTGTACTCGAGAAGTCCTCCTGTAAAGAGGAAATTATGACAATTCTTTCCGATAGGGTGACTTATGTATCTCCCCCTAATGATCCAACTGTTAAATATAAGAAGGATCTAGGGAAGTTGATCAATGAGGGCTTTGAAGATAATATTCTTACTAATAAAGAAAAATAGTTTCTTCTGCCTGCTGCACCCAGAATACCAGTTATCTATTATCTCTCTAAGGTCCACAAGGACCCAGTTAATCCACCTGGTAGGCCTATCATAAGTGGACTGGATTCGTTAACATTGCAAATAGGGAAGTATATAGATGTTTTTTGCAACCCCTGGTGACTGGGACACCTTCGTTTTTGAAGGGCTCTTCTCAGATCATTAAGATCTTGGGGGAGATTGAGTGGAGGGATGGCTACTTATTGGCTAAGGCTGATGTGGCCTCCCTCTACACAATCATTTCCCATGGGTATGAAGCAGTAGAGTCATATTTGAAAAGGGATGACTTTATCTACATATCAGGAATCTTTTGTGCTGAAACTACTTACTTTTGCCATGTCACACAACTATTTTTGGTTTTGAGGTTCCCGTTATCCCCAGGATCGTGGTGTGGCCATGGGGGCTAAATTTGCCCCTAGCACGGCCAACCTCTTTACGGCTAAATGGGAGGAGGAAGTCAGCTATGCTCCACGGAGACCAGAGTTGGTCTTCTGATGGAGGTACATTGATGACGTCCTCCTCCTTTGAAATTGTGATTTGACATCTCTGAATGAGTTCTTTACAATACAAAGAGTTCATCTTTGTATAGAGGTGAGTGATGGAGTTTTGGTTACTTGATCCTACTTTAACCACTTGCCGACTGCAGTCAGCACATATACGTCAGCAGAATGGCACGGCTGGGCAAAGTAACGTACCCGTACGTTACTTTGAAATTCCCGCCGCAAGCTCCGTGATCGAGTCCGCAGGGGTAACCGCGATCGTGTCACGGAGCCCAAGAAAGGGAAGATGCCGATGTAAACAGCATCTCCCCATTCTGCCTAATGACAGGACACTGATCGTCTGCTCCTTGTCATCGGGAGCAGCGATCAGTGTCCACGTCACACAAGCCCATCCCCCAGACAGTTAGAAACACGCCCCTAGGACATACTTAACCCCTCCCCGCGTCCTAGTGGTTAACCCCTTCACTGCGACTGACATTTTTACAGTATTCAATGCAATTTTATAGCATCGATCGCTGTATTAATGCCAATGGTCCCAAAAATGTGTCAAAATTGTCCGATGTGTCCGCCATAATGTCGCAGTCACAATAAAAATCGCTGATCGCCGCCATTACTAGTAAAAAAAATTATTAATAAAAATGCCATAAAACTATTCCCTATTTTATGACGCTATAACTTTTGTGCAAACCAATCAATAAACGCTTATTGCGAATTTTTTTTACCAAAAATATGTAAAAGAATACGTATCCGCCTAAACTGAGTAAAAAATTTTTTTTTTTATATATTTTTGGGGGATATTTATTTTTTCAAAATTGTCGCAATTTTTTTGTTTATAGCACAAAAAAATAAAAACTGCAGGGGTGATAAAATATCACCAAAAGAAAGCTCCATTTGTGGGGAAAAAAGTAGGGTTGCACCGATACTAGTATCGGTATCGGTGCCGATACCGAGTATTTGCCTGAGTACTTGTACTCGGGCAAATGCTTCCGATGCTTTACCCGATACCGGAAGTGAGTGTGCGAGCGGAAGTGAGTGGGCGGGCGGAGTGGGTGGGAGAAGGCGGAGCGGAGCGCGGCACAGTCAGAGTACAGCGGAGCTTCAAAGGTAAGCCTTGCAGCCTGTTTAAGCCTGGCAGAGGTGTGGGTCACTCACAGGCGGGTGCAGCCGTGTGCAGCTGTGTACATCAGTGACTGGGCCGTCAGAATCGTAAACGGAAGTGACGGCCCGAGTCTCCATCAGAGGCTGTACACGGCAACTCCCATACACCCGTGCACCCTGAACTCGGCCTCAGTAGCCTGCAGTCACAAGGCGGCAGCAGACATCTTGTTACACCCAGCCCATATAGTTCACTAACTATATGGGCTGGGTGTAACAAGATGTCCGCTGCTGCATTCTGACTAGGCTTACTGAGGCTCAGTGCAGGGTGTATCAAGATGGGCTCTTGTCATCACTTGTTGATTTTATTGTATCATGATCATCATGCCATATATTAGTGCCCAATGCCCATAAGTGCCAGCTATCAGTTCCGCATATCAGTGCCCATCAGCTCTAGGAGATGAACACATGGAAACAGGATTGCAGCACAGATCGAATTGGCCATATCCCCTGGGACCGAGTGGAGGAGAGGAGTTTGGACTAAGCTACTAACATTCTCAGTGCCCTGAATCACTGGCCCGAAGGTGAGAGGCTAGGGAGCACCAGTTGGGGATTTATATGCTTGCACCTATCTGCTGCCTTTTCGGGATTAAGCTTCATGTCACCATACCCACCCACCTAGACGGGCTATATAGGACATCGGTGGGATTTACGGACATTTTATCTATTGCCATTTCATCCACTCCAGTGCATGGACACTATTAATTATCATTACTGTTATCACTATTTGCTATCATGAACATTGATTTACTCACGGGACTTTTTCACTCATTTTTATCATAGTCACTCACACCATTTTTCGCAATTATCATTTATTGCCTAATTTTATGTATAATTCTTTTATGCATTTTATGGTTGACTTTGATAGGTTGACTTTCGTTGAATATTTTTATATATCACTATTTGAATATTTTTATATATCACTATATCACCATCATTCACTTTATATGCACTTTAGCGCTAAGCGCAGTTTCCACTTGGTTTTGTATATTTATGTGATTATATTTATTAATATATTATTTTATTTAGTGCCACGGTTTATAGCGCAGAATCATTTATATCTTTTTACTTGTGGTTCAGTGTTTCACCATTAGGTTTTGCAGCTTCCTAAGAATTTTATTCTATTATTTTGGCACCCCACAACACCCCTTGTGGGATTATTTTAATTCACCAGTGTCACCTGTGTGTTATAGTTCAATTAAGCGCGAAGGTCACTTTCCTGTTTTTTAGCCCATCAGTAAGTGCCAGCAGTCAGTGCCACCTATCAGTGCTGCAAATCAGTGCCACATACCAGTGCCACCCATCACTGCCGCATATCAGTGCCCATCAGTAAGTGCCACCTATCAGTGCCAGCCATCGGTGCCCAACAGTAAGTGACAGCCATCATTGCTGCATATGAGTGTCCATCAGTCAGTGCTGCAAAACAGTGCCCATCAGTCAGTGCCACATATGGGTGCCACCTATCAGCGCCCATAGGTGCCAGCCATCAGTTCATAATTATAAAGAAGATATCGTTAAGTATGTATTGTGCTTTGAAAACTGTCACTTGACATTAAAAAAAGTATCGGTAATCTGTATCGTCGAGTACTTAAAAAAAAGTATCGGTACATGTACTCGGTCTTAAAACAGTGGTATCGGGACAATCCTAGAAAAAAGGATGCCAATTTTGTTTGGGAGCCACGTTGCACGACCGCGCAATTGTCAGTTAAAGCGACGCAGTGCCGAATCGCAAAGAGTGCTCTGGTCAGGAAGGGGGTAAATCCTTCCAGGGCTGAAGTGGTTAAAGCGTTTGGAAACCCTCCAAAATGTTTTATATATCCTGCTCCTTTAAAACATCTTAAATAGCACAGTGCTTGTGCCATGTCATGTGTCCCTTTGTACGATGTGAAATAACTGTCTGATCCTGCCTGTTCCTGTGTCCCCTTGTCTCTGCTGACCACAATAATCATGGCTCCCGATTCAGGATACCGTGGTCAGATTACGTGCCTGTCATCACGCTGTCTGCCCTATTCTCTCTGCCTCTCCCCCTCCCTGCCTGTCAGTTCCGATGCCTGTGTGTGAGAGCGATCTCCTCCCCCCTACTGCTCTTCCCTGTCACTTGAAATACCTTTGAAAAGTAACTTGCATCCCCTCTGTTTTATCAAGATCTTAACTGCTAGATGTCTGTTCTTTTAAAACTATAAATCATAAATTCCTTATCGGACAGAGGTTACATGACATTCCTCTGCTGGCCGGCTGATGTCAGAGGGTTATCTCAGCCCCTTCCTTTGCATTCTTCTTCTGAGCAGAGGAAAGACACTGACAACAATTTATTGCTGTTAGAAAAGGTACTTACAATTAGAATTAAAAAAGACGGACACACAGTGCTATAGCTCTTGATAAAACAGAGGGGATGGCAGTGTTTTATCATCCTGACTTTACAACCACTTTAAGTCCACTGATAGAAACAGTTATATTGGTAGGGAGAGCTGCCATCACCCTTCTTGGGTGAAGGGAGTCCCTAAAAGTCAATTTATCTGCATTTGACGGAATTGTACTGTTTCTGAGGACTATATTAAAAGAGGCAATGGTCCTAAAATCATGATTTGTCGATAAGGGCTATGCTTCTGATAAACTAGATAAAGTTATCATGAAGGTGGGCCATTCAGATAGATCCCTCTTACTCACTGGGGCCATTCAGAGCGATAGGGCTCAGAAAGATTTTGTTTTTTTTGGTTTTCATCACAAAGCTTTTCACAACAATATCGGGACATTAAAAAAAATAGTGTCCAGACACTGGAATGGTCTGAAGAATGACAGGAAGTTGGGGCCAACTCTTCTGGATGTGATCTTTCGAGGTGTTCCTCCATTAAGCCTTCAGATGGCACCAAACATCCTGGATGCTCCAAAAAGAGGCTTCATTCTTTCATAAATTGAAAGGCTACTTCCCATGTAGAAAATGTACTGTTTGTAGCCTCAATAAAACTAAGAACAGACGGATTGAAGAATTCAAATCAAGTACTACTGCCAAACTGTTCAATATTGACACCTTCATCACCTGTACTTCTTTAAATGTGATGTATCCGATTATGTCCATGTGGCCTTCAGTATGTTGGCTGAACTACGAGAGCCATAACTGTTCATAAAAACGAACATGTGGCAAATATTAGATGTGGCTTTCTCACAACAAAGGTCCAACAGGTACCAGTTTTGCTGCTATAGACCAGCTCACCCCTAATTGGAGGGGGGGGGGGGGGTTTCTCAGGCGTGAGATATCAAAGATCTGAGATCAAATGTTATGTATGGACTGAACGCAGATTGGGATGTTAACTGTTTTATTAACAACAGCTAACAATCATTCTAGTTGAGAATGAGGTTACTTGGCATTAACCTATATGTCTTTTTTTTTTTTTCTGCGTATAATAATTTTTATCTTTGCCTTGATTGTCACTCAGCATCTATAATGCATTATTTTATATATTCATTTTTTATGAAATGTTAGATTGATTAAAAAGTGTATCAATTATATATATATTCGTTAATGTGATATACTAGGTTTGACCACCAGGTGGAAGTGTTTCACTATTCCTGGCGATCCCAAGTATATTGTATTTTTTTTATTCATCTTTTTAATTCATTTAAATTTTGTTGAATATGAGTTTTAACCAATGATTGAATTATTCTTGGTGTTCCCTGTTTTTTTTTTTTTGCTAGATTTTACTTCCGGATGTGTTAAGTTGCATTTCTATTTGTTATTTCTGGCCGCTGGAACGCAGACTAGATCTGGTCGTGACATTGCTTGTGAAACATCTGGCGGTGAAGACCCCGGCTGTGTGCATTTATTAGTATGTATGCATCCTTCCCGTCACACCTCTGATGATGACCAATAGGCTGAAATGCATCAGGTGATGACGTAATGATGCCAGCGTGCTACAAACGCAGTTCTTTTGAATTCTACTCACAATGCTTGTTTTTATCATCGGTTTGTGAGTACCCCCTTTTTTTTTAAATAAATTGAGGTATTGCTTGTATGGGCTTCACTATGCACCTCTTCATTTATTTTATGGAGTGCATCCTTCTCACTAAATGCCACTGGAGTTGATGCTATATTACCTAGAATTGGAGGCTGCAGATGATCCTTTGCCTTTAGTGTTCCTGTGCTGCGAATGATAAGAAAGTGGATGACGCTGCCTGTATGATATATTGGATGTGCCATATACACACATATGCCAGTTTTATATGGCTTTCTGGTAAGAAGAATAGATGTGAGTAAGGTGGTGTGTTTTGATTATACACTGAAGCTTGTGTGAGGCTTCAAACTCCTTTGTTTACCCGTATCCACCATTTCTTCATCTACTTCCTACTCTTAGCGCTGCATACAGGACTTTGTGTTTATTTTTATATTGCAATCATTATATTTATGCCAGCTGCTTTTATTTCTCATATGCCATACAACAGAGCGCAGATATTATCCCTTATTGATACACAATTGTCATGGTCACATAGTTGGAGTGATATATTTTTATTTCACCTAAAGATATTTTTGTTATTAAAAAGGACAGCACATTAGTTGCTTTTTCCCCAAAAAATTGTTTGGGACAATATCCATTATGAAGGGAATGCATAGTGGTTAAAGGTTTTGCACATTTTTTTTTTTGTTCAATAACTGAGGTTTATTTATTTTTATCAAAGTATAGACCAGTAAATATACCAGCATCAGATCGCATTATACCATACATAATATATATTATTTTTATTTAGAAAGGTCAGTACAAAAAAATAAAATTAAAAAAGCAGCAGATTTTAAATTTCTAAGCCAGGTAAATATGAAACAATGCATTTTTTCCCCTCTGTTGCATTCTTCTTTTGAGCCAGCAGGTGGAGCTTTAGGACCTTTTCACATTTTCAGCCTCAAGCTGTGCCGTAAAGCCTACTTAGTGCAGCATTTTACAAAATGTATAAAAAATACACAAATAACTTAATAATAACTGTGCCCTAATTTTGCCTACAGCCCTCACTGTTACAAACTGATCCTCAACAGCCATAACTGCTTTACGCACTTTAATAAAATTCTTCGACCAGTACCAGAAACTAGCTAGTGCTTTTGTATGCTGGGTAAACTTATAATCCAAATTTTTAGTACAGGTTTTGCAAAATTCCTTGTTCCTGCTTCCATCCAGCATTTTAATTTGTGGAAAGCCCTGTGACTTCAACTATATGACTTAAAGAAGAACAAAAAGCGGGGAGAAAAAAAAAATACTTTTCCATGTCCTTGTTGCTGATCTTCTACCTTCACCAACAATGCCATCCCCCTTCTTCTGAGCTCAGTAGTTCCTCTGCAATAGCCTGCTGATCTTGGTGAAAAAACATTATTGCCTGGCGATTTCCTGTTTGTAAGACCGCTGGCTGCTATTCCTCCTGTACCCTCAGCCAGCGGTCTTGTCACTGCCCACCAGTAGTTCTCTCAAGCTGAGCAGGGATTTCTATTTCTGCCCTGCTCGCTTGAGGGGGGGGGGGGGGGGGGAATCGGTCTCACAAAATACATAAAGCATGTAAGGGCAATATGTTTACTTTCTGTTGGGTCTGGAGGAGTAAGAGTACAAACATGCTTTGCCTTTTAAAAGGCTGTAACTGTCCATACTGCTGTGTGCTACTGAGCAGCATGGCTGGCTGCAGAATGAGGGGTGTGATTTATGTTGAAGTGAGCTTGTTCATATTTACATGTACAGGCCTAGTGTACCTCCCACATTCATTGCAAAAAATAAAAATAAAATAATTGGGAAAAAAAAAAAAAAAGTTTAACTCACCTCTAAGTGCCTGGTGCCTGTTGCTAGGGGGTCCCTCGTAGTCTGCCTCCTTCAGTGCTCGGGCACTGACATCACTTCCCCTCTGCGCAGTCAGTCATCTGGGACACGTGCCAGGTCCCAGATGACTGTGCGGCGTATCACGGCCCCGCTCGCGAATGCGCAGTGGGTGCCCGGCTGTGAAGCCACAGCCGGGTGCCCACAGTAAGAATGCCAGTGCAGTATTTGTAGCTGCTGACTTAAAAAAACATTTTTTAAAGGGGCACCCCACATTAAGTTATTTTTTTTTTTCCGTTTGATATCTTCTGTAGATATTTTCCCTTATGAACAACCTCTTTAACCACTTCAATACCCGCGTATAGTCATATGACGCCCACAAGGTGGATCTACCATCCTGGGTGGGCGTCATATGACGTCCTCGGATTCCCGGCCGCCTGGGGGGCGCGCGCGCCCGCGGCATCGCTCGGGACCCGGTGCGAGTGCCCGGCGGCCGCGATGTCCGCCGGGCGCCCGCGATTGCCCGTTAAAACAACGGGACCGGGCGGGACCGTGGAGCTGTGTGTGTAAACACACAGCTCCACATCCTGTCAGCGGGGAGGAGACCGATCATGTGATCCCAGTACAGAGGATCACATGATCGGTCTCCTCCCCTTAAGTCCCTCCCCCTACAGTTAGAATCACTCCTATTAGGGACACACATTAACCCCTCCAGCGCCCTCTAGTGTTAACCCCTTCCCTGACAGTCACATTTACACAGTAATCATTGCAATTTTATAGCAACGATCGCTGTGTAAATGTGAATGGTTCCAAAAATGTGTCAAAAGTGTCCGAAGTGTCCGCCGCAATGTCGCAGTCACGAAAAAAAAAAAAAAAAAAAAAAAAAAAAAAAAAAAAAAAAAAATCGCAAATCGCCGCCATTACTAGTAAAAAAATAAATAAAAAAATTCAATAAATCTATCCCCTATTTTGTAGACGCTATAACTTTTGCGCAAACCGATCAATATACGCTTATTGCGATTTTTTTTACCAAAAATATGTAGAAGAATACGTATCGGCCTAAACTGAGGAAAAAAATTGGATATTTATTATAGCAAAAAGTAAAAAATATTTGGTTTGTTTTTTTTTTTTTTTTCAAAATTGTCGCTCTTCTTTTGTTTATAGCGCAAAAAATAAAAACCGCAGGGGCGATCAAATACCACCAAAAGAAAGCTCTATTTGTGGGAAAAAAAGGACGTCAATTTTGTTTGGGTGTAACGTCGCACGACCGCGCAATTGTTAGTTAAAGCGACGCAGTGCCGAATCGCAAAAAGTGCTCTGGTAAGGAAGGGTGTTTAAAAGCCCTGTATTGAAGCGGTTAAAAACCTAAATACATTTTTTTTGGAATGAAAAATTAATAAAATAAAAAAACACAACTAAAATAAAATGGTCCCAATACCATTGACTTTCTTCTTAAGAATGACCTCACAGGGTATCCAATATGTTTCTCTATTTAGGTGGACATATTTAAATTATTGTAGAACTGAAAGAAAATAATCAATACAAATTATATTTTTAAACAACAGAGTTAGGTACTCTGTAACAAATTTTCTAGGAAGTCTTCCGGGCAGCATCTGAGAGATAGGTCTCCTCCCACCTAAAACAGGAAAAAACACATCATCCACCATTTTAAAAGCCATTGCATAACTTAGGAACAACAGACAAATATACACCATCCTTCCATAAAACTTCCGCCTAAAAAATAGGGATGGGTTTGAGTGCTGCCCTGGAAGACTTCCTAAAGAAAAAAAAAGGAGTTATCAAACTCTGTTTTCTCAAGTCATCTTCCAGGGCAGCATCTGAGAGGATTTAGCAAGGAATTCTACTGAAGGGGAGGGGGTGTCTACAGCCTGAAGGACCTTCTACTGAAAGATTGGTCTTGGCCGACAGGAAATCGGACCTGTAGTGTTTTGTAAGGGTACTGAAGCTTAACCAGGTTGGCACCTGGCAGATCTGGTCTGGCGTAGCTCCTGCTTTCTCCACATAATAAAAAGATAGCCAGGCTCTGGTAGCATGGGCTGTGATTGCCTTGGGTGGTACCTGGTTTGAGACTGGTAGATGTAAGAGATGCTTGGCTAATCCAACTGCCAGCTCTGTGGAGCTATTGAGGCAAAACCCCTTCCTCTGTACATGTCAAACATTTGTGAAATGACCTCCAACACCACTGAGAGGTTCTACATACAATTATGAAGAGCAGCAGAAAACCCCCAAATGAAATCAGTTTTAGAAATTGTACTGAAATCAATTCATAGGTGGGCCATGGGGAAAAATGCTCCAAGCACAGGAAGACAGCAGGAACCAAAAACACCTACAGAGGTGATCAGAATGCCACCCTTAAAAGTGGCCACAAAAAATGCCACATGGCTTGCTAAGGGTCATTGGCCCCCGGAACCACCCAGGCACCATCCAAATCAGACACTGTAAAGCATAGAGATGCTGCTTTCTATCCATGGTTGGGTCTAAAAATAGCTAAGATAGCTAAGCTAATAGCTAAGAGATCACCCATTCCTGAGTTGGATTGAACTGCTGCAAGACTATAGAGACTGGAGGATAAAACAGTATAGTAAAATTCCATACCTAGAACATAATTGCACCTGCAACTCCTGATGTGTCCAAATAGCTACTTAAAGTATGGACTAACAACGCCCTTGACAATCAGTGTGGAAAGGGGTGACCAGGTAAGAGCTCTGATCGCCAAAGAAATACACAGGAATTGCTATACTACCATCAGTTACTACACATATGAGCAATATGCAAGGACAATCATACAGTACATTCTTGTATATGAAATATAACTGTCCCCTCATCTGAATGCAAAGGTCAGTTGTTTTACCTGTGTCTTAAGTCAGAGTCCCCCAACGACTCTGGCGCTAGGTGCGATACTGGTATGAGGGAAGCTGAGAAGATCCCTGCTTAAAGAGACTGTAGCAAGAACAGGATACACTATTCATGTTGACTGTTACACTATGTTCTGTTAAAGTGGAACTTTAGTTAGAAACCAAGTCCTCTAGATCACTTCAGATTGGCCCCTTTTGCAGATATAGCTATGGAAACGTTAAAATTAAGTGTCTATACAGTGTGCAATCCAGTAATACACCGTTTCATCCTGCTTTGCACATGCTCAGTTGCTCTCCATTTTAGGCAGTTTGAGGCACTGCCGAGTTTGTAGATCAACATGCCAGCAGCCCTAAAGCAGAATTAAACCCCATTATCCTTTACAGCCAAGGTGCTGCACATGCGACCAGCCACTCAATGGCCCACCAGCCCAGCTGATGCAGCAAGCAAATATGACAGTTAGCACTCCAGGAATGCAACTTTTTAGAAACTTAAATCAATAGCACTAGTTCCACTTTACGATTCACTTTTGCTCAGGGGCCATATAAAAAAAAAAAAAAATACCTATTGACTATATTTTAATGTAGTGCCATAACAACCCAAGCCAGGTATAAGGTCCGAGCGATAGCAAATAGTGATAGGCTGAAACACTGCCTATAAACCCTGCATATAAAATGTGCTACAGAGAATTATGTGAATGACCTGGCTGCCTCTGCAGCTTTGGCCCGGCATATACAATTGAATAGGACATATACAGTAGGATATCATATAGTGGCCCCACGTCCTAAGTGTTGGTACGTCCTCTTGTATAGTGCCATAACATGAAGACTATCTCTAATGTAGGGATGTCTGCATAAACACAACATATGCTTTTGAGAAGATAGGGGAATATGGTATATCACTGATAGCTTATAAAAGCTACTAGTGTCAGGCCCAGAGTGTCTGGTATTGCCTGAATGTGTAGGATTTCATGGTCTGCTGAATGAAGCCTCAGGAGCTAGGCTTCCTGAGCACTAGTCAGTTCTTTATACATGGTTCTCCGATTATACTCCAGTTGTGTTGTATCTGTCCTTGTATATCAAGGACAGATACAACACAACTGGAGTATAATCAGAGAACCATGTATAAAGAACTGACTAGTGCTCGATCATGTAGAAACTTATGCAACAAAGCCCATAGAGTAAATCGGTTGCGAACTTCATGAATTGTATTATAAAAAATATAGAATTTTTAAAAAATGAGAGATTATATATATATATATATATATATATCTCCATCCATCCTGCCGAAACACACACACACACACACACACACACACACACACACACACACACACACACACACACACAGTCTATGTATAAAGAGGGAAAGATATTGCCAATTGCATATAGTTTGGAGTTAAAGCAGTAAGCATATATAAAAAAAAAAAAACTCCCAAATAATGGGACCACTTGCGCAAAGTAGATTGTTAGAAGTATCAAATAAAACAGTCACAAATAGTATTTGACAAAAGCCTTGATCTGCGATAAAGAACTTGGTTGAACATCCACAAACCAGATGACCAGTACCTATTAGTCCACCTCATGTTCATGTCCCATGTGTATGTTCATGATAGACATAAAATACTAGCATAATGCACAAGCTGAGGTCAGTCATGGTGTATTCATCTATGAGATACCCCTGATCTGTAATGCATACACCATTGAGGATTATGCCGTCAAGCAGTTAGAATCCAGGGCCTAGGTATAACTTGCTCTGTGGCTACCAATGCTTTGTATATCTATCCAGTGGAAGTACTGGGGGACGTCAGGTAACGGAAGTGTGGGGTTGAGCACACCAACTGGTGTTTATAGTGGGTACTGGTAACCCATAATAATAGGTACAGCTTCCATTCCTCCCCTACCATAGCCAAAATGTTTAGTTGGAATGAGTCACCCATATAGCAAAAGGTACACTGAAGTAAACATAATTGTCTCGCTCAGGTGAGAAGCGACCAAAGTCTTCCAATTCCTAAGGTCATAACCTGGTAGTAAATTAAAGCTGCCAACATCCTAAGCCTGGGAATGTAGCCAGAGCAGTCCCAAGTACAACACCTGCCTGTGATGATGAACAGTCATTAAACACAGGATTTGTCTTTGCAGCCCTTGCATAGGGGACTAGTCCAGGAGCCAGTCAGTCAATTATATGTTGCAGGATCCACCCAAAATAAAGCACAAAAAATTAAAATAAATAAATAACCTGATTGCGCCCCTAACTGAAGGGAGAGAAAAGTGTCCAACATCTTTTACCAAGGAGACTAATCCTTTTAAGACTCCCAGGGAGTCTTTTTCCACATGCTTGCTCTTTTGACAAAGATTTATGGCCCAGCTGGCTGCCATTTTGCCCTCACAAGAAGCAAATGCTTAGGAAGGGAATGCAAGCCGCTGGTCTTAGCCTTTTAAAAAACCAATATGATACGAAAATCGCTGCTACCACTAATTAACATTATGTGCATAATTGTTGGTAAGAACAGAGGTGGCCTCAGCATGCTCTGGCTTACCTTGGAGGGGCCCTGGTTCACAGGCTCTGCAGGGCAGGTTGGTGCAGTGTCTGACATGGTCAGCTTTAAGCAAACATCCAACATATGCTCCTTGAAAGCTTTTCCTGCCCTTGCTCCGGGACCCTGCCTTCAGTGTGAGAAGGGTGCAGATAACCTGCTGCATAACACTTTGTAGCCTAGGGCAAATAGTGGTTGGCAAGTACAGAGGTGGCCTGTGCATGCTCTGGCTTGCTTTGGAGCTGTCTTGGCTTGCAGGATCTGTAGGGCAGGGCGATGCAGCTTCCGACATGATTAGCCCACTGAGCCTCTTGCCAGGTGCTCTTTTATAGTCCCCTGCACCGGCCCCAGCCACCCTGATAGAAGTATGGGTGGACACATACCTCTTGTGATTTGCACGTCTCCCTTTCTTCCTAGAGGAGAAACCGTGTCCAGGTTCCAGATTGTCGATCTGCCGGAAGCGATGTCATTGCTGTGCTCCGGGTTATTTATATGTCCACCTCAACATCCAGGCAGATCGTGCCGGACGAAACTCATCAGAAATGCCTCGCCGGAAGTGTCGCCAACCGGAAGTGACATCCCGGCTCCCAGAGGCCATCTTGCTACACCCCTCTGACCACCTAGACAGGGGAGAGGGGTGAGGAGATCAGATGGCATCCCGCAGACAAGCTGGTTTGCTGCTGCATCACAGTGCTAGAGGGGGACTGCAGGGAGGTATCCCAAGATATCTTTGTGGGGGGGGGGGGGCTCTGGAAGCCCTGGCCTAAGTCACCTGACCCCCTCAGAAGTAACTGAAGATGACCGAGTCCCCTGCAAATAGACTAGAGCAAAAAAAAAAAAAAAAAAACTGTGTGCTGATCCTGTTGGTCCGGAGGAAACACAACTGAGGCACTGAGGTATGTGAAAACTTTTAAAATATAGAATGATGCATTTCCTGTATTAGGTGGGAGGAGCCCTATCTCTTAGATGCTGCCCTGGAAGACAACTTGAGAAAGTTATATCAAAAAGATTGCCAGAGCATAACATTATTACTTACAATAAGAATGCCCTCTTCCTCTGCCTCTTCCACGGCCTCCTCTTCCTCGTCCTCTGGAGCTTTCCCTGGCAACACTAGATTCGCTTTTTGTGCTCGAGACTTCATCAAGGTCACTTTTTCTATCTCGCTGCCACCCTGTAAAGACACACATTTTGTTAAATTACTTAAGTACTAGCCTGTATACACCAATTCATTACTAGGCCATTTTCCAGTGCTGTGATAGTTTGAATGACAATTACTCCATCATGTAACACTGTATCCAAATAAATTTTATGTCTTTTTTTGAGAGATACAGAATCTTCTTTTGGTTGTATTTAGTAATCACTAATGAGTTTACATAAAAATAAATAAAAAAATAAAGTTTCCCTGGCATTCTGTTATAAAACATACCAAATAAAAAATGTCAGGACAAAATCCCCCAAAATGAAGAAACGTGGCAGTAATGAGGGGATAAAAAAAAAAAAAAACCCACACACAAACAGAGCTTAGTACACTAGTTAAATTAAAATGTACAAGTCCGACACAGAGGGAGGAGGAAGTTAAGGGGTTTATTCACAGATCCAGTGGGAAGATAGCGATGGGGTTGATGTATAGATGTGCAGGATAAGGGTTAAGATACAGGACACCAGAAAGACAAGGTGGAGCTTACATATGAAGGAGAAGGGGGGGGGGGGGGGGGGGGAGAAGACTATGGCTATAGCTTACTATGGGGTCTCTGTTGTCAGCAGTGCCTCCTCTATACTGAAACCGGCTTGGAAGACAATCATGTGACTGGACCAGAGCGGCTTCAGAATAGGCAAGTTTTGCCTTTTTTTTTTTTATAGGGCAATTAGGATAGGCTCAGAATGGGGGTGGGAATAGATTTAGGATAGTTAGATTTGACTGGACTGCTACTTTAACCACTTCCCATGCGGGTCAATTCTGGCACTCCGCTCCTACATGTAAAAATCATAATTTTTTTTTTTTTTTACTATTTACACAGAACCCCCAAACATTATTTTTTGTTTTTTTTTTTTTTTTTTTTTAGCAGAGACCTTAGAGAATAAAATGGCGGTCGTTGCAACTTTTTATGTCACGCGGTATTTGCGCACCAATTTTCCAAACGCGTTTTTTGGGGGAGGGGGGCTGACAATCCAACATTTGGGATTTTCTTTACTTTCAAATGGTAAACAAATAAAAAAAAAGGGTGAAGCTCCCTAATGAGGGCACAGACAGCAAGAACAAAACTGACAAGGGTTCTAATTTTTCCTTTAGTTATACTCTTAACAATACGATCAAACAAAACTGCTCATCCCTAATTGGTATTGTGCAGCCACTGGATTATTTCAAATACCTTTTTGTGTTGGCAGGCTATCTTAAAGCAGTATTAAATCCAAAACTAATAAATGTAATCTATTGCAGTTTACCAATCCTCAACCCCCCTTCCGACCGTAAAACAGCTCGTTCTGTGACTACATCGTGACTTCGCCCAGTGTCACCGCTCTTGTGCACCCGCGATGATGCGGCTCTTTACCCGTGTGATTGTCTGTGTCCAATCACATGTAAACATGGAAGTACCATTTATCGGCTTTCCTCACCTCACCCTGACAGAGCATGAGGCAAGGCGAGACGATCATCGGCATCTCCTCGCAGGGGAGACATGTACGGATAAATCAGGGCACAGATCATCAGTGCCGTGATGATCAGTGCAGCCCCAGCAGTGATGCCAGTCTGTGCCCATCAGTAATGCTGCATTTCAGTGCCCATCAGTGCGACATATTAGTGCCTCCACATCATAGAAGGAGTAAAATTTACCAACATTTTCTGATAGAAACTAAGAAAAACATATATTTTTTTTTTTTTCCCCAAAATGTATGTTTTTTTATTTTATTTTTTTAGCAAAAATTTGAAAACCCAGCTGTGATTAAATACCACTAAAAGAAATCTCTATTTGTGTGAGGAAAAAAAAAAAAAAAAGAAGAGAAAAAAAAAATGTCGTCATTTGGGTACAGCGATGCATGACCGTGCAAATGTAAAAGTGTGACATCGCTGAAAATCGACCTGGGCAGGATGGGGGTGAAAGTGCCCGGTATTAAAGCAGTTAAAAGGAGAAGTATGGCCAAAGCTTTTTTGCCTGTATTTCTGTAAATCACAGGAGTGCAATTCACCGGCCCCGTCACCAGACAGGTGAGTATTCTCTTTATTTGTGGAGGAATTTAAAGTTACTATCTATGTTGCCATAATGTAGAACCTTAAAAATAGTAACTTCAAGTGTAGTTATTTTTTCTCTTATGTGTACTCATTTCAGATCTGCTAGAACGGTAAACATCTGATCACAATAAGCAGCTATATTTACACAATCAAGCTATCGATATTTTAATATGATATCCGAAGCACTTTTGAGTTCTAGAGAACGGAAATAGTGACAATATGCTTATAAATCACCTACAAGTATGTACTTACCATGTGTATGGTGCCCTCGTCTGAAATTTTTAGATGCATTTGGTTCAGATGGAGAATCTGTCTGAGATGCAGGCATTTCCTGATTATTGGACTTCTTTTCCTCCAAGTGTAATGGAACCCATTTATGTTTGGTAACTATAAAACAAACAAGTCAACTATACCAAACATCTAACATTTATTTACTTACTTGGTATAGTTTAGATCTCTTTTAAAGTGATCCTATGATGAATTTTAAACTACCAAAACAAAAAAAGCCAAAATCATGCATGTTCGTGACGCGTTAAAAAAGGAAGGAAGGAAAAAAAAAGAGAGAGAGAGAGAGAGAGAGAGAGAGAGAGAGGAGAGAGAAGAGAAGAGAGAGAGAGAGAGAGAGAGAGAGAGAGAGAGAGAGAGGGAGAGAGAGAGAGAGAGAGAGAGAGAGAGAGAGAGAGAGAGAGAGAGAGAGAGAATCAGGGGTTGGGGACTAGGGACGGTTCACAACAGGACGAGCTGTGGGAAAGGCTCGCTCTGTGTGCTTTTCCTTCATTGGTGATTGCACTGCCCTTGTGATCTGCATGTGGGTGCCAATGCATTGTTAATGGCACCAGAAACGCAGATCACAATGCAGTGCGTTTGAAAGTACCAAAATTGCATGGTACCACAGTATCATGTGGTTTGGCGCATTTTTAAAAAGTAGTGCATGCACTACTTTTTCCGGCGTTCCAGTGCAATTTGCAGCCTATTCAAATGAATAGGCTGCAAAATATAAAATCACACTGCATGTTCCCATCTGCACCCCAATCTACTCACCTTTGGACTCCAATCCCTCTGCTAATCTCTGCACCCCAGAACTCTTCTGCTCACCTCACCGAAACCCCTCATTAGCACACCTTTGTACCCCACTCTCTGCGCTAACCTCTGCAAGTTAACCCCCATCCTCCCCTTCTGATCCCCTCTGCGCCCTGCTTTCCTCTCAATAGAGCTTCAGGGCAGGACAGTTCTTCCACTACAATCCACACAGTGGTTAATGGTGCTGGCCGGGTACTGTCCTGTAGGGGAAGACAGAGTTTTCAGGATACAGAAAGCTGCCTCCCCCTGCTCTTCACTGCACTGCGCCGAACCAGCTCCTGCTGTGCTTATGATCGGTAGAGCAGGAATTCAGTCAGATCTGACAGGCTTTTTCAACTAGAATTTCACGGCACCCCAATTGAGAAAGGCTGACTTATCACACGGTTTACTTTTTTCTCTTTAACTTCACTGATGTCATTCAACTCTATGTGGTGCAGTGAGTTGCACTGTGTAAAAATGTAAATATGGTGCACTTTTACACTGCATGTATTGTATGAACGGGGCACATAGAAAACAATTGTTTTCTATATGCCCCTGCGCTGATCCTGCGTTGCTCTATGCAGATCATGGTGTTAACGAGCCCCAACTCAGCCAGGACTATCAAAGCCAGCAACTTTATTAGCGTAAAAAAAGTTACGCAGCAGGGGTTGTCTCAGCTCATTTGTATCATGTACATTAAATGAATACAGTAAGAAGAGGAAGACCTGCTTACAAGGGCAGTAGCAAGTGCACAAATGAGGTCATTATTGGCTGTACAGATATTTAAAGTGGGATAATACAACACATTTCCACCAATACCTGAAATGTGACAGCGATACATACTCTTTTTCTTTGCAGCCGCTGTAGGCCCTTCCTCGCTTTGGCCAGGAGTAATAACCTCGCAGTTCTCTTTGCTTTCAGGGTTACTTTTCCACTCAGGTTTACTGTCGCTTTTTTTCTCCTTTTTAGAATACACGTTTTTGTTGGGGGGAGTTATAAGATTCGGCTGGTACTGTAACACACCACACACACCAAGCAAAACAAAAACCATTAGGAACATGTTAACTTTACCTGTATTACGTTTATGCTGCAAGTAGTTACCTGGCCACATATTACAACATAATCCAATTATGATACATAACATAGGATGCTGCTGTCAGCAATTTACAGTAAAACTGCAAGGACAGAAATAAGAGAGCTGTTGCTTATTTTTAAAAGGTGCAGACTCCACAGCTGTCATCCTGAACCTGGCTTTATTCGTTACATACTAATTTAGTGACCCAGAGCAAGCATGCAGCCAGTGAAAGCTACAAAATATGAGCTACAGTCTAAAGTTTGTTCCAGGTAAGTGTCTTACTAGATAGTGAAGCCATAAGGAGGATGCAACAGGATTCTCGTCCTCTTAGGCGTTTACCTGGAAGTTGACGGTTCTCGTGGATTAGGGAGTACCGGGCAGGACAGTATAATGGGGCGTCTACATCTTGTTCTGCACTCATAGGGGTTGATTTATTAAAACTGGAGAGTGCAAAATCTGGTGAAGCTGTGCATGGTAGCCAATCAGCTTCTAACTTCAGTTTATTAAATTAAAGTGATCCCAAAGTCTTGCCTTTTTTTTTTTAAATAACAATCATGTTATACTCAACCTCCTCTGTGCAGTGCTTTGCACAGAGCAGCCCAGATCCTCCTCCTCTCAGGTCCCTCACCAGCACGCTGCTTTGTCTCAGTCAATCAGGAGAGAGAGTCACGGACAGCCGAGGCACTCGTACACGTTGCTGGAACAAGATGGGGCTCAGGCAAGTATTAGAAAGCCGCCCCTACAGGTTTTTTTTATCTTAATGCATAGACTGCATCAAGATAAAAAACCTTCTGCCTTTAGAACCACTTTAGGCTTAGACAATAAAACCTGGAAGCTGATCGGTTTCTATGCAGAGCTGCATCAGATTTTGCACTCTCCAGTTTTAGTAAATCAACATCAGTCTTTCCTCACTCTGCCAGTTTGAATGCACCTAGTATGATTCAACCTGGAGACTTAAAGTGGTTGTAAACCCTTACAAACCACTTTGACCTACAGGTACGCCTAGATTAAGACTTACCTGTAGGTCCAAGAAATATCTCCTAAACCTACACAGTTTAGGAGATATTTGCCAAAAGACAGGCACCGCTGTCTACGGCACAAGTGCCCTGCTGTTAGACAGCGCACTAAGTGCCCTGCTGTTAACGGCCATATGCCGCATGCGCGGGAGTGACTTCATCGTGGCTCTGTCGAATAACAGCTCCGGAGCAGCGAGACCCACCGCGGTGACTTTGCTGGCTCCTGTGTCAGGTAAGCGACACATAATGGACTATGCGATGCATAGTAGTCCATTATGCTTTACCTTTGCAGGACATCTTGTGGTAAAAGGAGAATACTATGGGGACAGCTGATTAAAAAGGGGAGTATTTATTTTTATTTTTTTTAAACAATTACTTTAATTTTGGTTGGAGTTGAGCTTTAAAGTGTACATAGTTGCCAGACTAAATTACCAGATTTTAAAACGATCGCTTTCAGATAAAACAAATTCTCTCCATGGCACATCATACAACTGCTTGTACCCTATTCCATGGAAAGAAACTCTTTTACAGCACACATATTAGCCCTGGTGTTTTATGATATGAGCTGTAACAGTTTTTGCATCACTAGTATAGGGTTAGGACATTTTTCATATGCCATGTTCCAAAAATAGGGTCTGGTAGAAGTTTACATTTGTGCCCATGGTCTACACCTTAAAAGACACACTGGTAATTTAATTGGCTGCCGTCTAATTTGGTCCTAGCATGTGTATGCATGCGAGATCACGACCTTAGATTGTAAGCACTTTGAGGGCAGGGACTGATGGAAATTTACGCAGCGCTTTACATCTTACATTCCCAGCACTATATATAGTAAATACCTGAAATAAACATGGTGTTATAGTAGGGGATTATTTCTAATGGATTTGTGACCGTGGGATGCATATTAATACGGGTAATAAAGAGTCGACCTGGGAAAACTATTATTTTTGTATAGATTCTATAGTTCAGTATCACACTTTGGTGGTGATGCTAGGTGTGCACATGCGTTTAAAAAGGTATTTAAAATGGTTTCAAAGACTTCAATAAATACAAATCTGCCCTTCAAAAATACAATTCTTGCCTCCACACTGCCAAGAAGACCTATTTTATCACTCATTACATCTGCTCATCCAGTCCCCGGCAACTCTTCTCTACCTTCAGCTCTCTATTTCATCATCCACCAACTAACTCACTCCCCAGGAGATTGCCAATCACTTCAAAAAGAAGATGGATTCAATTTGTGAAAAAAAAAAAAAAAAAAAAACACCCTCTCCTCAACCTGTCCAAAACCAAACTCATAATATTTCCTCCCCCATATGCCCCTTGCCCTGATTTATCATCAACCAGCAACCCATCCCTGCATATCAGGGTGCTAGGTGTAATCCTCAACTCTATTTTTGGCCCCACATTCAATCACTTTGCAAATCTTGCCGCCTCAACATCTCCAAAATCCGCCCGTTTCTAGCCAATGACACCACAAAACTCCTAATCCACTCCCTGGCTATTTCATGCCTCGACTACTGCAACTCCCTCCTCACTGGCTGACCTTTAAATAGGCAATCTCCTATTAAGTCCACCATGAATGCTGCTGCCAGACTCAACCACCTTACAAACTGCTTAGTGTCTGCTACTCTGCCAATCTCTCCATTAGCCGCCACTTACCCAACTAATTAAATTCAAAATACCAAGAATAAAAACTTACAAAGCCATGCACAACACCCCCCCCCCCCCCCCCCCCCCCAAAAACTACATCACTAACCTAGTCTCAAAACACCAACCAAATCGTTCTTTGTTTCTCCCAAGACCCCCTGCTCACTAGTTCCCTTGTCACTTCCTCCCACGCTCGCCTCCCGGACGTCTCCCAAGCCTCTCCCATCCTTTGGAATTCCCTACCCAAATCTGTCCAACTTTATCGACTTTTAGACGATCCCCGAAAACCTCTCTTCAGAGAAACCCATCATCTTGCGCACACCTAATAACTGTACCTCTATTTTCTCCATCACCTTATCCCCCACAGTGATTCCCTTTTGTATCACTTGACCCGCCCTTCTAGAGATTGTAAACTCCAACGAGCAAGGCCCTCCGATTTCTCCTGTATCGAACTGTATTGCAATTGTACTGTCTGCCCTCACATTGTAAAGCCCTGCACACACGGTTGGCGCCATTATGAAGCCTGTATAATAAAAATATTTTTTAGGGGCAGTTATTGTCATTATCCTATGGTCAACCACATTCTCTAATAAAAACCACTCATGTAGAAATCTATCCATGCTTTTAAATGGGGTAGAGATACACACCACATGGTTAGCAGTTTCACTCGGTGTTGGCCAGTTAGTGATGTCACTGAAGTCGCTAGCCTAGAGAAAGGATAAAACAAAAAGGACATATAACATTCACTTTATTGAACCACTGTCCTGCGCTGTAATAACTTAATACATAGAAAGCAGTGTATTTGCTGCTAGCACACATACAAATTCCAGCAAGTATATTTAGAGAATGCTTGCACCCCATCTTTTCAGGTAGCAGAAGACTCCCCAAACAGGAGAAATAGAGTATGGGTTTTATTTTAAACCTTTTTCTAACTGCACCTAAAACATTTGTGCCATTCAATTTTTAGAGTGCCGTTTGTAGCTCACATAGCTATTGTCTATTAGCATCTTTGCATCAAGCACGCCAATCATAAGAGGCGATAGATTCTAGGTTCTGAAGCCCGTCTAATTTCTTGAAGACATATTTTTGGAGTTATTATTGCCATAGGTACCTTAAAGTGTTACTAAACCCACAACAGTAAAAATCAGTGTCTATATGTAGTAAAGCATGCTTGTTATACTCACTGTGGAACCCAAGGGGTTAATCCTGCGCATTGTATAAAAAGGCTGTTTGATCCTGTCTTCTCTGATCCTCCCCTTCTTTTACTGTCCCCAATACATCTCCTGATAGTACAGAGCCTTGGGCGCACTCTGCACATGCTTCGTTTGGTGTGTATTGCTAGAGATTTTCTTTTGGGAAGATGCACGTGATCGGCGAAGGGCCAAGCAGCACTGTCCAGACAGAGGGTCAGGGGTCATGCAGCCTCATAAGGCAGTCAGAGGAGAATGGATGGATGAATGAATGAATAATTTGTATAGCGCTACAATGCGAACTGAATCGCCTCAAGGGGGGAGTATATGGATACTCCCCCTACAAGCTGTAACCAGTGCTCGGCCGGACACTGATAGAAGTCACAAGACTAATGAGAAAGGTATTTGGCTGTTTATAATATACTAAAATAATTGCATTTCCATGTTCTGTAAAAGATCAGATATAGTGAATGCAGGGTCCTGGGTTCAGTAACACTTTAAAGTCACTCCTGATTGTTAGTTTAATTGTTCTTCCTTTCTTGTAATAGTTAAATAAACAAAGATTTGTAGATAACCAATTTCGGTGAGTTCTCAGTGGCCTAGTGCAATTACTCAGATTTTCCACTGCTGATATGAACTTTATTTTGCAATACAGCGAACAAATTTTGGCAAAAGTAGCCTGAATGCTGCCAATGCAGCCTGCTCAGAAAAAAAAAAAGTTCCACGTGGTATTGTAACAAAACCATGTGATCAGCATGTAAGCACTTAGACATCAAAAGCACAGAGTACAAACATTTTCTGTACAAAAGTACAGAAAATTGTAAGCAGCTACATCCAATCAGATTCAGCCGCTGTTCAGGTATTCTAACCACTGGCGGTCAGAATACAGTAGCTGCAGCAGAAGATGCAAGAACTGGTTAGATTTTTGTATTTCCTTCTAGCCTGTGTATGGCCCTTAGCTTGTCCAGGTTCAGAACTTTAAGTACATCAGTGGTTGCTAATTAACATGCAGATCGTTGGGGATGGCTGGGGAAGGGTGACATTTTTTCTGCATTGGCTTGTAGCTGGGGAAGTATCTCAAGGGTCTAATGCTGGCCATACACTATACGAAAAATCTGCCGAAAATTCGGTCATTAGACGGTTCGTTCGTTTTTTCGGCCAGTTAATGGACACAGAATCGATAATCGTTTGGACGTTTTTTAAGCTGAAAAAAACGAAGGACAAGTTTGAAATTTTCTGCCGAACGATAAATTGAAAGATTAATGTGTTACTCGTCCGACCTGTCTGCACTAGGTATATGTAAAAAAAACGAACATAAAATGTATGTCCACTGAACGATTTATCGGTCATTACATGATGGCACTATCGTTTGCGCTCGCGGCCGAACGTTCGTTTTTGAAAATGGGTATGGCCAGCATTAGTCTAAAAAGATCCTTGAGATTATATTATTGGTTTGCAATAAAAACCATCTCTTGTATACATATTTACCAAAAATAGGAGTTTTCAAAAATATATAGGCAAATGTCTTGTGAAACATAGAATTGAGATCTTTTTATTCTAGAGTTTCATTTTGATGGTCTTTAGAACATTTCTAAGCCAACATACATTCAAATATCCGAGAAGAAAGAAAGAATAAAGAAAGAAGAGGGGGGGGGGGGATTACTCTAGCAGCAAAAGGTTTAAATGCATTCTAACTGGCAATATAGCCATCTATGAACCGCCCAAACACTACTAAACTAACGATGGGCTTGTCCCTTTTAAACGATTTTAAAGGATGTGAGCAGCTTAAGAACATGAATCCACATGAGAGAGAAACATTCAGCAGTAAGCAATCAAACTTGTTCTACTAGGAAAACTGGCAACCTATAAAAACACTCAAGGTATATAGAAGAAGGAATACGTATACACAACAAACATTTCTGTACCTTTTTAGACACGGGTTTTGCAGCTCTTACAATCTTTGCAGGACATGGCAGGTCTAAAATGAACAGACATTTATTTGTAACAAAAAACAGTATGCCCTTCTTTTTTTTTTAGTACATTGTGCAATTACCATACAGGTACCAACAATGATACTCCAGACATAAATTTTCAGTACAATAATTATGCAAACCCAGACAGTCCAAGTGAAAGTAACGGACCTCTGGACAACGTCTAACAGAACACAACGGACAGATTAGGCAGCTTGTACAGGCCCAATAGTAAAGAGCAGAAATAACAACCCAGGTCATCTGGATCAAAGTATCACAATTGATGGACGTTGTTGTCGCCCTTTCATTTGACATAAATGACACTCTTGTTACATATACAGTGCCTTGCAAAAGTATTCCCCCCCCCTTTGGCTTTTTACCCATTTTGTTACATTACAGCCTTTAGTTCAATGTTTTTTTAATCTGAATTATATGTGATGGATCAGAACACAATAGTCAAAATTGGGGAAAGTAAAATTTGGAAAAAAAAAAAATGTGTGTGTGGGTGTATATATATATATATATATATATATATATATATATACACACACACATATATATACATACACACACACACTATTTATACACACACACATATATATACATACACACAACAAAAAAAAAGATAACAGGCATGTGCGTATGTATTTACCCCTTTTGTTACGAAGCCCATAAAAATCTCTGGTGCAACCAATTACCTTCAGAAATCACATAATTAGTGAAATGGTGTCCACATGTGTGCAATCTAAGCATCACATGATCTGTCATTACATATACACACTTTTTGAAAGGCCCCAGAGGCTGCAAAACCTAAGCAAGAGGCACCACTAACCAAACACTGCCATGAAGACCAAGGAACTCTCCAAACAAGTAAGAGAGAATGTTGTTGAGAGGTACAAGTCTGGGTTAGGTTATAAAAAAATAAAAATCCAAATCTTTGTATGGTGATCCTAGGGATCATCAATCTATCATAACCAAATGGAAAGAACATGGCACAACAGCAAACCTGCCAAGAGACGGCCGCACACCAAGGGCATTAATCAGAGAGGCAGCACAGAGACCGAAGGTAACCCTGGAGGAGCTGCAGAGTTCCACAGCAGAGACTGGAGTATCTGTACATAGGATGACAATAAGCCGTACGCTCCATAGAGTTGGGCTTTATGGCAAAAGAAAGCCATTACTTTCAGCAAAAACAAAATGGCAAGTTTTGAGTTTGTGAAAAGGCATGTGGGAGAATCCCAAAATGTATGGAGGAAGGTGCTCTGGTCTGATGAGGCTAAAATTGAACTTTTTATCTAGCGCAAACCCAACACTTCACCCAAAGAACAACATGGGGATGTTTTTCAGCAGTCGGTACTGGGAAACTGGTCAGAGTTGAGGGAACGATGGATGGTGCTAAATACAGGGATATTCTTGAGCAAAACCTGTACCACTCTGTGTGTGATTTGAGGCTAGGATGGAGGTTCACCTTCCAGCAGGACAATGACCCCAAACACACTGCTAAAGCAGCACTTGAGTGGTTTAAGGGGAAACATGTAAATGTGTTGGAATGGCCTAGTCAAAGCCCAGACCTTAATCCAATAGAAAATCTGTGATTAGACTTAAAGATTGCTGTTCACAAGTGCAAACCATCCAACTTGAAGGAGCAGTTTTGCAAGGAGGAATGGGCAAAAATCCCAGTATAAGATGTGAAAAGCTCATAGAGACTTATCCAAAGCGACTTGGAGCTGCGATAGCCGCAAAAAGTGACTCTACAAAGTATTGACTTTAGGGGGGTGAATAGTTATGCACATTGACTTTTTCTGTTATTTTGTACCATGTATGTGTATATTAGGGGTGCAACGGATCGTGACCGATCCGTGATCCGTACGGATCGGCCTGTCCGGATCGGCACCCCTCGCGATCCGCGGAGCGGTCCGCGGCCGCGGCCTTTAGGAAAGGCCGCGGCTTCGGCCTAGCTATGGAGCGGGCGGCCATCTTGGTACACCCGGCGGCGACGAGCTGCGCGCTGACGTCACCCCCAGCCGCAAGTTCATTCATTCCACATGCCACAGGAGCCCATGTGACTGGATTCCGGAGCAGTCACGCTGGATTCCTTGCCTGGTCAATTCTGCAACTTCTAAAAGCAGGTACCACACCACTTCCCCACTACTAAACGATCCCCCCCCCCAATAAAATGCAGCCCATTAAAAAAAATAGTCAGCAGCACATTATTTATTACTGATGATTTCTGCCAAGCTCATAACAGATCAAAGTTCCTCCAAACAGACTGCTGTGATGAGTCCCGGGATGACGCTAATCATGTCGCAACCCATCAGCACGACACGATTAGCGTCATCCCGGGACTCATCACAGCGGTCTGTTTGGAGGAACTTTGATCGGTGGTGAGCTTGGCACAAATCATCAGGGATATCTGATATGCATTGCTGACTATGTTTTTTATGCTTGTAATAAGCTGCATTTTATTGGGGGGGGGGGACATTGTTTAACCACTTCACATCCGGCCGTAGCCGAATGACGGCCACCGCGCGGATGTGAAATCCCGGGAGGACGTCGTATGACGGCCTCCCCTTTCCTCGTTCCCTGTGTGCGCTCACGAGCGCGCAGCAGGGAAATTCTGTGTTGACCGTGTCCCTCGGACGCGGCCAATCACAGATCGCTGTAAACGGCCAATCACAGCGGCCGTTTACAGCGTGATCGCCCTGGCCAATGAGAGATGATCTCATATGTAAACATATGAGATCATCTCTCAGCGCCGCTGCCCCTCCTCACACAGAGACAGCATGTGAGGAGGAGGAGATGAACGGCTGCAGCGCCGTAAGTTTAAAAAAAAAAAATAAAATGAAATGCCATCTGACTGTGCCCACTAGGGGTGCAACGGATCGTCGCCGATCCGTGATCCGAACGGGCCACCCCGTTCGGATCGGCACACTCCGCGATCCGCGGAGCGCTTCGCGGCCTCGGCCTTAGTAAAGGCCGCGGCTTCGGCCTAGCTCCGGAGCGACAGCGGCCATCTTTGTATA
Source organism: Lithobates sylvaticus (assembly GCA_028564925.1). Lineage (NCBI taxonomy): Eukaryota > Metazoa > Chordata > Amphibia > Anura > Ranidae > Lithobates > Lithobates sylvaticus. The sequence continues at coordinate 567,535,394 of CM053026.1, read as the reverse complement.
CCCGGCGGCCTTAGGAAAGGCCGTGGCTTCGGCCTAGCTCCGGAGCGGCGGCCATCTTGGTACACCCGGCCACTGTTTTTAATGTGATCGCTCCGTCAAATGACGGAGCGATCACTTGTAAACCCTGCATTACTCTGCGATACTCTGCATTACTCTGCGATACCCAGCCAATACTCTGCGATACCCAGCCAATACTCTGCGATACCCAGCCAATATTACAGTGGGGGAGATGACGTGGATATTACAGTGGGGGAGATGACGTGGATATTACAGTGGGGGAGATGACGTGGATATTACAGTGGGGACTATATGGTGGCGGAATTTTCACAGGTTTTTGCAAATTCAATTATTATTTGCTGATCCGAAAATGATCCGATCCGTGACTCCTGATCCGAGGATCGATCCGATCCGTGAGTTTTTTGATCCGTTGCACCCCTAGTGTGTGTATATATATATATATATATATATATATATACACACACACACTTCAAAATTGTGGGAATGTTCTTTAAATTAAATGATGCAAATCCTCAAACAATTCATGTTAATTCCAGGTTGTGAGGCAACAAAACCCAAAAAATGCCATGGGGGTGAATACTTTTGCAAGGCACTGTATAACAGCAATTTGTACACCAGGATAGCCATTTAATGACGGATTAATCATTTTCACTAACCAAATGTTAAATGGTAAGTGATTGTCTAATTATGTAGGCAATATAAGACAGTATGTAGGCTGCCACTGATGACCTTACTGAAATGTTAGTTATTTGGCTATGGAGCTGACCTTGTGACTTTAATACTTTCAATTCCTGATCTGAGCACTTGTTCTGGGTCAGAGACTTGGACTTTCTCAAGCTGCAGGATTTGTTTCATTTACTGTACTTAAAGTGATTCTAAAAATATTTTTTTCTACTTTAAAACAACATGCATGTCGTCATGCTTTCCTGCTCTGTGGAATAGTTTTGCACAGAGCGGCCCAGATCCTCCCCTTCTCAGTTATTGGCTCACTGGCCATCGTCGAGAGCCGAGGATCTTGTGCACATCGCTGTATCGTGCGGGAGGCAAGTATTGGTGTGATGTGTGGGGGGGGGGGGGGGGCTTTTTTTTTTTACTTTCATGCATGGAATTTTTAGTAACAGGTCCACTCCAAAACAGAACTAAATCTATTGGATTTAGCGGGGTCCCAAACAGATACATTCAATGAATGCGGAAAATTCAAACTGTCACAGGTCCTTCTACTCTCAACCAAACCATCAAATGACTGGTGTCATAACTGAACACATGTGTAGCACCATGGCAACGACAAGGTGGCAGCTTTCTTGGCTGTAATGAATAAGAGGGTTTAATTCCGCTTTAAAGCAGAACTAAAAAGGCCCAAATACTTACTGGAGTTTCAATGGTCCAATGTCTAAGCTCCCTCATCAGCACTGGGTTCCTTCGGGTGACGGGTCTTCGGCTTTTTTGATTAGCTAATGGGGGATGGATACCATAAGCTCCCAATGCATACTTGCGATCGGGAGCTTTCTGATCGGTCACATGACCCAAATGCTCGCCTCCCGGCTTTTATAAACACTTAAAGGGCCGGGAGGTGGTCAGTGTGAAAGGGTTAAAGTGGTTGTAAACCATCACATATACCAAGTGGAATGACTGGCCTTAGGTGATGCGGAGATTAAAACAAACCCTCCTACACAAAAATTATAACTGGTCATCTTTGGCCCTCACTTCTCTACATCTGTTAAAAGTGCAGAATTTATACAGCTTGTCTGAGCTTTTAGAAAACAGGGCCGTTGTTCTGTCAACAAGCCCCCCCCCCCCCCCATCAAATAGTGCTGCACATGCGCAGGATGAGCCGCAATTCAGCAGATTTGCCAATCAGCTGGAGTGCTGTGATGAGGGCGCAAGCGCACATCGTAGCAGGTATCCCACGATGGGAGATACCGTTTCACGACCACAACTGAAACCTATACAAACAGCGGGGGGAGACCGTAGTTCTCACATTGTGCCTCGCTGTTGTGACTTTACAGTGTGCTGATGGTCCGGTTTTGTCTGAGTTGCAGGGCGAGTTTTCTGTGTTGAACGTCCGGTTTTGCCTGTGTGAAAGGCAAGGTTGCAACACAGACAAAACCAGCTCTTCAACGCAGCCACTAGCCGCCCTCCAGCAGCAGCGATGCACAATCTGAGAACTATGGTCTCCCCCGCTGTTTGTATAGGTTTAAATTGTGCCTGTGAAATGGTATCTCCCAGCGAGACATACCTCCTACGATGTGTGCATGCGCCCTGGTCATGTCAGCCCAGCTGATCGACAAATCAGCTGTTGTGCTGTCCCGTACGGCACATGTGCAGTACATACCGGGCACTATTCAATGGGGAGCACTTCGACAGAACCGGGAGCTGAAGTTACATTCTGAAGAGCTCAGCTGATTGGAGGGAAGGGACACCCCCCTTCATACAGCAGACAGAAACAGAGCTGAGGCTGTCCATCACAGGCTGTGTGCTGGAAGTCCCTCCCCTGTCACATTTTTACCTCTTGGTGTCAGGAAAACTTGTCAGAAGTGACTCATGCAGCTAGGAGAGGAACGAAGAAGCAGACAGAAATGACACTTAGGCACCTTTCACACCATACGGACCCTTTCCAGGTCCGCCTGTCAGTTTTTCATGTACCTTTATGGAGCGACAGATGTCAGCTGTGACATGTCCGCTGACATCCGATCTGCTAAATGCAGATGGATGGAAACCCTATTCTCCATCCCTCCGACGGATCGGATGAAAACAAACAAACAAGCGGTCCGTTTTCATCTGATCCCCCATGGGAGGAGAGCGGGGCTCTGACAGCTCTATCCCTGCACAGTGAGCAGAGACGTCCTGTCATCCGCCAGCTCGGCGAGGATAAATGGATCGATCCCCGCTGAGCAAGCGGAGTCTGTGAAATGAGACATTAATCTGTGAAAGAGGCCTTAGGCTAGATTCACACCTATGCATTTTGCAGATTTGCACTACAGAACGTGTTCCATAGGAAACCATGTTAAATGGACTGTAGCGCAAATCTGCAAAAAGCACTAAAACTGCAGAGGTGTGAAGCCAGCCTAAGTGAGAAGTACACACTATCCGGGATCTCAAACTGGGAGGCCCTCCAGCTGTTGTGAAACTACAAGCCCCACAATGCCTCTGCCTGGGGGAGTCAGCCTTGCAATGCCTTATGGGACTTGTAGTTTCACAACAGCTGGAGGGCCGCCAGTTTGGGACCCCTGCTATAGAAGGATACACTTTGTTTAAACAAATGCCATATGTATTATATCTCTAGATGTGGCTGGAATATCAGTATAATCATCAGCTGTGACAAGAGAGACATTTTAACAGTAGAATACAGCACCTGGTAACACACATGACGTACCTGCGTGCCCTGGGGCACCGTACACATTGCCCAGCGAGGGCCCGGCGTTCTTCTTCACCCAGGGGTTGACCTTTGGTAGTGGGGCCTCCATAGCTTTGACCTGGCAGGGTGTGTGCTGGTCGTTCTCCTTGTTGTGGCCCTGAACCTTGGGTTCTATGGAGTCCTGGCCTTCACCTCTCTCCACCTCCCTGACAGGGGCTGGCTGGTGTACCTCAGCTGCCATATTTGGAGTTCAGGGCTGAGTGTATGGGCTGTACAGTGGGTAGGTGGGTGCTGAGCCTGGCCTCTACAACACTCATAAACAAGTGCTGGCCTTGTGGTCTCCACACATACAGGGAAGAGGGAGGGCACCAATAACACATACAGGGGCCTGGCAAACAAGGACTGCACACAGCACCCACTTCACCACAACCAGCCTCGACCACCAACGAGTCAGCTTCAGCCGCTGTGTCACACCCAAGTCAGCTTATGTACTCCTCTATCACTAGGAGTCCGAAGCGCGTTCACCGAGCAGAACAACACGGGAGCGTTTATTTACTTACAAACACTGCACGTCCACGTGCCCCGCCCATTCCGGGGAGCGCGCCTGGCTTCGTGCAGAAAGGTCCGAGGCGCGCATGCGCTCAGCTGTCATCGCAGCTGTCAGTGTGCGTGTTTGTGTGTGTGTGTGCGCGGGGCGAGAGCGCGCTCCTCCTGGTCACCTGACTCCGGTGACAGCTCTAAGTTATGAGCCACTGCTGGGAGCTCTATATTTGTCTGCCTCCTGCTCTAGCCTTGTGGCTACCAGCTGTAAAAGGAAACCAGTTCTTTTCCAAGACATTGCTACTGATTCATCCCAAACTATAAAAAAAACATACACAATTTAAGCTGAATTGGGTATAAAGCTGGTCATACATTTAAACAATTTTCCTTCAGATTTACCAAATAGCAGGTCAAACCTAAACACTTTAAATTTGTACGCAATCAGGCAGGCCCTTGCACTACATTGGTATTAAGGCCCCATTCACACTGCGGGGCCGTATGAATACCGTACTGCATTCCTATTCAAATCACATGCGATTCTGCAGCAGTGCGATTTGAGCCATTCATTCTATATCAAATCGCACCAAAATCACACAGGGCCCTTTTTTCCCATACCAGAATCGCATGGTTGTGAACACCCACGCAATCCAATTCTGCAAATCGCACTTCTTTTTGCAAACTGATTTTGGTTTGTCGCTCACTTAACATACACACCCGCAGTGGTTGACATGAATGGGGTGCAATTTTGATGCGGCGCAAAAAAACGCACAGAATTCCACACCGCATCAGCGTGAACAGGGCCTAAAAAATAAAAAAACAAACATATCAGGCTTACCTGCTCTGTGCAATAGTTTTGCACAGAGCAGCCCCGATCCGCCTCTTCTCGGCCCCCCCCCCCATAGCACTACTGTCTCCTCCCCCTTGACCGGTGCCCTCAATAGCAAGCAGTTTGCTATGGGGGCACTGGTGCATGCTCGCTCCCGAGCCCTGCTCTATGCATCCATAAGACACAGAGCCGTGGCTTGCCCCCCCCCACTCTCTCCTCATTGCCTCACCGGCTGTAATTGACAGCTGTGTGAGCCAATGAGTAGAGGGAGTCCTGGGACAGCCGAGGCTCTCGTGCACATCATTGGATAAAGAGGGGGCTCAGGTGAGTATTAGGGGGGGCTGTTGGGGAGCAGCACATAGAAGGTCTTTTACCTTCATGTATAGAATGCATGAAGGTAAAAAATCTTAAGCCTTTACAACCACTTTAAAGTGGTTGTAAACCCTGTTACACCACTTGTACCTACAGGTAAGCCTATAATAAGGCTTACCTGTAGGTACTGTAAATATCTCCTAAACTTGCACGGTTTAGGAGATATTTACCATATACGCTTGCGCCGACGTCATCGGCGCATGCGCACTGAAGAAAAGGCTAGATCGTGCCATTTCTAAAGGGCCTGTGCCGTGACCGGCGGATCCCGTGCGCATGCGCGGAAGTGACATCATTGCAGCTCCGGCCAATCACAGCATCAGAGCCTGCAAACCTAGAAATAGCATCGCCGGTGACAGCGGTGTACGGAGACCGCTGCAACAGCTTTGATCTAAGGTAAATATTTCATAATGGGCTAGTATGCGATGCATTAATGCGCGCAGGAGCCGCCGGTAACGCCATACTAGCAGTGCCCATGTGCCCATGTGCCGATAACGTTGGCACATGCTGATACAGGGGATTTCTCCTACCATGTAGGTTTAGGAGATATCCGGGATAGCTACAGGTAAGCCTTAATTTAGGCTTACCTGTAGTCAAAAGTGGTTGTAAAGGGTTTACAACCACTTTAAAGTGTATGGGCTCATGCATGTGCAAATTATTATTATAGAGGATTTATGTCGCACCAACAGTTTGCCCAGTGCTTTAAAACATAAAGGAAAAATTAAATTTAATACAAAAGGGTATAGAAGGCCCTGCTCATAAGAGCTTACTATCTAAAAGGGAGGGTCAAGGAATATAAAAGTTTATAGCTGTGAAGGAATGGGTTCATGGAGAGGGTAGATGTACACTTTAAAGAAGTACAACCAAAGCTCCTTTGGCTGTACTTCTCCTGTGGATCACAGGAGTTCAGTTAGTTCTGCACTATTGTGAACCTTTTTCAGCTGACAGCGGGCTGAAGCCGTCTGAGAGCCTGAGCTGGCCGCTCCCGCCCCCTCCACAGTTTAGCACTCCAGTGAGCACTGGGGGGGGAAGTGCAGAGAGCCAGTGACTAGAAGTCACCGGCTCTCTGCTCATGCAACACTGAGAACGAAGCAATCAGTGGTCTTTGATCGATTGGTTCTCAGTCTTAGAGCCAGAAGGGGACAGATGCATCATCAGATCAATGCTGCATCCACCTAGGTAAGTACAATTTTTTAAATAAAAAATCCCAAACGTCTCTTTTAATAATAGTAATGAGCTCAGGCATCCTTAAAGTCAGTGGTTCTCAACTCCTGTCCTCAGGACCCACTAAACAGGCCAGATTTGCAAGATAACTTAAAGGAGAAGTCCAGCCTGGGCTCACTTGGCTAGACTTCACCTATGGGTCACAGGAGTGAAATTCGTTTTGCACTCCTGTGACCCGTTTTCAGAAAAGAGCGGTCTGAAGTCGACTCTCTGCTGACGTCACCAGGATCAGCCCAGGCACGGCGTCATCCCGACTCTGGGAGTCTGGATCCACCAGGTGCCTGGACTGATGGCTGTCTTAGTCTCTCAGCAAACCAATGAGATGGCTGCTCCCCACCCCTCCACAGCTCAGCGCTCAAGGAGCAGAGCAGGAGAGCTGCGAGAACCGAGCCATGGGCAATGTTCGTTCGTTTGGTTCTCAGCGCAGAGACGACGGGGAACAGATGCACATCGGACCGATGCGGCATCCACCTAGGTAAGTATGAATGGGGGAAAAAAAGCCAAACCCATACTTCTCTAAGAAATACACAACAGGTGATATCATTTGCTGCTCAGTAATTGCATTATTCCAGTCTGCATCTCCCCAAGGTAATACACAAGCCTTGTACACACGATCAGATTTTCCACAGACATTTGTCCGAAGGCGTGTGCCTGGATTTTGTCTTGCATACAAATGGTACATAATTGTCGGCCAACAAACACGAACGTAGTGATGTACTAGACGTACTATGAGCCGATAAAGAGGAAGTAACATTTTAGGCGCCATCCTTTGGGCTCCTTCTGCTAATTTCGTGTTAGTAGAAGTTTGGTGAGTGTTGATTCGCACTTTTCATTTTGCACCTTTCAGTTCGTCAACCAGCCATGTTGCGGAATCAGAGGAGATAACGTGTTATTTATAATTGGCCTTGGAGATATTGCTTTGACCCAAGTCCAGGAACAGGAGGAGGAGGATTTCTTGGATCAAAAATTGGTTGCTTTATTGATCGTGACCAATTATGTCATACGCCTTTGCTGCGGGAGCTCCAGGAGAATAATCCAGATGATTTTCAGAATTATCTCCAGATGATGGACCCCTGCTTTCACCAACTCTTGGCATTGTTGACCCCCTATATTAAGAAGCAGGACACATGCATGAGACTTTTATTTTATTTTTGGTTGAATAATGTTTTGACCTGGTATATTTTTGGATGCATAGAATGCACTTTTTGTTTAAGTTCTATTGGCAGATAGCATTTCTAATTGTATTTGTTTTCTTCTTTTTTTATGCACAATAAAAAAAATTGTGGAGAATAATACTTGGCTTTGTGTTTTACTTCAAATGACATTTTGGGAGTAGGCAGTAATACATTTAAAAAATACAATGTAAAATTTACAAGGGACACCAACATAGTTGTATCTTTGATCTTAAAAACTACGGGATAATGGTGTTGTGGTAACTTGCACCAAAAAAAATAAATAAAAAAATAACAAGCTTAATAATATTATTCTTGATATCACTAGAAAGAAAAAAGCCTTTGAAAATTTGTTTGCAATAACTCGATCAGTATCACCAGCAAAACATCTTCATTATTATCCCATTAAAGAAGAAGAGAATGTGCACTGCTGTTGAGATTTCAAAATTTGCCATGTCAAGAATGTTAATTCTCCATTACGTGCGATAGTTTACAAGACCGACCACTTCTGGCTCATCCTTGCTTCCGAACATGCGTGTTTGTACTTTAGACTTTTGTCTGACGGACTTGTGTACACACGCTCGGAAAATACAACAACAGACTAATTCTGTTGTCGGAATTCGCACAGCAGGAGATTGTAACCAGCTCTCTATGGAGCCGGTTCACATATCTCTGCTGCAGCTCCGGTGCAAATTTTCACTGGACCCCTGCTGTGAGCCACATGCGGCTTAGATGTAACCCAGCAAAAAGTGGTTGTAAAGGTTTCTTTTGTAGTAAAATAACAAACCTGTCCATACTTACCTACTCTGAGTAGCCCTGATCCTCTTCTATGGGGTCCCCTGCCGACTCTCCAGGTTCCTCTTTATCGGGTGCCCCCATGGAAAGTGGCTTCCGAGTCCCGCTGCTGCGTCCATTGAAAACAGACAGCGGAATTCAACCGCAGCACAGAAGGCTTTTCACCCTAATACATAGAATGCATTAAGGTGAAAAACCTTAAGGCTTTGCAACCACTTTAAAATTTGTCTCTAGCTTAATGTGGAACTAAACCTTACTATCGTTTTTAGCCATGGAAGCTGCTTTCCTGGCCTCGGTTTGATCTGTCTGCAACTGCCATATGTGATACCGCACATGTGATCAGTTATGACACCAACCATTTTATGATTTGAAAGTTTGGTTGAGAGCACAACCAGCTGGGAATGTAACTATTTTTTGAAAGTGTTAAATCGATGAGTTTAGTTCTGCCTTAACTCTAAAATTGTGCTCTTTTTTATTACAATAAACTGTACTGCTGGTTATTCCCACCCCACAATCTACCTCTTTATTTATGTGAGCTGCAAGATGGGAATGACCCAGCTTACAGTTCACTGGAGTTAAAAAAAAAAGAGAGCGCAAGTTTGAAGTTTGGCTAGAGATGAGTTCAGAAGATGCTGAAGCTTATCTCTATTTATTAGGGAGACTGAGGAAGTGCTTCTTCATGCCTGCAGTAGACTGATGACATCACCTGAAACTAGGCAAAGTCACTGGACTAGAGCTCAGAAACTGCTGTTTTTTATCAAAGAAAGTTCTTTAAAAAAAAAATTATACTGTTGTATATTGTGATAGCACTCGTATATCAAAGCGAGTTTACCCCTAGGAGTCGATGGAAACTCAGATAATTTGTTCCACAGTGACTGCTACTGTATGCAGTACCGCACGTGGCCAGAGGTGGGCGCTGGAGACACTCGGAGACCGCTCGGAGACACGGTGTCACCGATGCCCACTCACCTCTGGCCAAATGTAGTACTGCACATCCCAGAGGCTTGAATTCTGCTTGTATTGTGAGATGCTCATAAACTGCGTTACTTGCAATCCGAGGTATTACTGTACCATGCTTTATACTGTATTACACACTATTCAATTCTGTGCGCTGTGCTGTGTGATCTACATTGTACACATGCTACAAGCAACAGGAAGTAGTCCCTGCATTAGTGCTTTATTTTCGCCCATGAATGGCACCCATTGAGTATACTTTATGGCCTTTGTGAAATAAGGTTTCTATAAAGGAAAACACATTAAAAATAGTAAAACTATCATTAGGGCAATTTGCAGTAATTTGTAACAAGGGAAATAAAGTATCTCTTCACCCAAACCAAAAATGTAATATGTTAATTGCAATTTACCAATTCTTTAATATAATGGTCATTTTCGTTTTTTTTTCTATTTATTTCAACCCACTAATACTACAAATAACACACTTACGGTTCCTTTATGTCTTCATTTATTTATGATATCTATGGAAGGAGCCATGGTTGTCCCCCATGCTAGACTTCAAATTTGTCTGCCTTTATTCATCTATTACACAGTGGACTAACGGGACTAGTAGTTTACCCAAGAAAGATATGGATGTTTATGCTTTATTTTCAGCTCACAGGGAATGACAAAGATACTGCCATTACCATTTCCGTCAAGCGTAAAACTGGCCATACGCAGATTGGATTTTGTCTATTTCCTGCTGAATATGCCAAAATTCAATCCATGGATGGTCCTACCTACACCACTATTTGGGTACTCAGAATACAATAGCCAGCAGGGGATATTTGTCCATCCACACTGTTTAATGTGAATAGAGGAATGTTTCAAATTTCTTGCATGTATGGCCAGTGGGCAGCACAGCTGGCTTTGCTGTGTTTACATCAGAATTAGGTATGGAAGGGGAGGCAGTGTGATGCTTTGGGCAATCTTCTGCTGTGAAACCTTGGTCCTGGCAATAATGTGGATGCTACACCTACCTAAACAATGTTGGTGACCAAGTACACCCCTTCATGGAAATGGTATTCAATGATGGCAGTGGCCTCCTTTCAGCAGGATAATATGACCTGCCACACTGCTAAATAGGTTCAAGAATGATTTGAGGTGCTGACTTGGCCTCCAAATTTTCCAGATCTCAATCCAATCAAGCACCAATGGGATGTGCTGAAAAAAAAATGGATGTGCTGGAGGCCCCACCTAACAACTTACAGGTCTTAAGCCTCGTACACACGGTATGATTGTTGGCAGGGGATTGACTGTTGTCCTAAAATCTTACCGTTAGTACGCTCATTTTGACAATTGTTGTCCAATTTTCTGCCAACAAATGTTGGATGGCAGGCTAGTAAATTTTCCGCGGACAACGGTTTGATGTCAGATTTTCGTATGGCCAGTACACAAATCCGTCACACAAGTCAAAAGTACAAATACACATGTTTAGAATCAATGCTCACCAAACACAAAATTAGCAGAAGGGGCCCAAAGGGTGGCGCTCAAGAGCTGAAATTCCTCGTAGTGCGTCACTACGTTCGTGTTTGTGGCATGACAATTGTGGGCCGTTTGTATTCAAGACAAGATCCTGACACACGCCCTTTTGACAAAAATCAGACACTCGGTTAGCCAACAATCGTACCATGTGTACGAGGCTTTAGACCCCATACAGATCATTTTCTGCAGATTTTTGTCTTCAGATTTACCAAACCCATGTAGGCATGCAAAGGCCTTCCTGATTGCATGCAAATTGAAACTCTTAAGGTTTGACTTCATATTATATGGTTTTGGTAAATCTGAAGACAAAAATCTGCAGAACATCTAATAGTGCGTATGGGATCTACTACTGACTGCTTGATGCCAGATACCACAGCATACCTTCAGAGGTCTAGGGGAGTCCTTACCTCAATGAGTCAAGGCTGTTTTGGTGGCAAAAGGGGGACCTACTCAATATTAGCTGGGTGGTCATAAAGGCATTGTTATCTGTGTATATACTGTATACATAAATTGTTAGTACTATATATATATATACACCTGTAAAAATAAAATAGTATTATTTACTTGCTGAAAATGTTCTTAGCCGGAGAAAAAAATAAAAAACAAATGCAGCCACCACATCTAAGCATTGTGAAGAAGCAATATAATACATTTTTGTTTTTGGAGTTTAGAAATGTTTTAATTACGTAAAACAAACAGGTGCCTGCAGGTGTCTAGGGAATTTCCCTGTGTCACCAATGAACCACGGAAGCCTCCTAACAACTGGTTGATTTACTAAAACTGGAGAATGGAAAATCTGGTTTCGAAACTAACCAAATTCCATAATTAAATTTTTTTTGTCAAAGCTTAAAATGAGAAGTCCAGCCTAAGCTTTTTAGGCTGGGCTTCTCCTATGGGTCACAGGAGTGGAATTCGCTTTGCACCCCTGTGACTCGTTTTCAGCGGAGAGCGGTCTGAAGTCCGCTCTCTGCTGACATCACCAGGATCAGTCGAGGCACCGCGTCATCCCGACTTAGGAAGTAAAGATCTGCCTGGACTGATGGCAGTCTCAGCCTCTCAGTGAGCCACTCCCCGCCCCTCCACAGCTCAGCGCTCCTATGAGTGTGGAGGAGCAGGAGAGCTGCTGATTGACAGGCACGTCTTTTTCGTTAATGCACAAATAACCATCAAAGATTTTGGTTTGCATGGCTGTCCAGCTGGGACCCTGGGGAAGCACACAGCAAGTCAAGACCTGAGGGGGGGGGGGGGGGGCGTGCGTACCTGCAACATTTCCACTAGGTCTTTGATCTCATGGTGCCTGGATGTTACTTGTCAAGATATGACAGCAAAGTGAAGTTTTAATACTGTGATTACCAATGGAGCAATGCTGTCAAATCAAGGTAATGGAGACACGCAATGACAACAATATAGGGGCTTTTGTTTTGTTTTTGCTGACTTCCTTCTGAAAATGACAGTTCCCTCAAGGTTATGCCAACCTACAGGTTTCAGTACTGCTTGAGTCACTGATGTGGAACTAGTACAGAGATAAGGAAAGTCAGAGAAAACCTAGTCCTTATTTGCATACTTGTTTCAGATCATTGACTTAAAGCACTGATGCAACAGGGTGCATGTGATGGCCAACTAAAATTTTCTGGAGCTGAATTTAGCAATCTGTCACAAGGCTAAATGCTGGTCTCAGAAGCCTCTGCTATAGCAGCCATTTGCAGACTATCAGCCTCTCAATAAGGTTTCATGTACACTTGGGTGTGATGTACCGCGGTCACAGGAAAACACAAAAACGCGGCACAATTTTGCCGTGTTTTCCTGCACCCAAAACGTTCCTTTCCTGAACGCAATTCTTCCACATTCAGGAGAGAGATGTTGAACCTCTAACTGAAGCAGCTGGTAAACGCTGCTAAAACCCAATGTGTACATGCACACATGGGTTGATTTACTAAAAAACTGGAGTGTGCAAAATCTGGTGCAGCTCTGCACAGAACCCAATCCGCTTCCATTTTTTTTGACAAAGCTTAATTGGACAAGCTGAGGTTAAAAGCTGATTGGCTACCATGCACAGCTGCACCAGATTTTGCACTCTTAAATTTTAGTAAATAAACCCCTATAGGCTTTTATGGTGTCAAGTTTAGGAGCTTTGGCGCAAAAAAAAAAAAAAAAAAAAAAAAACACCAAAAGCGGCTAAACTCAAGTTAAGGGGCTGTAGTCAAAGTACCGGTGTATATATGTATATATATATATATATATATATACACACACACTAACTAACTATATATATATATATATATATATATATATATATATATATATATATATATATATATATATATATATATATAAAAAATGATAAATACATTTTTTATAAGTGATCAAATACCCTCCAGTGCCAGTTTTTAATAGAAAAGCAGAGGGACTGGCAGAAACACCAGGGATTTCCCACAAACGAAGCAATTACTTTGATGCAGTTGCTTAGCTTAAACATGTATTGCAATATATGTGAACTAAATATACCTGTTTTTCATTGCATAGTTTGCTGGGAAGTGTGTAGAGGGTCCAATATGTGGTCACACCCCTTTAACACCCGACAGTTCAAATACATGTACAAGCTATTGGGATTTGCGCACAGGTATATTTTTGCTCTTTTGTAACGTAGGTCAGTGACCAGATCTAAACCTAGTTGCTCTCCCCCACCTTTCCCCACCCAGTCTTTATGCCCCATGTTGGCATTGTGTCCACCATAGCATTTGCAGTGGCAAGGCAGTGTAGGACTGGCCAGAAGAGGGATTACTTTGATGTAGTTGGTCAGCTTAAACATGTATTGCAATATATGTGAAATAAATATCCCTGTTTTTCATTGCATAGTTTTCTGGGAATAGTGCAGCAGTGTGCATCCAGAATTGCTAGTGGCAAGACAAAGAGAACAGGATACTTTTTCATACAAGTACATGGTACAGCCGGCATATATCAGGAATATGAAATGCTGGGGTAACATATTCTTTAATACTTCTAGCACAGGCTTCTGAATCAGGTGTTCAATTTTGTGACATCTTCTTATTTTTTTTTAAAAAAAAAGGAAAAAAACGGATGCGTTAAATAAAAGAACTGGTAGGCACTGGAGAAAGCAATTACGCTTGGAAGGCAGCCAGGCCAGTAATGAGCACATGATGGTTGGACACCATAAAAGTTGACACCAGCCAGAGCATGAAACTAAGGCTCGGGTCTGCTGCGACGGCAAAGTCGTATAACTTTGCCCTGTGACTTCGATCCGACTTGGATGCTATTTAGGAGCCTGTACAAGGGCTGAAGTTGCACTCAGACCAAAGTAGTACAGAAACCTTTTCTAAAGTTGGAGCGACTTGTGTGTTATCATTTACAATGGTTTGCATAAGAAAACACTGGGTTTGACAGGTTATGCAACTTGAGGCCTCATAATTTGTATCCCATGTTGCAGCAGTGTGAACCGAGCCTTAACCTCCTTGGCGGTAACCCCGAGCGTGACTCGGGGCAGATTTTTTTTGCCAGGAGCGGTAACCCCGAGTCACGCTCGGGGTAGCTGTGCAGAGCATACAGCGGAGCCCTTACCTTGTCCTGGGCTCCAGCGATGCTCTCCGCTGTCTTCGGCTGTCCTCGGCTGTGTTCGCCAGCGCGATCACGGCGTCTCACTTCCTAGTTCCGTTCCCTGCGAGCAGCAGCGGCGCACGGGAGCGGAACTGGGCGGGAGATTCAAAAGTTCAAAAGTTCAGCACAACACACACACATATAAATAGAGGTGATACAGTGTAATCTGAGAGGATTACACTGTATTATCTCTGATCTTACAGATACAGTGCCCCTTGCCTTGCCCTAGTGCCCCTAATAAAAAAAAATTAAAATGGAATCCAAAAAGCGCCATCTCGCTACAAAATCCCCTTTGGAGCAGTTGGATGACAGCGACAGCGGCAGCGACACGGAGTTGCTCCCAGAAGTGAGCGATAGCGAGTCGTGGGGAGATTTGTCATCTGACACGGATGTGACAAGTGACAGCGGTGACAGCGGTGATGATCCTGCACCTGACATCAACGATGTGCGCACTTGGTGCCCTATTGAGTGCGATACGGACCAGGTAGCGCCCCCAAGGTTCCCCTTCACTGGATCACCTGGGATGAAGGTCGAAGTTGAGCGTGGCAACCCTCTGGCATACCTGGAATTATTTCTTACAGAGGAGGTAATTCAAAAAATTGTCACGGAGACAAATCGCTACCAAGTGCAGCAATCCGCTACGCCGCATGCCAGGTTTTCCCGAAGCAGAAGGTGGGAACCGGTAACTAAAGAGGACATCTGGCTGTTTCTCGGACTCATTATTCTCCAGGGAGTGGTGGGGAAACCGCGCCAGAAATGGTACTGGACCACCAACAAATTACTGGCCACCCCGTTTTTTGGTACCGTGATGTCGGAATACCGTTTTTCCCTCATTATGAAGTATTTTCACTTCACCAACAATGAGGAGTTTGATGAGGCCACGCATCCTGCGCCCAAGCTCAAAAAAATCTGGGAGGTATGCCAAATGATTGGGAACAATTTCCAGCGGGCCTACGTGCCAGAAAGGGACGTCAGTGTGGATGAGAGCTTGATGGCCTATAAGGGACGCCTAAGCTGGATCCAGTATATCGCATCGAAAAGAGCGCGGTTTGGCATCAAATCCTACATGCTCTGTGAGTCATCCACTGGGTACATATGGAACTCTGTCATTTACACCGGTAAAGGCACGAAATTTAACCCCAGGTACAGCGGCTATGGGATGGCCACATCATCTGTACTAACACTACTGGAGCCATTACTGAACCAGGGATATTGCGTCACCATGGATAATTTTTATACATCGCCAGAGCTGTTGGAGGTTTTGATCAAAAACAAAACTGATGCTTATGGTACGGTTAGGCCTAACCGACGTGGCATGCCATCTAAGTTTGCCAAAAAAAAACTGAAAACCGGTGAAAGTGTTGCCTGGCAGAAGGGGAAGATGATGGCAATACGTTGGCGAGACAAGAAAGACGTGTGTCTCATGAGCACTGTGCACAGTACCTCCACTGCCATGGTCCACACAAAAGGTGGCAGAGATGTGCTGAAGCCGCAAGTCGTGATCGACTACAATTGCACCATGGGAGGTGTCGACCGAGCTGATCAGGCAATGACCTTTTACCCGACCATGCGGAAACAGCAGAAGAAATATTACAAAAAGATTTTCAGGCATCTGCTGGAACAGTGCCTTTGGAACGCGTACATCTTGTACCGAGCAGGAAGTGACAGGCCTCTTATTCATTCGGATTTTATCTGGAAGGTGGCTGAGCAAATTTTCCTCAAACACCAGAGGCCATCAGTAGCTGCAAACCGAGATGGACGACGTGCTGCTGGTGTTGTCAACCCAGAACGCCCAACAGGTCGTCATTTTATGGACAATATACCACCAACCGCAAGAAAGGCAGCACCTACCAGGATGTGCGTGGTTTGCTGTTCCAAAAAAGATGACAGGCGGAAGAAAATCAGAAAAGAAACCCGGTTCTATTGTCCGGATTGTGACGTCGGACTGTGTGCTGTACCCTGTTTTAAAATTTACCACACTCAGGATGTTTATTAAATTTTCTTTGTCTGACAAATTTCTTTAGTTTGTATTATATTCTTGAATAAAATGATATTATTTAAAAATTTAAAATCGTGATTTTGTGTTTTAAACTTTATCACATCTGGGATGTGTACTAGAGTCTTGTTTGGTCAGGTTTAAGTAAGTAATTAAATAAAGGAAAAAAGGCTGCGCTGAAAACAAATAAATTGAAGAAAGTATGCAATAAATACATTCAATTATCCCATCCACTTCGTGTTGTGTTGGGAAAAAATTATCTCTATCTGAAATAATTAGAAATACTTATTTACCCTCTCTTATCCACCACTCTGTGATACGTTAAAAAATGTTAGATGTGACAAACCATAAAAATAATACAATAATTCAAACTCTGGTAGGATGTCATATAGAACAACAGAGATCCAAATCCCAAAGTGTATTTCACAGTGAATTGAGATCAATTAGGGTGTCATAAAGAACAATAAAGGTCCAAAATTAGAGAAGATGACATTTGCACGGAGAAAACCAGTTCATGCAAGAATAAGTCCACCACAGGATTCAAACTATATTAGTGGTATTCCCATCTGGGACATCCGGCACACACTGAAAGGATGGTGAGATAGCAGAAAACCAGAGATCCTCCACCAAATGGTAAAATTAGCCGCTTACCAGCTAATCTGGTCCCTGTATCAGAGAGACCAGATGGGCGTATGGCATGTACCCCTGCCTAGGTCTTTATCCGGGCTTCTCAGGGACACAATCTTCAGGTTGTTCTAATGGAAACTGATCTTTTATACGGGATCCCTTAGTTTTCACTCAGTAGGGGTTAAATACCATGCAAAAGAAAGGGACACCATAGCGCAATACAGTTTCACCTTTTATTTTAAAAATCTCTAAAAGATAACAAACTCACACTTTAAAAGAAATAACAGAGCGGTTGTTTTAAATCCAGTGCCCCAGGAAGACGTCACATTTGACGAAACGACGTAGGGTGAGCGGCGTGCTGACGTCACCTCCTTCTCCCGTCCATTCCAGGAAGCGACGGGCAGTGAGCAAAGTAAGAGAGCCGGCCGGCTCGATAAGATTTAAAACAACCGCTCTGTTATTTCTTTTAAAGTGTGAGTTTGTTATCTTTTAGAGATTTTTAAAATAAAAGGTGAAACTGTATTGCGCTATGGTGTCCCTTTCTTTTGCATGGTATTTAACCCCTACTGAGTGAAAACTAAGGGATCCCGTATAAAAGATCAGTTTCCATTAGAACAACCTGAAGATTGTGTCCCTGAGAAGCCCGGATAAAGACCTAGGCAGGGGTACATGCCATACGCCCATCTGGTCTCTCTGATACAGGGACCAGATTAGCTGGTAAGCGGCTAATTTTACCATTTGGTGGAGGATCTCTGGTTTTCTGCTATCTCACCATCCTTTCAGTGTGTGCCGGATGTCCCAGATGGGAATACCACTAATATAGTTTGAATCCTGTGGTGGACTTATTCTTGCATGAACTGGTTTTCTCCGTGCAAATGTCATCTTCTCTAATTTTGGACCTTTATTGTTCTTTATGACACCCTAATTGATCTCAATTCACTGTGAAATACACTTTGGGATTTGGATCTCTGTTGTTCTATATGACATCCTACCAGAGTTTGAATTATTGTATTATTTTTATGGTTTGTCACATCTAACATTTTTTAACGTATCACAGAGTGGTGGATAAGAGAGGGTAAATAAGTATTTCTAATTATTTCAGATAGAGATAATTTTTTCCCAACACAACACGAAGTGGATGGGATAATTGAATGTATTTATTGCATACTTTCTTCAATTTATTTGTTTTCAGCGCAGCCTTTTTTCCTTTATTCTGTTTTATGTGTGTATCTCACATCAGGTTGCAGCAGAAAAAATCTTTTTTATTAATTTATAGCCTATCCATTTATATCACTAATTTTTAAAAAAATAGTCACGTATAAGTAATAAACTTTTCTCGAGACAGCGCTGTTACCACATGACATTAAGTAAGTAATTACTAAGAATTGCAGGCCTATAATACATAGCATCACATTTCCATGCAAAATAAGTGTACCGCTTTCAGCACAAAATTCCAGCCAGAATCATACCGCCAGGGAGGTTAAAGAAGCGGCACAAGTTCAGGAAATTGTGTGAATCACCTAGAATAAGACACAACTCAATAGATAGCAATCACACAGTCTAACTTTATAAAAGATATATTACCAGACATACACATTTATTATTCATCAAAATTAGGTACTCCATTAATCAGTAAACAAAGGCATGTTAACATGATATTGGTATGAAGTATCCTCCTGACAAGCAAATAATTTACATTCAATTAATTTACAGTGCAATACTGTTACATTTGATCTTACATCATTTTAAATCATTAAACACTGAAGGCTGTTAAAAAATAGGTATAAAATGCTAAAAATGATTAAAGTACAAATCTTCAAAGCATTTCACGTTTTCAAACATAATGGTTTCAAGGAGAAAAAAAAAAAACGAATCACTTCCTCAAATAAGGAAAAAAATTACTGTCAGTAGAAAAATTTCCACATGTCCTTCAGTATGCATAAAGAGCATTACAGAGGCCGCTACTCTGCGTTTTCCTTTGTAATGGTAAGATGATAAGCAGCACCATACTGGAGACTGTGGGGATACTTTCCCTTCAGCTCTGGAAATGTGCTTAGTACAATTAGTAAATCAATCTCTTAAGGACGGAATGAACGTGAACACACCAAAGAAAGTCCACACACATATTCACATCGGATACTTCAGAAGAAACCGATTAAAGGCATCATAGATGGCTTGCCTAGAAAGAAAAGAGAATGAACATGAACTATAGTCACAACAGATAAAAGTATCTACAGCAAAAAAATAAACTAGTTATGCATAGAATAATCGGCTGGTTAAAAGCACTGTTATGCCGCGTACACACGGTCGGAATTCTCGTCGTAAAAAGCTCTGATGGTTTGCTCAAACAGTCTTGCCTACACACGGTCACACCAAATTCCGACGGTCAATAACACCGCGACATACAACACGTTCAACGGCACTATAAAAGGGAAGTTTAATGCTTCCGAGCATGCGTTGAATTGTATCCGAGCATGCGTCGGAATTTTGCGTGTCGGAATTGCATACACACGATCGGAAAATCCGATAGAAAGATTTTCCGTCTGAAAAATTAAGAACAGGCTCTCAATCCAAAGTCCGTCAGAAATGCAGACAGAAAAAGACTGTTGGGCATACACACGGTCGGAAAATCCGATTGTTTCCATCGGAAATTCCGACAGTGTGTACGCGGCATTAGGTATTTTTTTTTTGCTATCTGTGACTCAGAGATTCCCCTTTCCCTCTTGTCCCATAGACATAACATTCTGCCAAGGTTTCTAAACTCTGAGGTCCCTCCTCTAGGCAGACATATCCAGCAAATGATGCTGATACATATACACATAGAAAATCTAAGCATACATACAATACATGAATAGACACAGCCATTACTTATAATTTCTTTTTGTATGGCCTTGTGCTGCTTCCAAATAATTTCCAAGCCCATGGCCCGGGAGCTGGCAATGGTGAATTACCATAGAGCAGCCTTTCTCAAAAACTTTTTTTTTTTTTTTTTTAACAGGAAGGAACCCTTGAAAAACATTCCGATCTCAGGGAACCCTTGCTAATAATGGCCAAAAATATATCCAAGCTAATAATTGCTGTAGTCAAAGCTCATGGTACAGTGAGGAATATAATTAATTGATCCCCTGCAGATTTTGTAAGTTTGCCCACTTACAAAGAAATGAATGGCATATAATTGTTATCATGGGTGTATTTAAAAAGGAAAGGACAAAATATCAACCAAAAATTCATTAAAAACACATGTTATAAATGGAGTTGCAGTTCAAGGAGTAAAATAAGTATTTGATACCCTACCAACCAACAATAATTCTGGCTCCCACAGACTGGCTACAGTATGTGCTCATGTGGTACACAGATTAGTCCTGTCAATTTAAGAAGGTTCTCCAGACGACAACTCGTTATTTGTATAAAAAACACCTGTCCACAGAATCTTTCTTCCATTCAAACCTCACCGTCATGGGCAAGATCAAAGAGCTGTCAAAGAACGCCAGGGAAAAGATTGTAGACCTGCACAAGGCTAGAATGGGCTACAAGGCCGTCAGCAAGAAGCTTGGTGAGAAGGAGACAACTTTTGCAGCGATTATTCGCAAATGGAAAAAATACAAAATAACCATGAATTGCCCTCCGTCTGGAGCGCCATGCAAGATTTTGCCTCATAGGGTAAGGATGATCATGAGAAAAGTGAGGGATCAGCCCAGAACTACACCGGAGAAGCTTGTGAATGATCTCAAGGCAATTAGGACGACAGCCGCCAAACAAACCATTGGTAATACAATACGCAGCCATGGACTGAAATGCTGCAGCACTCTCAAGGTCCCCCTCTTCAAGAAGGCGCATGTACAGGCCCATCTGAAGTTTGCCAATGAACATCTAAATGATTCAGAGAAGAATTGGGAGAAAGTGCTGTGGCCAGATGAGACCAAAATTGAGCTCTTTGGCATTAACTCGACTGGCCGTGTTTGGAGGAAGAAAAATGCTCACTATGAACCTAAGAACACCATTCCTATGGTCAAGCACAGAGGTTCATTATGCTTTGGGGCCGTTTCCCTGCTAAAGGTACAGGCTGATTTTGCCGCATTGAGGAGCCAACGGACAGGGCCATGAACCTTCTTCCCTCAGCCAGAACACTGAAGATGGGTCGTGGATAGGTCTTCCAACATGACAATGACCCAAAACATACCACCAAGGCAATAAAGCAGTGGCTCAAGAAGAAGCACATTAAGGTCATGGCGTTGCCTAGCCAGTCTCCAGACCTTAATCCTTAGGAAGATTTATTGAAGGAGCTGAAACTTCAAGTTGCCAAGCGAGAGCCGAGAAATCTTAAGGATTTAGAGAATATCTGTAAAGAAGAGTGGAGCAAAATCCCTCCTGAGATGTATGCAAACCTGGTAACCATCTACAAGCAATGTCTTACCTCTGTGCTTGCCAACAAGGGTTTCTCCACCAAGTAGTAAGTCATATTTTGCTTGGGGATCAAATACATTTTTTACTCACTGAACTGCAACTCAATTTATTAACATTTGTATCATGTGTTTTTTCTGGATTCTTGGTTGATATTCTCCTTCTGGAGCTCTCAGCCCAGTCTGAGAGCTAGCAGCATATTTTTTCTAGCTAGCAAATGTGCAATGAAGGACAACATTCCCTTGGCACAGGGACCCATGTGTAGGAATATTATTTAAATATTGTGTAAATCAAGTGGTTAAAGAGCATCACCCCAATATATTTTTTGTGAGTTTCTTCCATTGAGAACAATATAGTTTTCAACCGAATATTCAGCCAAATCTACAAACTGCTATTCCAAATTGCTTTTGGCATGGGGGAGTTGGGAGAGAGTCAAAAGTCACTACACTTGAGCTATGCAAGGCCACTGATATTACACAGTTCATATCTGTGTGTCTGAAGCATGCTGACTATATTACTGAGAAATGTAAGGATCAGAAAACAAAAATGTTTCATGTGTCTATTAATAATTCCATGGTTACTAATGTCATAACTCTTCTTGCTTACAGCTGAATAAAAGCTAACACACAAATTATACGAATATATTAAAACCATGAAATATGTATGTTAAACTATACTGTATAGGTTAAAGTGGTTGTAAAGGATGAAGGTTTTTTACCTTCATGCATTCTATACATGAAGGTGAAAAACCCTTCAGTGTGTAGCCTCCACCGCAGCCCCCCCCCCCCCCCCCCTTATACTTACCGGAGCTTGAGCCAGATGCAGCGATATGCACGAGAGCAACGGCTCTCCAAGGTCTCTCTCTCTTCATTGGCTGAGACACAGGGAATGGGGGGTGGGACTGAGCCATGCTCTGTGTCTCCCATAGACACACACTTGGAAGCGAGCATGCACGAGTGGGTGAGGGGCCAGAAGTGACAGTGGGGTACCCGAGAAGAGAAGGATCAGGACTAGTCTGTTCAAAATCATTGCACAGAGCAGGTAAGTAGAACGCGTTTGTTATTTTAATTAAAAGAACGGAAGCTTAAGAACCACTTTAAGATGAAATCTTCAGTGCATTGTAATACAAGTTCATCCTTCTTGGTCAGTGTAGGCAGGCTACACCCTAATAAAAACGACGTGTCTACTCAATGACCAATTCCTCGCAAATGGGACTGTGGATATATTTTCACTTAATCAGCGCTTGCACCTGCTGATTGGTGTATTCTGGCAGTGGAAGAGTCCTGCCGCTAGAATACTATAGCACAGCTGGGTGGCTACTCAAAAAACAAAAAATCCATCTATTGCCAGCTTTAGTGTAGCTTTAAACATGTTGATCCTTCCCCACAATTTGATAACTACCCTTCAGAATCCGATGTTCCAACTTGATGGCAGTGTTAATTTTGGCAGCAAATTTCAATTTAGTTTTAGTCTTTTATGCCCTGTACACAAAAGGTCCGATCGGATTATCTTGGTCGGAAAATCCGCCCGTGTGTGGGCTCTGTCGGACTTTTTCAGGTCGGAAATTCTGACGGAAAAAATTTGAGCGCAGGATCTCAAATTTTCCGACAACAAAATCCAATCGGACTTTGTCCAATCGTTTGTAGAGAATTCCGATCGGACAAAGTGCCACACATGCTCAGATCAAATTACGAGACCAAAGCTATTGGCTACTAGCCTGAAAGTAGTCCTGTCTTAATGAACGAACGCCATCACGTTCCGAACGATCGGATTTTCCGTCAACTTTGTCCGACCGTGTGTATGCAACACCAGTTTCGGAAAAAATCTGACGGATTTTGTGGTCAGAATGTCCGACCGTGTGTACGGGGGCTTAGTCTTTTGACTAAAATTGCATTTTAGTCTTCTGCAATTGTTTTAGTCATATTTAATCAACTACATCTCCAGTACATTTTAGTCGATTTAAATGTCCTACATTTTAGTTGACTACAATCTCCAGTACATTTTAGTCGTCTAAAATCGAATGGGTGTAAAATTTCTAATGGGTGTAAAATTTCCAAACTCATATACTGCTGAAGTAAAAAATCCAATATGTTATTATTTATGGTATTATGGTTTGAACATGCACTACAGAGCAGTGTTAATTCTGATGTCAAATTTAAAATTAGTTTTGGTCTTTTGACTAAAATGTCATTATAGCTTTAGTTCCTATTTTAGTCGACTAAAATAGTATTTTTTTAGTCTACAAAAATGTTTTAGTCTACAAAATGAACACTGCTTGATGGACAATTTTCCCCCTTGTCATTAAAAAGACAAAAGGAAAAATAGTAAATTGCTCATAAGCCACTACAGTGCATTGGCCAAGTTGCATGAGATAAAAACATTAGGAAACCAAAAAAGATCTTCACCATGTTCAACAAGAATACCTGAAAAGCCCTTGTTTGAAGAGGTAGGCACTGACATGGCCGCCTTCTATATATCGAACCTCACAACCAGGCCAGATTTCTTGAAGACTGCGTACACCAACCCTTGGGATATATGCATCTTCCTTGGCTTGCACAACTATAATTAAATTGGGGTCCACCGGAACTAAGTAAGGCAAAATAATGTATTATTTTTTTTTACCACAATATCAGGATTAAAACACATGAAAAAGTAAAAAGACGTAGGGAAAAAAAAAAAACGATTTTACCCATTTTAGATTAAAGCTGCAAACAGCTAAATACAAAATTGGAATACACTTTCTGGGTCCTGGCTTAGTGATTACATTACAGGTACCTTTTTAAGGTAATATTTGGGTCTGGAAAAACACTTGGTGCAAAGCTGATTTATATCCTTTCTGGCTAATAGGGAACATGTTTAAATGAAAGTTCTCGTGCCTGGAGTTTAGCTTTAAGAAGCAGCTGCCAACCTATGAGCTCATCACAAGTACAGCATTGAAGTCAAGCATGACTGTTTACTTTGTGCTTGGCCTCCCTTAACTACCGTATATACTCGAGTATAGGCCGACCCGAATATAAGCCGAGGCCCCTAATTTACCACAAAAAACTGGGAAAAACGTATTGACCCTGACCCGAGTATAAGCCGAGGGTGAAAAATGCAGCAGCTACTGTAAGTGGAAAAGAGGGTCAGCAAATGCCCATCTGCAGCTGCATGTCCCCTGTGTCCTGTACAAACCCCTGTGCCCCCATTGCAGCCTACCTGTGCCGATGTCCTGGGTCCTGTGTCGTATCCCTCCCTGTGCAATCTGTCTGCCACCAGTGTCCACCATTGCAGCCGATGCAGTCTCGATCTGTGTCCCCCCACAGTGTGTAAGGCGCCATTACAAGATACAAAAGCCGCGCCTCCTCCTCCTCCTCGTCCGTGATAGGAGGAACACTGTTTTCCCAGCAGTCAGTGTGCAGTGTTCCGCCTATCACGAACGTCCTCTCATCCTCGTCCATGAGATGAAAATGACAGGACGTCCGTAATAGGCGGAACACTGCACACTGACTTACTGCTGGGAAAATTTGTGTTTCTCCTATCACGGACGAGGAGGAGGAGGAGGAGGAGGAGGCGCGGCTTTTGAACACTGCCGTCTGTCTGCATGACCCACTGTTCATGTAGGCAGACGGCGGTGACTCAAGTATAAGCCAAGGAGGGCACTTTCAGCCCTAAAAAAAGGGCTGAAAATCTTGGCTTATACTCGAGTATATACAGTAGTTAGTATTCTATCATACAGGAGAGTATAGTAATCGCACATGAAGACAAATTTGCACACTTGAACTAGTTGCATTTGATGATTTTTTTTTATGGATTCTTAAAGTAGAAGTCCACCCTAACACTAATATCCCTGCATCTACAGACACCCACGATCTAACACATCTAGCCCTGTAAAGAAGAAATCAGTATGTGTAAGGGATGTCAAAATCAGGTACCCCATAAAAAGGATTATAGTTCTGTCAGAGTAAAACTCATGGCATTTCTATTAAATCACCAGTAGATGGCAGCATAGAGTTAAAAGCCTGAGTGACAGTCATAGAGCACATTCTAATGAAACCATTGCTAATAGCAGGGGGAACCAAAATGACTGA
The DNA here is from genome assembly GCA_028564925.1 of Lithobates sylvaticus. Taxonomy (NCBI): domain Eukaryota; kingdom Metazoa; phylum Chordata; class Amphibia; order Anura; family Ranidae; genus Lithobates; species Lithobates sylvaticus. Next base: position 567,509,911 of record CM053026.1, on the reverse strand, counting down.
CCTTTGTTTCTGGTGGGAACGGAATAGCAGTTGCTACCCAGTCTATTAGTCTGAAGGTCATGTGTTTGTGTCATTGCAGAAACTTTTCAATAAAAACACTTCTGGTTTCATCCGGCCATATACATTGGATGTATTGACCATACTTTCAGCATATGTGCAACATATACATAGCTTTTTTGAGGCCAATCCGATCCAGTTTCCAGCGGCGTAAGCTCTGCAGAGGACACAGCCGACTGAATGGGGAGTGACGTCACCCATAGAGTTACTATGGGGCTTCCGTTGTCGGCTGCCTCCTCTGCATCCACCTCCACAGCGAAGCCGCAGCTGACAGCTCAGCATGTGATCGGGTCGCATCAGCTTCAGAAAAGGTACGTATACAGATTTCTTCTTTACAGGGTTAGATAGGTTAGTGTTAGATCGTGAAGTCTGTAGATGCACTGATTTTAGTGTTGGGGTGGACTTCTACAGACACCCGTTTTGAATTTACAGTTAAACTCCAGGCAGCTATAGGGATTAAAGTAAAACATTGGACTTAAAAAGACCATTGCTAAACCTTCTTCTGTTGCAGTGCTTGTGCATAGAAAGGGAGAGGCTGTTGTAAACCATTTACTGCCCCTGCTATCATGTTGCCCCTCTATGTGAAATTCTATGTGATCGCTGTCAATCATGTATCAAAAATTCTTCTAGCCCATGTATCACTAGTAGTTGCAGCTTCCAGCATACAGGGTCCAGGTTCCTGGGGTATTTTTCAAATCTTTTTAAATACAAGCCCAGGCACTTGGAGTAGCTTAGCACCAGGATAGGAGCCAGTTTATGAACCTGAAACCACCCCACAGTTCTGCTTAAAGTTACCATTAGGCACCTTGTAGATAGCTAGAGTGATATTCTCACACACAGATAACTTATGTTCTGTAATGCCACAGAAGAAAAATATTAGTTTGTCCTTTTGTTGTAGTCTTTCCTTAAACTCACAAGTACCAATTGGCTCCACAGCAAAAATACATGTAAAAAATATTATTTATTTCAGGTTTGCAAGTATTTTCATGGTGGTGTTATAAATATTTATTTCACATAGTGCTATAAATTAGCCAGTTGGGTAAAAGTCAAAGGGTCAAAGTTACTTTAATTTTTTTTTTTTTTTTTTTTTAACTACGCATGCATGTTAACGGTAAGCTAATTAACCACCACCCCGCTAGCGGCCGAATACCGCGGCTAAAATGACGGTAAAGCAGCGCTAAATATAGCGCTGCTTTATCGCCACCGCCCGCACCGCCCCACTGTAAAACCGGCCTTAGTTACACTTGGGCCCAGGAAAGGACAGGGAAGGAAAGTGAGGATTTTCAGGACAACATAAGAGGGCTCAGTAAATACCTGAGAAGTTTCCTACATGTGTGCACTCATCCATGACGCCTTTCATAAATAACCAGGACTCCCTTTGCAGAGCTTCATTCTTCTTTGTGTCTTCTCTCTTTTGGGGATTGCTGAATCCAGCAGTCATTGCTTGTCTAATATATGACAATTTAGAGTGACCTTGGAACATAAAGCTATCGTCGCCGCTACTTGCTGTTTGAAGAGAATCAGGAGATAATGGCTTCCGGGTGCGGTTCAGGTGGAAAAGGCTGGCAGCTAGTTTTAAATGGGTCAGACTGTCAACACTTTTTGGGGAGTTTTTCACAAAGTCCTGCCCCATCTTGAATGAATCTGTCTAAAATGAAGGAGTAATTGTAAGAACCAAAGGGAACATACATATAGATAACAAATTTAGCCAGTTAAAAACCTGACTGTCATATATAAAAATCATATGTACGGTATATACGAGACAAAGATAAGTAGTTTTAGAACTTTTTGCACATTTAATGTGACCTATAAACTGTACAACTCAATTGAACAATAAACAAATCTTTTTTTTTGGGGGGGGAATAAAAGTAATGTGGTTGCATAAGTGTGCACACCCTCTTATAACTGGGGGTGTAGCTGTGGTCAGAATTTAGCAATCACGTTCAAATGATGGCAGGTGTGTACTGACTCCTATTTAACATGAGTTTGAAGTGCCTCTGATTAACCCCAAATAAGGTTCAGCTGTTCTAGTAGGTCTTTCCTGACATTTTCTTAGTTGCATCCTACAGCAAAAGCCATGGTCCGCATAGAGCTTCCAAAGCATCAGAGGGATTTCATTGTTAAGTATCAGTCAGAAGAAGAGTACAAAAGAATTTCCAAGGCATTAGATATACCATAGAACACAATGAAGACAGTCATCATCAAGTGGAAAGAACTGGACGTCTCTCCAACATTGATGAAAAGATGAGAAGAAAACTGGTCAGGGAGACTGTCAAGAGGCCTACAGCAACATTAAAGGAGCTGCATGAATATCTGGCAAGTACTGGCTGTGTGGTACATGTGACAACAATCTCCCGAATTCTTCATATGTCTGAGCTATGGGGTAGAGAGAAAAGATGGAAGCCTTTTCTTAGGAAGACAAACATCTAAGCCGGCTAAATTTTGCAAAAACACATCTGAAGTCTCCCAAAAGCATGTGAGAAAATGTGTTATGGTCTAATAAAACAAAGGTTGAACTTTGTTTGGCGCAAAAACAACACTGCACATCACTAAAAGAGCACCATACCCACAGTGAAGCATGGTGGTGGCAGCATCATGCTTTTGGGCTGTTTTCTTTCAGCTGGAACAGGGGCCTCAGACAAGGTAGAGGGAATTATGAACAGTTCCAAAAAACAGTCAATATTGGCACAAAACCTTTAGGCTTCTGCTAGAAAGCTGAACACGAAGAGGAACTTATTTTTTCAGCATGACAACGACTCAAAGCCTACAGCCAAATCAACAAAGGAATGGCTTCACCAGAAGATTAACGTTTTGGAATGGCCCAGCCAGAGCCCAGACCTGAATCCGATGATTGAAAATCTGTGGGGTGATCTGAATAGGGCTGTGCACAGGAGATGCTCATTCTATCCTCTATCTCTAAATATATTATATATACACACATACATAAGCGCGCGCACGCACGCACACACACACACACACACACACACACACACACACTTTACACACACACACTGCACACACACACACACACACACACACTGCATGTGCTCAAGACTTCCTCCCTGCTGTGTCAGTGACAGTCCCACTTCCAGGCATAGACTCCCACCGGAGTCTACGCCTCTTCCTGTCCCGTCCCCCCCCCCCGCGCGCGCGCGCGCGCTGTCTGCTCGGAAACACACGGGTCCCAGAGACAGCAGGGACCATTTCGGATTGCGCAAAGCGACTCGCGCATGCACAGTAGTGAACCAGGATCATTTCCTGATTCCCTTCCGAAGATGGTGGCGGCAGCATCCGGTCTCGAGTCTTGACATCGCGCACACCCTGGACGGGTAAGTGTCCTTATTTTAAAAGTCAGCAGCTGCAGTATTTGTAGCTGCTGACTTTTAAAAAAAAAAAAAAAAAAACATTTTGTGGGACGTCCACTTTAATTTATAGATACATTGCAACATCATTCTTACACTGTATTTTGCTTTGTGCAGATTAAAGGCTTGTGACTTAATCCACATACATATCATTTCTAGCAACTTTTTTGATAAAAATGTTTTAATAGGTTTGGGTCAATGATACTTTAGCTTTTTGAAAGTTTTATAAAATTCTTAACTCTTTTATATCAACTTTTTTTTTTTTTTTTACTATCTATATAGAATGTTTTTTATTTGCAAATAAATATTTAAAGCATGACAGGTTTTCCAGAGTACTACAGGTTACCTTAAAGTGGTTGTAAACCCCCCAGAAAAAACCTGCAAGACAAAGGCATAATGAGCTAGTATGCCTAGTATGGACACAAGGAGGGGCCAAGGCAGAAGAGGAAATGACGTACCTCACTGCGGCGAGGCTGGAACGGAAGTACACCTTTGTACATAAAAGATAACAAATAAAAAAACAAAAAGTATAAAACCAAAAACAAGGGGTGGTCTTTAGTTTAAGACCAAATAGTAAAGTTGGGTGGAACTCCGCTTTAAGAGACAAAAGAATACATTTAGGCCCTTTCACACGACAACTCCGGTAAGTTTTTCAGGCAGCAGGTGTGTATTATCCACATATACTAACATGTCAAGATAAGAGTCTGATAACACGTTGGGACTTACCACACAGTGCAGGAGAGTGAACATTTTGATATGCTCTGCAGTTTTTCAGGCAGACCTGATCAGATGGTCCATTCACCCCTATGGACAGGCAGGTATAAAACGGACTTGTGTCTATTTACATCCACCTACCTCCGATCCAGACCTCTGAAAACAAACGGAAGTGGATCTGGTCTCCTCCGTGTAGGTGGATCAGATCGGAGGGTAGATGGATGTGAACGGACATGGAGTCCTTTTACACCTGGCCACCCATAGAGCAGAGTGGGCTCTGTCCATGTCTGATCTGCATAAACTGAGCAGACACAGACCTGTCATCCACCTGCTCTGATCAACAGGGGATTAAAAGACAGGTCACCTGCTGGTAAAAACAGAAGTCACCCATGTGAAAGGGGCCTTATGGTCCCCTTAATTCCTTTTCATGTCTGGAAACCGTTTTGAGTTTATCAGGTTGTCTCCAAACATCTATGTAAGAGCATGTCTATCCCTCAGTAGAGGTCACTTGATGTGTTTATTAGCAGATTTGTGCATTACTAGGGTCTATCTTTTATATATTAAGTAGGGGTAAGATTGGGTTCTAATAAAATTTTGTGTACCATGGTGTTTTAATTATGTTTTAAGAAAAGAAACACAAAGTTCAGCTCAGGATCAAGCAAACCTTCATAGCAAGCGGCTTGCTATGGGGTCCCTCAAAGAAGGGGAGTGCAGTAGGCATCATCAGGTACCCCAGAAGAGGAGGTTCAGCCCTCTCTGTATAATATCATTACAGAGAGCAGGTAAGTATAACATATTTATCATTTTAATAAAAAATGTTATATATATATATATATATATATATATATATATATATATATATATATATATATATACACACACACACACACACACACACACACACACACACACACACACACCTTTACAACTACTTTAGCGCAAAAGAGTGAGCTCCATGATTAAAGGGGAGTTGGTCATGTGAACGGGCCTCCTGGCTTATTGTTTTATTTTTTTTCTTAATGCTGCACCGGTATAATCACAGTATGCACTATGTATGTTCCCTTTTATTGATTTTCTTCTATTGATGTTTAAAGAAGGGGAGGTAAAAAAAAAAAAAAAAATGCAGGTAATGGTAAAGCCCATATCTTCACACTCTACACTGAATAAATACTGACTTCTTGACACTTAAATGTACACCTCAGTTACAAACAGAATATACGCAGTTTCATCAATATATACAGGAATAGTATTATAACTGTGGCCATAACTTTACCTAAATGAATTCTAAATAATGTTTTTCATTGCCATTTGTAGTTTTCCTTTAGGCGATACTGCTTTTCACTGTGATGCACCTGCAGAACCATTTAGGTTGTATACATACCCCACAATATTCAAGCAAGTGCAAGATCTCATCCTCATATACCGTCTGTGTAAAGTACTGTTTCTCCAGCTCTCTCCAGTTTACAGCTTTGCTTAGAACACCCTTAAAAGATATGTAAGAATTTTATAGCAATTCAATTAAAGTGTATGTCAAGGCAAAAAAAAAATATAAATATATATATATATATGCATCTCTACAAAGCATGCACCCTGTCTCATGATTATTCCTTTTAAAGACTCTGCAAGTACAGAAAAATATCCGCTGATCTATCCCTGTTGTGGGCTTACACAGTAATTTGTGTGGTGTGTTTCTGTTTCAGAGTTGTCAGCCCTGTTTAGTTCTACCTTACCAAACTACTCAGAACCACCTACTAAAAGGACTAGGAGAGCTCATTAGGCTTGGTTCACACTTATGCGATGTGGCAGTGCATATGCGTTGCCGCATGTTTTTCCCACATTACTGTGTATTGTGGTAGAGAAGCCCATTAATTTGAATGGGATGCCTGCTGCATCTAATGACCCTTAAAAAAAAAAAAAAAAAGGGCCACACCAAAACACATGGAACTGTGGCCATGGTTCTGGTCATTCAATTTCTCATGCACTTTAGCAAGGTGCGTTGGGGAGCCATTAACAACTAATGGCGCTGCTGTATACCTGCAAAAGGGATGTATGTTTTTTTTTGTCCTCTGCAGTAACGTGTGATTCTGCATGCATTCCTGCATTAGACAAATGTGTACCTGGACTAAAGCCTTGTACACACTACTAGTCTTTTTTTGTTCAACCCAGCAGGGCTGTATGAAAAAAAAAAAACTGCGATGTTGGTACAGCAATCTCCCACCGCTGAACTATTTTGTTCTGACAGGGGGGATGGCTCCCCACCAGAACACACTGGTCAGGCTCTCAGCCATTGGCTGAGAGTGCTGATCAGATGCCGATAGGCAGACCTTTTTCAATGGTGCCCCTCTGACAGAAGCCAACCTGGCTGGCGTACACACAGGCCGAATGTTGGCTGGTTTCTATTAAGCCGGCCAATGCCACCCAATGTGTGTACTAGGCTTTACTCTTGAGAGAACAGAGGTAGTAGGCACAGGAAATTCCACAGCTCTGAATTTTTTTTACATAACAGGGTTTTTTTTTTTTTCCAGTTTATTAAAAAGTTATAAGGGAAATCTTTTTTAAACAGAACAAAAGGGAGCAAATAAGAGAAGTTGGTAATTACAGCTTATATACACTTTAATGTTTTATTTTTTTCTTTAAATAAAGTGTAGCCTATAAGAACATTTCAAATGTAATTGTAAATGACAGTTCTAAGGGCATGCAACAAACCATCAATGTACCTAAAAGTACATAAAACATAGAAAAGCCGTTCAATTAAAGAACTACTTTGACAACAGAGGACCCAGAAATCCTCAGATTTTAACAGGCTTCAGAGGTAAGATCTGTGTTAGTCAAAGATCCTAGAACGCCTGCAATTACAAGAGTTGGATCCAAGAAATGTTTACGTCAAAGGATCTTAGAATGCCTGCAATTACAAGAGTTGGGTCCAAGCAACTGATTAATGCAAGGAGACTCTACCACGGGGCACTGCCTAACCAAAGAGGTTTTCAACTTTTTTTTTTACTGAAAAGGGAAAACGTACAATACAAGCAGCAGATATTAACTCACTGTTGTAAAGACCCCAGAGGCAGTTGACCAGGAAAGACATGGGATGAGAGGAATTGGTTTTGACCAATTGGTCACTGCCAGCGATGCCATCTGAAAATACAAAGCACAATTTCAAGGTAATAGTCGTTTTATCTCAAGTATTTAGCCTAAAAATGTAACACTGGCAAATAACCCCAAAAATAAATGGTTACTCTCGACAATTTAAACACTGACTGTTGAAAGCACTGTATAACTATCAGAGATTGCAGCACAAGTAATGTGCACGCAGTAAATATAACAAAAAGGAAACTTCATAAATTGCTTTAAGGGAAACAAGCCTGTAACCTAAACACTGTCCTACCAGTTGGCTATAAGAAAAACCTTGCATTATAGTTTGCTAAAATACAGTAAATCTTTATAATGGTTTACATTATAAAGTAGATAACCCATCTACCAAGTGGGGTTATCTCCTAAGTTACCCATTACCCTTCTTCTCCATGTCTGTCCACCTGCTGTGGCCATTATGAATAGCACTTGTGTTGGGATTGTCATTATGGGCAATACAGCTGTGAGACGCTGTGGCCGAGAGGGTGCAGACCTGAAAGCTCCAGCATAGAAATATCACTACTGGAACCCCAAAAAGGTATAAAAGCCAGAGAGGTCCATGGCCGATTCAACTCGCCGACATTAAAGTAATTGTAAAGCTACATTTTTTAAATTAAAATAACAAACATTTATACTTACCTGCTCTGTTCAATGATATTGCACAGAGTGGCCACGAACCTCCTCCTCTAGGTTCTCCCGCTGAAACTCTTAGCTCCTCCGCTCTTTCAAGTCCCGCCAGAGCAAGCTGCTTGCTATGGGGGTACTCGTTTGTGCTCCTTAGCCTGGCTGTGTGCACCCACAGACACACACAGTGCAATTTGGCCCCACCCCTGCTCCCTTCTAAGAGGATTTGACTGACTGCCGCAGAAGCTCTTGGTAAAGCTTGTGAATGCAGGAAGACAGCAGAGCAGGGTTGCTGGTGGGGACAGTGCTGGGTCGAGAGTGGTGTCAGGTAAGTCTTTAGGGAGGAGAGGGGGAGGCACAGACAGTGGAAGTTTTTTTTTTACCTTAATGCAGAAAATGCATTACCGTAAAAAAAAAAAAAAAAAAAAAAAAAATTCTGTCTCTAGAACCACTTTAACTCACACCTTTCTTTTTAAGGTGAACTAAATCTGCAGGTCAACAGAGCTTCATTAGAAATCTTGGCATGTTCATGCAATAGCGTCTGCTGGAGAGAAAGTTAAATCACCTGTAATCCACTGATCAGGGTAAAAAATCAGACAGTAATATGCCCCTAATAGATTTTTACAGCATGCTTTTTTTTTTTTTTCCAGGAACACCAGCTCAAAACACATGAAAACTTACATGTCCTCCCATTGAAATCCCAGTCATGCCCAGAGGACCATATCCTTCTCTCTCCAGCCAGTGGAGGAGAGCAGCAGACTCCAACACCAGAGCTGCACCCATTACAAACAAATCAGAGACATTCTTAAGGCTGGATCTCCTTAAGTACAAAGAAAACATTTTTAGTGGTTCATGCAAAATGACATTCCAGGTTTTTGGTTGTAGACTGTGTACTTTTTTAGGTTATGCTGTTAGTAATGCAATGTGAGAACTGACAGTTTTAAATGAACACTGTACGAAAAACAAAAAGACAGAAAGCGTGGCACTGGTAGCAATGGCATTTCTAGGAAAAATTTCCACAAGTAAAAATTTGACAATACTTTATTTGATAAAAATGTATGATCCTTTTAACAGACACATCCAGGTGCAGATAACAAAATGAAAAATAAAAATAACAGCAGTGTGGCTGACCAGCAATTGCTACGTGGAGGGCAGCTCTCAATTTCAACAGGTCTTTAGATCTATGGTCATCTACTCTTTCATTTTTCGGGCACAGGGCAGGGCTAGGCATGATTTAATGTTGATTGACAAACAAGGGGCATCCTTGACTGCAGGAAAAGTCTAGCCCCAGGTGAGGCCACTGCATTGTGCTTTGTTCTAGTGAACACAGCCGATGCAAAGTATGACAACGGGGATACTTCTGTGACTGAGCTAAAGCATTGTCACTTGCTTACAGAAAATGGGGAAAGGGTCTAGCCAATGCACCCATCAAAAGGTAGCTTTTTTTATGTGACAAGGAAAATATGTTAAAATGAACAGTACTCTGTTACAGAACTTATCATGCTGCAAAACAAATTTGTGTGTAGTTTTAGACCATGGCTCTACTTAAAAAAATCAGTGTGGAATTGACAGTATCAAGAAGTTTGAGTATTCAATTCTAGGTAACAAAATCAGCATGTTGTGGTACACTGCTGACAGTAAAGTAACTAATTTACCATACTGTACAGGCATACACTATGCTAATCTTACTCAGTTAGAGTATTTAATAACACACATTTGTAGTGGGAATGTATTGTATATTGTATATTTAGCCAAATAGAATCTTGTCATACATTCCATATTTGACTCAACTATATCTGCGTGAAATAGCAACACAAAAAAAATGAAACCAGCACAGCATAAAAGCAAACAAACAATGGAAAAAAGATTAATTGTAGCATACACATTATCTGTGAATATATACCACACCATACTGGATCTATTTGTATATATCTAAATAAATTCAGCTAAAATGAGATCTAAATAATTTAAGAGCAAATAAAAAACGGGTAACTCCTTTCTATACTATACTCCAGAATGGTTCACTAGAGTAATGGCTCCACCCACCCTCCTAGGAGGCATCAACTTAAGTTAACAACAAGATGACTAACAAACCTTTCATAAAAAAAAAGGTAGGAAAAAATGCACATGCAGTATGGGATTCATGATAAAGGAGTTATCAAGTAATAACTCCGATTTTTCTATATCATTCTCCAGGGCAGTTTACTAGAGAGGCTAGCAAGATATTACCTAGAGTGGGACCATTGCCTGAAGCATTTTCCTTGGCTGGATAGGAGTTTAATCTGACAGTGCTTCAAAAATGTAATAATGCTGGTCTTTGTGACAGCTTTTCAAATCTGATCAACAGAGGCACAAATCTTTCAGCCCATTGGGAGAGTGTGGAATGAGCTGCGATACATAGGGGAGAGGTTTTCCCTGCTGCTACGCTAGTTATGATCATAGCTGGACAGATCCTTCTCCCAATGGATGCTTAATTTCCTTTCTTGGGACTGCTGAAGAGAATAAAGATGGCATTAGATTTTCTAAATGGTCTGGTGTTCTCAATGTATGGGAATATGCATCTTCTGACATCCAAAACAGCAAAGCTGGCTTTTTTGGGGACTGATGCTTACTGACAAAAGGATGGTAGAACCACATCCTGATTCCTGTGGGAACAAGTGACCACCTTGAAGAAGAAAGCAGGAACTATGCTCATAAAGATTCAGTCCTGAAGTAAAGTAGGACCGGGTTCAGAAGCAGATATAATAGTGACTAGAAACTGAGATTTAACTGTAAGGTGTTTGATAGGAGCATTTGTAATTGGCTCAAAGGGGAAGCTGGCAAATCCATTCAGTACTATCTGCAGGTCCCATGGAGGACTTCTGGAAGTCTGAGTCTAATGCGGCGTACACACGAAGGGACTATCCCGCGGGATTATCCTCTGGACTGAAGTCCAGCGGATAATCCCCTCGTGTGTGGGCGCCGGCGGACTTTTTGGCACCAAAGTCCGGCGGACTTTTTGGCGCCAAAGTTTTAAGTTTGGTTTTAAAATTATCCGCTGGACTTGGCAGTCCAGCGGACAATCCCGCCGTTAGTAGGCAAGTCCGCGGGACTTTTGAAATGAACGGACTTGCCGATCATCGGCAAGTCCGTTCATTTAGCACGTGACTTCAGGTTACGTAGCTAGCGTAGGCAGTAAATGCCACCACGCTAGCTCCGTAAGCTGGCATGGATTTAAAAGGACTCCACACGCCGAAAAACGGCGTGGGGGTTCCCCCCCAAATCCATGTCAGACCCTTATCCGAGCACGCAGCCTGGCAGGCCAGGAAAGGGGTGGGGACGAACGAGCGCCCCCCCTCCTGAGCCGTACCAGGCCGCGTGCCCTCAACATGGGGGGTGCCCTGGGGAAAGGGGGGCCGTGCGGCCCCCCCACCCCAAAGCACCTTGTCCCCATGTTGATGAGGACAAGGGCCTCTTCCCGACAACCCTGGCCGTTGGTTGTCGGGGTCTGCGGGCGGGGGCTTATCGGAATCTGGGAGCCCCCTTTAATAAGGGGGCCCCCAGATACCGGCCCCCCACCCTATGTGAATGAGTATGGGGTACGATGTACCCCTATCCATTCACCTAAGGTGTAAAATGTAAAGTACAAAAACACACACACTTTTGAAAAAATATTTTATTGCACTGCTCCGGGGGTCTTCTTCCGTCTTGGGGGTCTTCTCGCCGGACTCCTCCGCTCTCTTCTGCTCTTTTACCTAGCTCTTTCACGAGCGGAGGAGTCCGGCTACCTTCTTCGTCGTCGCCGCCGTCGTCGTCGTCTGGGGGTCTCGATCCGCCTTCGGGGGTCTTCCGGGGGTCTCTTCTGTTCTTGCGGCGGTCGTCGTCTTCCGCGCCGCCGGCGCCTTCTTCTTCTTGTTCTTCTTCCGACGTTGACCCGATGCTCTCTCTGCCCGGAATGCCTGTGCCGCGCTGCGCTGGGACTTATATAGGGGCATGGGGACAGGGTCACATGCTCATGTCACATGGTGACCCCGCCCCCTTGCGATGTCACAGTCCCAGCATCCTCCGGGACTGTGACAACACAAGGGGGCGGGGTCACCATGTGACATGAGCATGTGACCCTGTCCCCCATGTCCCTATATAAGTCCCAGCGCAGAGCGGCACAGGCATTCCGGGCAGAGACAGCGACGGGTCAACATCAGAAGAAGAACAAGAAGGACAAGAAGAAGAAGGCGGCGCCGGCGGCGCGGAAGACGACGACCGCCGCAAGAACAGAAGAGACCCCGGAAGACCCCCGAAGGCGGATCGAGACCCCCAGACGACGGCGGCGGCGACGAAGAAGGTAGCCGGACTTCCCCCGCTCGGTAAAAGAGCTTGGTAAATGGCGGGGGAGTCCGGCGAGAAGACCCCCAAGACGGAAGAAGACCCCCGGAGCAGTGCAATAAAATATTTTTTCAAAAGTGTGTGTGTTTTTGTACTTTACATTTTACACCTTAGGTGAATGGGTAGGGGTACATCGTACCCCATACTCATTCACATAGGGTGGGGGGCCGGTATCTGGGGGCCCCCTTATTAAAGGGGGCTCCCAGATTCCGATAAGCCCCCGCCCGCAGACCCCGAAACCAACGGCCAGGGTTGTCGGGAAGAGGCCCTTGTCCTCATCAACATGGGGACAAGGTGCTTTGGGGTGGGGGGGGCCGCACGGCCCCCCTTTCCCCAGTGCACCTGCCATGTTGAGGGCACGCGGCCTGGTACGGCTCAGGAGGGGGGGGGGGGGCGCTCGTTCGTCCCCACCCCTTTCCTGGCCTGCCAGGCTGCGTGCTCGGATGAGGGTCTGACTTGGATTTGGGGGGAACCCCCACGCCGTTTTTTCGGTGTGGGGAGTCCCTTTAAATCCATGCCAGCTTACGGAGCTAGCGCGGCGGCATTTACTGCCTACGCTAGCTACGTAACCTGAAGTTACGTTCTAAATGAACGGACTGCTCCATGTGTGGGCAAGTCTGTTCATTTTCAAAAGTCCCGCGGACTTTTGGCTGGCGGATTATCCGCCGGAGAAGTCCGTGCGTGTGTGGGCAAGTCCACACGCTCGGAAAGTCCAGCGGACCCAGCTGGAAAGTCCGGCGGGATTGTCCGCTGGACTAAGTCCGCCGGCAAAAGTCCGCACGTGTGTACGCGGCATAGGAAGAACTTAACCAGGGGAGTTTTTCCCTTATAGCAGATTAAACAGCACAGTGCTTGTGCTGTCTAATCTGCCCATCTCTAAACTGTAAAAAACCTGGCTGATCCTGCCTGTACCTGTGGCCGGGCTGCCTCTGTGAGCTGACTATGATAATCATGGCTGCTGAGCCCCGACTACCGTAGTCAGCTTGTGTGCCTCAGTCATCTGCAGCTCTCCGATGTCCCCCTTACCCCCTGCCTGTCAGCTCCATGTGTCTGTCTCCACTCCCCCTCCTGCAGCGATTATTAAAAAATAAAAATAAAAAAAGATTACAAATTGTCACTGCCAGTTATATTATAACTAGGTATAACACACAGGGTAAATGCTTTATTAAAACTAAGCTTGTAAATACCTTTTTACAACTATCTTCAGGCCAGCCACGTGACTCCCGGCCGGTCTCCAACTCCGATCCAGGGCTACAGTGGGAGGGGCTGAGCGGTCACGTGACCTCCCCAGCTGACATCCGAGGGAGATCTCCACTCCTCCCGCAGTAGCCCTGGATCGGAGTAGGAGACCGGCGGGGAGTCTCGTGACTGGCCTGAAGAAAGCTGTAAAAAGGTAGTTACAAGCTTAGTTTTAATAAAACATTTACCCTGTGTGTTATGCCTCGTTATAATAGAGGGGCTGGCAGTGGAATACATTTTTGTGGTAACAACCACTTTAAGATCCAGGTTGCAACTCCCTTTGAGTTGTGACAGGAAATCCCTAATTTTTGTGAATAACCCTGGTGGTTCTTCTACCATCTGCTGGAGGATCGAGAACCAGACCCCCAGGAGCCCCCCAAATGTCCACTCCTTTATCCAGAGTCCTGCATCCACCTGTCCAGTTCACAATGTACTGGATGTGCATCAGCTGTAATCACCCTTGCGCTCCAGTGATGACAAGCCTGTGTCACCATTGTGTGTTGCATACTGCCTACATCACGTCAGGTCACCTTTTAACTTAGCTTGGGTCGCACCAGTATTAAGTCATTGGCCAAAGCTCCGTCGGCACTCAGCAGCCAACCCACCCCCCATGTGAGGGAAATGGTGGCTACTACTATAGAGCCTGAAAGGGTCTGTAAGGGAAGAAGGGTGTAGTGTGCAACACCTACCACACACCCTTCTTTGGCCCCACACCTTAGGCTTGCTAAATCCCCATGCCCACAATCTTAACCTTGAGCTGTCATGGGCAAAGGGGCCTCTGACCTCTGCAGTTGACACATGGAGTAAGAAAAACGCACATCAGGAGCAGGTAACACATTTACTAAGGGAATGGCTCCTGGAAGCCTTTAAATTCAGCAATCTTGTGTTTCCTGCAGAAGGATAGGGCCCTTACTCTAGTGAACCACCCTGGGTGGATGATTAGAGAAATTAGGGTTACTTGAGAGCAATTTATCATCAAAACCCATGCAATAGGGAATGAGTAAAGCCCATTATTTACAAGCATATGGTGTTAACAGTTAACCTTTTTTTTTTTTTTAAATAAGTCAAAAAAGTCTTCTGGTATACAATGGCTTGTTATTGTTTACTTTTATTCAAATCTATTTCTAAAAGAATAAAAAAAGATATACTGTAGTTAGAAAAAAATAACATTTGGGAGGCAACAGGTAATTCATACTTACAGTTGGTCCTTAGGTTTTCTGCAGCCATGTAAGATTTTGGTCAAGGAAAAAGTATTAATGTGTTAGTATTATTTTTGTGTAGAAACACAGATAAACAGTAAAGTCAAGCAGTGTGGCACTTTACCAAAACACATGAGAGTTTTATCAGTATAAGTACACAATATGAAGGTCAAAACCTTCGGATTAGAAAAGCTGCCACTAGAATGAGAAAACGATCTGCTAGTTTGATATATAAAACAAAACCATTTCTACTATTTGTAATGTATATGGCACCACCAGAATTAATGACACTGTAGAAAAGCAATAGACACAACAAGGGTGGGTACCAAATAAAATAATTTTCTAGTGGCAAGTTAACACAGTTGTATAAATAAAAAGTATCAATAAAATAAATACATGAAAAAAAAATGTGCACTACCATATGAACTACAAAAAATAAAAAAGCGAATTTTGGAGCACTGATTTTGATGCTGAAAATGTTGCATTACATTTTTCAACACAACAGTACACTAGAACTGCCCTGATAGCATTTCTCAATGTAACAGCACAGATTTCACCTGAGTTGATAAGTGTATAATACATGTGACAAAAGCTATATGTGCATGAAGTTCAAGGGGCAGAAAAAAAAAAAAATATGTTAGAGGCTGAAATCCAACCCACCAAGGAAAGAAGGTGGACAATGGACAGTTTTCCAGCTAGATAACAGATGTGCCAGTTGTAGTTGGGATCTGCACTTTAGAGCCTGAATCTCTGTCGGAGCAAGAAGATGGTCAGTAAAAATATGGAAACAACTAATATATAGTAATACAAGTCTTTTTTATAATATAATTATGATACAATTACTGTCAGACTTTAACCTGTAGCCGACCGCCCACTGTGTATTGACAGCGGAGCGGTGCGGCTCTTGTGGCGGGTCTACATTTTGGCCACTAGGGGGCGCGTGCGTCGCTGGGGACCCGATGCGCGTGCCCGGCGGCCGCGATGTCCGCCGGGCACCCGCGATTGCCCAGTAACTGAGCAGGACGTGGATCTGTGTATGTAAAACACACAGATCTACGTCCTGTCACTGGAGAGGAGACCGATGGTGTGTCCCTTGTACATAGGGACACCAATCGGTCCCCTCCCCCAGTCAGTCCCCTCCCCCCACAGTTAGAATCACTAACATAGGGAACATATTAACCCCTGCAGCGCCCCCTAGTGTTAACCCCTTCCCTGCCAGTCACATTTATACAGTAATCAATGCATTTTTATAGCACGGATCGCTGTATAAATGTGAATGGTCCCAAAAATGTGTCAAAAGTGTCCGATATGTCCGCCGAAATGTCGCAGTCATGATAAAAATCGCAGATCGCCGCCATTACTAGTAAAAAAAAAAATATTAATAAAAATGCTATAAATCTATCCCTTTTTGTAGACGCTATAACTTTTGCGCAAACCAATCAATATACGCTTATTGCGATTTTTTTTTTACCAAAAATATGTAGAAGAATACGTATCAGCCTAAACTGAGGAAAAAATTTGTTTAAAAAAATAAAAATTGGATATTATAATAAAAGTAAAAAATATTATGTTTTTTCAAACTTGTCGCTCTTCTTTTGTTTATAGCGCAAGAAATAAAAACCGCAGAGGTGATCAAATACCACCAAAATAAAGCTCTATCTGTGGGGAAAAAATGATAAAAATGTTATTTGGGTACAGCGTTGCATGACCGCGCAATTGTCATTCGAAATGCGACAGCGCTGAAAGCTGAGAAATGGCTTGGTCAGGAAGGAGGTGTTCGTGCCTGGTAGGCAAGTGGTTAAAGAAAAACATACCGGTAATCATTGCAAAACTCTCCTTTTGAATTCGCTAGTCTTCTAGCTAGGAAAAAGGTGCAATAAAGAAGAAACTGACTTACCTCATACTACATAGAACATTTTTTTTAAAGGATATAGTACGGATTTTCTAACAATAGGGAAGCAATGCCAGCCTCTTTAAGCATAGGACGGGCCATTAAAGTTCTTCTCCTCCAGTAATACTATATGACAAGAAATAAAAGTACATTACATTAATTTATACTAGGGGTAATGAATTAAAATTCAAGGAGGTCCAATCACTTAAAATAAGTCTGTGCCATGAAAGATTGTATGCGTCTTCTTTTATTTTTTTTGGCGCAAGCCACACTCTGGTGCTTTTCTTACTGTTTCCTCAACACACTCTGGTAATACTGTAAATCTGTAAATGTCCCCAGTAGTATTCCCCCTTACATCAGGTGCCCCTACCAAAGTAATTCATTACATTGGGTGCCCCCATCAGACTACCCCCATAAATCAGTTGCCACCATCAGGGCACCCTATTACATCAGGTGTCCTCATCGAAAGTGCCCCCTTACATCAGGTATTCCCATCAAAGTGCCCGCTTACATCAGGTTTCTTCATTAGTAGCCCCCCTTGCCTCATTTGTCCCCATCGTGGTGCCCCCTTACATTAGGAGCTGTCATCAGAGTGCTCCTTTAAATCAGGTGCCCCCATCACATCATGTGTGCCCATCAGAGTGCCCCTTTACATGAGGCATCCCCATCAGACTGCCCCCGAGCATCAGGTGTGCCCATCAGAGTGCCTCTTTACATCAGGGATTCTAGTCAGAGTGCCCCTTAACATAATATGTGCCCATCAGCGTGCCCCCACTAGCATTAAATGTGGCCATCTGCATGCCCCTTATTTTATGTTAAGGTTCACTGTGATGGGCACATTTTATGCTAGTGGTGGAACACTGATGGGCACATATTATGTTAAGGGGTGCTCTGATGGGCACAACAAAATGTGCCCATCAGTGTGAACCTTAACATAAAATATGCCCATCAGAATGCCCCTTATTTTGTGTTAAGGGGTACACTGATCAGCATATTTTATGTAAAGGGGCACTCTGATGGGCACATTTTGTTGTTCTGTAATTTAGAGCACCCCTTAACATAATATGTGCCCATCAGCATGCCACCACTAGCATATGTGCCCATCAGCATGCCCCTTAAGAGAAAAGGTGCCCATCATTGTGCTCCTGTATATATTGCATCCCACATACCTTGAGGGCAGATGGGGAGCAGAAGCCAGCAGAGGTAGCAAGTTGCAGGGGCCGAAAGCTGCACCACGTGCCTTGCTGAAGGGGGCGGGCATCATACCCCATGACTGGCAAGGAGTGAGAGACGGGAGCCAAGAGAAAATAAGCAGCAGGGGGCAGGCGCGCACATGATGTCACGCCTTACCTTGCCAGGAGCCGCAAGATAAGCAGCAGGGGGCGGGGCACAAACGCAATGTCATTGGCTGCAGGGATGCCGTGGTCCCTGCAACCAATGGCGGTGAAGCGGAGGCACTTTACACTGGCGACCTGACGGTTCGAACAGAAGCATCGCTCGATTCGTGTTTGGATCGTGGGCCACCATTTAAATACAGCTGATTTATACCATTTATAAACAAAGTTTGGGCTTTCTAAAAATAAAATCTCAAGCAGAGCTGCATATCTTGGGTTTAGAAATCTTACCAATATTTTTACTAGCCTTCTTTGTGTATATGCAGATGTTTGAAACAAGTGAGCTTAGCAACAGGTCAGATTCCAGATGTTTTTTCCTAGTTCAGGTTTCAAAATGAAAGAACATCTGAACAGTATAAGAGCATAGTGGTTGATTTACTAAAACTGGAGAGTGCAACATTTGGTGCAACTGTGCATGGTAGCCAATCAGCTTCTAACTTCAGCCTCAAATGATACACAGAGATTAAACAAATCTCCCTACATAAGCTGATTGGAGGAAAGGCACACCATCCCCCCTCCACATAGGCAGAAGGAAGGAATGTGCAGAGCTGTTCTGTGACAAGACAAGCTCTCTGCTAATCTATTTATAGCACCCACCCCGACACCAATTGCAGGCTGGATTTAGCTCGGTTGTTGGAGAACCTGTCAGAAATTATCATGCTGATAACAGAGGAACAAAACAGGAGAATGACATGGGACTTAGTGCTTTGGAGAGAAATAAGTAAACACTACAGATATACTGTATGTGCATAGGTCAAATTTCATGAATCTGGTTTACATCCACTTTAACCACTTGCCGACCAGCTGCCGCAGTTATACTGCGGCAGGTTGACACGGCTGCGCAAATCGCCGAAGCTATACGTCGGCTCTTTAAGGCACTATAGCAGGTGTGCGCACAGCGCGTCCCTGGCGGACGCGATGCCGCCGGGCACCCGCGATCGCTCCTGACAGAACGAGAACGGGGATCTGTGTGCTGGTTCTGTCAGGGGAGTATAGACAGATTGTGTATGCGTGTTCCCCCAGTCAGTCACATCCCCCCACAGTTAGAAACACACCTAGGGAACACACTTAAAGCGGAGTTTCACCCAAAAATGGAACTTCCGCTTTAAGGGAGGTGACCCAGACATGCCACATTTTAAGTAGAACTCCACTTTAACCCCTTGATTGCCCCCTAGTGTTAACCCCTTCCCTGCCAGTGACATTTATACAGTAATCAGTGGCTATATTTAGCTCTGATCGCTGTATAAATGTCAATAGTCCCAAAAAAGTGTCAAAAGTGTCCGATCTGTCGCAGATCGCCGCCATATGTACAAGAATACATATTGGCCTAAACTGATGAAGACTTTTTTTTGGGGGGGGGGGATATTTATTATAGCAAAAAGTACAAAATAATGTGTTTTTTTTTTTCAAAATTGGCGCTCTTTTTTTATAGAGCAAGAAATAAAAACTGCAGGTTATCAAATACCACCAAAAGAAAGCTCTATTTGTGGGGGGAAAAAAAGGACATCAATTTTGTTTGGGTACCCTCATGTATTTTTTATGATGGTAAAAACACTAAAAATTTGAAAAAAATATGTAAACAAAATGCAGATACTTGGGGGGTATTCACTGAAGCTTGTACACACAAAATCTGGTGCATCTGTGCATAGTAAACAATCAGCTTCTATGTTTTTATTGGCAAAGCTTAATTGAGCAAAGCTGAAGCTAAAAGCTGATTGGTTGCTATGCACAGCTGCACCAGTTTTAGTAAATCTACCCCAAGGAGTCCACCAACAAAAAAAAAAAACAAATAGGATTTTTTGTACTCACCGTAAAATCCTTTTCTCTGTAATTCACCGACCGACACAGCTCCTCTCTTAGCCATTGGGTTGTTATGCCACCTTTAGGAGAATACTAGGCATTACTTGTTATGTAACACACAGAACTTTCCAGTTCCGCCCAGGGGGCGGTCCCTTGGGTAACAACCCCCCAGCCTGCCCTGCAGCCATCAGTACGTCAACAAGCAGTATAACGTAAAGAAAAAATAGGAGGGGCGGGTGCTGTGTCGGTCGGTGAATTACAGAGAAAAGGATTTTACGGTGAGTACAAAAAATCCTATTTCCTCTTATATTCACCGACCGACACAGCTCCTCTCTTAGCCATTGGGACGTCCCCAAGCAGAGCCAAACGAGGGGTGGGAAACACAGCTTAAAAAAAAAAACTTCATCCACCAGGCCAGTGGGAACTAGTGAAACTTCACCCACCAAAAAAAAAAAAACCACAGTGCGTGGATAACCACCACAAAAACAGGGTACCCTCAACAGGAGTGACTACCCACAACCGCACCAAACTGCGGAATGTAATGCAACAGTGCATTAACTTAACGGTACTGTGTTTTTCATCGGAAAACCAGGAAAATAAAAGTATTGCATACTCATTGCAACTATACGGCCGCCTGCAAAACATTGCGCCCAAAACAGGCATCAGCCGATGCACTGACGTCTACCTTGTAGAACTTAGTAAACGTGTGAACAGACGACCAGGTCGCCGCTTTACACACTTGAGCGACAGACGCTTGGTGTCGGAAAGCCCAAGACGTTCCGATTGCCCTCGTGGAGTGGGCCGTGACCGGAAAGGGGGGCACCTGCCCCTTCAAGGCGTAGGCTTGTACCACGATCTGTCTGATCCACCTAGAAATGGTGGCCGACGAGACCGCGATGCCTTTCTTTGGACCAGCCACCGAAACAAACAGTGAGTCTGACTTCCGGAAGGGAGCTGTGGCAGACAAATACACCTTCAGAGCCCGAACCACATCCAACGCATGAAGGGCCGCCTCCTTAGGATGGCCACCAGACCAGCAAATTTCTGACTGGCTGGCTCACCTGGATCAGTCGATCCAGGGTCAATTGAGATTTGTCCCATTGTGATAAAATCTCCTTCTGTAGGACTCTGGTGTGGAACTGGGCATACGGCACTGCCTCGAAGGCGGCCACCATGAGACCCAGAACTCGCATACAGAAGCGAAGTGACGACCGCTTGCGGTCCATGAGCCGTTTTACTGCAACTCTGAGAGTCTGCAGCTTGTCTGAAGGGAGAAAAACTCTTGCTTCCCTGGAGTCCAGTATCAAGCCTAGGTACTCCAAACGCTGGGTCGGTACTACCACCGACTTCTTTAGGTTTAACAGCCACCCAAACTCTTGCAGGGTCTGTACGGTGATCGCAACATCCTCCTCTAACTCTGAGGCGGAAGATGCTCTCAGGAGGAGATCGTCCAAGTATCCCACGATCGCGATCCCACGTTGCCGCAGCAATGCCAAAACTGGAGCCAATACTTTGGTAAAGACTCTGGGGGCTGAAGCTAAACCAAAAGGGAGAGCCACGAACTGATAGTGGGCTTCCCCGACTGCAAACCGCAGAAACTTTTGATGCCGGAGGCATATGGGTATGTGCAGGTACGCATCCTGGATGTCCAAGGACGCCAGAAAGTCCCCTTGATGGAGTGCCGCGGCTACCGAGCGAACTGATTCCATTCTGAACCTCTGCACCTTCACAAAGTGGTTGAGAGCTTTCAAGTCCAGTATTGGACGTACCCCTCCCTTCTTGGGAACTACAAACAGATTCGAGTAGAACCCCTGGAAATGTTCCAATTTCGGAACAGGCACAATCACCCCGCGATTCAGCAGGTCTCTTACTGCCCCCAAGAGGGCCTCCCGGCGAACCGGGGAAACGGGTATGCTGGAGGGGAAGAACCTGTTCTGCGGCCAGGAGAGGAACTCTATTTTGTAGCCGCAGGAAATCAGGTCGCAGACCCATTGATCGGATAGTCGGGCGGACCACCGGGCTGCAAATTCCCGAAGGCGTCCCCCCACCCGAGACATGGGTGGGGGAAAACCTTCATGCGGTAGCACCTTTGTTCGCAGGCTTGTTAGGCTTGCGGTTCCAGGGACGTTTCTGTCCTTCCGTGGTCGTCCTGTCGGACTGGGGACGTTTTGCCGAAGCTCCGGGCGGACGAAAAAGCCGTTTATGAGCGGAAAAAGAGGGCCCCTGCCTACGGCGTGGCTCCTTAGCCTTCCTGGCCTGTGGGAGTAGCGTACTCTTACCACCTGTGGCATTCTTAATAATGTCATCTAAAGAGGCTCCAAAGAGCCGATCGCCAAGGAAGGGAAGATCCGTCAGGGCTTTCTTGGATGCCTGGTCAGCCGACCAGCATTTTAACCAAATCAAGCGCCTCAGCACCACTGCTGACACTGAAGCCCTGGATAACAGGGGAAGAGTATCCAGGGCCACGTCACAAACGTATTTAAGGCCTTGCACTAATTGGTCTGCTAGTTCCACGCAGACCGGGGAGGCCTGTTGTTCACCCAATTCGCGGTGCAACAGTTTCGCCCACTCAGTTAGTGTCTGCGACAGCAGTGCGGATGCCAGTACTGGTCGCACGGCTGACCCCACCACCCTAAACAAGGAACGAGCTACTGCCTCGGCCTTCCTGTCCGTGGGATCCTTAAAGGCAGGAGTCCCTTCTACAGGGATCGTGGTTACTTTGTTTAACCTGGATACTGGGGGGTCCACGACCGGAGGAGCCGACCATTTTTTGAGAAGGCTCTCCTCGAAAGGGTAACGCACCGCCATGTATTTGGGGACCGAAAAGGTCCGTTGCGGTCGACCCCATTCCTCCAATAAACTTGTCAAAATAAGTCAGATACGGGAACACCCTAGGAGAACGGGCTGGCTTACGGGACCCAAAAGGGACCGCTACCTCAGCAGAGGAATTTGCTGGCTCCTGAATCTTCAGGGTATCACGCACAGCCGTTATAAGAGCTCCAACAAGCACTTTGTCGCGCACGGACCCGGACGGGGACTCATCCTCACTGTCCGAAAGGTCCTGGTCAGCGTCCTCTGACATGACAGAGCAGGGGCCACCTGCCTCAGCGGGTCCCGAGTCTGCGTCAGAACTCTCCCCAGAGGACGGGGGGGGGCATGGGCCGCTTTTTAGCACCTTTGCGCCCACGCACCGCCTCCATCTTGGCAACGAACGAATTGAGGACTGCCGACAAGGTGTCCAAGGGTACTGCACCATCTGCAGGCGACCCGGTTGCAATTGCCTGGATTTCGGGGGAAGAAACACCAGTTTCTGAAGCCATGCTGACCCTACCCTGTCTGCCACCCAAAGGGGACTTAGGACAGTGACAGTCCCACCCTCCTTACTGCTGCCGGCTGAGGGGCCCTTTCCCGCAAGACTCACCACCCTGAAGAGTTCTGCGCTGTTCAGCAGGTAGTGCCTGTAGTCCCTGTTAGCTCCCAGGTGCAGAGAAAAAACGGCCCTGTGTCGGTGAAGCAGCTGCTAATGGCACTGAAACCGTCCTGTAGTGTGCTCAGGCTCAAAGAAAATCCAGGAAAAATGGCCGCCAGAACACAGGAGCACATGCTGCTGCTAGAGCACCAGCGAAAAATGTGTTTCAGGCTTCTGGAAAATGGCCGCTGACAAAAACACAGGGAAAATGGCCGCTGACAAAAACACAGGGAAAATGGCCGCTGACAAAAAACACAGGGAAAATGGCAGCCGAAGCTATGCCCACACTCAAGATGGCCGCCGAATGTGAAACCATGAGGAGACAAACACTTCACAGGCACCTCCAGGGACATAGAAAACAGGACCCAGGACACAACCAGCGCTAAAAACCCCCAGGTGAGAGCCCTGCACAGACACACACACCCCATAGCAGCATACAGGGAGGAAGATGGGACAGGGAGAGAAGAGAGGGAGGTGAGGGACCCCCGAATCGACCTCCCAGGGAATGCCCAGCTGCTCAGCCCCACCGAGGCAGGGAGAGCTGTACTTACCAATCCTGAAGAGCTGGGAGACATTCCACAGCAGGACTACTCCTAATCAGTATAGGGTAGCTGCTAGGCCTCGGCATACTGTGACTCAGACATCAGTAGCCCGGTCATATGTACGCCCCGGAGCATAAAAGCTCACCGACCACCTCTGGAGCTGAGGTTTCGTCGTGGCCTGCCGAGCCGTAGCTGCGACCTGCACACGCTCGATGGTCGGACTGGGGAGACTACAAGGATAAGGGTATCCAGCCTGTCACCCAGCCGGCTGTTGATAGCAGATCACAGGATCTATCATCTTGCGCAAAAACCAAGCTTCTGCAGAAAAAGACAGACCGAATGGGCCCATCAGGGTTCCTAGGTCTTTCTCCTTCACTAGGCAAAAAAAAACTGATGGCTGCAGGGCAGGCTGGGGGGTTGTTACCCAAGGGACCGCCCCCTGGGCGGAACTGGAAAGTTCTGTGTGTTACATAACAAGTAATGCCTAGTATTCTCCTAAAGGTGGCATAACAACCCAATGGCTAAGAGAGGAGCTGTGTCGGTCGGTGAATATAAGAGAAAAAATGGTAGCACCTGGAAAGTCTTGTTTATTTCTGACTGGGTTCCCTTGGCATTATTGTAAAATGTGGTCTATTTATAAAGGATAACCTTTGTGGTTTACACATTGAACATTTGCTGGACATTCATCCATCTGTATTTTGTGGAAGTAGCACATCATTTTCAGATAATTTGCCCTATTCAACCATCACATTTACCAAGATTTACCCAGCAGTAGTCACATAAACATGATAGAGATATTTCAAAAACAAACAGGGCTTGCCTATAGCATTTTAATTCAACATGATTTGTCCATCAGCAGCTGCAAACAACATAAAAGAGAATTTGAATAATAAGCAAGATTCGACCATCATTTTTCACTTTATTTGCCCATCGTTGCTCATTTCATTGTTTGCAAACAGCCTTGCCCTGAATGTAATGTGGCGGCTAAGGGACAAAGCTTTGTTATCGTAATCTCTGTATTAAAAGGAAACTGTTGATGAGGGGGGGGGGGATTCTGGCCCGGTCACAAATATGAATTAACAGATCTGAAGATAACCATTTATCACAGAATACTATACTACAGGCAGCCCTCAAAAATTACACTCGCACACTCGCATTTTGCAAGTGATTTTTGAGGGCTGGCGAGGAGAAGAGAGGAGAGCCGCCACTGGGAGATCACAGCAGGGAACATTCAGACTTATGTTTCATAAGCTGTGAGTGTTCCCCCGCCGTGCGCCGTCACATAAGCTCCTCCCCTTTCCCGGAACTTTGATAGACAGATCACCCGTCCAATCCTAGGACGGGTGACCTGTATCAAACTTCCCCGGAAAAGGGGAGGAGCTTATGTGACGGCGCGCAGCGGGGGAACACTCACAGCTTATGAAACAAAAGTCTGAATGTTCCCTGCTGTGATCTCCCAGTGGCGGCTCTCCTCTCTTCTCCTCCACAGGTAGGCAGCACATGGGGGACACAGGCTGTACATGGGGGGGGCACAGGCTGCAAATGGGGGGGACCCTGGCTGCAAATGGGGGGACACTGGCTGCAAATGGGGGGGGGACACTGGCTGCACATGGGGGGGGGACACTGGCTGCACATGGGGGGGGGACACTGGCTGCACATGGGGGGGGGACACTGGCTGCACATGGGGGGGGACACTGGCTGCTCATGGGGGGGGGACACTGGCTGCACATAGGGGGGGGGCACAGGCTGCACATGGGGGGGACACAGGCTGCACATGGGGGGGACACTGGCTGCACATAGGGGGGGCACAGGCTGCACATGGGGGGGACACAGGCTGCACATGGGGGGGGGGACACAGGCTGCACATGGGGGGGGGGACACAGGCTGCACATGGGGGGGGGACACTGGCTGCTCATGGGGGGGGGGGGACACTGGCTGCTCATGGGGGGGGACACTGGCTGCACATGGGGGGGCACAGGCTGCACATGGGGGGGACACTGGCTGCACATGGGGGGGACACTGGCTGCACATGGGGGGGACACTGGCTGCACATAGGGGGGGGGGCACAGGCTGCACATGGGGGGGGACACAGGCTGCATTAACATTAAGGTTGTTAATATTTTTATAACTTAATTGCATAAAACATTAAAGGTGTCATTTAATGAGATAATTTATGAGGGCGGGTTTAGGGGCGGGGCAGGGTAGGGGTTGGGCGGGGCAACTGGTGGCGAGTAACCCTTAAGGTCTGGCTAGTAGCTCAGGACTTGAAATTTTGAGCCCTGCTACAGGTATTGATATACCACCGGCAATTTAGGCAACTTTCATTTACATCAATCCCTGCCCTTAGAGAACTTACAACCTAAGGTCCTGATTCTACATGCAAACACATACTAAGGCCAAACCAAAGGATCCAGAGAAAACCCACACAAGAATATGCATGAAGAGTTTCCTGCCCCCATAGACAGAAAATAGAACATACACAAATATGTTTCAAGTGTGCCATATATAAAAGATACTTACATGGTCACCTGTACCAGCCAGATGAATGCACACAGGCCTGTACTTGCTCTTCCATTCTTTAGGCACTATGAACTGAAACCTGTAAAATAAATAATAAAAACAATACACCAGATATATCACCTTGCATGGATGTGACAGTTTATAATTACTTTTTATTTCCAATGACAGGGGAGATTTATTTGCATCGATCATGAAATACCATTGGCTTCAAATGTACCCCAGTGAAAAAACACAGAAATAAAAAATACAATAGAAGGTAACACTTGCTGGAGGTAACATCTAATCCAATTAATGGCCAGTGAAGCAGCTGATCAGACTAATCTGTATCCGATTGGCTGCATTGGAGGCCAGAGGAGAGATCTGGGGTCTAATAGACTCCCGATCTGTCTATAAAGAGGACCTATCCCAGCCCATGCTGTCACAAGGGATGTTGTTTATCGCTTGTGACAGCAATAAAGTTATAAAAAAAAATGAATTCAGATTAAATAAATAATAACATTTTTAAAAAACTTTAAGCTTGACATGTTTAGTATCTATTCACTTGGCTAAACTTCATCTTTTATATTTTACAAACAAATTGGGTATTATATTGTGTTTTTGTGCGTTAAAATACAATAATGTTTTAAAAAAAAAAATAGATAGATAGATAGATATATATATATATATATATATATATATATATATATCTATATATATATATATATATATATATATATATATATATAATGTTTGGGGGTTCTAAGTAATGTTTTTTACATCTAGGAGAGGAATGTCAGAATTGGCCTGGACTGGAAGTGGTTAATAAGTGATAATAAACATGACTTGGCCATTTAAAGCCAGACCTATACAAGTACTGCTCCAGAAGAAAGCATCACTTGTGACAGCTGAGCTTGGTAGGTCTTTTCTATAAGTATTAATGTACTCTTATGACCCTTAAGAGCACTTGTTATCACGGGCTGCAAAATCCCTGTACAAGCATCAACTCTTCCCTTTTCACAGGGGAATAAGTAAAAAGAATCCCTGCTTTTGTGCCATCAACACACATTGACCGAATGTCACTTCAGCTGATGTATCTCTGAATAATAGATATCTTCCCTGCATTGAATCTGCAGCCATGCCACCAAGACCAGTTGCATTTTTTTCTGGAGAGTTACTGATGGGTCTGCAGTGGGTTCTGGCACCAAAGCAACCAATTCCAAGAAGGTTAGATGTGACACTGCCTGTTATTTCTCATATGACATCTACAAAATATGCTTTCTGGGAAGGTCACCAGCCAAGCTTACCGTGCTACAACTGTTTCACTGGGCATAACATCTGGCACATAGTGAACCAAAGGTGAGGTAAAATGTCCATCGAGAATCTTGCAATCTGTTTGTTCTTCAACCTAAATCAAAGCACAAAACATAACCACAAGTTATACATTGTTACATAAAAAGGAAATCAATCATCATACGATCTATTTCCTATCTGGTCTCACAGATAAATAACAGTCAAGGTTTAACTGATCCATATGTTACAGCAGTAGAACCAAGATGAAACCAGAAGTTATATACTAAATGTGTAAATGAAAGCCTTACCGTGTCAACATACACTGGGTAATCCTTAGGCACCAGATGCTGACATGTTTCTCGATTTCCAATAAGCTTACGAAATTCAAATAGTCTGGAAAAAGTAAATATAAATTAAAGATCCATATGATATATATATATATATATATATATATATTTAATGCAATTTGTACTCCATATAAACACATATCAAATTTAATCTACAGTGGGGAAAATTTTTTGATCCCCTGCAGATTTTATAAGTTTGCCCACTTACAAAAAAAATGGTCTATAATTTTTATCATAGGTATATTTTAAATGATAAAGACAGAATATCAACCAAAAATCCAGAAAAAACATGATACGATACAAATGTTATAAATTAAGCTGAACAAAATAAGTATTGGATCCCCAAGCAAAACATGACTTAAAACTTGGTGGAGAAACCCTAGTTGGCAAGCAGAGTTAAGACGTTTCTTGTAGTTGGTTACCAGGTTTGCACACATCTCAGGAGGGATTTTGGTTGACTCTTCTTTACAGATCTTCTCTAAATCCCTCAGGTTTCTTGGCTGTCTCTTGGCAACTCAAAGTTTCAGCTCCCTCCATAAATTTTCTATAGGATTAAGGTCTGGAGACTGGCTAGGCCAATCCATGACCTTAATGTACTGCTTCTTTGTTGCCTTGGCGGTATGTTTTGGGTCATTGTCATGCTGGAAGACCTATGACCCATCTTCAGTGTTCTCATCAAAGATTTTAAAATACATGGCCCCATCCATAAGCCCCACAATGCGACAAAGTCGGACTGTACCTTTAGCAGAAAAACAGCCCCAAAGCATCATGTTTACACCTCTGTGCTTGACTGTAGGGATGGTGTTTAGGGTCAAAGTCTGCATTTTTCTACCTCCAAAGACGGAGAGTCGAGTCAATGCCAAAGAACTCTATTTTAGTCTCATCTGACCACAGAACTTTCTCCCAATCCTTCTCTGAATCATTTAGATCTTCATTGGCATGACTGTACATGTGCCTTCTTGAGGAGGGGGACTCGCCGTGTTTGGAGGAAGAAAAATGCTGACTATGACCCAAAGAACACAATTCCTACAGTCAAGCACAGAGGTGGAAACATTATGCTTTGGGGCTGTTTCTCTGCTAAAAAAACAGACTGACTTTGCCGCATTGAGGGGCCAATGGACAAGGCAATGTAATGTAAAATCTTGGATGAGAACCTTCTTCTCTCAGCCAGAACACTGAAGATGGGTCATGGATGGGTCTTCCAGCATGACAATGACCCAAAACATACTGCCAAGGAAACAAAAGGAGTGGCTCAAGAAGAAACATATTAGGGTCATGGAGTGGCCTAGTCAGTCTCCAGACCTTAATCCTATAGAAAACGTATGGAGGGAGCTAAAACGTCAAGTTGCCATGCGACAGCCAAGAAACCTTAAGGATTTAGAGAAGATCTGTAAAGAAGAGTGGACCAAAATCCCACCTGAAATGTGTGCAAACCTGGTAACCAACTACAAGAAACATCTTACCTCTGTGCTTGCCAACAAGGGTTTCTCCACCAAGTCATGTTTTGCTTGGGGATCAAATACTTATTTTACTCCTGAATTGCAACTCAATTTATAACATTTGTATCATGTGTTTTTTTCTGGATGTTTGGTAGATATTCTGTCTCTATCATTTAAAATATACCTATGATAAATATTATAGACCCCACTTATTTGTAAGTGGGCAAACTTACAAAATCTGCAGGGGATCAAATAAATTATTTTCCCCACTGTACAAATCCAGCCGCAAAATAGAATATATTTTAAATTGTGCAATACATATAATAACATTGTACGCAGGTAGTGTTCTCTGTTATAATAAAATAAATGTTAACACCAGAAGGAGAGTTCTACGTAGGGGTTGATTTTCTAAGACTAGAGAGTGTAAAATCTGGTGCAACTGTGCATTGTAGCCAATCAGCTTCTAACCTCAGCTTGTTCAATTAAGCGTTGACAAAAAAAAAAAAAAAACTGAAAGCCGATTGGTTCCTATGCAGAGCTGCACTAAATTTTGCACTCTCCAGTTTTAGTAAATCAACCCCATAGTATATGCTAACTTATATAAATATTTGAAATCATTTTATTATATTATTATACAGGATTTATATAACGCCAACAGTTTGCACAGCTCTTTACAAAATGAAGGCAGATATTACAGTTACAATACAATTTGGTACAAGAGGAATCAGAGGGCCCAGCTAGTTAGAGTCTACAATCTAAGAAGGCGGGTCAAGTGATACAAAAATATAATAACTGTAGGGGATGAACTGATGGAGAAAGTAAAAACACAGTGTATTAGTTAGAAGTGGGATAGGCTTCTTTAAAGAGAAGGGTTTTCAGGGATTGGCTAAAGATGGATAGATTAGGAGATAGTCGCACAGATTGGGGTAAGGAGTTCCAAAGTATGAGAGAAGCTCGGGAGAAGTCTTGGCGGCGAGCATGGGAGGGGGAGACAAGGAAGCTAGAGACCATGAGGTCTTGGGAGGACCGAAGGGAATGATTTGGTTGATATTTTGAGACGAGGCAATTGATGTAGCTGATGGCAGAGTTGTGGATGGCTTTGTAAGTTGTTGTTAGTACTTTGAATTTTTCCATTGGGTGAGCGGAAGCCAGTGGAGGGATTGGCAGAGAGGGGTAGCAGACACTGAATGGTTAGTATGGTGCATGAGTCTGGCAGCAGCATTCATGAAGGACTGAAGAGGGATAGCCTATGTAAAGGTAATCAAATGGGGACAGAGTTGCAGCAGTCAAGGCGAGAGATGACCAGGGAGTGAATTAGAAGCTCTGTGGTGTTAATGGATAAAAAGGGGCATATTCTGGAGATGTTGAGGCAGAATGATTTGGACAGGGGTTGGATGTGGGCCTGAAAGAACAGTTGGTTGCATTGGCAGTTTTATAGCTTTTATATGCCAACAGATTTAAATTAAATGTTAAATATAGAACAAATAGCACATAGAATTATAGAAGATGATAAACACTACCATCAATAATATAATATGAATTCTATTTTAGTTCTATAATCATACCGCTTTAAATCTTCAGGTTTTCCCCATCCGCGGATGAAAAATTTTGTTAGAAGCAACCGTCTGTATAGCACATCTAGTTTACTCAAACCCATTTGGGTATGTCACAGCTGGAAAAAGAAACACAATATAAATGTTACATAATCAAAGCCAATAATCTATCAGATTCACATTCGTTTTTCTTCTCAAGCTGCTTAGAGTCTAATGTGTTCGCCCCATTTACAGTCACAAACACTGCAAGGGTAATGTCAGCAGAAGGCTCAATATGTTTTAATTTTTTGGATAGAACATACAAACTGGACATAGATTATACAACTTTCCTTTAGATTTACCAAAACCATATAATATATGGGGTCAAGCCTGAATACTTTGAATTTGTATGCAATCAGGCTGGCCCTTGCACTACGTTATACAGGATTTATATAGAGCCAACAGTTTGCACATCGCTTTACAACTCGGGGGGAAGACAGTAAAATTACAATACAATTCAATACAGGAGGGATCACAGGGCCCTGCCCATTAGAGCTTACAATCTAGAAGGGAGGGTCAAGTGGAACAAAGGGTAGTAGCTGTGGGGGATGATCAGATGGACAAAATGAATATACAGTTGTTAGGTGTGGGTAGGGTAGGCTTCTCTAAAGAGGAGGGTTTTCAGGGATCGTCTAAAAGCTAATAGAGTAGGAGCTAGACGGACAGATTGGGGTAAGGCGTTCCATAGGCTTAGAGAGGCTCTGGAAAAGTCCTGGAGACGAGCATGGGAGGAGCTGATGAGAGAGAAGGAGGTCTTGAGAAGAACGAAGAGAACGATTAGGTTGGTATTTTGAGACTAGGTCAGTGATGTAGCTGGGGACAGAGTTGTGGATGGCTTTTTAGGTAATTGTTAGTATTTTGATTGTATTTGGTAAGAGCAAGTCAGTGGAGGGATTGACAGAGAAGAGTAGCAGAGACAGAGCGGTTGGTAAGGTGGATGAGTCTGGCAGCAGCATTCATGGTGGACTGAAGGGGAAATAGGGTATGCAGAGGTAAGCCAATGAGAAGGGAGTTCCAGTAATCAAGGAAAGAGATGACAGGGGAGTGAATTAAGAGCTTTGTTGTGTCATTGGTTAGAAAGGGGCGTATTTTGGAGTTGTAGCGAAGGTTGAGGCAGCAAGTTTTGGACAGTGATTGGACGTGGGGCTTAAAGGAGAGTTCAGAGTCCAGGACTACACCTAGGAACTTGGCATGTGGGGATGGGCTGATAGTTGTGCCATTGATTTTGACAGAGAGATCAGGGGAAGAAGCTGACCCAGGGAGGAGGTGTAGATTGAAAATAGGAGAGGTGCAAGAACAGAACCTTGGGGGACCCCAACAGAGAAACACTAGGAACACTACATTGTTTAGGATAAATCTAAAGCCGGCCATTGATGGTTTAAATCATGTATGGGCAGGCTGAATATACCCAAGTTGATCGATCAACTTTGGTACAACCAGCCTGCTGGATTTTACATGCAATTATTGCCAGCAGCTGTTATAGCCACTAGCAGTAATCACTGTGTTCTCCCGGTGGGAAAATACAATGGCTCCACAAAAGGGATTCCCCAGTCAACACTGTCTGTTGCAGTAAAGAAATTTGCTCTGTCTATGGTCAGCCCAGAGGAAATCGAATAAGAAAATGATATATTGTATGGCCAGCTTTATATTCACACATAAAATCCATAACCCCAGTGCTTCTAGGCAACACTATACAAGGTTAACATGCTACCCGCTGAATCCCAGGAAGCTCTAAATATGCAAATACTGACACTTTCTGGCAACTTGCTACTGGACAATAAGGCTGCCCATGGTAGGGATTGGTGCTGGAGGTGGCCAACCATTGGCACTTCCAGGAAGTGTTGGCATTTGTATACAAATGCCCTCAGATTCAGAGCTCTAATTTTGTCACTAAAGAACTAGGAGTACTGCTACTGCTGATTTGTTTTGAAGGTATATTCTTGTCCATGCTACACAACAACCACATGCGTGTCAGGTATAAGAGAACTTGATAGGAACACGCCTATCCAAGGTCAGAGGACTCACCTAGTAGGGAAGGAAGATCTAGGATGACCGTTCCAGTGGCTGCAAAAAAAAAGTCAGCTATGGCAGCTCTACTATTTCTATTAATATTAGAAATAGGACTTTTGTACAAATGCAGGAGGGGGGGGGGGGGGGGGGGGAAGGGAAACATCAACACTGCAGCTTTATTTGTTAAAGTGACAAGGGTCACTTCACTATAACCCTAAGAAGGAGGAATTCAGAAACCAGGCGCACAATATACAACTTTACAAAACTAACAAAGTGTATCAATGGTCAAAATGTAAATATACATTGATTTCTACATTGTATTTCAATTCTCTAGACGGCTCTATCATTAAACATTTTTCACTTTTTATTTTTAACTCCCTAAGGGACTAACACATATAGCACTTTTAACATATGTCCCTGTATCAATGGTGCTTTTGAAATGAAAACATATGCTTTGACCACATAACTCCTGTAGGCCCCTTGTACATTGGGGCATTCAGCAGC
The DNA here is from genome assembly GCA_028564925.1 of Lithobates sylvaticus. Lineage (NCBI taxonomy): Eukaryota > Metazoa > Chordata > Amphibia > Anura > Ranidae > Lithobates > Lithobates sylvaticus. Next base: position 567,476,448 of record CM053026.1, on the reverse strand, counting down.
AGCGCATCCCTCCCAAATCCTCAGAGCACAGGGAGCCCGTTTGTGGCAGGCTGCAGCTGGACGGGACGAATGCTGCACCGAAATTTCGTCTGCTGAAACAATGATGTCACGATTATGTCATGATTATGAGGCAAAACGTCTGATGTCACCTGCAGTGGAGACACTGGAGTTGGGACTACTACTACGACGACTACTACTACTACTACTACTACTACCCTCATTGTCTAAGCATTTCATCAGTGAGTATATATGCTCTATGAACTATCTAAAATAATTACAACATTTTAAACCAATTTTTTTTTTTGTATTTTTTTATGGTTTACCATCATATTTCTGAGTTTTCTGGTCCAAATAATTGGGTTCCTTTAAAAACGCTTATAAACGCAAACGCGGGTGCTGCGTTTAGCCACGTTTTGCGTCTGAAACGTGGAAAAGCAAAGTGTCTGAACCCATTTTTTTGCGTCTGGAAAAACGAGGTTAAAACGCAACTGCATAAAAACGGGAAAAAAATGAGACTGTGTATATGGACCCATAGGATAACATTGCATGCATTCAGGGGCAGTTGAAAAAAGTTTCAACTGCCTCTGAACGCGTGTGTAACAGCGTCTCGTGTGCATGGGGCCTTATGGTGGTGTTTTCCGTGTGTCTTTGCAGAGACCTACGTAATAAATACACACATCTCTGCATATGGTGTGAACAAGCCCTAACAGTTCTTGGATTTGCTGAATTCTGACATGTGACAGTAAACATGACAGCTCTCTTCTAGAATTTAATACTACGATATTTGCATCAGTGACAATTTATCAACCAAGCTTTCACATTTAGTGACATGAAATCAGATGACATCTATTTTCATTGCCTAGTAGTATACTCACTTACTACCCATACATGTAGGAAAATCCTGACCTTCACATTTCACCCACATAGCTATCTCCACCCACCATACAGCCTTATCATAATCATTCCCTAGGCAGTACAGTGCTGTGACATGTTATCAGGGCTTGTATAATGTGGTCTCTGAATTAAAGCCGTCCATGCACAGATCAGGCCACCTGAGCCTTGTCCTTCATGGCCTCATATGCAACAGCTCTGCTTATCTCCTGAGATCCAACAAACATTGGTCATTCATGTTTTTTTTATTTATTTTTCAATAGAAAAACTTACAAACTTAAAGTCAACAAACAGCACTACAATTCATAAGCACCAGTAAACAATGCAGCTCCCATATAACATTTGTGACAGACTCAAATAAATAATTGTCATTCATGTTGTTTAAAAGACAACATAAACGGTCATTAACCACTTACCGACCATCTAACGTACATATACAATCGGCTATGCTGCGACAGATCATGTACCTAGTACGTGATCCAACACTTGTGTGCAGGGGGCTTGGTGGGCAGCTCCCGATCTGATTATACACAGTGGGATCTGATCTACAGGTACCGCAGACTTGATGTCTATCAGCACCCGCTGATCGTTAGGCAGAGAGCCAGAACGGTAGTCTGTCTATGTAAACAAGGCAGATCGCTGTTCTAACCAGGGGAAAGGCTTGCATCCCGTGTCTCTGCAAAGCAGGAACATGGATCCATGTCTTCCCCTAGTAAAAGCGCCTCCCACACTGTACACTAAAAAACACACAGGTTAGAAACACAGTTAAAGCCGTTGTAAACCCCACTTGCACATTTTTACCTAAAAAGATAAGCCTATAATAAGGCGTACCTGTAGGTAAAATGAATATCTCCTAAACCTGTATGGTTTGGGAGATATTCACCTTGCATGCAGCCGCTAACATCAGCTGCCAGAAAATCAGAGCTCCTTGCCGGAAAGAGGACCCCCGCGCGCTAGGGTGGGAATGACATCACTCACAGCGAAGCCAGAAGAAACGCTGAGGTACCATGTCAGCTCCCTCAGCAGTGACCGGGAGGTGGTGCAGGCGCTTCTTTCTACAGGACATATTTCATAATGAGCTAGTATGCGGTGCATACTAGCTCATTATGCCTTTGCCTTACAAGTTTCTTTTTTCTGTTTGTTTTTTGCAGGCATACAACTGCTTTAAAAGCTGGTACACACTAAGAAAAATCATCCAAAGAGTTTTTGTACAATTTTCGTATAGTGTGTACACATCTTTCACCAATTCCAAATTTTCGTGCAAAAATTCCTGAAGGGACAAACTCCAAAATATTTCTCGTACAGGAACAGAACAAATGATTTTTGTTTAATGTGTACTGTTTTTGTACAAGTAAGATCAGAAAAGAAAGACTGTGCATGATCAGGAAAAATAAATAAAAAAAGCCTTTGTCATACGAGAATGCTTGCTCATCGGTTCCGATTTGCTGTGAAACAACAAGGAAAATCAGACGATAGTGTGTATCCCACTTAACACTTTGATCACCCCTGATGTTTAACCCCTTCCCAGCCGTGTCATTAGTACAGTGACAGTGCATATTTTTTAGCACCGATCACTGTATTTTATGGTTGAACTAGAAAGACTTGTGTCTTTTTTCAACCTGACCAACTATGCAACTATGTATTGGTGTCACTGGTCCCCAAAAAGGGTCAATTACGAATTAGGTGTCCGAATGTCCGTCGCAATATCAAAATCCAGCTATAAGTCGCTGATCGCCACCATTACTAGTAAAACAAATACATAAGTAAAAATATTCCGTAGTTTGTGCAAATCAATATACACTTATTGGGATTTTTTTACCAAAAATATGTAGCAGAATACAGGTGTGTGTGTGTATATATATATATATATATATATATATATATATATATATATATATATATATATATATATATATATATATATATATATACATACATACACACACATATATACATATATATATATACATATACATATACATATACACACACATACACATACAGGAAGTGGTTAAAGAGCTGAAAACGTTTTATTTAGTATGCTCTAAAACATCCGTTAGAGCTAGTTCTTCTGAGGCGATCCAATAGATTGCTTTTTTAGGGGTGTTTGACAAGAGGTGAGGAGGTGAGATGCCATAGGTACATGGACAGCTTTATATTTCGAAGGAATGTCAACAACAGCATGAATGCATAACATTCTCGCCACGCTGACAGAGTACAAGGTTTTAGAATTTGCAACAGGTGATCTATTCTACCGCACTTCAGGAAAGTAGCGAAAGCTGATCCCCAGGCAAAAACCAAAACACACAGTGGAATCCATATACTGCGAGAACAGTTTTACCTGTCAAAGGATTTGTAATTCTTTTCAGACAGCCCATGATCTGAGCACCCCTGCCAAACAGCAAAGCCAGGTTCTGGATATCACTGCAGACAATGCAGTTCAGCAATACAGTCACGTCAAACACCCCTGAACAGACCCTAAAACCCCACAAGAATGTATTCCTGCAATGGGCTGGAGGACAATCCTGCTGTATTTCCAGCCTTGAGATGTGGTGATGTCACGTTGAGTCGGCCAAATCCTCCTTTATTCTCATATCACATTCTCCCCCTCCCAGACACTGCAGCTCACAGTGGGAGGGTTTCAGAAACAGAGGCAATGCTGTCAATCCAGAAAGGAGCAGAGAAAGGGGGAGTGGCCAGGTACTAATTGACAAGCTACAGCCTTATAAATCAGTAGTGATAATGCAGATAACCACGCCCTCTGCAGTACAAGCAGGCATAGCCTATATGAAGCAATGTGCACCCCCCCCCCCCCTAACCCAGGAAGCTGCATTAGAGGGGCATCATTGGCAGGATCAATAGGTATGTGTGTGGCTTTAGGGAAAATGGTAAGTGCACTTACAATTAAAAAGTGGTTCTAAAGGCTTAAAGTAGTATTAAAGGTTTTTATTTTTTCAATAGCAAACATGTTATACTTACCTGCACTGTGCAATGGTTTTGAACAGAGCAGCCCTGATCCTCCTCTTCTCAGGTCCCCCGCCAGCGCTCCCGTCTCTTCCTCCTTGACCAGTGCCTCCAATAGCAAGCCGCCTGTATGGGGGCACTGGTGTCCATAAGACACAGAGATGCGGCTTAGCCCGCGCCCCTACTCTCTCCTCATTGGCTCTGATTGACAGCAGTGGGAGCTATAGGCTCCCACTGCTGTCTGAGCCTATGAGGTGAGGGAGACCCGGGCCAGCCGAGGCTCTTGAGCATATCACTGGACTGAGAGGGGGCTCAGATGAGTATTAAAAGGGGGCTACGGAGAGAGCAGCACACAGGTTTTTTACCGTCCTGCATAGAATGCAGGACGGTAAAAAACCTTCAGCCTTTACAACCACTTCAAGGTTTTTACCTTAATGCATTAAGGTAAAAAACCTTCAGTATGCAGCCCCCATTATACTTACCTGAGGCCCATCTCGATCCAGCGATGTGCATGAGAGCAGCGGCTCTCTCTTTCCTCATTGGCTCAAACAGCCAGTGAACCAATGAGAGAGAAGGGGACGGGCCACAGGCCTGCTATTGGGGGCACTCAGCAGAGGGGAGGAGCCAGGACCGCCAGCAGGGGACCCAAAAAGAGGAAGATCAGGGCTGCTCTGTGCAAAACTATTACACAGAAGTAGTATAACATGTTTGTTATTTTTTTTTTAAAGTCACTTTAAAATGGAATTCCAAACAAAAGACATATTGTATTTTCCAAGCAATAACATTTTGTATATGCATTATGTTTGTACCATTCTGCAGATGTCAGATGTACCTGGTTATCCTGCATGTTTGTAACGTGGATGTTTATTTCCATTTTCAAGCCAACAATGATAGATTGTTGCTAGTAAATGCCATTTCCTATTAGCATTGTGGAGGTGGCCCATACACATCAGATGCTTTTTGGTGAATGAAGAAAGCTCCTACACTGCCATGTATGCATCTGCCCTTCTCCTAACCTCACTCTGACTTCCATATATGACAGAAAGCTGCGTGCATCTCTCCACGTCATCACTACCAAAACATTCTGCAATAGATAAAGCCCACATACCCAGACACAACCTATCTATTCCACTGAGCTCTGCAAAGCCATTGGGGAGGGGAAGTGACACATTTCTGCCAGCTACAGTTAGACCTGGCAGTCTGTTACCTTGAAAACTTGTCCTATGGGCCCTTTATCACATCTGGCAGTGACACAAGAAAGCTTGGTTCAACATGCCCACCAGTCACACAGGATTACAACCGGCTGGGAAACTGGCACCTCCTAACGCTTAGGACAGGCTGCTTAGCCACAACTTGAAAAGCGATCACCTGCGGATGGTTTTTCAGAGCATTGGCTAGTGCGAACCTAAACTAACAGAGCCGTTGGTAAGACTAGATGGACAGAAATGCAAACCCTTTGGCAGGAAGAACAGCTCACAAATATTTGTTTTATTTTTGCCTTGAGTATAGATTTAAAAAAGAAGATGTCCATATTCAGACAAAGTAGACTTTTTTTTTTTTTTTTGTCCCTCTGCCCTGAGCTAACTGACCCCCCCCCCCCCCCCCCAATATATATTTAACGAGATCCAACAAGTGCTTTCTCCATGGTTTACATCCAGTGGTGAAAGGCTCCCTCTCCTGGCCATGGCCATGCAGTACAGCCTCGTAGATACCGTGCCTTGCAAAAGTATTACCCCCCTTGGCTTTTTACATTACAGCCTTTAGTTCAATATATATTTTTTTTTTACCTGAATTATATGTGATGGATCAGAACACAATAGTCTTAGTTGGTGAAGAAATATATATACATAAAACAATTTTTCAGAAATAAAAAAATGATAATTTGCATGTACGTATGTATTCACCCCCTTTGTTATGAAGCCCATAAACATCTCTGGTGCAACCAATTACCTTCAGAAGTCACATATTTAGTGAGATGATGTCCACCTGTGTGCAATCTAAGTGTCACATGATCTGTCATTACATATACACACCTTTTTGAAAGGCCCCAGAGGCTGCAACACCTAAGCAAGAGGCACCACTAACCAAACACTGCCATGAAGACCAAGGAACTCTCCCATCAAGTAAGGGACAATGATGTTGAGAAGTACAAGTCAGGATTAGGTTATAAAAAAAAAAATCCAAATCTTTGATGATCCCTAGGAGCACCATCAAATCTATCATAACCAAATGGAAAGAACATGGCACAACAGCAAACCTGCCAAGAGACGGCCGCACACCAAAACTCAGGGACCGGACAAGGAGGGCATTAATCAGAGAGGCAGCACAGAGACCTAAGGAAACCCTGTGGAGGAGCTGCAGAGTTCCACAGCAGAGACTGGAGTATCTGTACATAGGACGACAATAAGCCGTATGCTCTATAGAGTTGTGCTATATGGCAGAGTGGCCAGAAGAAAGCCATTACTTTCAGCAAAAAACAAAATAGCACGTTTTGAGTTTGTGAAAAGGCATGTGGGAGACTCCCAAAATGTATAGAGGAAGGTGCTCTGGTCTGATGAGACTAAAATTTAACTTTTTGGCCATCAAAGAAAACGCTATGTCTGGTGCAAACCCAACACATCACATCACCCAAAGAACACTATCCTCACAGTGAAACATGGTGGTGGCAGCATCATGCTGTGGGGATGTTTTTCAGCAGTCGGGACTGGGAAACTGGTCAGAGTTGAGGGAATGATGGATGGTGCTAAATACAGGGATATTCTTGAGCAAAACCTGTACCACTCTGTGTGTGATTTGAGGCTAAGATAGAGGTTCACCTTCCAGCAGGACAATGACCCCAAACACACTGCTAAAGCAACACTTGAGTGGTTTAAGGGGAAACATGTAAATGTGTTGGAATGGCCTAGTTAAAGCCCAGACCTCAATCCAATAGAAAATCTGTGGTCAGACTTAAAGATTGCTATTCACAAGCGCAAGCCATCCAACTTGAAGGAGCTGGAGGAGGAATGGGCAAAAATCTCAGTGGTAAGATGTGGAAAGCTCATAGAGACTTATCCAAAGCGACTTGGAGCTGTGATAGCTGCAAAACGTGGCTCTACAAAGTATTGACTTTAGGGGGGTGAATAGTTATGAACATTGTTTTTTTTTTTTTTTTTTTTTTTTTATTGTGAAGCAAGCAACAAAATAACAGAAAAAGTCAAACATCTTCAAAGTTGTGGGCATGTTCTGTAAATTAAATTATGCAAATCCTCAAACAATCCATGTTAATTCCAGGTTGTGAGGCAACAAAACAAGAAAAATGCCAATGGGGGGTGAATACTTTTGCAAGGCACTGTATCTATGAAGCTGTTGGAGATGAAGGTAGACCAGCCCAATAGAAGACTATACTTCACAGACTTCTCCAGGGGAGGGAACCTTTCACTCCTGGATGTAAACAATGGAGGAGGTGGCTGTCAGATACATCTGTGGAAGAGGGAGGGGGGATTTGGATTGATCAGGACAAAGGGTCAAAAAAAAAAAAAAAAGAAAAGTAGACTTTGTTTGAAAGCACACTTATTTTTTAAAGTGGTGGTAAACATTAGACATGAAATATGAACAAAGCATATCCCTCTATAGTGTGTACTTGTCTCAGTCCAGAGCACTAGATGTCATTTCTGCCTGCTGCTTTGTCTTTCTGCTATCAGCATTAATCACATCTGACAAGTGTTTCTGACACCAAGAGAAAAATGGTGACAGGGGAGGGATCTCCAGCAGATTGGCAGCCTCAGCTGTTTGCTGTGTGAAATGGGGTGTGTCCCTTCCCTCCAATCAGCTCTCCTCATTAAAGCTGGACATACACCTATAGATTATCTGCAGATTTTTTTATGGTTAGATGGAAAAAGTGGGAGATTCCTCCATCCACACAGTTTAGAGAACGTGGAGAAATCTGTTGCACTTTTTCCATCTAACCATAGAAAATCTGCAGATAATCTATAGGTGTGTGGCCAGCTTAAGCCCTGCAGAGTAATTTCAGCTCTCCACCCCCTTTTTTCTGACAGCGCAGCCAAGCTTAGTAAATATTACATTTTGAAAAGATGTAGAGAAGACTGCAGATAAACAGGTACAACTTATGTAGGATGATTTGTTTCATCTCTGTGTATCACCTGAGGCCAGTCACTTCACTGGGTGTATGTGAGGGTTTACAACTACTTTAACTTTCAAGTCAAAGTTTTTTCAAGCCAGGTGGGGTTAGCAGGGTCACCTATGGCTTGAATTGATAAGTCAAAGCCACAGACTCCAAAATAAAAGTAAGGTGTTGGGTTATTAAGACAGATGAAAATAACATACCTGCACATTCTAAATATCGATTTCTACACATACACCCCCCCCCCCCCCCCCTTTTTTTTTTCTCTAGGTGTCAGTAAAACATTTCAGAAGTGATGTATTCAGATAGAAGAGGAATGAAGCAGAAGGACAAGAAGAAATTACACTTAGTGCTCTGGATTGAGACAAGTGCACACTATAGAGGGATATGCTTTGTTCATATTTCATGTCTGAGGATTACAACCACTTTAAAGCGGAAGTAAACCCATCGATTTAACAGTTTAAAAAAAAAAAAAAAAAAAGGCATGCCGGGAATGCTAACTGCACATTGGCTGTGCTCTCAACCAAACAGTCAAACCATCCAATAGCTGGTGTCATAACAGATCACATGTGCAGCACTGTGGCAGTTGAAGATTAAACAGAGGCAAAGATGGCAGCTTCCTTGGCTGAAAACGATAGAGGGGGTTTACTTCCACTTTAAGCCTGGGTTCACACTATTGTGAACACAGACATCGCATCCGATTCGCACCGCATTGCTGTGCATGTGATGTCTGTGCCATGCGAATTCAGACATAGTTTGTATGGATGAACTTGCATTGGATTTGCATGAAATTGCTGCCGGAACCTTTTTTTTTCTCCGAACTGGAATCGGATCGCATGGGTGTTCACACAAATGGGATCTGATTCCTGTCCGAACTCACAGTTCGCACTGCGATCTGATCTGGGGATGTCATTAACTTTGTATTCACCCCCGTATCGGTTCGCAGAGGGAGATGCGATGCGGGAACCTGCACTAGAATCACGCTGGTTCCCGCATCGCAAATGTGTGAACTCAGGCTAAAGGAGCCAAGTGGAAAATTGTCCAACAGCCACTTTCTCCAATCAGCTGTAGCCACTGCTGGGGAATTGTGACATTTGCAGGCTGTCACAATACAATAGCCGGAAGCGGTAGATTCCTCCATGTAAGCTGTTTAGCATGGATGGGGGGAATTAAGACATTTGCCTTGATCAGATCTGAAAGGTGGGCACATGACATCAATGACTTTCCCTTAAACAAACACCCATCACTAATAACAGACATGCACCGCTTAGTCCATGAGCTCACGTCCTTTGTGCAATGATGCTGCCAATCAAGAGGAGGGCTGGGTGATACCTTGAGTTGCATGGTGTCACTGATCATAGCTGGCAGTTTCAAAGGCTTATTGCTGGACTACAGAGATCAGCTTGGCGTCCTCTGTACGCCACTCTAGACAAACCTGCACTTTTCTTCTACGTTAATGAGCAGAGGGACTGGTCATCCCCACCCCAGTCCACCATGTTGTTTAGGTGAGAATTAAGCCGCAGCTCATTGGAGTAAAAAAAATAAATAAAAAAGGGAGCACATGTTTGGCTAGAGATGAGTTCGGAGGACGCCTGAATTCACGTCTACTGGACGACGAGAGAGCGGACAGAGAGCGGACAGACGTTCCCCTTTAAGAAAGCATGTCTACAAATTGGTGTCCCCACACAGGACATTGGAGGACTAAACCCATGTTACTGAGAATATGGAAGAGCAAAGGTCACCCAATAACAGGAGACCGGTCATGTCTGCCATGATCCCCATACATTGGAGTGAGGTCATGTCCCTTCCAGTTCTCCTTGGACAAGTCACTAGAGGGTCAAAGCCCGCCCCCTCCCTCCATTCTCCCAGGTACACTTAGGGGACCGCTGTACTCACGGGGTGACATCGGCCGATGTACCGCCAGGAGGCGCCTCCACTTGGCTGCTACTGTATGGGACCTAGCCCGGTGCTTCAGATGAGGCGACCCGTCAGAATGGGTAACGGAAGTGACGTTTCGTCACTGCCATCTTGCTACACCCCGCACTCCTCCATAGTAAGGATACACTGAGAAGGGGGGGACCGGACATCTTGTTACACCCACCGGAGTTGTGCATTTTACACTTATTTTTAACAGTAAAGTGAGTTTATATAGTGAAATACAGTACTTAGAACTCCGTCTGACTGGTTAGATGTTGAATTTTAAAAGCAGCAAACGTCTGTCAGATTAGCAAACCTGTGATACGAGCAGGCTTGCCACAGCTTTTAAAATTTTACATCTAAGCAGTCAGACGGAATTCCAAGTACTGTATTTCACTATATAAATTCACTTTACTGTTAAAAATAAAAGTAAAATACAAAACTCCAGTGGGTGTAACAAGATGTCCGCTTTCCCCCTCCTCAGTGTATCCTTACTATGGAGGAGTGCGGGGGTGTAGCAAGATGGTGGCGACGGAACGTCACTTCTGTTACACATTATGACGGGTCGCCAAATCTGACGAAACACCGGGACACAGAAGACACGGGCGGGGCCATGACGTCACCTCTGAATGGGCGTCCCGTCCTGTTAGCGGAATGTAGAGGGGAGCGGCACGGAGCACATGAACTACGGCAGACGCACATAATTGCACTATAAATAGAATCACATAACTCGAAGCCCGTAAATAGATAAGTTATTGTATACATGGTAACAATTTATCTAGAAAAGTATTGGAGCGGGCTACGACAAAATGGCGGCAACGTGCATTCGTTTTCTAATAAGTTTTAACAGTGCAAAGGCGGAGTTTTGAATAACAACCGCTAGACATAGTTATATAGTTTTTATCAGCACCATTGAATACTCTCTCGCTGTAGTTAGCTACTTTTTGCCCACAATGAATATGGCGACAACTGGCGGAAGAATGGGACCCTGGTCATGTGACACAGTCCTTTGACCCATATTTGGAAGCTTAGGGAATCTGGTAGTAATGTAGCTTGGACTGGCTGCGCAAGGTAAGTAAACAGTCTCTCTAGCCCCGCTGATTATTTTGATTCGCCACTAATGAAGATTCTAGTTTACATATAACAGTAGTTACAGGAGATGCCCCAGATTTCCAAAAACTGACCTCAGCAATAAAGTCATTTTTTTTCCTGCATGTTTGTTTCAGTGTTAAGGTTGTTTTTTTAGAGAGTAACTAAAGGCAAACCCTTTTCTGCATTATGGATAGAGTATAGGAGGGTTATAACCCCTGTCAGTTTTTTATTTTTTGCGATCTGGTCCCATTGGGGAGATTTCCCTCCTCACTCTATCCAAAACTTTAGAAAAACTTGCCTGTAGTTATACCTTAAAGAGAAACTTTAGTCAGTCCTGCTAGATCACTTCAGGCTGGCTCCTTTTGCAGGTATAGATATGTTACATAGTTTGTCGGGTTGAAAAAATTTGTTCATCTAGTTCAACCGATAAAGAGAAACAGAAAATCCCATATACCCAATCCTATACCCACAATTGATCCAGAGGAAGGCAAAAAAAAAAACAGCAAAGCATGATCCAATTTGCTCCAGCAGGGTAGAAATTCCTTCCTAATCACCTGAGAGACAATCTGATATTCCCTGGATCAACTTTACCTATAAATGTTCGTACCCAGTTATATTATGTACATATATAAAAATAAGTGTCTATACTGTGAACAATTCAGTAATACACTGTCCCACCCCACCCTGCTCTGCACATGCTCAGTTGCTCTCTATTTTTAGGCACTGCAGAGTTTGTAGCGGCCGATCTTCTTCTGACAGCCTTAAAGCAGAATTAAACCATCCTATCCTTTACAGCCAAGAAAGCTGCTTCTGTTTGACCTGCAACTGCCATGGTGCTGCCTGCACGTGTGATCAGTTTTGACTTTTTCGTAATAAATGCTGCACATGTGAAGAAATTATTCCAAAAATTAAGTGAAACAAAAAGCAGCACCACAAATGTGAGATATTTTTACAATATAGCAAAGAAAAAAAGTGGCGCTCTGAAAAAAAGTGATGAATCAAAAGTACAGTAAATATGAAACAGTCTGGGAAAAAAAAAAACCGAGACCATAATGATCAAAATATCAAACTCAACTGTAGAGAAGAATGGATCCAAATCCCTCCACCTGGTCAATCTGCCACCACCGCAAAATATTGGACTCTTACCAGAGAGCCTGGACCGTTTATTACGGGGAACTTCAAACTACGGCTCTCCAGCTGTTACGGAACTACACATCCCACGAGGCATTGTAAAAACTCTGACATTCACAGACATGACTAGGCATGATGGGAATTGTAGTTCCTGAACAACTGGAGGGCTGCAGTTTGAGGACACCTGCTTTTATTATGAAGGGTCAAACGGGCTTGATGTAGTAATCCCAGTAGAGATCACTGATAGAGGATGTGTGAAGGAACGACATCAGGAACAGTTAAAAGTATCCAAAGGACTCCACCCACACAGCGAACATATAGGAAGATTCAAACAAAACATAAACGCTAGGTGGTGTAAAACCTCTTAGAGATTGAATTTATTAAAAAGTATTGCACTTGCAAGTATCCAAATTAAAACCAACATAGCAAAGGTGAGAAAGGGGGCCACCACAGGACATCCAGACAGGTAAAGAAATGTCCGATAGGAACAAGCAGCTCAGCCCGATCCTGATCAGTTATGACACCAGCCATTTGATGGTTTGACGGTTTTGTTGAGGACACAAGCACATGTGACAGTTGGCAATCCCAGCATTCCTGGAATGTAACTGTTTTTTTAAACTGGGTTTAGTTCTGCTTTATGATTTACTGCTTTTCAGGGGCTCTGGCCTTCAGCAAGATTGCAGCCTCCAGCAAGGAGCAATGCTGGAATCAATTTACAGCACACATTAATTTTGGTAGCAGAATTATTAATGTAGAATGTATGTTCCTTGCTAAAGAACATTATTTTCTAAGTGGAACTTTACCCATAAGGAGATTAAATAAATATGTTGCATTGTTTTTGTAGCGTGTCATCATTGAGTTTCTAGTCTTCATTGGCGGTATGATCCGACCATGACCATATACATAAATGGGATGAAGTGATCAGTTTAGCTTTGTTTGTGCTCGTACTTTATTACAGAGTGACGATGTTGTCTCCTTAGGAGTCCAGACTTCCGCCTCGTTCTGCTATGTATGGTATAAAGACGTGTGATTACTGACAGACGTCATGGCTTCAGTGAGTGAAGATGATGAGTGCTCGCCGCTACTGCAGTCATCAGCACCAGACCCGGGGTAATGCAGCAAATGTTCATCAAAAGGAAACGACCAGCATAAATTGTCAGTAACACTATACATCTTGCAGAGAGTGCTTAAAGTGGTTGGAAAGGATTCAGGTTTTTACCTTTTTTAAAGTAGAACTATAGGCAACATTTTTTTTTTTCCCCAACCTCAGTGATTTCCCTTCACTTCCTGTCCCAAAGCCAAACAGGAAGTGAGAGGAAATCCCTGCAAATTAAGGGAATTCCTTGGGGACCCCCAGGTCACCAGAACTAGTGGTGGACTAGATCTCCCCTCTATTAATTTTCTGGGAACAACCCAAAATTCGGGATTTTATTTTACTTTCAATCATAATGGTAAACAGGACAAGTAGAGAGGGTGAATCTCCTTAACAGGGGCACAGACTGCAATAAAAACTGACAGGCGCTGTAATCTCTCTCCATTCTATCCAATACTAAAAAATATGTTTTGCTTTTTGTTATACCAAAGTATTAAATGGTGCAGCTCATATAATAAATTACAGAATGTCCCTATCCAGATGAGAGGAACAAAAATAAATAATTTCGACCTCCTGGCTGACTTCAGAGGGAGATCTCTGCTCCTCCCGCTGTAGCCCTGGATTGGAGTATTCGAGCAGCTGGGAGTCACGTGACCGGCCTGAAGATACATCACAAGCTCCAGCCCCCCCCCCCCCGTATAATTACCTGAGCCCCATCACGATCCAACTCTGTGCTCAAGAGCTGCTCTCTCGCTCCCTTCTCACTGGAGTCAGTGAGAGCAGCAGAAGCCATTGGCTCCTGCTGCTGTCAATCAAATCCATTGATGAGGAAGCAGGGGGCAAGGCCAAGCCACACTGTTGGTCAATAGACACGCACAGCACGGCTCAGCAGTGACTCCATGCGTGTGCCGCCATACAAAATGGTATGGTGGCATACTGAGAAGATGAGGAGCCCAAAGCAAAGATCGGGGGACCTGAGAAGAGGAGACTCAGGGCTTGCCTGTGCAATTCCATTGCAGAGAGCAGGTAAGTATAAAATTTTTTGTTTGAAAACAAAAAGTTTTTTTTTTTTTTGATATAGAAGTTAGGAGTGTTAAACGCAATGTCAGTATTTCCTTTTGTTCTCCGTGCCTTTTTTATTATTGATTTCTCAACAGCTTGGCAGCTGTCACCAGAAGGTTGAACCAGTGGCTTTGACTAGGAAATGTAAAGCCCCATACACACGGTCGGACTTTTTCATGGATTCTGTCCGATCGGACAAGGTTGTTGAAAAATCAGACCGTGTGTATGCACCATCGGACAGTGTTCGTCGGTTTGACCGACGGACAAAGTCTTATCTCCTGCTGGAAATCTTTGCCGTCAACACGGTCCGATCACACCAAATCCGATCGTGTGTACGGTTGTCCGACCGGACAAAGTGCCACGCATGCTCAGATCACATTACAAGACCAAAGCTATTGGCTACTAGCCTCTACGTAGTCCCGTCGTAGGCAACAAACGTCACCACGTTCAGAATGATCGGATTTTCCGACAACTTTGTCCGACCGTGTGTACGCAAAACCAACATCGGACAAAGTACGACGGACATGATCCGACGGACCTGGTCCGCGGATTGTCCGACCGTGTGTATGGGGCTTAACACAAGTGCACTTTGTCTAACAGCCAATTTAAATCTATGTATGTGCATAGAGATGTTTTTATATTTTTTAAATTTTTTTTTGTAGCACTAGGCGGGTGTCTTGCGTGTCAACGTGCATTTCCTTTGTGCATTGACATGCATTTTTGGTATATGTTTCCAGTGTGTTTTTAATTTTAAAAATTTTGAGTGGAGAGGGTTGAATGAATGATTTGTATAGCGCTGCAACTGCGAACTGAATGGCCTCAAGGCGCTTGTCTGCTCTTGCTGTGATGCCATGTTTAGAAGAGGTGGGTCTTGAGTTTTTTCCTGAAGGCCTGATGGTTTTCTTCCAAGCGGATGTTGTTTGGTAGCGCATTCCATAGCCGAGGTCCTTGTACTGCGAATCTTCGTTCTCCCTTCGATTTCTAGCGGGCTTTGGGGATGAGAAGGTGGTTTTGGTTTGACAACCATTGACCAAGACATGTAAATACTTTTTGCCAGTGCATTAAAACGCCTATTACATAAGAATTATGATGCGCTGCCTTTGACTTCTATGGCCCCCAAGGCAATATATGCACGAACAAACGTTTTATTTTTCCAACAGCGCTGGGAACAGACACTATCTTTATTATGAGAAACCAGGACACGTGTCTTTGTACATTGGAACTTGTTCATTAAAGCTTAGGAGTGTAAATAGCCATTAAAGTGAACTTTAAAACTGTTACAGTTACTCTTGGCATATTTTGATTTCTCAGCCCATTTGCTATTCTTCTAAAAGATCTGACATCTACTTTATTAGGTAATATTTTCATTAAAATGATTTTGTGTTTCTAGCGTTGTCATTGAAACTCAAGATCAGAACAAAAGCAGATGGTGGTCCATCAGGGTTATGTACCTTACCATGTTTCTCAGCAGTGTCGGTGAGTATTGACCAGCCAAATGAGACTTGGTGAACCTTGGAGCGTAATTGTCAGATAATGTCTTGCTGTTTTTTTAAAAGTGGAATTAAATGTAGAAAAAAAACTGTGAACAGGCAGTCTTTTTATTGTGGAAGAGACTTACAACGTCTTTTCTGTAATAAAGAACACTTTCCTGCCTATTTGAAATCTTCTGCGGAATGTACTTTGAGCTGCGCATGCACAGCTCATTTTGCATCAGGTTGACTGTACTCCCGTGTTGGCCAATCTAAACATCTGAATACTAGCACTCAGAATAACCTGGGGAGAAGATATTGGTGTTGGCGAGGTTCCTTGCTGACATCAGACCATTGGAACTAAGGTGTCTTTATGGACCTTGCTTTGTGCACTGGTCCAAATAATTTGGTGGAGGGGTATTATGGTGTGGGATTGGGTTTTAGGCCTGATTCACACCTATGCATTTTTAGTGCTTTTTGCATTTTGCAGATTTGCACTACAGCCCATTTAACATTGTTTCCTATGGAACACGTTCTGCGCTGCAAATCTGCAAAGTGCAAAAAGCACTAAAAATGCATAGGTGGGAATCAGGCCTTAGGGTTGCCACCTCATCCCTTTAAAACTGAACACATATTAATTACACAGGTTCTGCGGCTCATTAAGGTGGTAATTAAATTCACTTGGTGCCTTATCTGCATTAAATTAGCCCCAGAACCTGTGTAATTCATATGTGTTCTGGTTTAAAGGGATGAGGTAGGAACCCTAGTTGGGCTTTGCCCCTTGCTTCCAGTGGAGGGAACTCTTTAGGTGTCAGCATACCAAGACATTTTGGACAATTTCATGTTCCTAACTTTGTGGGAACAATTTGGGGATGGCCCCATCTTGTTCCAACATGACTGTGCACAAAGCAAGGTCCATAAAGATGAGTGAGTTTGGGGTGGAGGAACTTGACTGGCCTGCACAGAGTCTTGACCTCAACCCGATTGAACACCCTTTGGGATGAATTAAAGCGGAGACTATGAGCCAGGCCTTCTCATCCAACATCAGTTTCTGACCTTGACAAATGTGCTTCTGGAAGAATGGTCAAACATTCCCATAGTCACACTCCTAAACCTTGTGGACAGCCTTCCCAGAAGAGTCGAAGCTGTTATAGCTGCAAAGGGCGGGCCAACTCAATATTGAATCCTTAGGACTAAGACTGGGATGTCATTAAAGTTCTTGTGCGTGTAAAGACACGCGTCCCAATACTTTTGTTAATATAGTGTAGCTCTGTCTTCAGGGATTGCTCTACTTATTATTGATACTACAACTTCATGCGACATTGATTCTCAGGATAGGTCTGCTTTGTTAAAAAAAAATATATATTTTTATAGAATGGGTATAAACTCATGTGTCTGTTGACATAGTTTACCTTTTAATTATTTTTACTTAAGTAATGTGTTTTTTTTTTTAATTTTTTTTAGGGTTTTCTATTGTGATGACCTCAATTTGGCCATATCTGAAAAAGGTTAGTTATGTCCTATCACTTGCCCCATGCTCTATTTGCTGTTATCTTTGGGAGTGCTAAGGGTAATGAGTAAGTTGTATGCATTGTCTGACCATACACATAACCATAAACAACAGATTGTAGTGTTGGTTGTTTCAAACGATCATTTGCTTGGAAATATTTATTGGATAAAACAAAGTAAAAGTTGACTTTGATTGTAAACCTCCTATATGAAATATGAAAAAAAGCACATCCTTCTATAGCGTGTACTTGTCTCAGTTAAGAGCGCTAAGGCAGGCCATAGATGATACGATTTTCTTTACTGCAACCACGGGTTGCAGGAAAGAAAATCACTTGATTCCCCATCAGCACAGCTGCTAGGAATAATCACTGTGTTATTCCGGCAGGGGTGTCTCCCAGAGTCCCCCTGCTGGGAGAACACAATGGCTCCACGGGGAGGGAATCCAACACAGTCAGTGTTAATGGGAGAACACCGTGATTATTGTTTGCGGCTGGCAATAACTGCATGTATAAAACCAGCATTCTGCTTTTACGTTAAGTTGATTGATGGACCGACTTGGGTACAATCAGCCTGCCCATAGATGGTTCAAATCCTAGGCCGGCTGAACCAGCTGAGATTCTAACCATCTATGGCCAACTTTAGTGTTATTCCTGTCTGCTGCTTCATTCATCTGCTATCCGCATGAATCACTTCTAACAAGTTTTCCTGAAACCAATAGAAAAATGGTGACGGGAGGCATCTCCAGCTGATTGACAGCCTCAGCTCTCTTCCTGTGAGCTGTGTGAAGAGGGGGGGGGGGGTGTCCTTCCCCTCCAATAATTTCTCAGAATTCTCCTTACTGAGCATTGCAGTGTTAAACCACTTCAAGACCGCAATACGTATATATACACGTTATGGCTTTAAAGTGGTTTCCTGGGGTTATGGCTAAAGCTATCAGCCGTAGATTTTTTTTCTTTGTCAGTTGGCGGATGGCTTTCTCATGAAATCAGTCTGAGTGACTCATGAGCCGCTGGAATGCTTTCAGAAGCGGCGGGAATAAACAGTGTTTGCACCACACATGTGAAGTATCGCCGCAAACGTTAGAGCAATAATTTTAGGGCTAGGCCTCTTCTGTACTCTAAACAGGTAACCTGCAAAGGCATTTAAAGCATTGCCTATGGAGGCTTTTAAGTACCATAGTAGTCACCATTCCACAAGCGT
Organism: Lithobates sylvaticus; assembly: GCA_028564925.1. Taxonomy (NCBI): domain Eukaryota; kingdom Metazoa; phylum Chordata; class Amphibia; order Anura; family Ranidae; genus Lithobates; species Lithobates sylvaticus. Next base: position 567,457,997 of record CM053026.1, on the reverse strand, counting down.
GTGCAGTTTTAACCACTTTACATCTGCGCTATGGCCAAATGACGGCCACAGCGCGGATCTCAATTCATATGACGGCCTCCCCTGTGCACGCTCCCTGCGTGCGCTGTGATCACCGAGTCTCTGAGACTCGGGTGATCATCGATCCGAGTAAGGGGTGTGTCCCGGCCCCTTACCATGTGATCAGCTGTCAGCCAATGACAGCTGATCACATGATGAAAACAAAAGCTCGGTGATCGTTCTTTTTTTTTTTTTTTTTCTCCTCACGCTGACAGCGGAAGAAGAAAAAAAAAAGCCGATCACCGGCTCATTTTAAAGGGACATCGGTCCCGAAAAGTCAGAGGCAATTATGCCTCATGTAATGCTCACAAGTGCCACCTGTCAATGCCCACAAGTGCCGCCAATCAGTGTAACCCATCACTGCCACCTATCGGTGCCCGTCACTGCCACCTCATCAGCGTACATCAATGACGGACAAAAATTACCCATTTAAATTTTTTATAACAAATTTAAAAAAAAAAACACATGAAAAAAAAATGATATATATATCTATCATTTTTTTAACAAAAAAATAAAAATCGCAGAGGTGATCAAATACCACCAAAAGAAAGTTCTTTTTGGGGGAAAAAAAAAAAATTATAAAAATTTTATTTGGGTACAGTGTTGTATGACCGCGCTATTGTCATTCAAAATGCGACAGCGCTGAAAATTGGTCTGGATAGGAGGGGGGTTTAAGTGCCCAGTAAGCAAGTGGTTAAAGCATGATATGTTAGATGATGTTACGCCAAGCAAATGGATACCTTTCACATTTTACAAAAAATTGGGGTATATATTGCAAAAAAAATACTGATTTGAACTTGTAATCAAAAAGTGCCAGAAAAAGCCTGGACTTAAAGTGGTTAAAGCAGAGTCCCACCCAGAAGTGGAACTTCCACTTATCTGCTTCCTTCCTCTACCGGTGCCACATTTGGCACCTTTCAGGAACAGGTACCTGTTTTTGACCGGTACCCTTCCCCACTTCTGGGAGACTGAGCCGCGGCGACATCCCTTGGAAGTTCGGCCCCCCTTCTTCCTTTGGCACCAGGCATGCGCAGTAGGGAACCGGCTGTGAACCCTTACCCTTATGATGAATGACGATGGCGGCACCCGACAGCCAATCTCAAAATCTGCTGGGGTGCCGACATCTCGGCTCCCTGGACAGGTAAGCGTCCATATATTAAAAGTCAGCAGCTACAGTATTTGTAGTTGCTGACTTTTTTTATTTTTTAATTTTTCCCCAGGCAGAACTTCTCTTTAACTTTAGCTCCCTGCCCCCTTTTTTCTGACAGTTCAGACAAGCTTTAAAAATTCTGCACTATGAACAGAGGTAGAGAAGACTGCAGAAAACAGGTACAACTTATGTAGGAGGATTTGTTTCATCTCTGTGCATCACCTGAGGTCAGTCACTTCACTGGGTGTATGTGAGGGTTTACAATCACTTTAAAATAATTTTCTGCCTGGAACGATTGCCTCTATTTGATAAGAGATTGTTTATAGACTTAGTGCAGTCTATTTCTGCAAGATTGAATGCGTTCATTAAAACAAGCCTATAATGATAGATTATATTGTGACTTGTAAACAAAAAAAACACACTGTGGTATTCCTCACAAGATTGTGTGTTAAAATCCCAGCTCTTGTTGCTGTAAGGTGTAGTAAAGTGAGTAAATCCTTGGTTGTCACCAGAACTAGTGTCTCCACTGGAAGATTTCCCCTCCATTCCTGTTCTGGGGACCAATCAAAATGTGGGATTTTCTTCCACTTTAGGGGATAGCAGTCATCAGACAGAGAGGGTGAATCCCCCTAATTGGGGCGCAGACAGCACTAAAAGCCTGACAGTTTTGCCTTCAATTATACTCTTAGGCCTCATGCACACGAGACGCTGTTAAACGCGCGTTCAGAGGCAGTTGGACACTTTTTTCAACTGCACCTGAACGCATGCAATGTTATCCTATGTGTCCATGTACACAGTCTCGTTTTTTCCCGTTTTTATGCAGTTGCGTTTAACCTTGTTTTTCCAGAAGCAAAAAAATGCTTTCAGACACTTTGCTTTTCCATGTTTCAGACGCTAAACGCGGCTAAACACAGGCACTTGCGTTTAGCTGCGTTTGCGTTTATAAGCCTTTTTAAAGGAACCCAATTTTTTAGACCAGAAAACTCAGAAATATGATGGTAAACCATAATAAATACTAGAAAAGTTGGTTTAAAATGTCGTAATTAGTTTAGATCATAGAGCATATGTACTCACTAATGCATACATGTTTGTGAAATATCCACTGGACATTCGCTGTGCCATCAACGGATGGGTCCAATATCGACGAGCTCAGACTCTGGACCTCTCATGCAAATTTGCGACGATGTTGCTGCCTCATCAAGAGCAACATCAGGAGCATTTCCTGACATATATTCAATATGGGATCCATTTCCAAAAAAAAACACAGCAAGAGAGGCAAATGCAAGTGTACAACTGCTCTCTCTGCTGCTCACTCTGATCAAAATGGCAGAAATAGTTAATAATACATGCTTTCTGAGCTTGGGGAGGGTCTATATGATGTTATCTTTACAAATGCTTATAGACGCAAACGTGTCATGAAAACACAGCAAAACGAGCGCTTTTAAACGCAGGTTTCTGCTTTTTAAAACATGCGTTCAGCAGAGTTTGCATCTGCGTCTCGTGTGCATGGGGCCTAAGTTTGGCTCGGTATGTCAGTTTTATGGTATTCTCAAGTTCCATCCAGGTAATATTGTCATTTCTTCTAGCTTTGTGTACACTTTTCCATAGCACTACTTTAGAAGGGATGACCGAAGAAAAGATTTCTGTATTACCCATAGTAACTAATCGCAGCTGTCATTCATCCATAGCTGATTGTTGCTATAGGCAACACACACACCTTCCATTACTTTTTTTTTTTTTTTGTTATGAATATAAACCTGTTAGACATGCAGATTTTAAAAAGGTGATCAGTGCTGTAAATTATTATTAATATATTTTTCTAGTTTTTATGTATACTATTAAGTGGCAGGAAGTTTAGTGAGAAAATAAATATATATATATTGGGATAAACTTAGATTTTTCTTGCTGAATAAAAAGCTCAATATAATAATCAATATTCATTCTTCTCAGATTGACTCAAGTGCTGATGCAAGTTTCCTCGGCTGGGTAATCGCTTCATACAGTTTGGGTCAGATGATTGCCTCACCCTTGTTTGGTTTATGGTCTAATCATAGGCCACGAAGAGAGCCTCTATTTGTCTCCATCTCCATACTGGTGGCAGCCAGCTGTCTTTATGCCTATGTACATGTTCCTGCGAGTCACAACAAGTATTACATGCTTGCCGCCCGTGCCCTGGTTGGCTTCGGATCAGGTGTGTTGCTACAGAAAAAAATAGTAAAACCTTGTGTTATAGAGCAGTGGTTTCCAAACCGTGGCCTGGATGTGGTCCTTTGTTTGCCTGTATCTGGCCCTTGAGCCACCATTCCATCCACCGACACCAATGATGGGGCACCATACGTCCCGCAGACACCAATGATAGGGCACAATTCCTCCTCTAAATCCCAACAATAGTGTACCATTTTCTCCTGCTGATACCAACAATGGGGCACCATTTCTCCCACTAAAACCAATGAGGAGACACTTTTTACTTTCACTAATTCCGCTGGCCACAGTCTGCGCTGTGGCCAGTGGAATTGGTGCACAAACCCCAGGCGACAAGAAATTGCATCCTGGTGCCTGGGCTGAGGCCCGAATCCCCCCCTCCTTCATGTATCCCAGGCTCCATTTGCCCACCTGCGAGACCAGAACCGGCATGGAGGGGAGGGAGGAGAGCGGACCCACATCCACTCCACTCCCCTCTCCTACCCTCCTTGTTGCTGACCCAAAACTGACGTCACTTCCAGGTTCCTGTTGACAGTTTCCCCAGCCATCTGGGCCGGGAAAGAATGTAATGCAGTGTGATATATATATATATATATATATATATATATATATATTGCAATACGTTCAGTAGAGCACAGGGGCGACATGCAGGGTCTTTTTAACCCTGGATGTATTAGGGTGAACCTGTCACCAAAAAAACATAATTTTTTGTCCCCTGTGTGGTGGGGGAAGAAGTTAAGTAAAAATCCCCCCCCCCCCAAGAAAAAAAATATTGAGGCACCCCAACATATCCACACGGACAAACGTAATCGTGTGTGGTGGGGCGCCTACGTGTGAAAATTTAGATTGCAATACAAATGTGAAATATCACCACGCACGCCGGAATGAGATCAATAATTCTATCACCAGACCTCCTTCGTAACGCTAAACTGATGACCTTTTAGGGGGCTTTTAAAGCGTTGCCTATGGGAAAATATAGGATACTAAAGTTTGTCGCCATTTCACAGGTACACACAAATTGAAGGTTTGACATGTTGGTTATCTATTTACTCGGTGCAACCATGGCTCTTATATTTTACCAAAATTGCATTATTTATTGTCTCCCTTAAAATGAACTTTTAATGTGTTTTTTACTGAAATTTTGCGGTAATATTGTGTGACATAAAAACTGCAACTACTGCTTTTTTTTTTTTTTTTTCTGCTTTCAGAAAACATAATGTTTTGGGAGTTTTTTGTAATCTTCAGGCCTAGAATGATTTTATTTTTTTATTTTTTTTTAACCACTTCAATACAGGGCACTTAAACACCTTCCTGCCCAGACCAACTTTGACCTTTCAGCGCTGTCGCACTTTAAATGACAATTGCGCGGTCATGCTACACTGTACCCAAATTACATTTTTATCATTTTTTTTCCCACAAATGGAGCTTTCTTTTGGTGGTATTTGATCACCTCTACGGTTTTTATTTTTGGCTAAACAAATAAAAAAAGACCATAAATTTTGAAAAAAAAAAAAGTTTTTTGTTTCAGTTTCAAAACTTTGTAAATAAGTAAGTTTTCTCCTTCACTGATGGGGCTGCACAGACGGGCACTGATAAGGCGGCACTGATGGGCACTGATAGGTGGCACTGATGGGCACTGATAGGTGGCACAGATAGGCGGCATTGTATTTTTGTGTTTGGTAATGATGGATCCCAATCAGTGCCAAACAATAATTCATGCCAATCAGTGATGCCCATTGTGGGCATTGATTGGCATCCATTGTGGGTACTGGAATCCATTGTGGGCACTGTGTGTCATCCCTGGTGGTCTAGGGTGGCCTACCTGGTGCTGGGCATCCCTGGTGGTCTGGTGGCGCCCCTGGTGGTCCAGTGTGGGCATCCTCGGGGGGGGGGGGGGCTGTGCTGATAATCGATCAGCACAGACCCCCCCTGTCAGAGGAGCAGCCGATCGTCTCTCCTCTACTCGCGTCTGACAGACGCGAGTGAGGAAAAGCCGATCACCGGCTCTTCCTATTTACACTGTGATCAGCCGTGATTGGACACGGCTGATCACTTGGTAAAGAGTCTCCGTCGGAGACTCTTTACCAAGATCGTAGTCGCTGGGTGTCAGACTGACACCCTGCAACAACGATCGCCGCGATGCGCAACCCTCGGGGGCGTGCAGCGGCTCAAAATCCTGAGGACGTCATATGACGTCCGGTCAGGATTTTAAAACCACTTTGCCGACGTCTTTTTCCTATTGGGCGGGTGGCAAGTGGTTAAACGTGTGCAAAAGACACAAAAGTGGCAATGGCTGTGAAAGGTTTAAAGTAGAAGATCACCTTCAGGAACATATTACATGTTCCACCCGTAAGCTTTGTTAGTTAAAAAAAGAAAAAATGGATCCTAACTTTTTTAGCTGGCTCCTAGATTCAAAGCAAATTTGTCATGCCCTGTACTCGGAACAGACCTAGGTTCTTAATTCCATGCTCCCATTTTTTTTAAAGCCATCAGATGATTATTTTATATTTTGCTTAAATCCTAGGCAATGTTGCTGTTGTACGATCGTATGTTGCTGGTGCAACTTCCATTTCAGAAAGGACGGGTGCAATGGCAAACATAAGTGCATTCCAAGCTCTAGGATTTATCTTGGGCCCTGGTAGGTAGGTTATTGGAGGTGAGCTGGGATTGTGCACAGGCCTTTCATTTTGGATTAATAAACTTCTCTCCTCTAGCATTCCAGGCTGCCTTTACTGTGATTGGAGAACAGGGTGTAACCTTTGCTGCTATTGATCTCCAGCTGAACATGTACACAACCCCATCACTCATGGGTGCGTTCCTTGGCATTGTGAACATCATTCTGATCTTTCTCATCTTCAGGTATTAACTTTGTTTTCCTAAAACTGGTGTGTGTGTGTGTGTGTGTGTGTGTGTGTGTGTGTGTGTGTGTGTGTGTGTGTGTTTGTGTGTGTGTGTGTGTGTGCGCGCGCACACACACTTTGGTAGGGAAATGTAAATCCTATGGCGAGGGGTTATATTGGTGCTCAACCTGTGGCTCTCCAGCTGTTGCAGAACTACAAGTCCCATCATGACTCTGCGTGTGGGAGTCATGCTTGTAACCATCAGCCTTGCAATGCCTCATGGGACTTGCAGTTCTGCCACAGGTTGAGCACCCATGATTAGAACAACTATCGTGTTTTTTTTTTTTTATTGCTGGATTCCCTCATAGGAAAAGTCACTCTCTCTCTAATTATACCGATCACCAATGCCATTGCAAATGAATGCAAGGGTAAATCCAAAATTATGAGTTGACACCAGACCAAGAATAGAGGGGAAATCTTCTAATGGGTACACAATGTTCCCGGACAACCTTCTGCCAAGAGATGATATCCCTCACTTTGGAAAAATATCTGTTTACTTACTGTTGAATCTTTAGAACAGAAAGTAAAGGAAAATCTTCTTAATTTTTTTTTTGAACCGCTCCAGTGTGAAAGCCGGCTTTCACACTGGAGTGAAAGGCGCTATTTTTTGTACCGCCTGAAAACCGCCCCAGTGTGAAAGGGGCCTTAAAGTGAATTTTTTTTAATAAATTCAAAAAAATTAAATTAATGTATAACTAAATGGAAAAACGTTTTTCTTTATTTTGGATAAAGTGGGAGGGGGGTTAAAACTAGGGTATCACCGATACTGATTATCGGTGCCGATACTGAGCATTTGCATGAGTACTCATGCAAAAAGCTCCGATACCTAAAACCAATACCTTTTGCCATACAAAATGAATGGGCTCAAATTACCCTGCAAAGAATCGCATGTGATCTGAATCGCATGCGGTTCCCCCCACCGCTCCTGTGTGAGCCCAGGCTTCTCATAGTGACTTCAGCCTTGGGCTCACAAAAGAGTGGTGCGGGAAACCACATGCGATTCAGACAGGAATTGCACCGCATTCCTGTTCAAACTGCATGCGATTCTTTGCAGTGCGATTTGAGTTCATTAATCTTGGATTTGAGCCCATTCATTTTGTATGGGCTCAAATCGCAGCGCAAAGGTTTTCGGTAACGGTGAGCATTTGAGCACAAATATCGGTACTCGTACTCGCCCAAAAAAAATAAACGGTATCGGTGCCAACCCTAGTTTTAACCCTCCCCTAACTTTATCCAAAATAAAGAAAAACGTTTTTCCATTTAGTTATACATTAATTAATTGAATTATTCAACATGTAAACAAGTACCAAACAAAGAAGAATTTACATACCTTAGTTGAATTAAGACTTTCTTCCATGTTTTGTATTTACTTTAGCATTTATAGTAAAATGACCTTGGCACCAGACATTTAACAATCTTCCCATAAGATAAGATGTGCATATTTTATGGATGTTATTTACCTTTTTAAATATCTCCCTTGTGTAGACACCCAAAAGGCCTGAGACTGCTGCTGGTGCCACTCTCTTAGGTGTGATGTCAACAGCTGCAGTTGATAAATAAGCAGTTAATCTTCAACTCTTCTGGCTTAGCTTTAGAAAATAACAGGCATTATCCATATCCAAAGGGATTTTTGGGAATGCTCTTTTGCATTTTTTTTTTTCATGGAAAGGCCATCCGCTAAAATTTGCCTGCTACCCTGTTTCCCCGAAAATAAGACCTAGTGTAATTGTCGGTGATGGCTGCAATATTAGCCCTACCCCCCAAATAAGCCCTAGTTAAAGTCCTTGTAGGTCTTATTTTCAGGGTAGGGCTTATTTTCGGGGAACCAGGGTAGGGCTTATTTGGGGGGTAGGGCTTATATTGCAGCCATCACCAACAATCACGCTAGTTTTTTTTTCAGGGAAACAGGGTATCTACTGAGAATGTAAAGGTACAATGTCATCTCGATACTTCAATTCAAGCCCTTCTGAATGAATGAATGAATGAATGAATGAATAATTTGTATAGCGCTACAATGCAAACTGAATCGCCTCAAGCCTCTTTTGTCTCTGGCTAATAAGGAGCATGCAGCCCTCTTTCATAAATGGAATTTTTTAGGACGATTGGAGTGTAATGTTGTTTTGCTTGTCCTTTGTTTTATTTAGCACATATTAGTTGCCTGGTTATTCTAAACTTTTATATAATCTATTTTTGCTGTGGCTCTGTGGTTTATGAAAATTGCAGTTAATCAGTATTTTCTCCCTGCAGAGAACACAGAGTGGATGACCTGGGAAGGCACATGGGAAATATAAACTATGAGCCTGAAGGTAATATACTTAAGATTTCACACATACCTACAGTGCATCCGGAAAATATTCACAGCGCTTCTCTTTTTCCACATTTTGTTATGTTACAGCCTTATTCCAAAATGGATTAAATTCATTATTTTCCTCAAAATTCTACAAACAATGACAACCTGAAAGAAGTTTGTTTGAAATTTTTTAAAAATAGAAAAATGAAAAAAATCACATGTACATTAGTATCACAGCCTTTGCTCAGTACTTTGTTGAAGCACATTTGGCACCAATTAGGCCCCTTTCACACCGGGGCGTTTTTCATGCGGTACAGCGCTAAAAATAGCGCCTGTTCACCGCATGAAAAAATCCGGCCCCTTTAACTCCAGTGTGAAAGCCGGCGGGCTTTCACACTGGAGCGGTACGCTAGCAGGATGACAAAAAAAGTCCTGCTAGCAGCATCTTTGGAGCGGTATAGGAGCGGTGTGTTCACCGCTCCTATACCGCTCCTTCCCATTGATTAGAATGGGACACCGCGGTGAAACCGCGGCAATACCGCCGCAAAGCGCCGCTGCGGTGGCGCTCTGCGGGGGTCTTTAAACCTTTTCCGGCTGCTCGCGGGGGGTAAAACCGCACCGCGAGCGGCCGAAAACAGCGGTTAAAACGACGGTAAAGCAGCGCTAAATATAGCGCTGCTTTACCGTCACCGCGGCTCCCCGCCCCAGTGTGAAAGGGGCCTTACAGCCTCAAGTATGATGCTACAAGCTTGGCACACCCATTTTTGGGCAGTTCCTCCCATTCTTTGTAGGACCTCTCAAGCTACATCAGGTTCGATGGGGAGTGTCGGTGCACAGCCATTTTCAGATCTCTCCAGAGATATTCAATCGGGTTCAAGTCTGGGCCACTCAAGGACATTTACAGAGTTGTCCCATAGCCACTTCTTTGTTATCTTGGCTGTGTGCTTAAGATCGTTGTCCTGTTGGAAGATGACCCTTCGTCCCGGTCTGAGGTTCAGAGCACTCTGGAGCAGGTTTTCTTCAAGGATGTACATTGCTGCATTCATCCTTCCCTTGATCCCGACTAGTCTACCAGTTCCTGCCGCTGAGAAACATCCCCACAGCATGATGCTGCCACCACCATGCTTCACTGTAGGGATGGTATTGGCCAGGTGATAAGCGGTGCCCGGTTTTCTCTAGACATGACACTTGCCATTCAGGCCAATCTTTGTTTCATCAGACCAGAGAATTTTTGTTTCTCATGGTCTGAGAGTCCTTCAGGTGCCTTTTGACAAACTCTAGGTGGGCTGTCATGTACCTTTTACTGAGGGGTTGCTTACATCTGACCACTGTACTATACAGGCCTGATTGGTGGAGACAGTTGTTCTTCTCAAAGGTTCCCCTCTCTCCACAGAGAAACGCTGGAGCTTTGTCAGAGTGACCATCGGATTCTTGGTCACCTCCCTGACTAAGGCCCTTCTCCCCCGATCGCTCAGTTTCGCTGGGCGGCCCACTCTGGGAAGAGTCCTGGTGGTTCAAAACTTCTTCCATATACGAATGATGGAGGCCACTTTGCTCATTGGGACCTTCAATGCTGTAGACATTTTTCTGTACCCTTCCCCAGATCTGTGCCTCCATACAACCCTGTCTCGAAGGTCTACAGACAATTCCTTGGACTTAATGGCTTGGTTTGTGCTCCGACATGCACTGTTAACTGTAGGACCCTATATAGACAGGTTTGTAAAATTTGCAAATCATGTCCAATCAACTGAATTTACCACAGGTGGACTCCAATCAAGTTGTAGAAACATCTGAAGGATGATCAGTGGAAACAGGATGCACCTGAGCTCAATTTTGAGCATGGCAAAGGCTGTGAATATTTATGTACATGTCATTTTATATTTATTTATTTAAATTTTTTTAAATGTGCAACGATTTCAAACAATATTCCTTCACGTTGTTATTATGGGGTATTGTTTGTAGCATTTTGAGGAAAATAATGAATTTAATACATTTTTGAATAGGGCTGTAACATAACAAAATGTGGAAAAAGTGAAGCACTGTGAATACTTTCTGGATGCACTGTTTATTGATCTTCTACCAATTCTCCAACTGCCCATCACAAATGTTTTTTTTATGCTTTAATATTTGTGGAGAATCCGCACATACATTGACAGCCAATGGCAAGAAGAGTGCATATGGATATTATGCAGAGGCAAACCTTGCTTTTTGCAGGTTGGCAAATTTTTATCCAAGGGATAAAAGGGATTGTAAAGGCAGAAGGTTTTATATCTTCATGGATTCTTTTATTTTTTTTATTTTTTATTTAAGACAGGAAGACTGGTCTACAAGGACCTCAACAACAGAAATAATGCTTAAACAGTGTTACATTCAAAGACAAACTATACAGGTGTGATTCCATCTTCATGGATTCTATGCATGAAGGTAGAACATCTTCTGGGTGCAGCTTCCTCTCCAGCCCCCACCCAATACTTACCCAAGCCTGATCTTGATCCAGTAGTGTGCACCCATATGATATAGCACTTATAACAGTGTGAAACGCGTTTATCGGGCACTCTGATCTTGTGGTGTCACTCTGGGATGTCCCAATAAAGGATTTTGGATCACAATCGTGGTGTGCAGCCTATTCTTTTTACATATTGATTTGCGGAGGTGAGCACCCACGAGTTCCATCAGGCTTCCTCATCTCACCTGGAGCGACAAGCATTCTCTGTCTAAGTGTGCACCCGCTTCTGTCAATCTCTGCCAGTAATTAAGCGGGAGCGGGGCTGAGCCACAAGCTGAGTGTCTTATGGACACACACAGGCAGGCGTGAGCTCGTACAAGTGCTCCCATAGCAATAAATTTACTATGGTGGGCACTCGGCATGGGGAGGGGACAGGAGCGCTGACAGAGGACCTGAGAAGAGGAGGATCAGGGCTGCTCTCTGCAAAACTATTGCACAGAGTGGGTAAGTTATTAAAAACAATACAGTATCTCACAAAAGTAAGTACACCCCTCACATTTTTGTAATATTTTATTATATATTTTCATGTGACAACACTGAAGAAATGGCACTTTGCTACAATGTAAAGTAGTGAGTGTACAGCTTGTATAACAGTGTAAATTTACTATCCCCTCAAAAAAACTCAACATAGCCATTAATGTCTAAACCACTGGCAACAAAAGTGAGTACGCCCCTAAGTGCAAATGTCCAAATTGGGGCCCAAACTGTCAATATTTTGTGTGGCCAGAACTGCCTTAACCCTCTTGGGCATGGAGTTCACCAGAGCTTCACAGGTTGCCACTGGAGTCCTCTTCCACTCCTCCATGACGACATCACGGAGCTGGTGGATGTTAAAGACCTTGTGCTCCTCCACCTTCCGTTTTGAGGATCCCCCACAGATGCTCAATAGGGTTTAGGTCTGGAGACATGCTTGGCCAGTCCATCACCTTTACCCTCAGCTTGTTTAGCAAGGCAGTGGTCGTCCTGGAGGTGTGTTTGGGGTCGTTATGTTGGAATACTCCCCTGCGGCCCAATCTCCAAAAGGAGGGGATCATGCTCTGCTTCAGTATGCTACAGTACATGTTGGCATTCATGGTTCACTTAATGAACTGTAGCTCTTGGCTCTGTAGTGCCGGTGTTCTGCCGAGATGGTTCCCCTTGGCGGATTAGTGCAGATCTGTACTGCGCATGCGCAGCAAAATTTCCGAAACTTACCGAAGCTAAACAGCTGGGAGTGAAGTGTACACCGCGCAGTCGGTGTACGGGACGATGCCGCACGCTCCCGATGCTCGCTCTACTCTGCAAGGGGAGTCTAACTAAGGGGCGGGTCTATTAGCTCTGGATATAGAGGAGAGTAATATCTGGGTTTTTTCCTTTCAATTAGGAGTGTATTTTTTTAAACTTCTTTTTTTTTTTTTAAACAAACAAAATCAGCTGTGTACACTTCACTGGCATCTGTTTAGGTTCGGCAATTTCCGGAAGATGCCTAGTCGTTCGTACTGCGCCTGCGCAGTACAGAGAGGAACCAATCCGCCAGGGGAACCAACTCGGCAAGACACCGGCAGCACTCATGCAGTCCCAGACCATGACACTCCCACCACCATGCTTGACTGTACTCCACACCTGGTTGACACCATCTGAACCAAATAAGTTTTCAGCAAACTGTTTGTGGGCTTTCTTGTGCATCATCTTTAGAAGAGGCTTCCTTCTGGGACAACAGCCATGCAGACTAATTTGATGCAGCGTATGGTCTGAGCAGGCTGCCCCCACCCCTTCAACCTCTGTAGCAATCCTGGCAGCACTCGTATGTCTATTTCCCAAAGACAACCTCTAGTAATGATGCTGCGCATGTGCACTCAATGTCTCTGGACGACCATGGCCAAGCCTGTTCTGAGTGGAACCTGTCCTGTTTAAACTGCTGTATGGTCTTGGCAACCATGCTGCAGCTCAGTTTCAGGGTCTTGGTAATCTTGTAGCCTAGGCCATCTTTATGTAGAGCAACAATTCTTTTTTTAAGATCCTCAGAGTTCTTTGCCATGAGGTGCCATCCATGTTGAACTTCCAGTGACCAGTATGAGAGAGTGAGAGCGATGACACCAAGTTTAACATACCTGCTCCCCGTTCACACCTGAGACCTTGTAAAACTAACGAGTCACGGGAGGGGAAATGGCTAATTGGGCCCAATTTGTACATTTTCACTTAGGGGTGTACTCACTTTTGTTGCCAGCGGTTTAGACATTAATGGCTGTGTGTTGAGTTGTTTTGAGGGGGACAGCCAATTGACACTGTTATACAAACTGTGTACTCACTACTTTGTAGCAAAGTGTAATTTCTTCAGTGTTGTCACATGAAAAGATAGAATAAAATATTTACAAAAATGTGAGGGGTGTACTCACTTTTGTGAGATACTGTAAATAAAGAGAACCTTTTAGAATCACTTTAAGGTGACCCAGTGAAATGAAGGGTAAATTCATGAAGGGCCTGTGTTGATGGGCATTGGGCGTATGTCCATCGGCAAATGCAGTGTGCTTTTGGGTGCATTCTGTTTGCATTTTTGCATCAATTTTGAGAGATTTCTGAGATCATTCAGAATTTAAACACAGATCCATTTGACCTCCTTCTGACGTGCATAAATCTGCTTTTGCATTCCTATTGACTTGTATGGGGAGAGAGGCAGTTCTGATGCAAATGAAAGTCCATTAACAGGCCCTGAAAAGTAAGTATAATTTTTATTTTTTTGTGTCCTTGCACTGTGGACATTTTCTGGTCTTGCATATTCTTCTTTCTTGATAATGCATAAACAAAACATAACAAAAACCCTTGTAGACCCTAGTGAACATCCTAGTGTTACTGTCTGTATCTAGGTTTACATGTGCTCTTGTAGTCAAAGCTCTGCAGTACATTTTATCCAGAAGTTCTCCTTCCTGTATCTAAGGGATGACTATAACGTGGTTTAGGTTACTGAAAAAATCTTCAAGGAATCATAAACTAGGGCAGGGCTTTGTTAGAGAAATCCTTCTGAAAGTTACAGTAGCACACCAGTCAATTACTAAATGTAAAAAATAAAGTTTGTTAAAGCAAATTTATACTGCAGCGGCTGACTTTTAAAATATGGACACTTACCTGTCCAGGGCGCCCGCGATGTCGGCACCAAAGGCCGAACTGTCCCTCGGTCCTTGGATGCTGCCACCGCCATCTTCGGTGAGGGAATTGGGAAATAAAGCCTTGCGGCTTAACTACCTGGTCCCCTACTGCACATGCGCGAGTCGCGCTGCGCAATCCAAATGGTCCCTGCTTTCTCTGGGACCCCTTTGTGTCCCAGCAGACAGCGGGGATGGGGGCGGGAAGTGACGTAGACCCCCGCAGGGGTCTATGCCCGGAAGTGGGTGCAAATGCCTGTCTTATACAGGTATCTGCACACCCCTCCCCCTGAAAGGTGCCAAATGTGACACCAGATGGGGGGGGGGGGGGGGGGGGGTTTTGAAAAGCGGAAGTTCCATTTTTGTGTGGACCAGGCCAATTTTCAGCTTTCAGTGCTGTCACACTTTGAATGACAATTACTCAGTAATGCAACACTGTACCCAAACAATTGTTTTTGTTTAACGGAGCTTTCTTTTGATTGGTATTTATTCACTACTGGGTTTTTTATTTTTGCTAAATAAACGTAACGAGACCGAACATTTTTGATAAAAACTTTTTATTAATCTCCGTTATAAAATTTGGCAAATAATTGTTCATCATAAATTTAGGCCAAAATTTTATTTTGCTGCATTTCTTGGTGAAAATAACTCAAATCAGTGTATATTATTTAGTCTGTAGCAAAATTCCACAAACTATGGTATATATCTGGAAATTGATCAGTTCTGATGTACTGACACCCTGTCTAATTTCTTGAGGCCAACAAATGTCAGGACAGTACAGATATGTCACAAATGACCCCTTTTTTGGATGTAGACAGTTCAATGTATTTAGTAAGAGGCATGGCAAATTTTATTTTATTTTTTTAAGTTGTAATTTTTTGTCGTCATTTTTTTGGAAAATAAAGAAATTTAAAATAATGTTTTATACATACTGTCACCAGTGCAGTACAGCATTGTCATATAACTGGTGTGGCACTGATAAGGGATACATTGTTTGCTTATAGCAATGAATTTTATTGCTATATGCAAGCAATTTACTGAATGAAATGATTGGCCACAGCTGATCACATGGCAACGATGGGCTGTGATTGGCCCACCTGTACCATGTGATCACTGTGACCAATCACAGCTAGCAACACAATTGTACACAATGGATGGCTTAAAAGGAAGCCATCCATTGTTTACAACTGTCATGTGACCTGCTCTAATTGGTTACAGCGGTCACATGGTACCGGCAGTGGGCCGGTACAGTGATCAGTCATCAACTGTCTGGTGGACACAGCCGATGACAGATTTCACCACAGCACATTCCCACAAGGACGTCATAAGGCGTCCACCCGGATCGATGAGAGTCCTGTCTAGCCGTCAATTCACTATAGGCTGGGTGGGAAGTGGTTAATGATTTCCTTAAAGCGGGGTTTCACCTTCAAAATTTTTTTTTTAAAAGTCAGCAGCTAAAAAAAAAGTCGCTGCTGACTTTTAATAAGTACACTTACACTCCCAGGGTGCCCGCGATGTCGTTCGTGGAGGCCGAGATGTCCCTCCGCTATCCGGATCCAGCGCCGCCATCCTCCGTAAGGGAAACGGCTTCACGCGGCCTACTGCGCATGCGCTAGTCGGCGCGCGGCCTACTGCGCATGCGCGAGTCGCGCGCGGCCTACTGCGCATGCGCGAGTGTCATTTGTGAATGGGGAACGCAGTGTGTTGTGGGACACAGTTCCCATAACACACCGCACCCCATTCACCTGAAGACGGAAGAAGAGAAGATCACCGCGGTGCTGGAGGAGGCAGATTAGGACGATCTGCCTAGCAACAGCCATTTCTGGTAAGTAAAAAAAAAAAAAATTTTAAATTGTTACTAACATTTTTTCTAGTTTTCATTTTCAGGGTGTTCCACCACTTTAAGTACTGTAAATTTTAATTGTGTAAGGCTGGCCATACACGGAGCAAACTTCTTTCCTGCAGACAGTGTTGATGCAGGAATTCCTCCTGCTAGGCCATTGTCTTCTCCCACCGCATGTTGATGAGAGCAGATGAGAACAATGAAAGGAAAGCAGAATAAACTTCCTCTTTAAGCTTTAGGCCCCATGCACACGAGACGCCGGTGCAAACTCTGCTGAACGCATGTTTTAAAAAGCAGAAACCTGCGTTTAAAAACGCGCTTTTTACCACGTTTGCATCTATAAACGTTTGTAAAGATAACATCATATAGACCCTCCCCAAGCTCAGAAAGCTCAATGTATTATTAACTATTTCTGCCATTTTGATCAGAGTGAGCAGCAGCAGCAGAGAGAGCAGTTCACTTGCATTTGCCTCTCTTTCTGTTTTTTTTTTTTTAATTTTTTTTGGAAATGGATCCCATATTGAATATATGCCAGGAAATGCTCCTGATGTTGCTCTTGATGTGGCAGCAACGTCGTCGCAAATTGCGTGAGAGGTCCAGAATCAGATCTTGTCGATATTGGACCCATCCGTTGATGGCACAGCGAATGTCCGTTGGATATTTCACAAACATGGTGGGGGGTTGGGGCTGACTAGACATTGGTATGCAGGTTTTTCTTTGTGAAAAAAAGACATTGCTATGCTTTGGTCAGACTAGGTGGAGTCACTGATTAGATTAGAAATTGGATGAAGGGTTGGGGCAAAGAAGTGGAGGCATTCCTCATTGTCTAAGCCACCTAAAAAAAATAGTTTATGGCATTGCATCAGTGAGTATATATGCTCTATGAACTATCTAATGTAATTACGACATTTTAAACCAATTATTAGTATTTTTTTTTTATTTTTTTTTATGGTTTACCATCATATTTCTGAGTTTTCTGGTCCGCTTATAAACGCAAACACGGGTGCCGCGTTTTAGTCGCGTTTTGCGTCTGAAACGTGGAAAAGCAAAGTGTCTGAACCCATTTTTTTGCTTCTGGAAAAACGAGGTTAAACGCAACTGCATAAAAACGGGGAAAAAACGAGACTGTGTACATGGACACATTGCATGCATTCAGGGGCAGTTGAAAAAAGTGTCCAACTGCCTCTGAACGCACGTTTAACAGCGTCTCGTGTGCATGGGGCCTTAGAAGTATTTTTCACATATTATTATGTTTATACTTAGTTTTTCAATTAAACACTTTTGCCTCACTAGGTTTTTGTTGAGTTACTTCCACTAGATGAACTAAAGGCTGGAGTGAGTTTATTGTATGTTTTTGTTTTCTATTTTCAGAGTTGAATTCACAGGAAGAGAGTGAAGAGGCCATTGATCGAGTGGCAGTTGTCTCGTCAAATGTTTTGTTCTTTGTAACTTTGTTTGTATTTGCCATTTTTGAAACGTAAGTATGCCTTTTTCATGTTATTTAGCATATATAAAAAGTAGTTGTATGTTTGTGGGTGAAACTTTCACGTGATGACAGCAAAAGCCAAGTTGGGATCCGCCTTTTTTCTATGGCAAGATCTCATGGATCTTTCCATTGTGGATGCTTAAACTTTTATAGAATTGCATGTTAGTTTACAAAAGCTGAGAGTACATATGTGAACATCTACACAGTACAGTATAGACGTATGTATTCACATATTAACCACTTTAAGACCGGGCCTATTTTTCAAACTTGTTGTTTACAAGTTAAAATCATTTTTTAATGCTAGAAAATTACTTAGAATCCCCAAACATTATATAGAGAGATAGATATATATTTATATATTTTTTTTCTACCACCCTAGAGAATAAAATGGCGGTTGTTGCAATAATTTCTGTCACACCGTATTTGTGCAGCGGTCTTACAAGCGCACTTTTTTTGGAAAAAAAATTGGCTTTTTTTAATTTAAAAATGAGACCACCATAAAGCTGGCCCAATATTTATTTATTTTTAAAAAAAAATGATATTGTGAAAAAATGATGTTACACCAAGTAAATTGATACCCAACATGTCACGCTTCAAAGTTACACCCGCTCGTGGAATGGCGACAAACTTCTACCCTTAAAAAATCTCCATATGCAATGTTTAAAAAATTCTACAGGTTGCATGTTTTGAGTTACAGAGGAGGTCTAGGGCTAGAATTATTGCTCTCGCTCTAACGATTGCCGTTTTCATATGCGGGCACTACTCGCTTATGTGTTCTCTTCTGCTTTTTTTTTTTTTCACTTTTATTCCTATTACAAGGAATGTAAACTCTTGCAATAGAGCCTGACAGGACCTCTTAACCACTTCAATACAGGGCACTTAAATACCTTCCTGCCCAACCAATTTTGAGCTTTCAGCGCTGTCGCACTTTGAATGACAATTGCACGGTCATGCTACACTGTACCCAAATTAAATTTTTTATCATTTTTTTTCCCACAAATAGACCTTTTATTTTGGTGGTATTTGATCATCTCTGTGGTTTTTATTTTTTGCTAAACAAATAAAAAAAGACAGAACATTTTGAAAACAAATATGTTTTTTTTTTTTTTTTTTGTTTCAGTTTCAAAACTTTGTGGATAAGTAAGTTTTCTCCTTCACTGATAAGGCGGCACTGATGGGCACTGATAGGCGGCACTGATGGGTGACACAAATTGGCACTGATAGGCGGCATGAATGGGCATGGATGGGCACTGATAGGTGGCACTGATAGGCGGCATTGTTTTGTACTGATGGATGCCAATCAGTGCCAAACAATAATGCATGCCAATCCGTGATGCCCATTGTGGGCACTGATTGCATCCATTGTGGGCACTGATTGGCATCCATTGTGGGCACTGTGTGTCATCCCTGGCGGTCTAGGGTGGCCTACCTGGTGCTGGGCATCCCTGGTGGTCCTGTGTGGGCATCCTCGGGGGGGGGGGGGCTGCGCTGATAATCGATCAGCACAGACCCCCCCGTCAGAGGAGCAGCCGATTGGCTCTCCTCTACTCGCGTCTGACAGACGCGAGTGAGGAAAAGACGATCACGGCTCTTCCTATTTACACTGTGATCAGCCGTGATTGGACATGGCTGATCATGTGGTAAAGATCGTAGTTGCGGGGTGTCAGACTGACACACTGCAAAAACGATCGCAGTTCAAAAAATTTATAAATTGATTGGCATTTTTAATGAGTAAAAATGTGAAATTTGACAACTTCGCAAAACATGACCTAGTACTTGGTACTGGGACAGATTCAGAGTCTCCTGGCCTAACAACCAAATCAAGCTGTTACAGTGGATGGCTTAGACCAGGAGTCTGAGATTCCCAGGTCTGCCCTTTACAGTGAGAGCGGGCATAACTTCATCACTGCTCGCTGAAAGAACTACATCGGTAAAGTGGCGTGGCTGGCGGAAAAGAAAGCATATCGGCCACTGGTCTTGTAAAACGGATGTGAGGGGGCAGAGGCCTGTTGCTATGAAAAGCGTTTCACTGCCACTATTCCTATATTTGAAAAGGGGGATGTATTCGTTAAAGGTAGGTAAACCTCAAAATATATATGAGGGTTTAGCTTTAAGGAAAATGGAGGATATGTTTCATGGTTGCTAAAAGCTGTCAGCTAGTACAGTCACCTTAGCAATACCCTCTTTCAATGCCTCCTTCAGCCAGCTACATTTCTTAAAGTTTCTCTTTGCACCTATATGAGGCCTAGGCTTGCTGATAGTTTTCCAAGGCCTAGCCAAAACTTTCTAGGAGGGGGCAAGTATTTAATACCAGGAAGGAGGAAATGTGAGGGGGTGCTCTGAAGGTACATATCACTATGAAGAAAGAATGCACTGACCTCTTGCAGTTCTTAGAGATCCATTCACAATGTAAGTGGTATAGCCTTTACCATGGCCATATCACTGCTTTGAAATCAATAAGAAAGGCTACTGCATATTAATAAATCACAGCATTGGCTATACAAAAACTCTGAAGCAAGTGGAGTGCACTACAATTTAGAGGGGGGGGGGGGGAAAAAAAAAACAGGGTAAGTCTGGATCATGTGACTTGTGCAAATTAGCAAGAACTGCATGGGACATACCACAGACTGCGTTTTATGAATGGGCTGCAAAATGCAGCCACAGTATGGAGAAACCCTGTGGGGTATGAAAGAGTTTGGATATTTAATATCTGTTGCCCGATGTAAATTAGTACCTAAAGCTGGGTACACTACTGTTTGGGTTGCTCAAAAAAAAAAACTGACCACTCCGGTCAAGAGCTGTTGTACTAACCAAGGTTAGTTCGGCAATCTCCCCCTGCTGAGCTGTCGTGTCCTGACAGGGGGACGGTGCCCCTGCCAGAACACTCTGATCGACGCTCTCTGCCATTGACTGAGGGAGTCGTTTTCCAGCATGCACATCTGACAGAAGGCGGTCGACCTTCTGGCTTCTGTGGGACAGACCGACATACACATGGGCAGAATGTCGGCAGATATTTTTTGTACCAGCAAATGTCTCCAGACATTCTGCCCGTGTGTATGGGGCTTTAGTCCAGGGATCTGCAATTAGCGGACCTCCAGCTGTTGCAAAACTCCAAGACCCATCATGCCTCTGCGTGTCATGTGTGTCATGCTTGTGGCTGTCAGTCTTGCTATGCCTCATGGGACTTGTAGTTTTGCATATACCTGCTTCAGTCTTTATCCAGTGAGATTCCCACAGGTGTTCTCTAAACTTACGAAATTGGAAATTGATGCTGGGGGCGATGGTCTATTTAGAGAGGGAAAGATGACATCCTAGACTATACAATATAGACAGAGTACTTGGCGTGTTTTACATAATATATGTATATCCTTTTCTTTAAGACTTTCTTGCTACTTCTGTTTCTCCAGAATTGCAACCCCGCTAACAATGGATATGTTTGCATGGAGCAGAACACAGGCAGTGTTTTATAATGGAATCATCTTGGCTGCTATTGGTGTGGAATCAGTGTTTGTATTCATTACAGTTAAATTGCTTTCTAAAAAGTAAGTGACCTAAATAATACAATCATTTAAAATAATTTACTCTTCTTAAATTTGTATGTTAAACTCATGATTTACAGACTGTAGGCTGTATTATCAGTTCAGGTGACTGCTGTTCATAAAATTATATCAGTAAATTCAAGTATTTAATTCTCATCATACTGGATGACATTGTTGAAAAGGGCTACAGGTGTTCCAACAAATGCCAGTTGTTTTCCACTCATAGATAGTAAAGATTATTGTAAGCATTTTGTATTCCTTTGTATGCTTGGTACACTCCTGTGTCCTCTGCTGTATCAAGTGAAAAATTAAAATGAATCAAATCTATGGCTGTTATTAAAAATGTTTTATTTCAAGTATTCATCATGATGTTACAGGACTGGAGATCGTATTTGGCTTGTCGGTGGACTGGCTGTTATTTGGGCAGGGTTCTTTGTCTTGTTGCCTTGGGGAAACCAATACCCAAAGATACAGTGGGCAGGTTAGTATACCTGGTAATAATCTCATTTTGGAGGGAAGATCTAAAGCAATGCTTCCAGAATTGACATCCCACCCCTCAATGTATTTCTATAAAGACTTCAGAATAACACAGAGTGAGGAAGAGCAGTTAGCGTTATAAAAATTAACTTTTTAGGCCCCTTTCACACTGGTGGAGTCCGCCAGCCGATCCGCCTGCTCACCAGGGGATCTCTCCACTGAGCTGATGCATCAGCGCAGCAGACATGGACACAGCCCGCTGTCCTCTATGGGCTGTTGGATGGAAACGGACTGCCTGTCCGTCTCCATCCAATTGCCATCCAATCCGCTAGACAGATGAGGAACAGATCCTCCATCCGTCTGTTTTAAGAGGATCGAATGAGGGGGGCATCAATGGACACCTGTCATATGCGCCGCTCCATAGAGAGCAGTGGATGGACCAAACGGGTCCACCTGAAAAATCGATCGGTCCATCTGTGTGAAAAGGGCCTTAAAGCAGAGTTCTGCCGAATTATTATTATTATTATTATTATTATTATTATTATTATTATTATTTATATATTTTTTTTAAAGTCAGCAGCTACAAATATTGCAGCTGCAGACTTTTAAAATATGGACACTTACCTGTCAAGGGCGCCTGTGATGTCGGCACCCGAAGCCAATCTGTCCCTCAGCTCTCGGGTGGAGGGATCTTCGGTAAGGGAATCGGGAAGTGAAGCCTTGCGGCGTCACAGCCTGGTTCCCTACTGCTCATGCGCGATTTGCGCTGCACGATCTCACTGGTCCCTGCTGTCTTCTGGGACCTGTGTGTCTCCAAGAACACAGCGGGGGGGGGACGGAGGAGGCGCTGGATATGGCATAGATAGCCGCAGATACTGCGGCTATCTATGCCCCGAAGTGGGAGCAAATACTTGGATTATACAGGTTCCGTTTTTGGGTGGAACTCCGCTTTAAGATTTCTCTGAACACCAAATATTTACATTTAATTCAACAAAATTCCTGCCTGACTTTCTATAATGACTTAAATATTTTAACTAAGTGTTAGCCAAACGTATAAATTAGCAGTCTCAGATATTCTGATTTATGACTATTGCCTTCTCTTGCAGACATTGAAAACACAACCATTCATAACTCAAGCTCCTGGGATTTAAGTTTTGTGATGTCCAGCAATCGCACTGCAGAGCCAACTGGTTGTCCTGCAGCTCAGTCCTGGTGCTTTTACACACCTGTAATCCACCTTGCGCAGTATCTTACATCTAATATTTTGATTGGTTTTGGCTATCCAGTCTGTAATGTTATGACTTACACCTTGTACTCAAAAATCATAGGCCCCAAACCACAGGTAAGTCTGTAAATACTCCAAATAATGAATTCATTCAGAATATTAGCATTGTCTGAATATATTATTTATTATTATTTGCTCACTATGAATGTGTTCAGGGTTTATAGGAATCTAGCCCACGGCTTCTCCTGTATCTTCTATTATTTGCTCTTTTGAAGTTTTTTGAGATACTTGTTTTTTTTTTTTTTTTTTTTTAATTATGTTTCCATTTTGTGATAAATGGTAATGGATATCTCCTGATTTTTTTTTTTTTTTTTTTTAATTATTTTTTTTTTTTTTATTTATTATTATAAAAGGAAAACTGGCCCAAAATAACATCTTTTCTTTTTTTCTTTTATTAAGCTGTATATTTCTCTGTACTACTATAATCTTTCACCAAAGAACAAGCCAAATGAAATTTTCCTGCTCCTGACGATCGCAGTGATACTACATATGTTATTTTGCTTTTTTTTTTTTTTTTTTAAATCCTACCTAAAACCCACTGACACGAACACTGAGGCTAATTAACAAAAAAAAAATCTGTCCAAAATGGAAAAAAAAATAAATAAAAACACTGACCTTTGACCTTGACCCAAACATTAACCCTGGCACTGACCTAGATCAAACCTTGATCTACAGTGGATTTAAAAAGTCTACACACTCCTGTTAAAATGTCAGGTTTCTGTGATGTATAGACCCGTACCCAAAAAGACTGAGTGCTGTAATTAAATCAAAAGGTGCTTCAACAAAGTATTAGTTTAAGGGTGTGCACACTTATGCAACCATATTCTTTTTATTTTTACTTCCCTCCACCTAAAAGATTTCAGTATGTTGTTCAATTGAGTTGTACAGTTTATAGGTCACATTAAAGGTGGAAAAAGTTCTGAAATTATTTATTTGTTTCATTTTTTTTTTTTTTACACCACAGAAACCTGACATTTTAATAGGGGTGTGTAGACTTATATCCACTGTAGGTGTTTTTTTATTTCTTTTTATATATTTTTTTTTTTAACACTATACTGCATACTTTTTCCAAAAACCTTCTTTCTGAGGTGTCTTTTTTTTTTTTTTTTATATTTTAATATTTTTATTGAAAGGTATGCAACAGATACAATTGTGGGGTAACTTCATAAAACTAGACAATCATTATATCACAACATGAAAATAACCAGTACTCTGAGGTTTCCTGCGGAGGATTCAAGGCATATGATTGTTGTATCAAGAGAGAGGAGATGTTTATAACAAGTCGCCATGTCTTCTCCTGTTAATGAGCATTAGGGGTAGCCTCTCCATCGTGGAGGGAGAGAGAGACCAGCCAGGTCACTGTCGGAAGTTTATGACCGTGTATATTACTAGGTTCTGAGTACACCGTTCATTTTTTTTATTTAAGTACCTGAAGTCCGGTAGAAATCAGGGATAGCCTTAGGTGAGAAGAAGAGTACAAGAAAGGGGTGGAGAGAGAGAGTGGGGGGTAGATACAGAGGAGAAAGGGAAAAAAAAAAAAGGGGGAGTGGAGCAGTGGGATGGGGGTGTGTCATCCCCCGGGAGCTAGGATCATCAAAGCCTGTGTCTTTTGACATATATTCATAAGCCAAAGTTTGAACAAAACATAACTCAGATTTCTGTTCTAAAATGTTTTTTTTTTTTTTTTCCTTTTTAGGGGTTATATATGGGCTGGCTGACTGCAGCTGGCAGTGCAGCTCGGACCTTAGGACCAGTATTTGTCAGTGAGACCTACACCCACCTTGGACCTCGATGGACCTACAGTCTAATTTGTGGAGTAGTGGCAATATCTCTGCTACACTTGGCAGCAGTTTACAAAAGACTTATTCCTTTTTCCGTTCGATACGGAAAGATTTAGCAGTAATTGGCTGTATCAGCAGTGAAGATTTGTTAACGTGCACTACACTGGATTTTTTTTTTTTTTAATTTTTAACTTTTTATTTAAAAAAAACTGCGGTCCATCTTATTATATTTATTAAGGAGAAGGAAAAAAAAAAAAAAAAAAAAAAAAAAAAGGAAGCAAGCTACCAGGAATATAATTTTTTGGAGAAACAGCATAACTAGCATTTCTGAAAATGCTGAAGGACAAGTTCCAAATGTCTTGACTAGCTCAAAACTAATCTTTTAGATTTCTGTTCTGCTTTAACAGTGGAAAGGGCAGCCCCTATCTGTTCTGGGGCACCATGCAGCTCTCGCCATGTACATGTTCTCCACTTTTTAAGTGGTATTAAAATCAAACATGTTTTGCTTAAATCAGATATAAATAACTTTCATGCATTTGAATATATATATTTTTGTCCTCCTTTTTGAGCTTCCTTCTTCAATTGTCAGCTGGCTATGCTGCTATATTTCAGCTTTTTCTGTGCCCCTAGGGCAGTGATGGCGAACCTTGGCACCCCAGATGTTTTGGAACTGCATTTCCCCATGATGCTCAACTACACTGCAGAGTGCATGAGCATCATGGGAAATGTAGTTCCAAAACATCTGGGGTGCCATCACTGCCCTAGTGCTACCTATGGAGCCCTGTGCGAGTCTTCACAGCGTGCGCACTACCACTCTGTACTGCAACTCTATGTGCAGTCATTAAATTTTTCTGTTTTGCTGGTATCTTTAAGGTTACTTTACGGTAAAGCAAGGAAGAGGAAAGCTCTCTAATTTTTTATTATTATTATACAGGATTTATAAAGCACCAACAGTTTTCGCAGTGCTTAACAAAATGAAGGCAGATATTACAGTTACAATACAATTTGGTAGAAGAGGAATCGGAGGGCCCAGCTCGTTGGAGCTTACTATCTAAGATAATAAAGTGCTTTTACTCAACAGGCATGCTACACATACAAACTACTTCCAATTGTAGAATAAAAATACAAGACATACAGAGTACTACAGATATGCATAAAACACACATGTGATGATTATCATCACTGTGCTCTAAGAAGAGGATTGTTACTTTTGCACACATTTATGGACTTAAGATGCTGAGAGGGTTATTATTGATTTTTGCACTGATTTTGTTAATTACACAATTGTTGAGTTTACGCATCTTTATATCGAAGAGCTGTTCTTTACTTGTTAAATTTGATCAGTTTAAATTTGAACAGCGCCTTTAGCGCCTCTCAAATCCAAACCATTGGAGAATGAAGGTATCCATATGGGTCTATTTGAATTGAAAAGAAAGCATTATTAACCACTTCAGCCCCGGGAAGATTTGGCTGCTGAATGACCAGGCCACTTTTTTGCGATTCGGCACTGCGCCGCTTTAACTAAAAAAAATTGCGCGGTCGTGCGATGCTGAACCCAAACAAAATTGATATCCTTTTTTTCCCCCCACAAATATATCTTTCTTTTGGTGGTATTTGATCGCCTCTGCGGTTTTTTTTTATTTTTTGCACTATAAACAAAAAAAGACCAAATTATTATTATTATTATTTTTTTTTTTTTAAATACAATATTTTGTACTGTTTGCTATAATAAATATCCCAATAGACGATTATGTATTCTTCTACATATTTTTGGTAAAAAAAACGCAAAAAGCGTATATTGATTGGTTTGCGCAAAAGTTATAGCGTCTACAAAATAGGGGATAGTTTTATAGCTTTTTTTTTTTTTTTTTTTATCGGGACTGTGACATTATAGCGGACACATCGGACACTTTTGACGCATTTTTGGGACCATTGGCATCTATACAGCGATCAGTGCTATAAAAATGCACTGATTACTGTAAAAATGTCACTGGCAGGGAAGGGGTTAACTGTGTTCCCTGCTACGTGTTTCTAACTGAAGGGAGAGGGGACTGACTAGAGGAAGTGATAGATCGTGGTTCCTAGCTAATGCGAACACACGATCTGTCACTCCTCTCAGAACAGGGATACACACACTCGCACACTCACTCGTTGCCAGCGGTCATTGCGACCGTCGGCCACGTGCATCGGCACCCCCGCAGTACAGCTTTTTTTAGGGACTACCATAGGGATCTTTTTAGGGACTACCATAGCAAGCCACTGGCTATGGGGAGAGCGTGGTCTGTGTGTCTACGGAGCCAAGCTCAATAGACTTACACAGCGGGACTTAGGCCCCCCACTGCATTTGATTGACAGCAGCAAGAACCAATGGCTCCTGCTTGAATGCTGTGAAAAGAGGGGAGAATAGATGCAGCCATGCACAGTGCTGATCGCATCTCCCTTCACACAGGAGAAGGGGGGTACAGGGAGACTGAAACATTTTCTTTTACCTTAATGCAAACAATGTATTGGGGGTAAAAAAAAAAAATTTCGGTTTAGTAACACTTTAAGGTCTAGGGCTGAAACAACTAAACAACATAAACTAGTAGTACCGATAATTAAAAATAGTTGTTAATAATCTTTTCATTTTGTTGATTAGTGGATCAGCCGATTAGTTGACCTTCATACAGAACGCATTATTTGTTTACATGTCAGTATTAACAGTGTACTGAGCTTTATGTGTGCTGCACTGTGTATACATGTCAGTATACCAAGGGCAGCAGACATTCAGCTCAATACACCCTTCACACATATGTCAGTATACACAGTGCAGTATATATACAGCTCAGTACACCATCCATACATGTCAGTAAGGGCCTCAAAACGTGAATGTGTGAGGAGCAATGCATCATGGGACATATCATCCTGGGCAGGAGAAGGTAGTGATTCTAAAGGCAGAAGGTTTTTTTTTTTAACCTTAATGCATTAGGGTAAAAATAATTTCTGTGACCAGTTAAGTCTGTATACTTACCTGATCCCGATCTCAAACCAGAGGTGTGCCCAGGAACAGCAGTGCTGCTTTCTTTCCTCCCTCCTCACAGGGTGTGTGCGTGTGTGCGTGTGTGCGTGCGCAAAGCCCAAGCACACAGTGCAGATAAGGATTTCGCGGCTTGTTATGGGGGTGCTCTGAAGCCAGGAGTGCCATCAGGGGACCCCAGAAAAGGAGTGGGGCTACTTTGTGTAAAACCTTTGCAGAGAGCAGGTAAAGATATATATGTTTGTAAACGTTGGACTTTTATTTTTAACCTCTTCGCGCCCGCGCTATAGCCGAAAGACGGCTGCAGCGCGGACGCTCCCTGCCGGGAGGACGTCCCTGGACGTCCTGTTTACTTCCCTAATGCGCACTCCTGAGAGCGCGCATCGGGGAAGTTCTGTGCTGGCCGTGTCCGTCGGACACAGCCGGTCACAGATCGCTGTAAACGGCCAATCACAGCGGCCGTTTACAGTGAGATCGGCGTGTCCAATGAGAGATGATCTCATATGGAAACATATGAGATCACCTGTCAGCGCCGCTCTCTCTCCTCACACAGACAGCGTGTGTGGGGAGAGAGAGAGAGAGATCAACGGCTGCAGCAGCCGTAAGTAAAAAAACAAAAAAACAAAAAACGAAATGTGTGATCTGCCCGCTGCCATCTGTGTCCCCATCCACCTGTCCCCATCTGTGTCCCCAGTGCCATATCAGTGTCACGTGTCATCAGTGCCACGTCAGTGCCATCTGTCATCAGTGCCATATCAGTGTCACCAGTGCCACATATTAGTGCCATCTGTCATCAGTGCCACCTGTCAGTGTCACGTGCCATCTGTTATCAGTGTCATGTGTCATCAATGTCACGTGTCATCAATGCCACGTATCAGTGCCATCTGTCATCAGTGCTGCATATTAGTGCCATCTCTCATCAGTGCCACATGATAGTGCCACGTATTAGTGCCATCTGTCACCAGTGCCATCTGTCAGTGTCACATGTCATCAGTGCCCCGTATTAGTGCCGTCTGTCATCAGTGTCACGTGTCATCAGTTCCCCATACTAGTGCCATCTGTCACCAGTGCCACATCAGTGTCACATGTCATCAGTGCCACGTATCAGTGCCACGTCAGTGTCACGTGTCATTGTCCTAGTGCTCCAGGGCCTTCAAAAGTGTAATAGGTAGTCAACAAGTTAGATGTGTAATTTATGCTCCTAGAACACGTGATGGCGCTCCCTGCATTTTGGGCCTCTCTAAGTGGCCAGGCTGTGTAAAAGTCCCACACATGTGGTATCGTAATACTCAGGAATGCAGAATGTATTTTGGGGTGTCATTTGTGGTATACACATTCCATGTGAGAGAAATAACCTATTAGAATGACAATTTTGTGAAAAAAAAATAAAAAATAAAAATAATTCATTTTGCAAAGAATTGTGGGAAAAAAAAATGACAACATCAAAAAGCTCACCATGCCTCTTACTAAATACCTTGGAATGTCTACTTTCAAAAAATGGGTCATTTGGGGGGGTATTTGTACTTTCCTGGCTTGTTCGGGTCACAAGAAATGAGATAGGTCACCAGTACATCAGGTGTGATCAATTTTGTATAATTCGCACCACAGTTTGTAGAGTCTGTAACTTTCACAAAGACCAAATAATATCCACTAATTTGGGTTATTTTTACCAAAGATATGTGGCAGTATAAATTGTGGCCAAAATTTATGAAGAAAAATTAATAATTTGCTAAATTTTATCACAGAAATAAAGAAAATGCGTTTTTTTTCAAAATTTTCGGTCTTTTTTCATTTATAGCGCAAAAAATAAAAAACCCAGAGGTGATCAAATACCACCAAAAGAAAGCTCTATTTGTGGGAAAAAAAGGACAAAAAATTAATTTGGGTACAGTGTTACATGACTGAGTAATTGTCATTTAAAATGTGAGAGCACCGAAAGCTGAAAATTGGTCTGGGCAGGAAGGGTGTTTAAGTGCCCAGTAAGCAAGTGGTTAAATAACAATCACTTTAAGAGCTCTGTGTAGGGAAGATCAGCATCTGGACCCAGAAAAGCTGAAGACTAATAGACAGAAGGTAAATTAAAGTGGTTTTAAACCTCAGACATGAAATATGAACAGAGTATATCACTCTATAATGTGTACTTGTCTCAATTAAGAGCACTAACTGTAATTTCTGTCTGCTGCTCCATGCCTCTGCATGAAGCACTTCTGACAAGTTTTCCTGACACTAAGAGGAAAAAAAGGTGACCTGGGAGGGTGCTCCAGCTGATTGGCAGCCTCAACTCTGTTCCTGTGTGAAGGGGAGTGTCCCTTCCCTCAAATCAGCTAACAGAGTGTTGCTCACTGAGCTCTGTAGAGAGTGATTTCAGCTCTCTGGTCCCTCTTTTCTGAGCGCTCAGACAAGGCTTATAGATTCTGGAGATTTAACAGATGTAGAGAAGAGGATCTGTTTAATCTCTGTGTATTACCTGAGACCAATCACTTCACTGGGTATATGTGAGGGTTTACAACCGCTTTAAGGAATTACATTTAAAGTGGATGTAAACCCACTCTCATCAATTTCAAATTACTGCCATAGTGCTGAACTATAAGGATATACTTGTCTCCTGTATGTATCCTTACCTTTCAAATATCTTCCCTTTCTCTATTTGGAGCCCCTAAAATCTCTGGATTAGGTGGGCGGGTCTGTTATCTGGCACTCAGTGGGCAGAGTCGTGAGGCCAGCAGACTCCCAGCCCACCTCTACACTCCCCTTGGCCAGAGCGCACAAAGGAGAGGCAGATCGCGCTCATGGGCCCCTGTCACTTCTGCACACATGGATGTCCAGTGACAGTTGGGGATGATCGGTGCAGCAGGGACAGCTGTGAGTACCGATTTCCCTGCATGGCGTTTCATCATCTGCTTCTCTCCCTCCTGCAGCTTTCACCTGAAGAGCCATGCAGGGAGATCAGTGCTCCCCCACTGTACTGATCATCCCCAACTGTCCTCCGTGTCTTCCTCCTTCTTCTCTGGCCCTCCTGTGTGTCTTCCTTCTCTGCCCCCTCGTCCCCCGCAGCTGGCTTCCCTCCTTTCCCACGGGCTGGGGGGGATCTGTCAGGATGGAGAGCGGAGAAAGGGGCAAGTATGTAATTTACCAGTCCCTTTCTTTTCTGAATGGGACACAGTAAGTGTTCGTTACCGATCGCACCTATGTCCTGTGATAACTGAGCAGAGTAACCTGTGTGTTACTCTACTTCAGTTTATGAATGACAAGGAGCCTCTGTCTCCTCTCCATCCATCCATCTTAAATGCAGAGAAAAGGACTGAGGAATCTGTGTCCTTTGTCTCAAATGGGAGACCCCTGACATGTCACCAAAGTCCCCAACAGGGCTGATAAAAAAAAAAAATATTACAAGAAAAAAAAATTGTTAAAAATATAAAATAAAAAAATTCTGACACTGTCCATTGCTCTACTAATGCCATCCACTGGTCCCAAAAAAGCATTTTGAAAAAAAAAAAAAAAATACTGAAAAAAAAAAAATGTAAAATTGTAAAATAAAAAAAAATAAATAAACAACTAACACTGTCCTACTGACACCATCCTCCACATAATACCCACCACTGTACACTTCACATTCCTCACCTGCACATACTACCCTCCTCCATACACTCTGCACGTCTCTCCTGCACAAACTACCCACTTCCATACACTCCGCACTCCTCTCCTGCATATACTACCCACGCAAGGCTAAAATTTACAAAATGATCCAAAACACTATCACCCCAAGTCCTATTAAAAGGGAGAATTATACTTTGCAAATCACTTAGCAAGAGACCTGTTGATTGTCTCTGGCCTAAGCAGGCAGGTTGCAAACCCGCCCTGGACACCAGAAACCTCTGTAGCCTTGCTTTTCCTAAATAGTTTATGCAGTATTTTTCTCAGCCCAAGCAACAGAAAACAAGTCAATTTCAGTTGAACTTTAGCACAAATCCTGGACAGGCCCTCAATTGTTTTGCTTGTATCTTTTTGGTTAATTTGTGGTTAAGCAAGGAAGCAGAAAACCCCTGTAGGGCAATAAAGTGCTGTTACTGAACAAGAATGCTGCACATACAAACTACTTACAATTGTAGAAGACAAAGACATACAGGTTACTACAAATATGCATGCCACAAACATGCACACGCTGTCCAACCTTCCTAGCAAATGAGCATGGACAATGGTCTGTATGTGATAGGGATACACTAAAGTTATTTAGCTTGGATTATAGTTGTGATTTCTATAACAATCAGGGATTGCCGGAATCCAGGTTCACTTGTGTAGATTTTGTGTCATTCCCAGATGAAGTCCCCTCTTTCATCTTGTGAAGTCCTCTCTTGCACAGACCTTCTGTTATGGAGCCCCCTAGGTGTTTCTCATCCTAATTCATTCCATTCAATATAATTGAGGAATCCCTGGTGCAAACTGCACAACCAGATCTTTCTCATGAAAGCGATTAGATAGGAATGGAGCCCTTTGATGTGATGGCTATCCAATAATAATTACAATCTCTCATTGCTATTCTGAGTTGTAATGTCTCTAGCAAGTATAAGCTCATAAGTCTTATCTATCTGCCATTACACCTGGACGTTTGGATAAACAAGTCAGCCAATTTAGCGATTGGCTATAGCAAACTTTTTTTTTTTTTTTCCCTTTTGGGATAACGGTTTTATCTAAATAAAACAGATCATTGTAAGCACCCCTGGAGTGTTGAATGGTTTGCCTCACCCCTGTAACTGATACATCTTGCAAGAGAGCTTGGTTCTTTTGAAAAACAAGTTACTGGCCAGATTACTATGTGAAAATAGAAAAAGAAAGCCTAAAAAAGAAAACGAATGCAGCCATTACATCTAAGCTGCAATATAATAAATGTTTGCATTTGGGTTTAATACTGCTTTAACCCATTTATAACCAGAGTTCTTCAAAGTCTAGATGCCCAGGCCAAATTTAGCAGGTTTAGAATGCATGAGGTAAATTGGCTACAGCTGTGACTAAATTTCCATGTCTATAGGGCATTTTTGGTACTGTACATTGTTTTAGAAAATGCCATGCTTACATTTTTTATTAAAGGCTCACCAAACAAAAAAAAATATAGAAATAAAATTTTTATTTTACACATGTTGGAACTCATTTTCCTTTGGCTTTTAAACTATGTGGCAATGCCGAAACGTATTAAAACTTAAAGAGGAGCTGCTGACTTTTAATATAAGGATACTTACTTGTCCAGGGATCAAGCGAGGTCCGCACCCGAGCCAATTCTTCAATCAGCTTTGGGTCCAGGCTTCACAGACGGTTTCCATACTGCCCCTTGTGAAGTCTTCTAGGACCTGTGATGTGTTCCAGAGGACTGCGGGGAAGGAGGGGGTCCAAACTTCCAGCTCAGATTGCCGTGGTACATCTGATTGGAAGTGGGAGCAGGTACCCGCTTCAAAAAGTGCCAAACGTGGCAGAGAAAGGGTAGAGGATGCAAACAAGCGGAACTTCCCCTTTTGGGTAAAGTTCCGCTTTAACTAAAATAAAAAAAAGTTAAGAAATAAAGAAACTTATTTTCTCCATATTTACTAGTCTTTTGAAACATTATTGTTGGTTAAAGCAAGATGTGTGATGCTATACAGGGATGAAACAAATCTCCCTACATAAGTTTTATATGTATATCTGCTGTCTTCAGCTTTATATATTCTTTAGAAAGTGCTCTTCATGTTAGGAGATTTTCTATACCTGGTTAACACTGCAGTGAAGCCTGGGCATACAGCCAAGACAGCTGATTGGAGGAAAGGCGCACACACCCTCTCTCCTCATAGGTAGATAAAGAGAGGAATGTGCAGAGGTCTGCTCTTAGATGGCAAGTTGTGTGCTAATCTAAGTTCTCAGGCTGATAGAGCAAGAGACAGCTACAGGACTTAGTGCTTTGAAGAGAGATAACAAAACACTGCAGATATGTGCCCAGCTCAAATTTCATGAATAAGGGTATACATCCACTTTAGAGACATGTTTTTTTTTTTTTTTTTTTTTTCACCTTTTTGACTTTATACATCTCTTCTGTACCACACCTTGTTATCCCATGTGGCACTTGTGCATTTGATGGGTTAATATCAACACATATATAACCAAACACCCCTGCATGGGTGGTGCTCACTTCTCATTCCCAAGTTGGAATTTTGTATTTTTGGTATGTATCTTCAAAAAAAAAAGAAACAGAAGAAAGCCATATTCTGGAATAGAATACTGACCAAGGTGTGCCAGAGTATTGGATGACACACATGCTTTCGGAGACTATAAGGGTCAGTAGATAATTAGAGAGAACTTGAATAATTTAAAACCTGTAGTGAATCTAAAGGTTGCCATTGCTGAGCTCCTTTGAAAATACTATTTATCTGGCTTTGCCCTAATAACATTTTAGGGTTGTTTAATTTGAAATAAGCATGAAGTAAAAATTGGCACTCCTGATCTACTTGTTCTCAAACATCTGCTCTAACCCCAAGAAAACAAGTGTGTTCTATTAAGAAATCCATCACTTCCTTGTGATGGTGAGAGCTAGCCTGCTCCCAACCACGTATAACTATTGGCTAATAAAACTTGTAACAGACTATCATGAAAATATCTGTTATTTGCAACAGTCTTTTTGTTAGCAATAGTAGAATTATGGTTACAATATAGGAAGCTGTGTCCCCAATCCATAACTAGGTATACAGCCCAAAAGTAGTGCACACCAAAAAATGTCAGTTTTCCAAAATAACCAGTTAGTACACTAAAGTAGGGGCAATACTAAAATGGGAGAGGAGTACAAAGGGGGAATACAAACATATCTCTCATGGCATCACAATACATAAAAAGAGAGGGTATGCAATCCTAAAACTTACACTGCTCCATCTAGGCTGAGCAAGGTCCCCAGACACACCCTTCTTACCAAGTCATGCAGGTAAATATGAGGGAAGAGCAGAGCCATACATCACAATGGAGTTGTCTGCTGGGGCAGACCTTGCTCTCATATGTTGGCTTATACTATATGGTGGCAATGTTTCCCCCTCGTCTTAAAATGATTGCTTGATGGGCCCAATAGAGCAGTAATTCCATCAAAGTCTGAATCGCATTAGTTGGGGCCAGTGGCTCGATCAATACCATCAGGCAGATCGTTAGATCTAAAGAATAGTAGATTAAAGAGCAAA
Organism: Lithobates sylvaticus; assembly: GCA_028564925.1. Classification (NCBI taxonomy): domain Eukaryota; kingdom Metazoa; phylum Chordata; class Amphibia; order Anura; family Ranidae; genus Lithobates; species Lithobates sylvaticus. Next base: position 567,423,165 of record CM053026.1, on the reverse strand, counting down.
CAAAATATATATACAGGGGAATTGAATACAATTCTATGAGAATTTTTTAAGAACGCTCACTGCCCAGGCAAGCTATATCGTGTTACCAATGAAAGGCTCTGCAGCAAATACCTGCTCCTAGGTAGACGCATTTGAAAACTGGATAGATTTTAGAATAATATTTTTTTAATAAAGCATAGCTTTTAAAGTAAATTTTATTTAAAGAAACATGGATGCTACCCTTAGTAGCTTCCTGCTAAAAATGCAAGTTACCTGACCATGATGCTGCCCCACCACGGCATCAGTACTCTCTGATTCATCGCTAACCTGGAAGTACTAAGCAGATCAGAAAGCTGAGAGTACCTAAATTCCTTATCTGTATTCATGTTCTGTGTAAGTAACAAAAAGGTATTGAAGCCAGGAGGGCCAGGTAACAAAAAGGTTGGAGAGTGAAAAGTCAGCAACTGCAGCCTTCATATTTTCCTCTGGAAATCGTACAGATAATGTACACCCCAGGAGGTTTTCTACCGCAGCATACCTTTACAATTTCTTGCTATGAAATAGGGATTCATACCATTTCCATCCAGATATGTGGATAACAGGAGCTTCCCCAAATAAAAAAGTAGTTTGAAAGAAGTTATGGTACGAGGAAGACGTTTCCTTGTAAAGAGCTAGCTTACAACTACTAATCAACTGGAAAGCAAACCCCGTGGTTCTATAGTAAGGTGCTTATAGCCAAAAAGATTTAGAACATAGAATAGGATGTACTTGACTTCATAAGAAATATATTTGCAATTTTCTCCAGGTGCTTACAAATAATTGGGTTCAACCAATCTCCACTGTTTGGAAAAGTAAAAAAAAAAAACAAAGAATTGGCTTGGCAATTGCTGCAAGTATTAATATTTGTTAAAAATCGTAACAGTACATATCACTGCATTTATTACTTGTGTAACTGCAGCAACATTTCATTAGAGAATAATTACAAATATAAGTTAACATAAAAATAAAAAAAATATGCTTTACAAAACATACAACATTTACATAGACAGATACAGATCAGGACAGACATGTTCCATGATAATAAATGTGGCTGTAAATGCTACTCTTATTTACAGGTTAAGAATGCTGAATCCACAGACATTATTGGAGGAATAGGGTTTTAAAAGAACACAGGTCCCTTGAAAATAGACACATAGCCATATAGTCCCTTGATGAAAGTGGTCATGTTTTGGTGGCTCAGGTTATTCACAGTCATGTACAAGAAACTTTTCATCATGAATGGCTGGAGGAGTTAGCAAAGAGCATTAGGATAGAGGAAAGGCACTGCAATTTGCTTTTGATGTAGTCTGGAAGTCTGTCATTTTCTCCATGTCTACAAAACAAAATGGAATTGTTATTTCAGAATAAATGTATCTGATCCCATTATAAGTATTCCACCAGATATATTGGGTATAACTATTTAAAAGCTAAGTTCACCTTTAACCAAAAAAAAAATGCCAATGGTTTTGCAGGTAAAATACATTGTGCACACACACACACACATACATACACATAATATATATATATATATATTATATATATATATATATATATATATATATATATATATATACACACACACACACACACAATGTATTATATATTTTTTTTTACACACAGGAGCCTGCAAAGTATTGCACCTGCAATTTGTGGATTGCAGGTGCAATGTTAGGCTCCTGCAGACACTTCATACAGCTCTTTTTGGGTTTTCAGTTAATGAGCTGCAGAAAGTTTTAGGCCTGGTTCACACCTATGCATTTTCAGTTTTACAGAAACACAATACAGTCCATGTAGTCATGTCATGGGTCATGTTCACATCTGTGCATTTTATGGAAAGGGTCAGGGACTTTTTATTTGGTTTTTGGTTCCATAGACTTCAATGGATCAAAAACGCATTGAAAAATGCAGAATGCACCTGGACGATGCAAACTGCAACCTGCATAGGAGTGAACCAAGCCTTAATGGACTACGAGCATGCTGATTAGCACACTCTCATAGTCCTTTGAGGACTACAAGTCTGTCTGCCACAGATCTCTGAGAATGAATGATGCAGCTGTGAACAATTTTAAGAGACATGGGGGTAAATATGAGAACAAAAATCAGCTTTAGTCTATGTTCACATTGGGCCGATTTCTAATGCCATTTGACATGTCAAATTGCAGGCCAAAATCGGCGGCGTATCGGTGTGGCACCAACTTTGCGGCACTGCACTGATTTCCAAAAGTAGTTCCTGTACTACTCTTCGGGGGCGATTTAAATCAACATCTGTGCAGGAATCCACACACATCTGTGAACCCCCCCTGGAAGTCAGACTGCATTGCTGGTTTGAAAACGTGCAAGTTCAGCTAAAGTCGCACGATTTCTAACCTGCATAAGTGTGGACCTGGGCTTATACTGCGGTCTGTGTGCCTTCTCATCTGGGAAAACCGTTCTCACTCACTGACAAAACGTGAGGGGAAGTCTCTCTGACAGAACCCCAGATAACCAGCCTGAAGTTATAACCCCACCATTCTATAAAAAAAAAAAAAAAACAGCTGGGACATATCCTTTAGGAACCGTACACATATATGAACATGTCAAGCATTTTCAAATACAAAAAGGGAATGTAAAAGCAACTTGGAGGTCAGAAGCATCTTCAACTGATCTCAAATGTACAGAGTGCAGTTATAACCATACTGCATGTGTCCATCTACGTAAGCCCTTACAGTTTCTCCTTGCATTTATTTGTGTTCATATTTTCATATACATCAACAGAGAACTGCAAACGATCTATAAAACCATTTCAGCTACTACATATATACTATGCAAATCTAGAGGGAAAATCAGAAATCACATAAAAGCTATGTTCAAGATACATGTGGCCCTCTCGCAGGACCCTGTGAATTTTGTAATATCAAATACAGTTAAAAAGTAATAATTTGCACTGCAGCATTGAAAAACCATAAAAACAGACATGAAGTGATAGATTTGGAGTTCCTTCTGCCATCACAGTTGCCACACACATGAAGTAATCTCACTACAAATGTTAAAAGAGAAGTACAGCCAAAGACCGCTGTAGGCTGATGTCATAGAACCAGGCTGGGAAAAGACTGCAAACCATATGGTTGGGATCCACCTAGGAGCCTGGACCAGCACCTAGCTCAGCCTTTCAGTGAGCTGCCGAGAGCCTGATCCAGCAGCTCCCACCCCCTCCACAGCCCAGCGTTCCAATAAGCGCTGGAGGGGCAGAACAGACAGCGGTGACTGACAGTCTCTGGTCAGTGTGGCAGGGAGAACTGAGCAATCAGCAGTGTTTGATCGCTCAGTTCTCAGCCTTAGAGCTGGCGGGGATCGGTGCTGCATCCACCTAGATAAAAGTATGATTAAAACATAAAATAATTCAATACGTCTCTTATTGGTAGAGGGATGAACAAAATCGTGTAGAAATATAGCTTTTAGCAACTAAAAAAATAAAAAAAGTTTCAGTATTTGTTTCTTTAAAGCCAATGAATCTAGTGCAGGCTCATTAACTTTAAAAAGGGAAGGTTTACCATATAGACGCTCTAATCGCTTTAACATGTTGATTTTAAAAGATTAAAAACCATTTGGTTTAAGCATTTTCCATACCTTGTTACTTGACCACTTGGGTCCGTATAAATAATTGTAGAAACTCCTGGCTGGACTACAAGCTGAGAGCCGTCGTTGAACTGCACCCATACAGCCCCTGTGTTTAGCTGTTTACAAGAGAAAGAAATTAAACTCAACAAGAATCTTAAAAAGGCATTTGCGTTATACGAATGGTTTAAAAGGCCTTGGAGCATTTCCTTAGCTACGGGGATGATTTTATAGATATGACCTTTGCTGCCTGATGCTAAGAATTTAAAGTCCATCTCCAGGATACTGCTATTTCCTTAATAAAATCGCTGGAGTGAAAAAGTGAAAAAAATACACAAATCAAATGCCACTTTTACTTACCTAAAGCCGCAGTCACATGGTGCTGCAGGCTTAAGAATTCTCTCTTCCTTTACTTCCTGTGGGGCCCTTCTTTGGGTTGTTTAAGTCCCTGCCTGCTTGACATGGACATTTCTTATTGACTGTGCAGCGGCAGGGTCCTCTCAGGCTACAAAAAGGAGGGAAGTTGGCACAAAGGATCCAGCAAGGGACCATTTGCATCCCTGTATTAGCAGTCCCCCGCACCCAGAAACACTGGGGGACCTGAACAAGGGGCTTTCAGTAAAAAGGTACTTTCACACTGGGGCGGTGCCTGCATTAGCGGTAAAGCACCACTAGTTTTAGCAGCTCTTTATGGCCGCTAGAGGCGCGCTTTTAACCCCTACTAGCGGCCGAATAAAGGGTTAAAAGTGCCCGTGTTGCGGCGCTGCCCATTCATTTAAATGGCCATGGGGTTTGGGAGTGGTGTATACACCACCCAAAAGGTGCTGCTTGCAGGACTTTTTTTTCCTGTCCTGCAAGCGCACAGCCCCAGCGTTAAAGCACTCAGGCTTTCACACTGGGTAGGCATGAGAGGCGCTTTTCAGGCGCTATTTTAAGCTCTAAAACACCTGAAAAGCGGCCCAGTGTGAAAGGCGTCTAAGAGTTAGAAGGAGTAATGGGGGTTATATTTTGCTTGGAATGGGGCTTTACTATAGTTATACTAGCCATGGACATTAGGCAGTGCTTGCCAGGCTCAGAAAGAGCCCTTTCTACAAACTACAGTATTTTCCATTGACTACTTTATGTACCTAAAAAAGGTATTTGTTCAAAGTACACATACCATTATAGCAATAATAAAAGGTTACTTGTAGGAACAGGAATTGCATATGGTGTGTGTTATGCATGACAAAAAACTTTAAATAAGCAATAATCCAGCGGAAAATTTGACAAAATTCTGTACGTTATTTACATTTTTTTTTTTTTACCTGAGATGCCCATCCTACGTTTTTAACAAATACAGATTTAACGACATGGCTTGGATCTGGAGTGTGGGTTTTAGTGGAGGTAGTAGCAGTCTGAGCAGAAAATACAGATCCTTCATATGACAGCATCTGGTGCAAGAAATAAAAATGTAAAATGCATACAAAACCACAAAAAAAATTAAAATAGTAACTAGCTTTTGCAGTTATAGGGCATTTAAAGTCGAACTCTATCTCAGTAACTATATCAGAACAGATGCAAGGGAAAATCTTCCAAAACATTTTGGGACACACAAACAGCCCAAAGTAAACTTCTATATCATGACAGCATCAACTAATCTGCACAGCGATTCAAATTCAGTACTCCTATACAACCCTGTATTACGGATAACAAAATAAAATAAAGTATTGCCCTAGAGTCACTGTATATCGAACGAGAAGGGTAAAGGCAAAGTATAGTAAAGAACGGGTCACACCACATTTTCTGCGTTCCAGATGAGTTTCTGCATGCACTTTTTAGCGCTCTGTGCTGTGTTTTTGATGCATTCCAGTATGCCCCCCCTTTTATTCACCTCAATTAGGGACAATTGAGGATGTGCGTGTTCCAATGCATTTAGCAGCATTCCATACAAAAAAAGAAAAAATGTTCTACTTTTGTTGACTGCACTGAAACGCATTGCACCTGTATGAACTAGGGCCATTGGAATTTCTGATTAACATTGTCCATGCATTTTTGATGCAGAATAAAATTACACTGGAGTGTGTGTGTGTGTGACACACACACACACACACACAGTATCTCACAAAAGTGAGAACACCCCTCACATTTTTGTAAATATTTTATTATACCTTTTAATGTGACAACACTGAAGAAATGACACTTTGCTACAATGTAAAGTAGTGAGTGTACAGTTTGTATAACAGTGTAAATTTGCTGTTCCCCTTAAATTAACTCAACACAGCCATTAATGTCTAACCCGAAAAAAAATAAAAAAAAAGGTTTTGCCTTTAGTTCCACTTTAACCTCAACAGCTAACATTTTAACCTGCTTTGAGAACCATTCCTTAAAAACTAGTAGCTGTAGGCGTGCTGTATTAACCGTTTAGATGTTAGATATGTACTCTTCTACATAAATAGTTCTTACTTACAGAAGGGTTGATGTTTGGCATCTGGTTGGGAGATGAGGAGCTGCTTAATACCCTGTTGCTAGAGACTTGATCATTATGTCCACATCCTCTCTCCCCAGTAGATGTTGGTTCTTTAAGGGGCTTTGGAGAATCTGTGGTTATTGGTCTCCTGCCAAATAAAAAACAAAAACCTAAAGCAGCGTTTCTCGACCCAATTTCACAATCTATGGCTGAATGCTATGCTTTTAAGCATTAATCTGTTGGATTATATGTGTAGAAACCAAAATGCATAATGTACTGGAAATACAGAAACAAACCATACATCCTCACACTCGGCACCAAGATAAATACTATATCTCTCAGCCAAACACTGTTCCAGTTGCTTACAAAAAACTACTGCTTCAAGGTACAGGTCCTCATAGAATATTTATGTTTTTGTTCCTTATAAAAAAATACTATTAATATTATTTAAGTACTAATATAATATAAATATACAATTATGTCCTTGATAGTTACCAAAAATGAAATTGCTTTTTGGAAAATTTAACTTACTGTGGCGACTCTGGACAAGGGGACTTTGTAGAACAAATTAGTGTAGTGTTCCAGACTGAGTGTGACACACACACACAAAAAAATAAAATAAAAAAAAATTGTACACAGGACATGTGTAGCACATCTAGTCTCTCTGCCCTGCTTCTGGAAACCCCCTCCCAGTATACTGCAACTGTTAGTTTTGATTAAACAAAGCCGGCATTACTGTATACTTAGAGAAGGTGTCAGCAGCTGTGGCCATCAAAAAAGCAGTCTGACTGTGTTTAGAAAAAACACTTGCTCAGACACAAAGATAAAATGAACATGTTTTTTGTTTACATCTCTCTGTTCATGCAACTTCAAATCAAGGAAGTGAACTTAGATCTGCAAATGAAGGGGGAGTTACACTTTAAGCACTCCTCCCCTGCAGGCATTTGACATGTCATTTTTTTTGGGAGGTACCTAGTTTTGACAGGTACCTGCTCCCACATCCGCTTGGATCACCTTCTCCTCTCCCCCCTCCTTCCCTGCAGTCTTCTGGTCAATGGTCTCAGAAAACTGCGGGTCCAATTCGCAGGCGCAGCACAACTCGCGCATGAGCAGTGCGCACCCGACTGTGAAGCCGCAAGCTGTCACAGCCGGGTGCCCACAGTTTAAACGCAGATGCCGAGGAGAGGGTCAGAAGCAACTGTTTGGGTGACCACATTGCTGGATCCTGGGACAGGTGAGTGTGTGTTTATGAAAAGCTACAGTTTTTGTAGCCGACTTAAACACAAACTGCTGATATCCTCTTTTTCTTTTTTATTAAACTTGAACTATAGGCAAAACCTTTTTTTTTTTCAATTTTGGATACATCAATGGAGTTATACCCCCCATCAGATTTTTTCACCATCTGTGTCCCATTGTGGAGATTTCCCTTCACTTTCTGTCCCATAGCCAAACAGGAAGCGAGAGGAAATCCCTGCAAAAGAGTTTTGCCTTTAGTTATACTTTAACCATTAATATTTAAAAACTGTTCTTGTTTGTTAATAGCTTTACACATTTAAACAGCTTTCCACTGCTTTAAAGAGGAAGTAAACCCTCTTAAAAAAAAAAAAAAAGGAAAAAAAAAAACATGCAAGACAAAGGCATTATTAGCTAGTATGCATAGCATACTAGCCAATTATGTATCACTTACCTGAGATCGAAGCCCCGGCATCGGTCCTCTTCTCCCCCTCCGACATGTTCTCCCGGAGTGACTTCCAGGTATCGCATGCGCACAAGAGCGGCATAGTACAACTGAAGCATCGGCATATAGCGCCATCTTTCGGCTATAATCGCAGGTGTGAGTAGGTTAAACAGGACAAATAACGTTTTTATTTGTCCTGTGAGGAGGTTAAACAGGATAATAAAATGCACACTTTTTATGTGTCAATTTACTTATGTATATGCATTAAAAAAAATAAAAGAAAGTGCATTTTGTTTAGTTTTGTCGTGTTTTATTGCCATTGATAGTTGTCTGTCCTAAACTGCTTCCCATCCAGTCTATAGTCAACTGATGGTCAAGCAGAAGCTTTCCCATTCTAGGTGGATGTCATGTGACATCCTCCACTGCGGCTCAATCCGTCACTCGCTGAATGCTATGAATGGATGCAATTCATAAAAAAGATTATTGCTCATCACCTTCCCATAGCACTACAGTGCCACTATATTGCTCTGCACACAGCATGTTTAAAAAAAAATAAAATAATAAAGTATCCATGATCACCGGCCACACCAGTCAAATGAGGATGCTGTACTGCTCAGGTGACAGTTGTGGGGGAAAAAAAAAAAGTGAATTTTTTTTTTATTGAAAGTGGAATTCCAGTCAAATGCTAACGATAAACCTACTCTGCCACATTCTAAGCCTAATCTATCTAACCCTGTAAACCAAAAATCGCTATACTTACCTTTTCTGAAGCTGATCCGGTCCGTTCTCCAGCAAGGGATGTTGTGTACAGGAGAGAACCGACAATGGCTGTGAGATGCCTGGGAAGTGTACCCGCCTCCATACTGAAGCCGCTGCTGACAGCTCAGCATGGGACCGGAGTGTCTGCAAAACCGTGCAGGTTTAGGAGATATCCTTGTTAGCTACAGGTAAGCCTTAATATAGGCTTACCTGTATGCTAAAGTTGTAAAAGAGGGTTTACTTCCTCTTTAAGCCATCAGTGTAAAAATAGGTCCAACATGTGTATGTTCTATTTTATGATGTCTTGTGCAATTTTTGCACAACTATAAAAGAAACTCGTCTTACCTCCCAAATGTTACAGGGAACAAAGAAAGACTTTCTCCTTTCTTCTCTTCAACGTTAACAGCGGATTCCAAGGAAAGACAAACCTGGTGGCTCTGCAATGCATGTAGTAGTAACCGAGATTAAATAGTGCCAATATAAAACTGCAAATATACTGCTGATATTATAGAACAATTCTTTCTAACATGCTCTCCATGGGATCTCTACCCTACCATGGCCCTAAGCAGTACGATGCCCTGGGAAGGCTCTCCAGCAATAGTTTTCCCCCTGTATTTTCAACTAATGATCCTGCTAAAAACACACTTCTTGTCTCATGGTGACACTGACTGTATCGTATCTACTGATAATAAGTAGGGAAGCGCCGATATATCGGCCTCCAAAAATTATCAGGCTAAAATAGGGTTATCTGCCCTTTGCCGATAGATAAAAAATGTGCCAACAATGGCAGATGGAAATTATCGTCCGGAAATAGGAAGAAAAAAATAAATAGAAAAAAAAAAAAAAGGGGCCGATAATGGCTAAAAATAAAATTTATATTCTATATAAAAATTAAAAATACAAGCATGTATAAAAAATACAGTACATATTTTTCTTTTTAAGCAATCCATGTCGGTTATCGGCCAAGTGCATCCTAAATTTTCAGCTTTGGTCCAGAATTTTAATTTCCGTGCACCACTTATTAGCATTAACAAAGGACAAGACTGCTGAACAACCCCCACCACCCCTCCCCTTCAATATCAAACAGCTGGCAAGAGCCGATATTGCGTGAAATGCACAGGAAGTTCCGGGCTCGCTAAATTTCTGGCAGGATCAGCTGGTATATTTCTGTACTTGCAAAATATGTACAAAAAAAAAAAAAACTACAGCCACTATATTTAGAAAATGGTCCAATGATATTGGACGAATGATCGCCCCCCTTTTTTTTTTGAATGCTATTCTATCGAAAACCAATAGGTAGACAGAATACAACGGTAATGTGTTGTACTGGATTGTAATGTGTGCTTTTGTTTCTGAGCATGTGTGGCCTTGGTCTTCCGATTTTATTGGATGAATATTGTGCTGAGTAAACGAAAATCAATTGTTCTGGTTAGAAAAATTTTCGGGTTTGTCCCTTCGGATAATTTTGCATGAACTGTTGTGATTGGTTCTCGAAAGCTGTGTACCAACGATCAGATTATTGTATGATCGCTTCAAAGGCCCTATTCACCAGATTTTTTGATCATGTGTACTAGGCATTACTTTGACTTCAAACACACATTAAAGCGCATACCGCTTCAACATGCTTTTTTGAAGCTTTAACAAAGCTTGGCAGATGCCCTGTATGTTGTGATAATATCTCATATACCTTCAAAACAAAGTAAAGCTGAATAAAAGCTTCTCAAAAGCTGAAGGTGCTGTAAGCAAGCCTAGTCATAGACTTCTATGGAGGCTTTGAAGGTGTTTCGAAGCACCATGAACGACATGGGGTATAATTTTTTGAAGCAAGTGTAAATGAGCCCTTAGAGTACCTTTTATTTTCAGCGGGGCTGCAGATGGCTAACTAGGTGTGCAGAGGTGTAAAAATATTCCTACACATCACAACATTATCTTCCACATTTAACATACATGGTTAGGGAAGACTTTTAAAAATGCACTTCGATTATATGTGTTTATATTAACATTTATCTCATTACCTCATTGGCATGATCCATGTAAGATTTAATTTCATCGCCCATGCCACTTATTCTGCTCCCGTGTTTCAGCATGTGGGACTTCCCAGATTTTTCTATTATCCGAATGAACTCTGCTGTTTTTTGTATTTTAGCTCCTAACAAATATGAAATACAACATAGATGTTACAATATTTAAAATAGCACTTACACTTAGGTTCACACTGATTTTGGGCGAGTCAAATCAGTTTTGCAGTGCAATTTGAAGATGCGAGACTGATCAGTTTTTGATGCGATTTCTGTCCTGGTCTTTGTCTCAGGCAGGTCAAGAACACAGCAAAGACTTCCAGAAAACGACTGGAATCGTGTCATCTTAGGACAGATAACCGTTTTACAGTTACCATTCAAGTCTATGGCGCTAGAAATTGCAACGCAAAGCTCTGGCTCCAAACTCGCACACATCGGAATCACACTGCATATATGTGAATGGCCTCCATAGAAAATCATGCAATTTCACTTGTCATGCGATTCCATGCACTCTGAAACGCATCAGTGTGAATCAAGGCTTATAAAGACAAAGCATTTCATATTAGCAGTGTTCTAAAATGCTAAAAATTAGGAAGGCACCCTTCTTCATTCTGTACCCTCTTATACGGAAGCTGTTTATCCCTTGAGAAATAATGTTGTTGTGTAATAGGGTTACTTTCTGTCTTATTTACATTATTCAGGCCTTTTTCATTGTTTGTATCTATTTTCCTTTTGCAGAACATAGAACTCACCATCATAAAAGCAGACTTCGAAATCAGCATTCGGAGAGTTTTCCATTAACATACATTTTGCATATCTACTATAGTAGGTCACTTTTGGAGTTTTGGACCGGACAAGTTCTGTGAATTTCCATGCGTACTGGTATTTCTTCCAATATTTTTCTAGGGAAAAAATAAATAAAAAAAAACAAGGTAAATAAGAAAGCAAATGTTCATGAGGAGAAAAGCAAACAACAATTAACAGTTTGATACAAAATGCCTTTTACAGGCACTGGCCACAACAATGACCACAAGTGTAAGGAGCATTCTTCCCACTGACCATCACACTAATGTATCATGAGTTGTCATTTTTAGCAGGGGTTCCTCGAGACCGGAAAGTTATTTCAATTTTTGGAGAGGAGCAGTCGGTGTTGCTTTTCCAAGTCAGAATTTATAATGCATTGAAGGCAATATTTTACTATAAGACATGCAGTTGTTCCATGCATGCAGGGCACACATACATATATTCACACACATACGAAAATTAAAAGGAACACTTTTTAATCAGAGTATAGCATCAAGTCAATAAAACTCCTGGGACATTGATCTGGTCAGTTAAGTAGCAGACGGGGTTGTTAATCAGATACAGGCAGCATAACGTTCAGGCAGCTGAAACATCGTTCAGCATGACTGGTTTGGTGGTGGATCAGTGATGGTCTGGGAGGCATATCCATTGAGGGACGCACAGACCTCTACAGGCTAGAATGGCACCCTGACTGCCATTAGATATTGGGATGAAATCCTTGGACCCATTGTCAGACCTTACACTGGGTGCACTGGGTCCTGGATTCTTCCTGGTGCACAGCAATGCCCGGCCTCATGTGGCAAGAGTATGCAGCCAGTTCCGGGAGGATGAAAGAATTGACACCTTTGAATGGCCCCCAGGCTCACCTGACCTAAATCCAATAGATCACCTCTGAGATATTATGTTTCGGTCCGTGTGATGCTGCCAGGTTGCACCTCAGTCTGTTCAGGAGCTCAGTGATGCCCTGGCCCAGATCTGGGAAGAAATACCCCAAGACACCATCCGTCTCCTCATTAGGAGCATGCCCCAACGTTGTCAGGCATGCATGCAAGCACCTGGGGGGGCCACACAAATTACTGAGTACCATTTTGAGTTGCTGCAATGAAATTTCAGCAAAATGGACTAGCCTGCTGCATGGTTTTTTCACTTTGATTTTTGGGGTGGCTTTGAGTTCAGCCCTCTGACGGTTGATAAACTTAATTTCCATCAAACGATAAGGCATCCTTTCGTTCCCAACACATTACCCAGTCCATATCAGTATAGATATCCAGCATGATATTTTTCCCCATGGAGATCTGATGTGTTTTCAAAGTGTTCCTTTAATTTTTTAGAGCAGTGTATATAAAACCTATACAAAATCATTATAGCTTTCCTTGAAGGGCGAGACCAAAGAACATGCTTATTTGTATTATACCTGGTAAGCTCTCAAAAGTGTAACTCAGCATGCTTTCTGGGGGAGATGGAGGCCTGTCATCCAGAGGAAACCCTCTGCCTTCATTAGGATGATACACATATATCTGAAAAGAAAACATAAGTGGTCAAAATTATGTCATTAAAAACACACACAAAAAAAAAAAAAAAAAAAAAAAAAAATCAGATATTGAACCAAGCCGTTATACCAAATAGACATTATGTTGCTAAAAATCAAATCTCAAGATCTTTATAATGACATTTGGCACAGACCCATACAGCAATGGCACATCCGCTTTCATAAAGTAATAACTCAAATAACTAATAGTAATAACTCAAGCCTAAAAACATTTTTTTTTAAAGTTTTGGAAAGAGGAAAGAAAATGGGGTGGAACTCCTTTCCTTTTTCACTGTTGCCTAAATACCCAGAGCTGTAATAAAGGGGGGCCGGACTGTGCCTAGTGGGAGTAAACAATGCCCGGAATTACGGTAGGGAGAGAAATAGTGTCCCATTTTTGTTGTCTGGAAGAAATTATACCCCATTGTTGGTGCCAGTGGGAGGAATAGTGCCTAAAAGGCTGGATAAAGGCAGGCAAAGGGTCGCAGTTTGGAGACCACTGATTTAGACACTAAATAGAAACACGTATGGTTAAAAAAAATACAGATCTGAAATTAATAAATTCTGCAGATTTATTATTTTCGGTGCTGGCCCCATTGACTAGAATTGATCTGTATACTGAGGATCTCCAGCCATCTATGGCCCCATTCAAGTCAAGGTCTGAAAGATTTGTCAGAAAAGGCTGTAAGCAACTGAAAAGGTCATAATTCTGGAAGTTAGATAAGCAGATGTGAGCGGGTGGGGGTGCTTTAGCAAAAGCTTTAATCAAAAGGTACTTCCATGTAGATAAAAGTTGGCAACCAGGTGAAGATGAATAAAATTTCTCTATTTCGTTCAAGGTGTACACATGTTCCAAACAGAGCCAACACTAATGCGATTCAGCCCACCCAGGCTTTACTCATAGTTGGAACCATGAGTACGGTCTTCATGGGCTGAAAAGCGTTAATGTCTGTTTGGAACATGTGTACCCCCTTCACGAAATAAGAGAAATTTTATTCATCACCACCTGGTTACCAACTTCAAGGACTTTTGTGTTGTGGGGTGGAGACCAAAAAAGTCAGGCACAGCAAGTGGAAACAGAGTTCATGCCGGCCCCGATTGCATGATTGGGTTGCAGTGCCAATATCTTGCGTGTGTTTTATTTAAAAGGCACTCTCTAAATAGAATGGGGGGGGGGGGGGGGCATACAGCTGTAAACAAATTTTGATGCAAAAAAACAGTTGGTTGTCTCGTTGTGTGTCAAAGAAGAGAAGCACTTACTAAGTTGCCATCACATGATATCCGCAGCACCTCTTTAACCCGTTCTTGAGAATTCTGCTCTTTCAAAAATTCCATGCAAACATCTCCAGTATCAAGAATGCTCACCTATATATAATGAAAAAGAAAGAAAAGAAAGCATATAAACAGTAAATAGAATTATAGATTGCAATACAGTGACAAATCTTCTCCAACAGGTAGTGAAATTTGTATACGGTTAGGGCCATGTCAGATGGGCGATTCTGTCCCCAGTGACACATCCACTTTTGTGTTATTATATTATTAAAAATTACCTTTCCTGTTAAATGAGCAGCTGCTGCAAAATGGCAACCTGGAGGTGTAGAGAATGCCCCTAAAAATGTAATTTCCTGCTTGTGTGATTGGTTTACTGATTTTCACAGAATTCTGAACTAAGATACAAGTCAAATTTTAGGCACCCCCTGCAATAGGAATTTCAGTTTAACACAGTGCACCAGGTGATTATAATGAACCAGATCGTCCCATTTATATTCTGTCTTCAAAGGATGTAGTGGAAATAGCCAGCTATTTCTTCATTCTTCAGAGAAGAAACAGGCATGACTGTGCTACTAATATACACAACATTTGTAGTCGTAGGACTTTTTGTGGATATGGATATAGATTGAGATATATATATATATATATATATATATATATATATCTCACACACACACACACAGACCGGAGTATCATCAAACCTATTTTTTTTTAATTAAGTTTAAAACATTACAAATACTCTCAACTTAACAGCTTACAACATTTATAGATTCCAAGCACAATTCACATGTAGGCTTGACGTGTTTCGGAAATCCTTCTTCAGGAGTACATGTGAAGGAATCAATATGTTACAACCTGCTCTGAATTTTTTTTCAGGAGCATCAAGGAATATAAATAACTTGAACAAGGAGGTGCATCCAAAAAGCCAAGGTGGAACCACTGTCTTTTAGTTGGAGACACCTGGAAGTAGCCAAGAAACAATTAGCACTTGTTCAGACATAATCTTCAATAAAGGTGATTAAACCCTGATGGTGAAGCTACATCACAATATGGAGCAGTCACTGTTATAGCAGAAGTGGTAATCAAAGCTAGTGTGGTTCAAAAGACAATAGGGGCTTCCATGGCCAAATCCATAAGGCCCCTTTCACACTGGGGCGTTTTTCATGCGGTGCAGCGCTAAAAATAGCGCCTGTTCACCGCATGAAAAAATCCTGCCCCTTTAACTCCAGTGTGAAAGCCGGCGGGCTTTCACACTGGAGCGGTGCGCTAGCAGGATGAAAAAAAAAGTCCTGCTAGCAGCATCTTTGGAGCGGGATAGGAGCGGTGTGTTCACCGCTCCTATACCGCTCCTTCCCATTGAAAAGAATGGGAGACCGCGGTAAAACCGCGGCAATACCGCGGCTACGGCGGCCGAAAACCGCGGTGAAAACGACGGTAAAGCAGCGCTAAATATAGCGCTGCTTTACCGTCACCGCGGCTCACCGCCCCGGTGTGAAAGGGGCCTAAGAGGGAGTGAATCTTAAAGCCCTGCAGTATTTACATAGTTCCAGCATACAGCTATTTGTAGCTACACCATTGAGATTTGATCTCCTTATTTTGTAGCTACACCATTGGGGTTTGATCTCCTTATTGAAGATTATGTCTGTACAAGTGATAATTGCTTCTTCTGGGTGCTTATCTGAAAGGCAGCGGTTCCATCTTAGCTTTTTGGATGCACCTCTTTGTGAATTATGTTCATGTTACGAGTTCCAGGTAATTATATTCCTGAAAATATCCAGAGCAGGTTCTAAATGTATTGGATTCCTTCACATGTTCACCTGAAGAAGGATTTCTGAAATGCATCGAGCTTACGTGTGAATTGTGTTTGGGTTCTATACATGTTGTAAACTGCTGTGAGTATTTTAAATATGTTATTGTATAGGTTTTAAATGGAGTTTAATAAAAATTGTTTTGCTTATACTCTTCTTAAATATGTCCTACGACTACAAATGTTATTGTCTATATGACATTTAATGATGCATACATAGCACACACAGTCTGGGCTTTCAATCTCATGACTGTGCCAAGTTTCTTAAAATCCCTGTACATTAATCACCCCAAGGGAATGTTTTATTTTGTTTTTTATTTTTAACAAAAGTTGAATTACTCTTTAACCATCTCTACCACATGAAGGCTGTTTGTATGGCTTAGTGATTTATAAAGATACAAAACATCAACAATGAGCTCATACATACCACTGCATTCTTTGTTTTCTGCCTGATGGGCTTTAGTCTCTCAGAGTTTAGTGGAAGAACGATACTTCTCAAGCTGCAATAACCAGGAACTTGTGGGGGAATTCTACCTTTAAGGTGCTGGTTTTCTTCTGCTTTACGCTGGCCAGCAGCTGGAAGTTTACCCAGTCCTTTCTGTACATTCTCGGAGGAGGAGTCAGTGGCCTTCTTCACTTTAACATCACTCCAGTTGTATTGTGGAGCATCTGGTTTCATGGCAGGTTGGCAGTAGTAATTAGCACCTGAATTATTGATGCCGTTTATCTCCTGAGGTTTGTTTATCTGGCCTAAAGAAAAAAAAGAAAAAGAAAAAAAAAAGTGGCATCAGTGTGGGCCTCACCTGCAAGGGATGGACAAAGCACTTACATTTACCCGATCCTCTGCTCCCTCAGCAATACAGAACTCTCCTACACTCTGAGGCAGTGGACTGTCCCTTGGCATCCTCATGTCCAATGCAGGGCTATGGTACTTGCATTGGTCTTGATGATGTCAGAAGGATCCAAGCACAGACATGCAGGGGAGAAAAGGCTGCAGGAACCAGTTTAGCAGTGCAGAGGAGCCTGTAGCAGCAAAGGATCTTGTAAGTAAAGCAGAAGTACCTGATCCCCCTAGACAAACCAGCAGTTAACCCTTGCAAGGTAAAAAAAAATAAAATAAAAAAAATAAAAAAAAAATAAAGTTTGCTTTTCCAGAAGTTCAGCTTTAATTGATCCTAATAAATATGAGGATACAAAATTATAGGAGGAGAACGACATTTCAGACATATAAATACTGCAATACTCAACCTCGTATAAAAATTTCACACACCGTTTAATTTACATTATCCCTCCTATTTCTTTATATGGATAATTGGTAATGGCACCAATTATTTTAATAAAAAAAAAAAAAAAAAAAAAAAAAATACATATAAAGTAACTTTTTCCTAATTGATATATAGCTGTCATGTGACCCAGATCTTTCCCAGCCTGTCTGCAGGGAAACAAGCAGCTTCTAGTTCCTGCTGCTGGTCACATGTTTAAAAAAATAAAAATAAAAAAATAAAAAAACACCCAGCCCTTGGAATACAGAGTAAAAATCAATATCAATAACAGTTCTAAAATTGTCATACAAATTTATATATATATATATATATATATTTTTTTTTTAACAGGGCTTGACAAATTTGCTTGGAATGTAGGAGCCAGCTAAAAAAGTTAGGAGCCAGTTTTTTTTTTTAACTGCTTGAGATCCGCGCTGTAGCCGTCGTTCTGCTTTGCCGGGACCACGTCCTATGATGTTGTCCCCTGTACGAGCGGCCTGCGCGCCCCCTGTTTTGTGATCAGCGAGTCTGAGACTCGCTGGATCACCGATCCGAGTAAGGGGTCGATCCCGACCCCTTACCACGTGATCAGCTGTCAGCCAATGACAGCTGGTAACGTGATGTCAACACAGCCGGTAATCGGCTATTTTTTTTTCCTCGCCCTGACAGCACGAGGAGAAAAAAAGCCGATCAATAACGACCGACAATGGTTAATTTTTATATTGAAAAAAACTATCTTAAAATGTACACAGACGACTACAACCAAAGCATACATACACATAATAAACATTATATATATATATATATATAGTTTAATATATATATATATATATATATATATAAAAATAAATGTGTGTGTATTTTGGTTCTATTCGCCTGTTTAAATGGAGGCAGCAGGCAGGGCTCCATTAGCATTGCTGGATGTCATACCAACGGCCACCACTAGATGGCGCCAAGATCTTATAAGGAAGCATAGGCTTGCAGAAGGCCGCAAAGCCGCGGCCTCGATTACCGGCCAGCGCGGCCCGACGCAATCGCGGGCCGAGGAGGGGGGGGTCCACACCGAGACAGGATACCCCAGATGGGCTGCTCCGGGCGCCAGGTCACTAATTCTAGTCGCCATGGCGCCCTGGCGCCTGGGGATTGTCGAGCCCTGTTTTAATATATTTGAAATCAAATCTTTTTTTTGCCAATAACATTGTGTGGGTTGATTTCTGCCAGTTCCAAGCTGTGTTACGCCCCTCCATCCTGTCTTAGAATGAGGGAGGTGCAGCCATCATTAATCTATATGTAATATCCCACCCACATTGTGTCTAGCTGGTTAGCGGGCATGGAGGGAGGGAGTAGGCAGACATTTACGACTATGTATACGGTCACATGTGTGATTCTATAGTCTCATGGACTGCTCAGATGCGATAGGGAGGAAATGCTGAGCATAGAAACTCGCAAAGCATGTGCAGAGCTGTCAACATTGCTTTGCAAAATCCCCATCTGCATTGGGGACATGAACCGAATGTGGAGATAGAGAAAAGCAAAATGAACCATTTTTTTTTGCAGAATGGGGAACACAAATCTCATAATGACTGAATAAATATAAACAGCATATAATACACCATTTATTGATAGATTTTTTTTTATGATGTGGGTTTAGTGACACTTTAAAACCTACCGTTTAGTTGCATCGCTCCAAACCATTGCTGTACAGTTTCAGTCTGGCACCTCTCATCAGACCTTGCAGCAGTTGGCTTTGGAAGACAGAAATATTCAGATCTGGAGCCAAAACACAAAAATAATGTTAGAACCTCAAGTGACAACTTGATATCAGGATGCAAAAGGTAGTCACATTTAAAAGGGTAATGTAGCACAGTCTATATTATTATGTCCCTTTCCTTTGTTGCTATAAAAAAAAGCATTTTTTTTTTCTAAAGATCCGACTTTACTTGAATGTGACATCAAAGCTTAATGCAGTTCCCTTGGGTTTTGCACACACAAAGGGCACAAGGTATGCGTCATTTCTTAGATATTGGCTTTGCATTGAGCTGAAAGAGAACCAGTCACCAATGGGCATATGCAATTTGAATTCCCACTTAGCTGCACAACCAAGCTATTTTCAGAATTCCATGAAAGAAAGCTAAAGACTGTAAACAGAGGTTTTACTCTCCTTAAGCACCCTGCACAATTTACCCTTCTCTGTTGGAACCTTAGGGAGCACCCACACTGGGCACGGCTGAACAGAACCACCATGCCCAAGCTTGATTATCCCCCCCCCCCCCCCGCTGGTCTGCACTCACACTGGACAATAGGTGTTTTCATCCAAACTTATATCACCTCTGCCAATCAGACCACAGTGATCCCTACTTCTGTGACCAGTGATCTATGGAGAGATCTTTGCTCATGCATGGTTTGCGCTTAGACTGAAGCGAACCGAACCTCTTTCATGTGGTCCCAGGCACGGTATGCTAAACCAATTCTGGTTCACTTGTGCACTCACATTACATAAACTGGACCATGGTGATGAACTGTGCTCAGGCAGGGTTAAAACTGCAAGTCTGAGTGCACCCTTAATCCTGGTTCACACCAGTGCGGCTTTGAAATTGCACTATTTAAGCACGATTTCAAAGCCACAGAGCAGTGGGATTTGCACCTCCGATTTCATTGCAGCTTCGGACTTTGTTTTAACATAAGTCTATGCAAGTTGCAATGAAATCAGAAAAAATAAGGGCAGCAACCTTTTTCTTAGTCGCGGCAATTTGAACAGTTTTATTGCTGGCAATAGGGCGAGACTTGTCATGCGATTTGGAAGATAGTTTGCACCGGCGTGGAGGGGGGCTTAGGCCCCTTTCACACAGGGTGGATTATTTTCCGATTAGCAGAGGGAGGGGGGGGGCAAATAATAATTGAATTTAGGCCCCTTTCACACTCCCCCACTGTAATATTGGCTGGGTAATGCAGAGTATATTTGCCGATTCACATTGTAAACAGTGGCCAGGTGTACCAAGATGGCCGCCGCTCTGTGAGCTGATCCCTTACTAATCGAAGCAGAGCGGGAAGATCGCACATTAGTCTGTCTGCTCTGCATAAATTGAGCAGACACTCTACTCTGCTGTGTGGGCGGCTGGGGAGTATATGGACTCTGCTGTCTATTTACACTCCACTAACTCTGATCCGTTCCACCTATACGAGTCCTCTGCCTTTTTTTTTTTTTTTTCAAGTGGGTCTGTTAAGACCCAGGAGGTATGTCGGTGTGTAAACCACCTGTCTATATGGATGTATATACCTGATCAGGTCTGGCTGAAAACATGACAGGTGGACTTGACTGACATGCCTGTCTGAAAGGGGTCTTACAGCCCAACACTAGACTGACATTTGTGCTCTGATAAAGGTGATAATACAACTAAAAAAGGACAGCACCAACACCCAGACAGGTAAAGTTGCACTAATATTAAAAAAATAAATAGAAGAATGGCAAAGAGAAAAAAAAAAGGGGGGGGGGGGGGATCAAGTCTGCCATATAGTATATAACCAAGCTGGGCTGTGTGCATCTATAGACACACAAACAACGTGGTTCGGCTTTGCCCCCTCCTTACAGGATTTGACTGACAGCAGCAGGAGCTAATGGTTCCTGCCGAGTCTCCTGTGAGAAGAAGGAGAGAAGACCTGCTGCAGCCGGGCACAGTGCTCGATTGAGATTGGGCTTAAGTATTTAAAGTGATATTAAACCCAAAAGTAAACATATTGCAGCTTAGCAATTCTTAGATGTGATGACTGCATCAGTTTTCTTTTTTAGGCTGTCCTTTATTTTTATCTGGTGATCGAGCCAGTAAGTTTGTTTTCCAACAAAAAAAACATGGTGTTTACAATAATCAGCTTTAATTTAAGTAAAACCTTTATCCCAAAAGGAACAAAACTGTTTGCTGTAACTGATTATAAAGTATTAGCTGGAGTTTGGCTTCAATTTGTTAGTTTATCTATATCTGCTAGCCCATCTAACACTCTCCTCCCTCCCAGACTGACAATGTTGCCGTCCAAGTGTGTCCCCTGTGATCCTTCAAGAGGTGAGAGGCACAGACACATGAAGGTTTTTTTACCCTAATACGGAGTATGCATTAAAGTGGAGTTAAAGCTTCGTGTTTTTTTTTTTTTTTTTTTTTTTTTTTAAAATAACAAACAAGTAAAGGCCCATACACACGATCAGACTTTTTGACAACAAACATGCAAATGAGCTGTTTTAAGGCAACATCCAACCGTGTGTACACTCCATCGGACAAACTTTTTCAGTTTTCATCTGACCTTTGTTGGCTGTGCGAACGGACAAACTTTCTGGCAACAAAAGTCTGATGGAGCAAAGTCCGATCGTGTGTACAGAAAACCATCGGACTTTTGTTCAGGCAAACACACTGCATTTGTTAACTGCTTCTGGGATGTCGGTAACTTTTGACCACAGCAGATCGCAGAACAGTGCGATTGTGATGCAGGAAACGCACAGGATTTGTTGCATTTTTCTGCACTGCATCAGTGTGAATCAGGGCTAAATGCATATTTCTAGATATGCAGTCATCACCCTATCACCATATCCAAAATACAATAAGTAGCTCTACACACAGTTTGTTACATTTCGACCATGTAAAACAGTGTAGCATTCTACTTATTGATCATTATATATGATATATATATCTCTATATAAGTTGCAAACAGGAAAAGCACATACACAAACGCTTTTGTAGATATAGATATGTTAATACGTAACTTAGGCTTTTCCTACAGGAGAACTGCCTATACTTTACTAAGTCCACAACCTTCAGAATAGACATGTGCAATTTGTTTCGTTTTTAACGAATCGTTTTTAAATTTTAACGAATAACGAATCGTTCGAATCCGAAAATAACGAAAATCCGAAAAAAACAAACTAGAAACTACGAATGAAAAAAATCCGAAAATCGAAAACAGGAACAACGAAAATGAAAATGAACGAAAAAATTCGTAACTTTTTTTTTTGTTGAATTGGTAATTTGTGTCCCTTACAATGGTGCTGCTTAACGTGCGTCGAAAAGATTGAACGGAAAAATTTGTAACTTTTTTTTCCCCGATTCGTAATTTTCCGTGTCTCTTACAATGGCGTTGCTTAACGTGCTTCGAATGGATTGAACGAAAAAATTCGTACATTCGTAACTTTTTTTTCGATTTGTAATTTTCCGTGTCTCTTAAAATGTAATAATAGCATACACATTACATAAAATTATGAATTATGCTCCGATTACGAATAACTACGAATGCGTCCGAATTTCAAATAAACGAATGAACAAAATTAAACTAACAGAAAAACGAATCAACGAAAAAATAACTCTTACGAATCGCTACGAATACGAACACCGACTTACGAATCAACGGAAACGAAAAAAACGAAAATAAACAAAATTTTTTTTGTGGTGCACATGTCTACTTCAGAATACATGAGATTTCAAATGTCCACATGTTCCGCCAACCTATCCAGCCATCATCCACTTAGGACATTCGTTTCTCCCAATGCCCATAAAATATCAGTTTCACCATGCATCTTACTGAATTTCCCACTGGTTTCTAAACTCCAGTATATACATTGTGCCATAAGAAAAGTCTGAACTGAAATGCCGATACTTGGCACAGCGTCACTACTGGCAAGGGTGAATCCTACCAGTGGTACACCATTCACACATTGCCACGCGCGAACAACAATCATAAATGAACTAAACGCCAGCAGAATTGTATGTGCATTGGCTTCCTGGTCCCTAGGATTTATCCAGCTCAAGCTAATGACCATAACTTAAAAATACGAATATTCAAAAATAAATACAAATATTGACCTTACCCATATAGTATATAACCATCTACATCAATCTTGCAAGTAGACATCAAAACTAATGGCGATTTTTGCCTATGTCCTGGATTTTATAATGACACACAACCTACTGATATAACAGAATCATTATCACCTTACCCCTGGGCTTTAGCAGCCATCTGTAGAGGACAGCACCTTCCCCAGAGGATAATTAGCAGATAACTGAAACCAGCTCATATATAGATTTGTGCTTCAAGTATGTTACGGCTGCACAAATTAATGAACTTGTTTAAAAATTTAAAGTCTTAACTTTACCTACAGTATAGCTGATGCATTTTAACCCAATGGCATCATACAGCGCTGCTGTTAAAAAACATGTCCATCAGGGTTGAGGGGATGTTTGATTTTGATGTATTTTGTAAACAAAATAAATATCTTAATAAAGAAAGTTTAAAAAATTTAAATAAAATAAAACATGTCTATCAGGCAAAGAATAGGTACTCTTGAGCATTCAGATGCACACACCTTACACCAGTAAATATTCTGCTCTAGTAATATGTATTTTACTTACGGTGTTTTCTCTTTCACTGGTGGCGAGGTGTGTCTGTCCAAGGATCCATGCTTTGCATTGTCTGAGAACATCTGAGGAATATCTCCATAGCTGTTTCCGGGAGATGACGCAGAGGTCCTGTAACCTGTCAGTGGACCAGGTTTGCCCAGATTTTCCACAGAGTGACACCCATCGGTGAAGCTGCCTGGTTTACTACGATTCTGGCTGTGGGAGGTACCTGTTCGATCAGAGGAGTGGGCTCTGCGGAGGTAGCGAGAGTGTGGCCTATCTTCAACAGTTTTTCTACCCCTTCCCTCAGAGAGATCATATTCCTCCCTCTGGCGGTTATGGAAGCTCCCTCCATCTCCGGTCAAAGCATTACTTGATTCCCTGTCCTTAAACTGGAAGATGTTTATTTTGTTTGGGAGTGAAGGGCCAGATAAAATCCTCTTCTCTGGTAGGCGTCCGCTAACACTTACCCCAGAGGAACCAGTAAAGCCTGTAGAAATTGTAGCATGGCCACTATCGATGGAATCTTCAACTGCTGCCATATCAGTACGTGTGGAAGGAGAATACCCTATCATGAATGGGTGGTCCAGCACAGAAGACAGACTTAGTCTATCTGCAGGATTTTTTCGTAACAACTGAAAAACTAAGTCCTTTGCCTCTCTTGACATAAAACTGGGCATTTCATATTCTGCCAAAACTACTTTATTTAAAGTGTTCTTTACAGTGTCTGTGTCAAAAGGTGGTCGACCCACAAGGAAAGTGTACAACATGCAGCCCAAGGACCAGACATCAGATTCCAGGCCATGAGCGCTCCTGGTAGCAATTTCCGGGGCGATGTAGTTAGGTGTGCCACACATTGTAAAGTGTTTCTCATTTGGCAACTTCAGCTGGGCAGCTAATCCAAAATCTGCGATCTTGATGTTCATGTCACTGGAGAGTAGAAGATTAGAAAGGGTGAGGTCTCGGTGTAGGATGCCATGGGAATGAAGGTACAGCATTCCTTTCACTATCTGCTCCATGAAATGCCGAGCTGTGAATAAAAAAACAAAAAAAAAAGGAAGGAGGATTTAAAACACCTTTGATCCAATTTGTATAGGAAATAATTCAACAGCAGAATTAATAACATTACTCTTACTATAAACCAGAAATATACAACAGAAATAACATTCAAATAATTGCCCCACTCTAATTGTGCACTTTTAACAAGGACCTATCACAGCTTCAGGTGTTATGGCCCTACAGGTATCATAAATGCATGTCAAAAAGCTATAAGTTGACTTAAAGTGGTTGTTAAACCACTCTGACCCTTTTTATACTATCTGCTAGGTCTCCTAGAGCTGTGTGCCCATGTGTGAGTTTTATAGAAAAAAAAAAAATGGTGTCTATACCAGATTTCAGAGCGTCTCCCGGAACTCAGGTGTCCGCACTGGGAGAAGCCGAGAATCCCCCGCCAATGTCATCCGGGGGGGGAGGAGGAGAGAGGCGAACTGAAATCAGGTATAGATGGCTTTTTTTTTTTTTTTAATCCCACACACAGGTGCACACAGCATAAGGCTATATTTCCACTATTGCGATCCCAAAGTCACAGTGCAGCTTTGATCCAACTTTACAATCTCTGGATCAAAGTTGCATCAAAGTAGTGCAGGAACCTTTTCAAAGTTGCATAGATTGGAACAGGTGCCATTGAAATCAATGGGCTGTGACTTGTCATGCGACTTTGTGTGTCCAATGACAAGTCGCACTAGTGGAAACGGAGCCTTAGGAGACAGAGCGGATAGAATAAAAATGTAGATGTTATTCCAGCAGCAGGAGGGGATGGGTGGGCACTGTCACAAGCTGACAGGTACAGAGGGGAGGGGGGAAGAGGAGGACAGAGCAGAGCAGACAGGATAGCTGCGGATAAGAGAGGCATGTAAACTGGCCACGGTGTCAAGGCTCAGCAGCCATGATAAACTGTGGTCAGTTTACAGGGGGAGGGTTAACTGGCAGGATCAGCCATGTTTTTTAGGCGATACAGGGGGCCAAATTACACATCACAGGCCTTGTGCTGTATAACATGCTTTAAAGGAACAGGATCCATTTTTTTATTTTTTTTATGGTAAACGCTTTGAGGCATAAGCGGACTTTAACTCACCTTCATTTTCCGTAAAGGGTTTCTTCCGATTTTTTAAAAACCTGTTCATCTCTCCATTGTGGCACATTTCAAGTATCAGATAGACGTAGTTGCTGTCTTCAAAATAATTATAAAGCTATTGCAAAAGAAAAAAAAAAGAAAAACAAAACCGGCATCACACATTTTTCTCCAGTATATCACTTTAAAATATTGTTTAAAATGAAACCTACCTCCAAAATAGATGGGTGCTTTAGCTGGCAATGGATCTCTACCTCATTACGCACTCTTTGGACCATGCCAACCCTCTGCATGGCCTTTTTATCAATCTACAATGATAAAAAGGAAAACAAATATTCTGGACCAGGACAAACAAAAATGTTCAACATGCTAAAAACTATTCACACTAGCCCTGCCTAGGCAACGCAATGTCCTATTGTTGCAGTGTGCATTGACAAAAAAAAGTAGGACAGGCTGCATTTGTATGCAGCACAGCGTGGTGTTCTGCTGTACACCAAGTTACAATACACATTTTAAAACATTTCAAGAAAATAAAAAAAGTGCAATGTTTTGTAACATTGCAATCACAAAACCTTAACACATTATACAGGGCATGATGCGCATCCCATCCGTGTGAATGGGACCTTTAAAAGGTGAGACTTACCATTTTGATAGCTACTTCGATGCCTGTATGTTTGGACTGTGCCTTGTACACACAGGCAAATGAGCCTTTTCCGAGGAGGTTGAGGACCTTGAAGTCCTGGAAGGTGGGGAAAAAAAAAAAAAAAAAAAAAAAAAAAAAAAAAATGGGAGCTGTCAGCATTTCACAGATCCAGCACATAAGCCATACATACAACAGACACAGACAGATCCTACACAATCATACGTACACAGAAATCTTGAACATAGTCATACATATGCAGACAGACCCTGCACAGCTTTTGAACAAAGTCACACACAGATCTTGAACACAGTCGTACATAATATACATGCAGATAGAACCTGTACATACATTAATGTACAGATCTTGAATATAATACATACACAGAGAGATCCTGAACACACACACATAATATATATATATATATATATATATATATATATATACATACATACACACACACACACACACACACACACACACACCTTCCTGAAGTCAGTCAGATCCTGCACACAGTCGCATATAAAAACACACAGATCCTGAACTACGTTCAGGATCTGTGTGTGCAGGTGTATATGACCATCATATATAAACACACACAGGCAGATCCTGATCATAGTCAGTCATACATACACAGACAGATCCTGAACATACTATATACAGATGTATGCCTCCCTGCACACATACATAGAACCTGTGTGTATATATAGATCTGTATACACAGGGTAGAAGGCAATGGAACAGATACCTCTATGGCGTTCTCCACCTGCAGTAGCGGTGTACAGGTGTCCCCCATCTCCTGCTCATGGCCCCCATCAGATGAGGAGTCTTTGGGGACCAGGTTAGGGAAGAGGAAGGTGAGGACTTTCTCCAGCATGATGTTAGCAGTGACAGCACACTGAGGACCCTGGCATGATGATGACAGCAGCTACACTCAGATCCAGCCCGGTTCACTTCCCGCTGTCCTAACTGACAGCAACCATCCGTACATGACAACCATCCGTACATGACAACCATCCGTACATGACAACACAACATGGCTGGAGGCGGGGGTAACCATCTCCCGGAGCGGGCTCCCCAGGGACAGGAGGGGATTGTCGCCCCCTCCTGCAGACACAAAGGGAAGGTGTGATCTCCCTCTACACACCTCTATAGTCCCCCCGATGCTGCTCGCCATGTTTCCTCTGGGCGGCCCGGCTCATCATCGCAGAAATAGACGGTGTGGGCGCTCGGAGACTCCCGAGGTAGCGGACAGGAAGGTCGCTACGAGCTGGCGGTAACGGTGGATGGAGCCGCGAGAGCCCGCTTCCATTACCGCGGGGCCGCTTGGTTGTTTTTCGAAAATTCCGCCCGTTACAGTCACGTGATCCAAGCGGCGTACGTACACAGCGTAAGAGCGTCAGCACAAACCTCCGGAGTCCGTGTCGCCTGTACTGAGTGTTGGTGTTTCAATAAAGCTTTGTTTGTTGTGAGTGCTTGGTTTTGGTTAGCAGAAGTAGCGATTTGCCAGCCGATACATGGCGGCTGAAGGATACTTGGAGAGGATAGCGGTGTCATGGGTAATAATCAGGCGAGGGGTCCCAGCATACTGCTACTGGGTTATACACTGATTGTATTCTAATGACGGAGGTCATTCTCATTGCAGTCTATGGGGTCCAAATCTGACTGAAAAGTAGCGCCTGTAGCTTTAGGGGCATCAGACATGGAGCTCCAGACAGTTCCCTGAGCACTTCCGGGACGTTTTATGACCAGGGCATTATATGCTATAAGGCACTGCGCTACTTTACCTGGAAATTGCACGGTCATGCAACGCTGTACCCAAATTAAATTTAGATAATTTTTTCACACAAAAAGTGTTTTTCTTTGGTGGTATTTGATAACCACTGGGTGTATTATTATATAGGCGGAAAAAGACATAAAAAAAATAACAATATTTTCTACTTTCTGGCACAAAACATATCCAATAATATATATATATATATATATATATATATATATATATATATATATATATATATATTTAATTTAGATTTAAAATGTAAATTTAGGCCAAAATGTATTCTGCTACATGCACCAAACTGCATGCTTGTGGACATCATACTATTGGGGACACTAATATAGATCTGATCATGATCAAGATACTAATCTGTACAGACAGACACTATACTAGTAATGGTGGTGATAGGTGTGGCAGACAATCTGACACTGCAATAATGTCATTACCAGAAATTATGGCCTTTATAGGCACAGAAACACAAATGTATAAAAAAATACAAACCAACTTTATTAAAGTGGAAGTAAACCCTTCCACATGACTTTGGCCTACAGGTAAGCCTAGATTAAGGCTTACCTGTAGGTCCAATAAATATCTCCTAAACCTACATGGTTTAGGAGATATTTAGCGATGAAAAGGCATCGCTGTCTACGGCGCATGCGCCATAGACAGCGGCGCGCAGGCGCACTGAGGACGCACTGAGTATGCCGCTCTCACGGCAATATGCCGATCTCGTGCGCATGCGCGGGAGTGACGTCATCGCCGCTCCAGCGAATGATAGCGCTGGAGCGGTGAGACCCGGAAGTCACTCCGGCACTGCATGGCGGCGAAGAAGATTGAAGATAAGGACCGCTTCGGGGGCTTCGTTTTCAGGTAAGTTTTTCATAATGAGCTAGTATGCTATGCATACTAGCTCATTATGCCTTTGCCTTGCAGGGTGTCTTTTTTTTTTTTTACAGAGGCTTTACTTCCTCTTTAATACATGATTAAAGGAGAAGTATAGCCAAAGCTCGTTTGGCTGGGCTTCTCCTATGGGTCACAGGAGTGGGGTTTGTATTGCACTCCTGTGACCCTTTTTCAGCAGAGAGCAGACTGAAATTATTATTATTATTATACACGATTTATATAGCGCCAGCAGTTTACGCAGCGCTTTACAATGTATAGGGGGACAAGACAATTACAGTACAGTTCAATACAAAAGGTACAGGAGGGCCCTGCTCGTAGAGCTTACATTCTAAAGGGAGGGTGTGGTTGTACAAAAGGTAATAGCTGCACAGAATGATTTGATGGGGGTGGCTCGGGGACAGTTGTTGATAGGTTTAGGCTGGGATAGGCTTCCCTGAATAAATGAGTTTTCAGGGATCTACTAAAGGTGGACAGGGTAGGGGCTGATCGGACAGACTGGGGCAGGGAGTTCCAGAGGATGGGAGAGGCTCTGGAGAAGTCTTGGAAACAAGCAAGCATGAGAGGAGGTAACAAGGGAGCTAGAAAGCAGGAGGTCCTGGGAGGAGCAGATTTGGGCGATATCTGCAGATGAGGGCGATGTTGTGGATGGCTTTGTATGTTATGGTTAGCATTTTGAATTTTATACGGTGGGGTGGGGAAGCCAGTGAAGGGATTGGCAAAGAGGGGCGGCAGTCACAGATCGATTAGTGAGGTGTATAGGTGAAATCCGCTCTCTACTGATGTTACATAGTAAGTAGGGTTGAATAAAGACACCAGTCCATCCAGTTAAACCTGAGTGAGTGTGGGTGCGTGTCTACAACTGTCCCCATCCCTGTACATTGCACACTCACATTGGTCCCTAACCTCAAAGAGCCCACAATGCAAGGTCCTCATTCATATACTAGGGCCAATTTTGGACAGAAGCCAATTAACTTCCCAGCATGTCTTTGTAGTGTGGGAGGAAACCCACGCAGGCACAGGGAGAACATGCAAACTCCAGGCAGGTAGTGTCGTGGTTGGGATTTGAACCAGTGACCCTTTTTACTGCTAGGTGAGAGTGCTACCCACTAGACCACTGATGTCACTGATATAAGGCTACTTTCACACTGGGGTGGGCTGCTTTTAACTAGTTATAGTGGTGCTTTTCGGCCGCTAGCAGGGCGCTTTTAACCCTCGCTAGCAGCCGAAGAAAGGGTTAAAAGCGCCCATGTTGGAGTGCGCATGCGCGGGGCTCGCAAAATGGCCGCGACTGCCTAGAGCTCCGCCGCCTCACGGAATACCGGCACCCCTAGCGTCCCGCTCGGTGCTCGAAACGCCACCAAATCGTCAGGCCCCACTCACAACACCCCAGGGCATAATACCGGATGATCGGGGGAACATTCAAGAAAAAACTGCGGCCGTTATTCGACTCGTCAGGAGTGAGGGAAGACTCCAAGATGGCCGCCACAGCACAGCTCTTAACAGAGGATCTCCGCTCCACAGGCCTGGAGGACTACAGGTCAGAGCCACTCCACATCCCTGTCCCCACAACCCCAGATAGACATGGGGGACCCCCCCAAGCCATCACCCCCTCCCCAGCATCCACTGCATCTCTTCTGGAGAGATCATTCTCCAATTATGCCTCTTCCCCTCTAGAGCCTCACTCAGCAGCCCATGCAGGCTTCCCCTCACAGAGTGCATCACACAGAGATCCTATAATCCACATGGATGCTCTGTATCACAAGTTCTCTGAGCTATTGGAAAGAGGCTTAACCCAAACGGCAATTAAAATAACAGGGGAATTGAAAGCTGATTTCATCAACCTGGGAACACGGATCGACGCGATCGAACACAAAATGGAGGAAACAATCGCCATCACCAATCAGAACTCAAAGCACATTTACACCGTTCAAGAACAACTTGACCTGGCCATGGCTCGCATAGATGACCTTGAGAATAGGTCGCGGAGATACAACATCAGAATCCGCGGACTTCCAGAGACCGTAACTAACGTTCCGGACGCAGTTCAGGACCTCATCAAGCAGCTTATACCCGACGTTTCTGCCCCCCACTTGGAATTGGACAGGGCTCACAGAGCCCTCGGACCCCCCAGAAAAGATGGCACCCCGAGGGATGTGATTGTCAAACCCCACCACTACTCTATCAAAGCAGCTATGAGTAAGCACTAGTTGTGGTGCGAAACGCGTCAGCTCTGTACCCCCCTTTTTTGCCGTGTATGGATTGCAGTGTTTTTTGCTTTTAAATAAACTTTTTGGATTTTATTTTCTCGGTGTGCGGCTGTCCGGAGTTCTTCCTTTTTTGATTTCCAATCATTGTGCTATTAGCCAGCACCTGGGGCTCCCACACAGGAGCAGGAGCATTCGCTTGGGAAGGAGAGTCTTGGAGCGGTGGTTGTTTGTTTCTCAACTACTCTATCAAAGAGGAAGTAATGAAACGAGCCAGATCCGCGCAAAATGTGCTCTGCCGAGGTCACCAAGTACAGATCTTTGCGGACCTCTCCCCCTCCACGATCCAAAGAAGAAGATCATTAAAACCCCTCCTCCAGGCCCTCTCACTGAAAGATATCAAGTATAGATGGGCCTTCCCCTTCGCGGTTAAGTTTTCAACTAATGGAAGACACTACGCCTTTTCAACCTTTCCAGAAGGAGAGAAACTACTTCTACACCTGAAAATTATCACCCACGAAGCAGAGATGGATACCTCCAACGCCGGCCACAATCCCAACAAGAGACCGACGCCCACCAGCCCGCAATCCCCATTGTGGGTGACAGGAAAAGCCAAGAAGGTCAAAGAGGCTCCCACTTGAAACAGGTCATCTGCTGATCTGCCTCCTCTTTTCTTCAGGGTTTTTTCTTTCGGCATCCTGGACAGGACCGGAGGAAAGCTCCCCCTCTTTCAGGGGGTCGATCTCTTCTCTAATCCGGAACCTTTATCATTTCTGGAACATTATTCTATATACACTTGACGGTTAACTGTTTCAATTAACATTTACTAGCTAGATCTCATTGTCAGGCTGTTTAACCTTCTCCCCCACCCTCTGCATAAGCAGTTCTTCCATGTTAGTTCCTAACTGCCGCTCCCAATGGACACTGCTCTGCAAATGGGATGGGGTTGAACAGCCTCAAGGGTCAGGCTCCTATGTGGGCTTGGTCCCCTCCCCTTTTTTTTTTTATTTTTTTATTTATTTATTTATTTATGTTTTTTGGCTCTATCTTTTCGGTCTAGCTATATTTAAAACTGAGCTACCGATTCTCTATAAAATTTTTATGTTGGGGTTTTTTTTTTTCCCCCTATTAGGGTGCCCGGTTCCGTGAGGACACCCTTGCGTACCTCCCCTACCCCTAGACTCCATTTGGTGTCTGAGGGCTGGGATATCTGAACCTGTATGGTTCAGATACCTATTGTATGTTCTACAAGGGACTCGGAGGGCTTCTCCTCCTCCGAACCCCTCTTTCCTTTTTATGGAGAACTTTTCTCTTCTATTCTGTCTCCCCCCCCTCCTCCCTCTCAAATGTTTACACCTGAGTTGATGTGCCTAACGCTATTTTTTTTTATAGGAATGATCAGACAAAATGAAAGCTTGCACGGCCAACCCTATACTACACGGTGTGAGGCTTCCCTCGATGATGTCCCGACCTTCAATCTCCACTGGGTAAGTGTGGGCTA
Organism: Lithobates sylvaticus; assembly: GCA_028564925.1. Classification (NCBI taxonomy): domain Eukaryota; kingdom Metazoa; phylum Chordata; class Amphibia; order Anura; family Ranidae; genus Lithobates; species Lithobates sylvaticus. The sequence goes on along the minus strand of CM053026.1, from coordinate 567,390,449 downwards.
CCACAGATGCATCGATCTCCCCCTGTTCCATGGCTGATAGTCCTGCGACTAGGCTTCAGGTGGCCTCCCACAATGTCCAAGGCCTAAATTCCCCAACCAAACGGAGGAAAGTTCTAGATTATTACAAATCCCTTAAATTAGACATCCTCCTGTTACAAGAAACGCATTTCCCCTCCCGGTATAGCCCTAAATTCCTCCACTCACACTTCTCTCAATTTTATTTAGCAAGCGCAGGTAATAAAACTAAAGGAGTCGCAATAGTGTTCGCCAAGACCTGCAAATTTACCAAAATCTCGGACATGGTGGACCCCGACGGAAGGTTTCTTCTGGTGAAGGGCATGGTTGGGGAACACCTCTATTCCCTGGTCTCCTACTATGCTCCGAACAAAGGGCAAGCCAAATTCTTTGATTCCCTGTTACACACCATTACCCCTCATTTAGAAGGTACGGTCATCGTAGGAGGTGACTCCAATGTGGCCTTCGATCAGAGCCTAGACAAGTCCAATCCCCTAAAATCCCGTCTAACGCGTCCTACTAAAGAAAGTCTTAGAATAGCTAAATTGCTACACACATATAGCCTAGCTGATGTATGGAGGGAACTCAACCCCTCAAAAAGGGACTTCACCCACTTCTCCCCACCTCACCAGTCTTACGCAAGGATTGACCATATCCTAACCCCTGCCTCTCTCCTACCTCATATCTCTAAAGCATACATCAAAGACACAGTTGTTTCCGATCATTCCCTAGTAATAGTGAAAATCCTTGCGAAGACCATAGGAGGCCCCACCAGACATTGGAGACTTAATGAGTCTTTGCTTTCAGATCCTACAACGGTTTTAGAAATTGAAAAGGCCTTACAGGAATACTTTATTCTCAATACATCGGATGATATTTCTCCAGAAACACTTTGGGCAGCGCACAAAGCTTTCATTAGGGGCAAGATCATCCAGGTCGCCTCACGCATCAAACGTGAAAGACTGGCAGAAGTCTCTAAGCTAGACAAGGATTACTCCTCCCTTAAGGCTTTACACAAAAGAGATCCCACCAAAGTCCCTACAGCCCTTCTTGACAAGACCAGACTGGAACTCAACCTAGCCCTGACCACCAAAGCAGAAAAATCTATACGCTGGTCTGGTCATAAATTCTACACTGAGGCAAACAAAATAGGCCCTCTTTTAGCCTCTAGACTTTCTCCTAGGATCAGACTCCACACGTTGCCCAAACTCAGAATTTCGGGACAACCACCCACGACGAATCCTACAAAGGTCCTTGATGCTTTTCAGGGCTTTTACTCCTCACTGTATAGCAGTCCAACTACTCCCACCGATAAACTCATCCCTCAATTCTTGGAGGGTCTTCCAATACCTTTTCTATCCGATATCCATAAACAAAAGATGGAAACACCCGTAACGGTGGAAGAGGTATTGGGGGTCATTAAGGATCTCAATAAGGGTTCAGCCCCTGGTCCTGATGGTTTATCAATACCATATTATAAAGCATTCTCGAATACCCTGGCACCACACTTAACTCGCTTTTGCAACTTTAAGACCAATGGTGACCCCCTAGATCCCCATCTCAATATGGCTTTCATCACTGTCTTACCCAAACCTGACAAAAATTTGGAAGATGTAAGTAATTACAGACCAATCTCACTCCTTAACAATGATATAAAAATTCTAACCAAAATAATGGCCAATAGGTTGGCTTCCTTCATTGGACAGTACGTCCAAAAAGATCAAGTTGGGTTCATACCCGGAAGGCAGGGACCTGACCAAATCAGACGGGCAATTGATATCATCTCGATCTTACAATCTAACTGGGAGGGGGGTCCTAAACAATCAGGCTTTCTCCTATCCCTGGACATTCAGAAGGCCTTTGATACGGTCTCCTGGCAATACATCTTTCACCTTTTTGAACATTGGGGCTTTGGGACACGCTTCCTTGGTCTTCTCCATGCGCTTTATTCCCAACCGAAGGCCCTTCTTCGCCTCCAAGGCTATTACTCACAACCCATATCCATTGCAAGGGGCACCAGACAAGGGTGCCCTTTATCCCCCCTCATCTTTGCTATTGTCATCGAAACCCTTGCGATCGCCATACGCCATAATCCTGATATTAAAGGAGTAACGTGTGGTGACCGAATGCATAAATGCGGACTCTTTGCCGATGATATCTTACTATTCCTAACTTCCCCCATCACTACACTCCCCAACCTATACCGAGTACTAGAAGATTTTGCCAAAATCTCGGGGCTCCGAGTCAATTTTTCCAAATCTTTTGCCCTAAACATATCCCTGCCTCCCCACATTGTTGCCTCCCTTCAACAATCTTTTCCATTTATATGGAGTGACACATCCATTAGTTATCTAGGCATTTCCTTGACGGCTAAGTCTGAAACCCTTTACGCACATAATTACCCCAAACTCTTTAAAAAACTGGAGGCTGATCTTATATTATGGTCCAAACATGAATTATCCTGGCTTGGCCGGATCAATTCCGTAAAAATGACCCTTCTCCCCAAAATACTTTACTTTTTCCGAGCGCTTCCTATCCCTGTCAGAAAAGACCACCTACGTTCACTCCAAAGTAACATCCTAAAATTCATATGGGGTAAAAAAGGGCTACCGCATCCCACAAAACACACTCTTCCTTCACAGACGCAGGGGTGGATTAGGCCTTCCTAACTTACATAAATACTATTTAGCGGCTCGAATAGCCCAGCTGTCCACAATATATTCCAGATGTGATAAACCGGATTGGATAGCTATAGAACGTCAGGCTACCCCCGCCTTCACTTTAGATTTCTTACTATGGTGCCCCCCTAAAACTAGGCCCCCCATTCTCTCGCCCACTCTGTCCCACTCATGTTCTCTATGGGACACCCTTCGCCATCTACCGACATTGGTTTCAGCGGGTCGCCCTCTAGCTCACCTCTTTCGTAACCCCGACTTCCCTCCTGGCCTAGACATCTCAGCCTTTAAATGGTGGCTTGATAAGGGGCTATACCGGATAGGGCACTATTTTACTTCCAAGTTTGATAGTTGCCTTTAGCGCTATTGTGTTTTTGAAGTGGAGTTGTTGTTAGTTGAGAGTTTGTTTTTTTACTATTTGAGGTATGAGATCTAGTGGTTTTGAGCTTGTTTATTTTAGAGTTGTTTGTTTTAGTTTAGCTATTTTTGTTAAGTTTTTGTAGTTTTAGTTTTTTTAGAGTTTAGCTTATTAGTAGTTTTAGTAGTAGTAGTTATGCTTTCCTCATGTTTTAGTTAGTGTCTATAACTATTTAGTTTAGTTAGTTTTTAGCTAATTTAGTTCTAAAAAAAAAAGGTTTTGGTTTTAGTTTAACTATAGATTTTTTACAAAAAAAAATCTAGTTTATAAAAAAACAAAAAACTAATGTTAGGCTTTTTGAGTAGTTTTTTTTTTGTTTATTTATTTTTTTTAGTTTTTTTTTTTTTTTTTTTTAGCAAGCTTTAGTTTAGTTAGTAGTGTAGTAGTTTTTAGCTTGGACCACTAACCCTTCATTACTGCACCAAAAATCTTGATCTTCCTGACCATGAAAGATTTCGCTTCCACCAAATCTCCCATTATCTTCACTCGATATGGAAGGAAAAACCCCTTCCTCCCAAATTTACCGGATACGAGTTGTGGTGCGGACAAGCTATGGAACAGAGGGGAGGCATCTCGGTTATTTACTCAGCCCTCACATGCCCAACGGAGAAGTCCTCCTACATGACAGCTTGGGAGGCGGACTTCAAACTCAACCACAGTCTGGAGACCTGGCAATCGGCCCTTTCCAAATCATTTCAGGGAATTCAAAATACATCCCTCATGGAGGCCAGTGTTAAAATACTAACCAGATGGTATCTCACCCCTACCAAACTGGCTTCTATCTACCCGACTGCGAACCCGTTATGCTTTAGGGGATGCCAGCTTGTAGGATCCATGGCCCACATTTGGTGGGAATGTCCCAAAATCCGCTCCTTTTGGAGAAAAATCTTCATCATGATTTACAAAGTTACTGATTGCCAGGTACCCAGATCCCCAGAGGTTGCTTTACTCAATTCTCAAATCCCTAACCTACCCAAAACAGCTCAGAGATTGATCCACTTCATGTTCTTAGGCACTAAAATCTCAATTGCAGCTGCGTGGAAAAAACCCATGCCATCATTTAATGCGGTCAAGAGGAAGATATCTTGGATCATGTCCCAGGAAAAACTTTCCAGTATCTTGTCGGACACCTCAGATAGATTCCAAAGGGTCTGGGAGCCTTGGGCCCGATTTATGGGAGTTTCCCTCATACCGGGAGTCCGAGTTCAATCTCTCGATTGACCACATATCATAAATTATTCCTGTTCATACACCACCAGGCACATCTTTAATCTCCCCTCCACTCTTCCATACCCTTCTGTAGCTCTTCTCCCTTCCCCTCTTCTCTGTTTCCTTTTTCCTTTCCTTTCTCTCTTCTATTTATCTATTTTATTGCATAGGATGCATACAGGTGATTGTTTTTTAGTCCACATCTACTAAATGTAAACTTAGCTCCTACGAAGAGAGCCTTTATCCTCTTAAATCTTAGTGTTAGCCAGTCCGGGCACGGTTGGGGGGTTGTAGGGGTCTTCCTTCTCTCCTGACACAGTTAGATCCCGTTAGGGGTGTCAGGGGGGTGGAGGCCGCTCCTCCCCTGTTACCGTCCCACCAGTTTATTTTTGGATTGTTACTCAGGAATTCTGTATCTGTTAATGGCTCACATAGAGACCACTAAACTAAGGGTCTCAGATAAGTTTTTACTTTTGATTGCTGTATTTGTAGACCTGGTAATGCATTTCTAACTGTAGGAGACCCTCCCTCCTGCAATATGTACAATGTTCAATTTACTTGTTTGTCTATAACTTTACATAATAAAAACAGATTGAAAGTAAAAAGCGCCCATGTTGCGGAGCTGCCGAATCGCTATGCAGGCACTTCGACAGCGCCGCTGTATACACCACTCCTACACTGCCCCAAAGATGCAGCTTGCTCAATTTTTTTTTCCCATCATGCAAGCGCACCACCCCAGTGTGAGAGCACTCGGGCTTTCACATTGGGGAGGCATGAGAGGCTCTATTTTTAGTGCTAAAATGCCTGAAAAGCACCTCAGTCCAGGCTCCACGTCATCACAACAATGAAGTCTGGATCCTCCAGGTGCCTGGACTGACACCCCGCTCAGCCTCTCAGCGAGCCACTCAGAGGCTGGGCTAGCTGCTCCCCGTCTCCACAGCCCAGCACTCCAATGAGTGAGGAGGATTGCGGGGAAACCTACATTCAATTGCAATAGTGTGAACCCGTCCTAAAACACTGAACTCAGTGAGAATATCTAATAAAAAGCACCCTTAATAGGACAAAATATTTATTAATTCAAGTTTCTAGGCCTTCTGGCTTTCGAAAGTATACCCTTTTAAGCTCAACATGTTTTGCAGAGAACAGCTTCTTTGGGTGCTGAGTCACTTAAATACATTAAAATAGAACTATAGTCAATTTAATTTTTTTTTTGTGGATAGAGCAAGGGAGGATTAGAACCCCTTTCAGATTTTTTTTTGTTCACCATCTATGTCCCATTGCAGAGATTTCCCCTCAATTCCTGTCCCAAAGCCAAACAGGAAGTGAGAGTAAATACCTGTAAATTAAGGGAATTCCTTGGGGACCCCCAGGTCACCAGAACTAGTGTCCCCATTGGAAGATTTCTCATCTATTACTTTTCTGGGGACAACCCAAAATTTGGGATTTTCTTATACTTTCATTTTCAATGATAATGGTAAACAGGACAATTAGAGATGGTGAATCCCCTTAAAGTGGAGTTCCACCATAAAGTGTAATTTCCGCTTATCTGACTCCGCCCCCTCCAGTGGTACCCTGTCCTCACTTCCAGAAGACCGGCCGCAGCAAATTACGTCAGCAGATCGACCCCCCTTCTCCTCCGTCCCCTTCTGCTGGGCCAGTGAGAGAGAGAGCACTTTGCGCATGCGCAGTAGGAACCCAGTCACAAAGCCAAAAGACTACACTGCTGGGTTCTCTTTCCCGCAATTCACCCATAGAGATATGAAATCAGCTTAAACATTGCATTAAGGTACTCCTAGTAAGGCCTAGAAACAGTACTTAAAGAGGAACTGCAGTCTGCTCACATAATTTGTAATAAAAACATCTTTGCCATTCTGAAGCTTGACTCCAACCACTTTGCATATTATTTTATATATATTGTGATTCTGTACTTGCCAAATATACTGCAGAAATCTCCCTCCACTGAGTCTGGCTACAGCCATTTTAACCGTGGGCAGCTGAAGCTGCTGCCTGTTCACTTCCTGGATTTACACATACACACAGAGGCACACCTCCAGCCCTGCAGCTTTCATTGGCCCTCTTATGACTCATCCCCCCTCCCTTCCTGGCACACTCTCACGGGATTGAGAGAGAGAGCTGTGCATGATGTCTTATGCCTAGGCTGTTTACCAGACAAGAAACAGGAAGTGGGCTGTATACGGTAGAAAAAAATGTTTTACTATCCAAAGTTAAAACAACAAGGGAAGAAGATTTAATAGATGGAAAGATGAAAAAATGACTGAAGTTCCACTTTAATAGTCCACCTGATTAGCATAATATATATCCAGATCATAGTAAAATAGTGGATAACAATCACTCCACATCATTTCTAGGGTCCTTCACTTCTCTGCTACAATAGCTTGTTAATTCAAGGCTATTTTGAAGATAACTGAAGAAAAGCTGCTACTCTGGATATATCATCTGTGGTCTTTTTTGTATCATAACAAGTATAAAAAGGACAAGCAAACGCATTTCAGGACAAGCCTTGTTCACAGCTAATTCAAGGCTATTGCATTGAAGGGGCCCTTATATGTCGAAACAGTGCAAAGCAAATAGCAAAAAAAAGACTCCAGACTTGCAATAAGAATGCAATACCGCAACCAGTGTTAATTTTGGCAGCAAATTTCGATCTAGTTTTAGTCTTAGACCCCTTTCACACTGGGGCGTATTTCAGGCGTTTTTCAGGCGCTTTAGGCCCCTTTCACACCGGGGCATTTTTCATGCGGTGCAGCGCTAAAAATAGCGCCTGTTCACCGCATGAAAAAATCCGGCCCCTTTAACTCCAGTGTGAAAGCCGGCGGGCTTTCACACTGGAGCGGTGCGCTAGCAGGATGACAAAAAAAGTCCTGCTAGCAGCATCTTTGGAGCGGGATAGGAGCGGTGTGTTCACCGCTCCTATACCACTCCTTCCCATTGATTAGAATGGGAGACCGTGGCAATACCGCCGCAAAGCGCCGCTACGGCGGCGCTCTGCGGGGGGTGTTTAACCCTTTTTCGGCCGCTCGCGGGGGGTAAAACCGCACCGCGAGCGGCCGAAAACCGCGGTGAAAACAACGGTAAAGCAGCGCTAAATATAGCGCTGCTTTACCGTCACCGCGGCTCACCGCCCCAGTGTGAAAGGGGCCTTAGCGTTAAAAAAAGCGCCTGAAAGAAGCCGCAACTGCAATCCCAATGTGAAAGCCCGAGTGCTTTCACACTGAGACCCCTTTCTCACTATGGCATTTTTCAGGCGCTTTAGCGTTAAAATAAGCGCCTGTAAAGCGCCTGAAAGAAGCTGCAACTGCAATCCCAATGTGAAAGCCCGAGTGCTTTCACACTGAGGCGCTGCGCTGGCAGGGCGTCAGAAAAAGTCCTGCAAGCAGCTTCTTTGCAGCGCTTTTGGAGCGGTGAATACACCGCTCCTAAAGCGCCTCTTCCCATTGAAATCAATGGGAAGCCCCTGAAAAACGCCTGAAAAGCGCTTGTAGCAGCAGCGCTTTGTGGGCACTTTTAACCCTTTTTTGGCCACTAGCAGGGGTTAAAAGCGCCCCACTAACGCTCGAAAAGCGCTGGTAAAGCGCCGCTAGTTTAAGCGGCGCTTTACGAGCGTTTTTCGGGCGCTGGCAGTGTGAAAGGGCTCTTAAAGCACTTGAGTTTTCACATTGGAATTGCAGATGAGGCTTCTTTCAAGCATTTTACAAGCACTTTTTTAACGCTAAAGCGCCTGAAAAATGCCTGAAAAACGCCCCAGTGTGAAAGGGGCCTTAGGACTAAAATGGCAATTGTTTTAGTTTTAGTCGTATTTAGTTGACTAAGGCTGCTTTCACACTGGGGCGGTGCGGGGCGGCGACGGAAAAGCAGCGCTATATTTAGCGCTGCTTTACCATCGTTTTACCCGCGGTATGCGGCCGCTAGCGGGGTGGTTTTAACCCCCGCTAGCGGCCGCAAAAGGGTTAAAAACCTCCGCAAAGCGCCGCTGCAGCGGCGGTTTGCGGGCGGTATCCCCGCGGTTTCCCATTGATTTCAATGGGAAGGAGCGGTATAGGAGCGGTAAATACACCGCTCCTTCACCGCTCCAAAGATGCTGCTAGCAGGACTTTTGTTGCGGTCCTGCTAGCGCACCGCTCCAGTGTGAAAGCCCGCCGGCTTTCACACTGGAGTGAATGGGGCCGGTTTTTTCAGGCGGTGTACAGGCGCTATTTTTAGCGCTGTACCGCCTGAAAACCGTGTGAAAGGGGCCTAAATCTCCATTACATTTTAGTCGTCTAAAATCGAATGGGTGTAATTAAATTGTAAAACCTTTCTCTACAATTTCCAAACTCATTATATACTGCTGGAGTGAAAAATCGAATATGTTATTATTTATGGTATTGAGGTATGAACGTGCACTACAGACCAGTGTTAATTCTGATGTCAAACTTCAATTCGTTTTGGTCATAGACTTTTGACTAAAATGGCATTTCAATTTCAGTCCCATTTTAGTCTTTTGACTACAATGCCATTTTAGTTTTAGTCGTATTTTAGTCATCTCAATTGTTTTAGTTTTAGTCGTATTTTAGACGACCAAAATAGTATTCATTTAGTTGACTACAATGTTTTAGTCGACAAAATTAACACTAACCACCACTAACCTACACTGGCTGGGACGGACACTAACTGACACGTCACTAGTGACACTAATACAGTGATCAGTGATAATACCATACACTGTACTAATGACACTGGCTGGGAAGGGGTTAACATCAAGGGACAATCAAGAGGTCAACTGTGTGCCTAACAAGTGTAATATGTGCTGCTTTTAAAAACTCACAGATGTGGCAGTTTTTTTCTCCTTGAACTCAGAGTTGACTTCAGGAAGAAGAAGCAGCCAGATTTCTGTCTGTGTACAGAGTTCTGTGTGTTTGTAAACACAGAACTCTGGGCTGTGATTAGCCACAGCCGATCACCAGATGTACAACCAAAATCATTGGCTGTAACCTGCTGAAAAACTTGTGCTGTGCCCAATCACAACACAGGTCAGCAGGGGGCACTCATAAACCTGGAGATTCGGTGACGACGTCCAGTTACATTGCCTAGCCTGCAGCTGCTGCCCCTTCGCAGTAAAAGTACTTTGGGTGGGCGGCAAGTGGTTTATTATGTGGGATTATGTTTGTTGAGAGTTTTGGAGATTTGAGCATGGAGCTACAAAGTACAGACCCTTGGATTACCAGCATAATCCGTTCCAGGAGAATGCTTGTAATCCAAAGCACTCGCATATCAAAGCGAGTTTCCCCATAGAAGTCAATGGAAATGAAGATAATTTGTTCCGCATTGACTTCTATTGCATGCAATGCCGCATGTGGCCAGAGGTGGGGGGGCGCCGGAGAGCCTCGGAAATACTGGGGGATAGCTCGGCTGAACTCGGAAAGGCTCGTGAACGGAGTATTTCTGAGTATTTCCGAGTGATCCAGAGTATTTCCAAATGGCTCCGAACCGTTCCGAGTGTCACCGGCGCCCCCGCACCTCTGGGCAAATGCAGTACTGCACACCCCATTAGCTTGAATTCTGCTCGTTTTGCGAGACAACACTCACAAACCGAGTCAAAATTAAAAAAAAAAAAAAGTTGTTTGTCTTTCAAAACGCTCGTTAACCAAGGTTCCACTGTACTCAGATGCGATGGGACATTACATGTAGCAATCAATGTATTCATTCAATGTTGGCTCTTGCCCAACTTTCTGCCAAGTGCAGGGATTGTAACAATGTTAGCTACACACAAAAAGGAAAGATGAGATGTAATCCTACACTTCTACTCAAATCACCAATCTTTATTTAAAATGTTACCATAACTACAGATAAACAATTTTCCTTGTCCCCGAAAAAACATTTCACATGTATCAAAACGTGTCCTCTGGGTAGCGGGACAGAAGAGTGTGGGATGATAGCTCACCTTTCTTCTTGTGGTAGTTGATGGACTTAGGCTGCATTCACATTATAGCATTTCATGACCACTTCCAAAATTGCAGTCCACATATTCCCAATTTTACACAGTGTCAATCCACACGCCTAGGACCTATTTACTTCAACCACAAATGTAAATAAGTACGTCAAGCACCTTTTTGAGCTGTGAGCGTTTTTTAACTGCACACTTTGCCACGTATGTTGCACTTTTTTTATGTGAAAACTAGAAATGTTCAATACGAAAAAACTTGTTTAGTTTCAGATCGATTCGTTAAGTTACTAATTTTATTTCATTGCATTCGTAACAAAATTCATTTTGCTTAGTTTAGTTTAATTTATTTGTTTTCAAATGGATTCCAATTTTTTCAATGGATTTGAAGAATTCAAATCGAATTCAAATCAAAAATATCGAATCGATCCAAATTCATTGTGAAGAATAGCTGGTTCTATTCTATTCGAATTGCAGAAGATAGTTATATTCTTTCAATTATAGTCTATTTTATTCTTTTTTTTATTCTATTCTATTATTTTTAGATTGTAAGCTCCAACGAGCAGGACCCTCTGATCCCTCCTGTATTGATTTGTATTGTAACTGTACTGTCTGCCCTCATGTTGTAAAGCGCTGCGCAAACTGTTTGCACTATATAAATCCTGTATAATAATAATAATAATTATTATTATTTTCTATACCTTTTCTTTTCTATTCTAGTCTGTTCTTTTTTTATTCTATTCTTTTATTTCTATTCTTTTATTTTCTATTCTATTGTGTTCTGTTTTACTCCACCCTTTTCTATTCTATTCTTTTCGAAGTTCAAATTTTCGAAAGACGGCTATATTCTTTCTATTTTATTCTATTCTATTCAAATCTATAAAAAAAATGATATTCTTTTCTATTTTATTCTATTCTTTTATTTTCTATTCCATTTCTTTATTTTCTATATGTTCTTTTATTTTCCATTCTATTCTATTCTGTTTTATTGTATTCTTTTAGAAATTAAAATTTCGGGAGATGGATTTATTCTAACACTAATACACATAGGTTTTTTTTTTTTTTTTTTTAAATAAAGGCAAATCCACAGTACAGTAGAAGTAAATCAACCCCATAGTCTTTGAAGGAAATCCGCAATAGTCAGCAACATGCTTATATTTCTAATTTGTTTTTGAATTGGATTCGAATTTCGGACAAAATTTGGTTTAGTTATTTTGGATTCCTTCACATTCATTACAGTTATAATTCAAATAAATCTGAATCTCCGAATAATGACAATTCAGTTAGAATTTCTATTCTGAACTAAATGAACACACACACATTTCTAGTGAAAACCCCATCTGTTATGCCACATATGGGGTGCCATTAAAGCGGTAGTAAACTCCCCAGGACAAGTCAGTGCCATGTAATTAAAATGACTGACTAGTAGGTGTCTTTAATAAGATAGGTGTGCAGTTTATAAGATATTGCCTGCTCCTTGTCTCTACATTGGTATCCCAATACAGCTATGTGCTGTGTCTCCGCCAGCATTACTCCTCGGCATTACACTGTAATCCCATGAGAGTGATGACCATTCATCAGTTCCTTGGTTTAATTTGAATGCGTATGCGTGAGATTACCGGTCTGACATATGAGAACAGCAGAAGTTCAGATGGGGAAGGGAGCAAAAGGATTCCGCAAAGATGGCATCAGCTTCAATAATAATATGCTGCAGAAATTGGAAGAACAATTGCATGATGCTCTGGATTATCCTTATGTATTTGAAAGTGCATTTACTTCTGGTATTATGCTTTTAGTGTATCAGTTGTATAGAGTTTACTACTGCTTTAACAATATATAGCACCACAAGAGTGAGACACATGATTTTCACACCTTGTGCAAAATTGTGTGATTTTGTGTGCGTTCAGGAAACACTATGGTGTGAATGCAGCCTCCTGACAAATAGTTAAATTCAGAGATGTATATGTGAAGCTGAACTGTTATCTTCCCAACTACAGGGGGTCCCTGGGTTACAAACAAGATAGGGACTGTAGGTTTGTTCTTAAGTTGAATCTGTTTGTAAGTCGGAACAGGTACATTTTTTAAGTGTAGCTCCAGCCAAAAAATTTATTTTTAAATTTTTTAGATAACACAGAGAAGGGTTATCACCCCTGTAACATTTGTTTTGCTGTCTGTGCCCCTGTTCAGAAGATTTCACCTCACCTTCTGTCCCAATGACACTTGGATTTTGAAAATTTTGGGTTGTTAGGGAAACATGGACTGGTGATAAAGCATCAGTGGAGACACCTTTTTCCCATATTAACTCTTACAGGAGAGAATTTCCCTTCCTAGGGGTGGATTTCCTCTCACTTCCTGTTGTCTCCCTCCGTTTGTAAGTAGGAGTCGTTTGTGAGTCAGATGTTTGTAAGTAGGGGACCCCCTGTATGCAGTCTGGTAGAGGTAGGTGAACTCCTTTACCAGGTAAAAAAAAATAAAACAAAAAAGTTCACCTATAGCTGCTTTTTATTGTGGTATATTTAAAAGCACAATGACTGGCAAGGATTGTACTAGGTACGTGATCTGGCACAGGCGAGCCACCTTGCCGCCATATATATACCCAACCCCAATGCTGACAAAGGTACATAAACTGGTATAAGGAGACCAAAACTTGACGTAATATATATAAGAATAACATTGTTTGGTTGTATTGCATTTTTGTATTGTATTTCCTACTACCAGGTTTATATTTAGGGAAAAATAAGGTATGCTTGCAGTCCACAATGGTTGTTGCCAAATGTTAACCATAGTGGGGGTTTCCTAGTGATATTGACTGCCATTACATAGAATAATATAGGGGCTCAGTATTATATTGAAGGGGCTAAATTCTAGGCCAGTCTTTCTCAACCTTTTTACTTCAGAGGAACCCGTAAAATAATTTTCAGGTCACAGGCAGCCCCTGCTAAAACCAATTTATTGGTGGTCAGTGGAAAGAATGCCTCTCTTACAGACAGCTAAAAAGATCACTGGCATCATACCCCTATCTATACAGGTGGAATTGTAAAATGGAACTATGCAGACTCCATCAAATGGAAGGTAAATCAGCCACAGCTCATCGAACCCCTAGCAAACTCTGAAGGAACCCTGGTTAGGAATAGATGTTCTTCCACGCCAAAGCCACCATTATGGAATAAATGCCAATTCAGATTAAGGGAAAAGTTTGCTTTTTAGTGCCCTTATCCATAAGAGGGACCCCATGGCTCTTTTTATCTATACTGTACAGCTTTCCAGTGTTCAGACAAAGTCTATTAGGAATCACCCTAAAATGTAATTGTAAATTTTGTTTATTTTGGCCATTCCCACAACTTACTATAATGTGCTCTAGTCCATATATTTTATACCTCCCTTAGGGCCCTTATTTTATTGAGATGTGACTTTAGGACTCTAGTTCTTTCCCCATTTAATCTCAGCTACTGCACTATCCTCCAGTCTGGTCTTCCAATGAGAAGACTCTCGCCTCCACAATCCATCATGCTGGCTGAATGCAGCAAGGCTTATCTACCTCTCCAGCCACTTCTTATCTGCTGACTCTCTCTGCCAGTCTCTTCAGCGGGAGCCAATCAATACAAGCTATTGATGTATGCATTTGTTTTAGTACACTTCACAACTCATCACCAATGTCAGATGGATTTTTAAATACTGTATTTCACTATATAAGCTCCATTTACTGTTAAAAATAAGTGTGAAATGCATTACTCCGGTGGGCAGTGGCGGCCCGTCCAAAGGGGGCGCATTGGCACCATCCCCCCAAGCTAAAAAAAAAAAAGAAAAGAAAAAAAAAATGGCTCTTTAAGAGTGTCCAGGCACCAGACACACGGCAGTCTCTGGGAAGCTGATTTGCTCGTGTTAAGGGAGGGTTTCGGGGCACAAGTGGTGCGCCCGCAAAACACTCCCACTCCTCACTGATTCGCACGTGGCCTTCTTTCCATTTTTTAATTGGCGGGGATGGAGGAAGACTGGGCGGTACTTTTTACGGCTACTGCTGCATCACGTCCGGTTTCCCGTCTCACTGCTGTGTGGAGAGTAGTGGCGTCACTCGCTATGGCAGTCCGGAGCAGCTCTTCCTCCTCCTAGCCTACCTCCTCCCTGTCCTCTAGCTCCTACACATAGGCGCGCTCCAGGTGGACGTCTCTCGCGATGTGAATGCCCCCGGTAAGAATCTCTCTCTGGGAAGCCTGCAAGCGGCACATAGTACTCTGGCTTCAGTGACTTGTTATAGGACTTTTCTCAGCTCTGCTGTCCTTGCTGTGTACTCCGGGGAACTGACAGGTCGGCAGATTAGGGATCTCAAGAATGTGAGGAGAGAATGTGAGTCAGCGAGAGACAAGATCAGCTTTAACCCCTGCCATTACTGGCAGGGGTTAAACTGGGTTTGTTACTGGTTTGTTACTGAGCAGTAACAAACAAAACAACATATAGAGTACAGCAGTATTGATAAGTGCGACGCTCACATCAGAGTCCTCCCTTACATCAAAGTCCCAACATTCTCCCTATACATCACAGTCCACAGAGTCCCCCCTTACATCAGAGTCCCACCTTATGGCAGAGCCCCCAGAGTGGCACGTTATGGCAGAGCCCCCAGAGTGGCACCTTATGGCAGAGCCTCCAGTGTGCCACCTTTTGCAGAGCCCCTAGTGTGCCACCTTTTGGCAGAGCCCCCAGTGTGCCACCTTTTGGCAGAGCCCCCAGAGTGCCACCTTTTGGCAGCGCCCCCAGAGTGCCACCTTTTGGCAGCGCCCCCAGAGTGCCACCTTTTGGCAGCGCCCCCAGAGTGCCACCTTATGGCAGAGCCCCCAGAGTGCAGCCTTACGGCAGAACCCCCAGAGTGTCACCTTCCATCAGTGTCCCCTTACACACACCTTTTCACTTAGTGCTTGGTGTGGCAGGCAGCTGGTGGGAAAAGGCCACTTGTAGGCTCTGAACTGTGCAAGTGAGACATGGAGCCAGATCGGGCAGTGGGGCTTGTGAATAAAAGCCATGCTTGATGTATGCCATGATGTCACTGCACAGGTGTGCACCCAGCCCTGCCGTGCTGCCTGATCTGAGGCAGAGCTCAGCAGTGCACTATTCAGATGGCTCCGAATGGTAACAAGTGGATTTTTCATGGGCACGGGATTGTTAAAACGACTTCTGTGGAGCACCCCCCTGCTCACCAGGGTAAGCACTGACAACAATACATTTTGTTCAGCTCAGCCAGCTTACCTTCCTCCAGGCTGCAGCCCCTCCTATACTGTAGGCTGTGTACACTCCTCCCTCTCCTATCCTCTAGCAGTCAGCATCTCTTGCTCCTATGTCAAATAAGCCGCGCTGGGGAAGGGGGCGGGTACACTGTGTTCCCATTGGCTAAGGAGGCAGTGGAAAGGCGGAGCAGCTATAGCCTCAGGATTTTTACATCAAAGGGATGTCGGTAAGGGACATTTCAGGGACAGATGTAAAAAAACACAGATTTTTACAAACTGTCCCTGGTTTTAGTGAGACTGGCAACCCTGATGGGGCCCCCTAGTGGCCCTGGGCCCTCGGGCAGTACCCAAGTGCCCTAATTTTCAGTCCGCCCCTGATACAGTGTCATTTGGTGACATCTCAATCAAGTTAAAAAAGATAAAAATTGCCAGGTCAGAGCTAATGAAGCTTCCATTACTAGCTGAACTCTGGACAGATACAGCGGGTAAGATAAGTATTGAACACATCACCATTTTTGTAGGTAAATATACAGTATCTCAAGTGAGTACACCCCTTACATTTTTGTAAATATTTTATTATATCTTTTCATGTGACAACCCTGAAGAAATAACACTTTGCTACAATATAAAGTAGTGAGTGTACAGCTTGTATAACAGTGTAAAATTGCTGTCCCTCAAAAAACCTCAACAAAAGTGAGTACACCCCTAAGTGAAAATGGCAAAATTGGGCTCAAAGTGTCAATATTTTGTGTGGCCACCAATTTTTTCCAGCACTGCCTTAACCCTCTTGGGCATGGAGTTTACCAGAGCTTCACAGTTTGCTACTGGAGTCCTCTTCCACTCCTCCATGACAACATCACGAAGCTGGTGGATGTTAAAGACCTTGCGTTCCTCCACCTTCTGTTTGAGGATGCCCCACAGATGCTCAATAGGATTTAAGTCTGGAGACATGCTTGGCCAGTCCATCACCTTTACCCTCAGCTTCTTTAGCAAGGCAGTGGTTGTCTTGGAGGTGTGTTTGGGGTCGTTATTATGTTGGAATACTGCCCTGCGGCCCAGTCTCCAAAGGGAAGGGATCATGCTCGGCTTCAGTATGTCACAGTACATGTTGGCATTCATGGTTCCCTCAATGAACTGTAGCTGCCCAGTGCCGGCAGCACTCATGCAGCCCCAGACCATGATACTCCCTCCACCATGCTTGACTGTAGGCAAGACACACTTGTCTTTGAACTCCTCACCATGTTGCCGCCACACATGTTTGAAACCATCTGAACCCAATAAGTTTATCTTGGTCCCATTAGACCACAGGACATGGTTCCAGTAATCCATGTCCCTATTCTGCTTGTCTTCAGCAAACTGTTTGCAGGCTTTCTTGTGCATCATCTTTAGAAGAGGCTTCCCTCTGGGATGACAGCCATGGAGACCAATTTTATGCAGTGTGCGACGTATGGTCTGAGCACTGACAGGCTGCCCCCCCCCCCACTTCTTCAACCTCTGCAGCAATGCTGGCAGCACTCATACGTCTATTTTTCCAAAGATAACCTCTCGATATGACGCTGAGCATGTGCACTCAACTTCTTTCGTGGACCATGGCGAGGCCTGTTCTGAGTGGAACCTGTCCTGTTAAACCGCTGTATGGTCTTGGCCACCGTGCTGCAGCTCAGTTTCAGGCTCTCGGCAATCTTCTTAGAGCCTAGGCCATCTTTATGTAGAGCAACAATTCTTTTTTTCAGATCCTCGGAGAGTTCTTTGCCATGAGGTGCCATGTTGAACTTCCAGTGACCAGTATGAGAGAGCAAGAGTAATGACACCAAATTTAACACACCTGCTCCCCATTCACACCTGAGACTTTGTAACACTAACGATTCATATGACACCAGGGAGAGAAAATGGCTAATTGGGCCCAATTTGGACATTTTCACTTAGGAGTGTACTCACTTTTGTTGCCAGTAGTTTAGACATTAATGGCTGCGTGCTGAGTTATTTTGAGGGGACAGAAAATTTACACTGTTATACAAGCTGTACACTCACTACTTTACATTGTGGAAAAGTGTAATTTCTTCAGTGTTGTCACATGAAAAGATATAATAAATGTTTACAAAAATGTGAGGGGTGTTTTGTAAGATATTGTTTTTCTAAAGGTGCTATGGACATGAAATCATGAAACATGAAAACCCATGCAATCCATACATACACAGAAACCAAAACAAATAAGTTCAGAAATTAGGTTATGTGTAAAAAAAAAAAGAAGAAATGACATAGGGGAAAAAGTATTGAACACATGAAGAAAGGGAGGTGCAAAAAGCATGAAAAGCCAAGACACCAGCTGAAATCTATTAGTAATTAGAAAGCAATCCTCCCCCCTGCAAGTGCAAATTAATACGCTGTTTCCCCGAAAATAAGACCTAGCGTGATTGTCGGTGATGGCTGCAATATAAGCCCTACCCCCCAAATAAGCCCTACCCTGTTTCCCCGAAAATAAGCCCTACCCTGAAAATAAGCCCTACAAGGACTTTAACTAGGGTTTATTTGGGGGGGGGGGTAGGGCTTATATTGCAGCCATCACCGACAATCACGCTAGGTCTTATTTTCAGGGAAACAGGGTATCAGCTGGTTCAGTCTCAACTTATGGCCTATAAAAAGGTGTCTCTTTACCAAGGTGTCACACAAGAAACATCTCATGATGGTTAAAAGCAAAGAGCTCTCTCAAGACCCTCACAACCTTATTGTTGCAAAACATACTGATGGCATTGGTTACAGAATAGTTTCTAAACATCTGTATGTTCCAGTGAGCACTGTTGGGACCATAATCCGGAAGAACATAATTTCATCATAAACCGGCCACGACCAGGTGCTCTTTGCAAGATTTCTGACAGAGGAGTGAAAATAAATATCAGAAGAGTTGTCCAAGAGCCAAGGATCACTTGTGGAGGGCTTCAGAAAAACCTTGAATTAGCAGGTACAATTGTTTCAAAGAAAACAATAAGTAATGCACCATGGCCTGTATGCACACTCACCACGCAAGACTCCATTGCTGAAAAAAAAGCATGTTGAAGCTTGTTTAACCACTTCAGCCCCGGACCAATTGGCAGCCAAAGGACCAGGCCCCTTTTTGCGATTCGGCACTGCGTCGCTTTAACTGACAATTGCGCGGTCGTGCGACGTGGCTCCCAAACAAAATTGGCGTCCTTTTTTTCCCACAAATAGAGCTTTCTTTTGGTGGTATTTGATCGCCCCTGCGGTTTTTATTTTTTGCGCTATAAACAAAAATAGAGCGACAATTTTGAAAAAAATGCAATATTTTTTACTTTTTGCTATAATAAATATCCCCAAAAAAAAATATATAAAAAAACATTTTTTTTCCTCAGTTTAGGCCGATACGTATTCTTCTACATATTTTTGGTAAAAAAAATCGCAATAAGCGATTATTGATTAGTTTGCGCAAAAGTTATAGCGTTTACAAAATAGGGGATAGTTTTATAGCATTTTTATTAATATTTTTTTTTTTATTAGTAATGGCGGCGATCAGCGATTTTTATTGTGACTGCGACATTATGGCGGACACATCGGACATTTTTGACACATTTTTGGGACATTTGTCATTTATACAGAAATCAGTGCT
Organism: Lithobates sylvaticus; assembly: GCA_028564925.1. NCBI lineage: Eukaryota > Metazoa > Chordata > Amphibia > Anura > Ranidae > Lithobates > Lithobates sylvaticus. The sequence continues at coordinate 567,371,353 of CM053026.1, read as the reverse complement.
ATTTAAATAGCACTGATTCCTATGTAAATGACAGTTGTAGTGAAGGGGTTAACCACTAGGGGGCGGGGAGGAGTCAGTGTGACGTGTTGTGTTTTTTTTTACAGTAGGGGGGCGTGGCTGTACGTCTGACGTCATTGATCGGCGTTCCCGATGACAGGGAACCGCCGATCACTGACAGTCAGTGTAGGAAGCGTGGGGAGAGGTTTGTTTACATAGACCTCTCCCCGTTCTTCAGCTCCGTAACCCGATCGCGGGATACCAGCGGCGATCGGGTCCGCTGGTCCCGCGGCCGTGGTCACGGTGCTCCCGACCGGGTCGCGAGCGCGCCGCTGGCGTCGCGCGCGCGCCCCCCCGGGCAGGCAAATTAAAGGGGACGTACCCGTACGTGCTTTTGCCTGCCCGTGCCATTCTGTAGACGTATATCTACATGAGGCGGTCGGGAAGCGGTTAAAGTTTGCTGCACAACATTTAGACAGGCCTGTGAAATACTGGGGAAATATAGTCTGGTCCGATGAGACCAAAATTGAACTCTTTGGATGCCATAAAACTCACCATGTTTGTAGGTCAAATGGCACCGCACATCACCCCAAAAACGCCATACCAGCAGTGAAGTTTGGAGGTGGGAAGAAGGAAGGATGAATGGAAAAATGTACCAAGACATCCTTGATAAACAATCTGCTGCCATCTACCAGGATGATGAAGATGAAATGAGGGTGGACATTTCAGCAAGACAATGATCCCAAACACAAAGCCAAAGAAACATTGGTTTCAAAAAAAGAAAACAAAGCTGCTAGAATGACCGAGCCAATCACCTGACTTGAACCCAATAGAAAATCTATGGAAAGAACTAAGGATCAGAGTTCATAAATAAGACCCAAAGAACCTTCAAGATTTGAAGACTGTTTGTGTGGAAGAATGGGCCAAAATCACACCTGAGCAATGCATGTTTTTCCATACAGGAGGAGTCTTAAAGCTGTCATTACCAACCAGTGGCGGTGCATGCATAGAGGGCGCAGGAGCGCCGCCCCCTCTCTCCTGCACCGCTCTATCACCAATAGATAGATTCATGCATTGCATGAACCTATCTATTGTCACCGCTGCCGCCCCCTATTCAGGTGTCCGGCCCCTTGTCGGGCGCCGGGCATCTGAATTACAGCGGGGGGGGGGGGGGGGTGTTTTTGGAAGCGCTTCCATAAGTGTAAACAGCGGGCGCAATGCTGTGCGTTCGCTGTTTACACAGTATTGTGTTAGAGAAGCGAATACATTGCTTCCCTAACACAGACCCGCCTCTCAGCCAATCAGGTTGCCGGGTCTGTTACCTGTCACCTGATTGGCTGAAGTCACAGGCGCTGTGATTGGACGCCTAGGCATCCAATCATTGCAGAAGACAGAAGGAGCGCGGGAGAAGATATCGGACGATGAGGAGACACTGCTCGCCGCCTGACGCCGTCACCAGCTGCACACCGAGACAAGGTAAGTGCAGAGGGCAGGCAGAGGGCACATTGGCAGCATTTAATGGGCACAGTGACATCACTTAGGGCACGGTGGCAGCGTTAGATGAGCACAGTGTCAGCACTTGGGGCACGGTGGCAGTGTTTGGGGCACAGTGGCAGCACTTGGGGCACAGTGGCAGCGTTAAATGGGCACAGTGGCAGCACTTGGGTCACAGTGGCAGCATTTGAGGCACAATGGCAGCACTTGGGGCACAGTGGCAGCGTTAGATGGGCACAGTGGCAGCACTTGGGGCACAGTGGCAGTGTTTGGAGCACAGTGGAAGCATTTAATGGGCACAGTGGCAGCATTTGAGGCACAATGGCAGCACTTGGGGCACAGTGGCAGCATTAGATGGGCACAGTGGCAGCGTTTAATGGGCACGGTGGCAGTGTTTGGGGCACAGTGGCAGCATTTGAGGCACAATGGCAGCACTTGGGGCACAGTGGCAGCGTTAGATGGGCACAGTGGCAGCACTTGGGGCACGGTGGCAGTGTTTGGGTCACAGTGGCAGCATTTGAGGCACAATGGCAGCACTTGGGGCACAGTGGCAGCATTAGATGGGCACAGTGGCAGCACTTGGGGCACAGTGGCAGTGTTTGGAGCACAGTGGAAGCATTTAATGGGCACAGTGGCAGCATTTGAGGCACAATGGCAGCACTTGGGGCACAGTGGCAGCGTTAGATGGGCACAGTGGCTGCGTTTAATGGGCACAGTGGCAGCGTTTGGGGCACAGTGGCAGCGTTTGATGGGCACAGTGGCAGTGTTTAATGGGCACAGTGGCAGCATTTAATGGGCACAGTGGCAGCGTTTGATGGCACAGTGAGGCTGTTTGTTTGCACCCCCCCAAAAATTTTGAGCACCAGCCGCCACTGTTACCAACATAGGATTTTGTACCAAGTATTAAATAAATTTCTGTTAGCGTGTTTAATACTTTTTCCCTGTGTCATTCCATTTTATTTCATATAACTGAATTTCTGAACTCATTTGTTTTGGTTTCTTTGTACATATGTATTGATTCCATGGGTTATTACCGACATGTGGTGAAAATGTCATGTCAATAGCATCTTTAGAAATTATATTTACCTAGAAAAATGGTGACGTGTTCAATACTTATTTTACCTGCTGTATGTAAACAAAAATTTTCATTAAATTATTAATCCAATTATTCATGTGTATTTAGCAGTTTATATTGACCTTTCTCCTATTCATCTAACCATTTTTCTGTATAATAAAAAAATGTCTATTATGATAATATTGTATTAAAGCAGAGTTCAACCCAGAAATTGAACTTCCGCTGATCCGGTCCCCCCCCCCTCCGATGTCACATCTGCTCCCCCCCCATTTCAGGGGGGAGGAGGGAGCAGATACCTGTATAATCCAGGTATTTGCTCCCACTTCTGGAAAAGAGCGCCGTAGAATCCGCGGCAAACTAAGCCATGTCCGGCCCCTCCTTCGTCCCCCCTGCTGTCTTCTGGGAGACACACAGGTCCCAAAAAGACAGCAGAATTCCTCCAATAGTACCTTAAAGTGCAAAGTTCTTCCTATGAATTCATAGGAAGAACTTTGCACTTTAAGGTACTATTGGAGGAATTTTATTGGGAATCACTGTGATTATTGCACATTTTGCACATTCTGGCACAGATTTTTTTACTTGCATTTTATTGATTTAATATTTATTGATATGCAAGTGTTTTTTTAGATTAATTATTTAATATTTAATTAATTTTACATTATTTATTTATTCTATATATATTATCGTGACATTTTAGTTTTTCTTGGGAGGATAGCGCCACATTCTTATTTTAGAAGCCTCAAGCCTGATTTCCTTACGGAAGATGCCGGCGCCTCCACCCTGAGCCGAGGGATGGGTCAGCTTCGGGTGAGGACATTGCGGGCTCCCTGGACAGGTAAGTGTCCTTATTTTAAAAGTCAGCAGCTACAGTATTTGTAGCTGCTGACTTTTAATTTTTTTTTTTGCAGGCGGAACTCTGCTTTAAGGTTGCTTTTTATTAATTTTTTTACAATTCCTCCGAAATATAGTTAGTTGTGCACTCAGATTGCAACATGCAGTAATAGTGTCACACAAATTCCTGTCTGCTGTGCAGCCTTGAAGTCTACCCCTTGGACTCATTTTTATGTAAATTTTATGTCATTACAGTGCAATCTTTTTTTCCATTAAACTGTGTTAAACTTTATTAAAAGTATGTTTGAACGGTTGTATGGGCTGATCTCATTCCGTCCTTACACAAAATTCTTTTCATCCTTTTGGTCCCTCTATTACAAAGGCTACATTAAGACCTATCTGGCACTTAAAAAAAAGGTTAGAGACCTTTGTTGAAAGGTATTTGCATTCACTATTGTTCAGCCCTCTCTTTGCCAAGTGTCACTGAATGTTTCTAATTTATGTCACTATAGCAACCTCTTCATAGTTAACTATGGGACCTTTTGAGCACAGGCAGAGTGCTGCTGGCACTACACAGTACGGCTGTCCCAGGAAGTACCCAACGCTGCTCTCTACCCACACTCTGTAAGTATTCCAATCACATGGGAAGCTGGACACCTCTTTTATTAGATGAATCAGTGTCACCATGAACGCTTGCTCATTGAAATATTTATTGTAGTTAGAAGTTCATTGAAAGAAGGTGCTTTCAGTATAAAAGATGAACAAAGAGGTAACATTCCTTTAATAAAAAGAACATGTTAGTAATAAAAAAATAATTCTGTCTGTAAAATTCAGTAGATAGTCAAATGTTTTTTCTTTACATGCAAAACCATTTACAGTTTGGCAGAAGGCATACAATGAATGGCATTATGTATATTATTATAAAAAAATAAAAAATAAAATAATACAGTATATATATATATATATATATATATATATATATATATATATATATATATAATAAGAAAGGATTATTAGTTACAATGTAAGCTGGACACCTCTTTTACTATATGAATCAATGCTATGACCATTAACACTTGCGGATTGAAATATTTATTGTGGTCATAATTTAAATGATACAGTGACAGTTGCAGTATTTGTCTGTGTTTGAAATATGATGAAAGAGGTAGCAAACTTTAAAATGAACACCTTTAGTATAAAAAAAAATGATGATAACTGCAAAAAAAATAGATAAATATAAAATTCCAATTTATATACCATAGTTTGTAGATGCTATAACTTTCACGCAAACCAATCAATATACACTTATTGGCAATATTTTTTTTTTTTACCAAAGACATATAGCAGAATACATTTTGGCTAAAATGTATGAAGAAACTTGATTCTTTTTTTTTTTTTTTTTTTTAATTGGACATGTTTTATAGCAGAAAGTAAAAAAAAATATTTTTTTTTTTTCAAAATGTTTGCCCTTTCTTTGTTATAAAAAAAAAAACAGAGGTGATCAAATACCCCCAAAAGAAAGTTTTATTTGTGTGTAAAAAAAATAATACAAATGACCGCGCAATTATAAGTTAAATTAGTGCACTGCGGTATAGAAAACAAATGGCCTGGTCCTAAAGTAGATAAAACCTTTGGAGCTGAAGTGGGTAATAGACATATAAATATAACATAACAATGAGAACACTGATATTACACGTATATCCAATCTCCTTAAATTGTATAGTTTGTTTAGATACATTCAAACCCATTTAAATAACAGATTGGAGTAAACTGAAAGCTATTGAAGTCGTTTTTTGCTCAATAGATGTACAAAGCTTTAGATTCAGTTATTAAGCAATCCCAAATGCAGTAATCAGTAGGATAATTATTCCCATGATGACCAATTAAAAGGGTTTTTAATGACTCTGGGACATGTATCATTACACCATATGGGTCTTTTATGCTATCTGTCTAGTTAGTTTGAAATTGAAGATTTAGCCAAAAAAATGTGTTTCTGTGCTGATGCTTATGTCCCAATAGGTTGATAAGGACTTCTGGCTTTCCTCTGAACTTTCTGATTTGTAAACTTGTTTCAGGTTAGTGGCTCAGAAAGTATTGACATGAGGCAGCTAGCAATTTTAGAAGGAGGTCACAAATGGCGGTTTCTGTATTTCCATTATGACAGGTTTACATTAGTACAAGGTGTCTAATCCACTAATGTCCTGTTGCCGATATTTCATGCAACGGATATAATAATTTGTGCATTATCTCATTCTGTTCAAAAATACAGTGATCTTGTCTAATGTGTTTCCCTTTGTTTTTATACATTTAGTTACCCGTGTTTAAAGATCCAGACATGGTTTTAAACATAATATTGCATATAGAATAATGTTCAAAATGCAGTGCCTTGCAAAAGTATTCACCCCCTTGGCATTTTATGTGTTTTGTTGCCTCACAACCTGGAATTAACATGGATGGTTAGAGGATTTGCATTAATTTACAGAACATGCCCACAACTTTGAAGATTTTTTTTTTTTTTTTTATTGTGAAGCAAACAACAAAATAACAGAAAAATCAATGTGCATAACTATTCAGCCCCCCCAAAGTCAATACTTTGTAGAGCCACCTTTTGCGGCTATCACAGCTCCAAGTCGCTTTTGATAAGTCTGTATGAGCTTGCCACATCTTACCACTGAGATTTTTGCCCATTCCTCCTTGCAAAACTGCTCCAGCTCCTTCAAGTTGGATGGTTTGCGCTTGTAAACAGCAATCTTTAAGTCTGACCACAGATTTTCTGTCTCTGTCCTAGCCTCAAAGCAAACACAGAGCGGTACAGGTTTTGCTCAAGAGTATCCCTGTACTTAGCACCTTTCAACAAAGGTCTCTAACCTTTTTTAGCACCACATCCATCTTTCCCTCAACTCTGACCAGTTTCCCAGTCCCGACTGCTGAAAAATGGTGGTGTTCTTTGGGTGATGTGTTGAGTTTGTGCCAGACATAGTGTTTTCTTTGATGGCCAAAAAGTCCAATTTGAGTCTCATCAGACCATAGCACCTTCCTCCATACATTTTGGGAGTCTCACACATGCCTTTTTGCAAACGCAAAACGTGCCATTTTGTTTTCTGCTGAAAGTAATGGCTTTCTTCTGGCCACTCTGCCATAAAGCCCAACTCTATTGGCAGGTTTTCTGTTGTGCCATGTTCTTTCCATTTGGTTATGATAGATTTGATGGTACTCCTAGGGATCATCAAATATTTTGATATTTTGTTTTATAACCTAACCCTGACTTGTACTTCTCAACAACATTGTCCCTTACTTGTTTTGAGAGTTCCTTGGTCTTCATGGCAGTGTTTGGTTAGTGGTGCCTCTTGCTTAGGGGTTACAGCCTCTGGGGCCTCTCAAAAAGGTGTGTATATGTAATGACAGATCATGTGACACTTAGATTGCACACAGGTGGACATCATCTCACTAAATATGTGACTTCTGAAGGTAATTGGTTGCACCAGAACTTTTTATGGGCTTCATAACAAAGGGGGTGAATACATACGCACATGCCAATTATATTTCTGAAAAATAGTTTATGTATTTATTTTTACAATTTTACTTCACCAACTTAGACTATTGTGTTCTGATCCATCAAATATAATTCAGATTAAAAAAACATTGAACTAAAGGCTGTAATGTAACAAAATAGGCAAAAAGCCAAGGGGGTGAATACTTTTGCAAGGCACTGTAGTTGTCGAATTGACTTGAATAAAAAAATAAAAAAAATTGTTGTCATTATTCAAGTGTAAAGTTGGCCATACACAGTGAAATTTAATTAGAAAATGTTTGTTTTCTAAACTTTTGTTAGATTTTCTATGGTTAATTCTATGGCATATTTATGATTGTGTTAAATTGTACTGACGAGAAAGATTGAAAGCGAAGGATGGAAAATTTTTCTTACTGTAGTGTGCATTTGCTTGGAAAATTTTCATCTGGAATTAGAACTCTCATGGTCATGAACATTTGTTCTTTTTAACAATCATGTATACATACAATGCATATATAAATATACTTCTATAGATGCAATTTACTAAATTTAATTCATTGATTCATAAGCAATAAAAGAAACCTGTTTAATACGTCTGGAAAAAGTAGAATTTCTGGATGAAATTTTTAAGGGCCTTTAAAATAAATTAGCAGACTCAATGATGCCATCATCAAATTCTTTGACCTACAATTTTTCAGAATTTCGTAGGAACAATCGATAAAAATGTAACCATTCATGTGGCCCGCTTAAGAGTGACACAAAGATTGTATGATACAAATAAGCACTTTTAAATTAATTTTTTTTTTTTTTTTGGATTTAGTCTTACAGGTGCTGAATATGGAAGAACTGGAGTCTCATCATCATCTTCATGAACAAACAAATTACAAGGTGACTTTTCAGCTTCCTGCAGTAATAACAGACACTCCACATAGGGAACCATTCATACAGCTATCTCCCATGCCTGACAATACATTATTGGCATTAGGACAAGATGGTCTTCTCTCAGTTTGGACATCAGATCTTAAATTGAAGAAAAGTCGGTTTATTCTGGTGAGTATTTTATTCCCGGTGTATATGATATTACTTGTATAAATCTGCAGAGGTGTAATTACTAGTTTAAAGCCAAACCTTTTTGGTTTTGTATAGTGAACAGAGGGATTAAAACCCCTATCAGGTTGTTTTTTTTGCATCTTTGTCCCATTGGGAAGATTTCCCTTTACTTCCTGTCCTGAAGGCACAACAGGAAATGAGAGGATATCTCTCCAAAGCAAGCAAAATTACTATCTTTGAAAAAGGTTGGAATTTTGGCTTCTCCCTCGCCAATTGTTCTGGTGACAATGCTATCATTTTTTGGTTCCCATTATAGACAGTGGTAAAAACCCGACATACAGGAGAATTTATCGAAACTGGAGCAGGCACAATCTGGAGCAGCTGTGCATGGCAACCAATCTTTTTCTACCATCAGCTCTTTCGGTTAAGCTTTGAAAATGAAAGACAGCTGATTTGGTGCTCCAGATTATGCTTGCTCCAGTCTTAATAAATTCCCCTCATAGAGTCAAACCCTTCCAACCCTTATCTAAAACTAAAAAAAAAAAAAAAAAACCTTAATCTACTTTAATGCAGTGAATGTGACTATTGCCCAACATTAACCAAATCAATGAATCAATTAACACACATGCTGCCCCTGCGAATGTTTGGTGAATGGCAGATTCTCAACTTTATAATTATGCCACTATATATAAAAAACATAATTTATAGTATGGTTTTAAAGGAGAAGGTGGATGATTATCTCTATATGTAGGACTGTACAATATGCACAATAGGACCTTCCTGTCCTGGAAACAATCATTCCTCTATTTTTTGCACAGGTTTCCAAGGGACAGAAAATTAAGGAAAATCTCCCCAATATTGGGAAATAAAAACCTAACAGGAATTTTGAATCTTCTGCAATCCAACCAAAACAAATCAGAAATATTTTGTCTGGAGTCCGGCTTTGAATTGTGTTTAGTGAAGGCTCAGGGTGTCTGTTGGTCTAGTTCCACTAACAAAGAAGAGCTAGAATTTAGATTGGGATCAAATGACACAGCAGTTTATCTCGTTGTTCAAGCTAGGCTATCTGTAGCTGACGTTTATTAATGGCCCACGATGAGGCAATTGTTGCGTTAATGATCACCTCTGCGCTCCTAATTGTTCTTGTGACCATACTGTAATAATAGGCATGGGGAACAGACTGCCTGCTGTCGGTAATAAGCACTTTATTATAGGATTCTTCTATTACAAGGTGTGGATACATATATAAACACTAAACAGTATCCTTAGCTGAATACTGACATCATTAATCATTGACCAGCCTTTAAAACTGCCCAACAGACCTGTACTCTAAAAGCCTGGTACACACGGGCCGAATGTCAGGAGACATCGGGTGGTTCAAACAAAAACCAGCTGACATTCAACCCTTGTGTATTTCGGTCTGTCCGACAGAAGCCGGCTATTTTGGCTGCAGCCAAACCAGGGACTTCCTTTCACTTCCCATTTATCTATGGAAGGAAGTGAAGGGACACAGGTGGCAACAAAAAAAAAGCTGACAGGGGTTTTAATTCTCCCTTACTTTATCCAAAATGATGATAATGATAATCCAAAAAGCCTTGGTAAATACTAAAATGCAGTGCGGGAAACTCACGATCAGTGTGTTTTCCACACTGCATTTAAATCTCTCTGCCATTGCGATCTGCAGCAGGTGTCAGTGCAATCTTAAAGACACCAAAAAATGCAAATCGCAAACACAATGATTCTGCCTGCACCGGATCGCATGGTAATCCGGTTGCAGTGCGATCCCAAAAATGCTACATGCATGAATTTGGTACAGATGCAGTGCACTACACTGAATTGCATATGAATTGTACCAGAGTGCGGCGCAATTCCTGTGTGATTCAAATGTGATTCATAGTGTGAAACAACAAGAAAGGACAGGCGCCCATAAGTATAGTATCTTGCATGAAATTTATTGTATCAACAAATCGCTAACCACTCACATGTTGCAATATGATAGTAAGCATATCACATATGATAGTAAGCATATTGCAGTGAGTGGTTAGCAATTTTGTTGTTACAATAAATTTCATGCAAGACACTACACCTAGAGGTGCCTGTATTTTGTTTGTTGTTTCTAGCCACAAAGAGCCTGTTTCTACTCTTGGACCGGCTGCCCATGTGAATTATCTCCCTATTTTATGTCCTTTATTTATTAGACTTTCATCATAGATTGTTTCCAGAGACATCATATACCTCACATCACTTGCCGCAAAACTGTTGTTTTTTTTTTTATTCATAGTGTGAACCTAGGCTTAAGACCTGTACACAAGATAGGATTTTCCAACAACAAATGTTGGATGTGAGCTTTTTGTAGGAAAGTTGGACCATGTGTATGTTAGAACATTTGTTGTCGAAAATTCTGAGCGTGTGTACACAATTCCAACGCACAAATGTCCATGCATGCTCGGAATCAAGCAAAAGAGCAGCACTGGCTATTGAACTTAATTTTTCTCAGCTCGTCGTACGTGTTGTACGTCACCGCGTTCTTGAGGTTCAGAATTTCCAACAACATTTGTGTGACCGTGTGCATGCAAGACAAGTTTGAGCCAACAGCCTTCGGAAAAAAATCCACGGTTTTGTTGTCGGAAAATCCTATCGTGTGTTGTGTGCAGGGCATTAGAGTCAATGCAGTGCAATGCATGTACAAAGGGAACATAACAGGAATTTTTATCATTATTATTATTATTATTATTATTATTTGTTTTAGGAGGAAAACAAACAACAAAACAGGAAAATAAAATGGATTTCAGATTTCACACTGATGCCTCATTATAACAAGATAATTATAGGAACATGGTAAGACCTAGTAATCTGCATGGCTGTATTAGGAAAGTTATATTGTATAGGGCACAGTAACTATCGTTTTTTTAGTTCTACTACACAGAATTCAGAGTGTCCTACAAATATTATGTGCTCTAAGTATTATTTGGCTGTGCTCATATTTGTAAAAGCCCTGGTTCACATTGGTGCGATTTGGCATGGGATTTGACATGTCAAATCCTATGCCAAATCGGCGGCAATTGCCGGCAATGGCACCGTCTTAATCGCAGTTGTGGCGCTGCACCGATTTCCAAAAGTAGTTTCTGTACAACTTTTGGAAATTTCGGGATGCAATTTCCATTGATATCTGTGCAGAAACCCACACAGATGTCTCTGAAATCGTCCCCGAAATCGGGACTGACATGCGGGAATAAAATCGCGCGAGTTCAGCTGAACGTGATTTCATTCCCGCACTCAGTGTGAGCCTAGGCTAAAGTTGAACTCAAGAAATAAAGCTAAATATACAGTTGAAATACTGTACATGTGGCCTTGTTCACACAAGGCGATCTATGCCCTGTGCAGGGCTGTGTTTTTACCTCCACAGGGATGCACAGGTGCAGCATCCCATTGAGGTCTATTGGGATCCAGCAGCTGCATGGATACAGCCAGTGCTCACAATGTGACATCCGTGCTGGTGCACGGTCCCAAGCGCATCCAGGGCAGAGTTGGGGGACATGCACGTGCATCCACACCAATGTCATATTGGGAGCAGCGACTGTGTCCGTACAGCCGCTGGGTCCCGAAAGACCTCAATGGGACTGCCTGCATGAGAATGCACGCAACACCTGTGCAGGTAAAACACAGCCCTGCACAGGGCATGGATCAAATCACTCTCTGTGTGAATGACCCCTTTATGGGTGTTGTTTTACCTGCTAAAATAATTTTTATTCTGTGCATCCAGTTATTAGATTTACACAACCCTGCCAGATTGTACAACAAAATTGGTGACCTGACATTCTGGGCGGCCCCTGATTGGCCAGAAAGAAACAGTAGCAAATCGTCACTCTGCTCTCACTTCTTTCTCCTCCTGACACCATGTTCCTTGTCAGCACAAGTGCATGAAGGACACCTGATTGGCTTCTATCATTGCATCGTCCAGTCTGAGTGCTGCTGTCCAGGGCATTAAAAGAGGCTGATCAAATCAAATTAAGATACTTCTGCTTCTTCTTCTTCTACTTCTTGTGTTTGTGGGTAAAAAAGTGGGAATTCCCATGGACTGATGTTCTACAAATGAAAATATTTTATTCTATATGGCCAGCATAATTTCACCCAGATTCCCATAGTTGTTAAAGTGGCGGGAGCCGCCGGTCGCGGCACGGTTCCTGAAGAAATGGCACGCGCGGCCGGTTTCTTCAGTGTGCATGCGCCGATGACGTTGGCGCAAGCATATATGGTAAATATCTCCTAAACTGTGCAGGTTTAGGAGATATTTTCAGTACCTACAGCTACGCCTTATAATAGGCTTAGCTGTTGGTACAAGTGGTGTAACTAGGTTTACAACCACTTTAAACAGAGAGACTGAATGATTGCAAAGGATTTGTCCTCTTTAATTCTTAATTCTGAAATCTTTTTAAATTAAAACAATAACAAAAATATGAAAGCTCAAGTAATTTATGAATGTCACATTAATTTATTTATGGCAAATAATGTAATAGTAACTGAAATTATATGAAAATGCTTTTCCCATGATGGCAATTCTGTTACATGCTTGTTTGCAGTGACAGAGAACTACGTCTTTATGAACTCTCCAACTTTGAACCATATTGCCAGATAGTGGGTTTTGAGACAATACCACTGCACCTTGGTTGTTACAGGTAATGATCCCCATTGTTTATCTGATCAGTTTTCTTACAATAATTTCATTGTTAAGGCTGGACATCTACACCCCATCACTGCTTTTATTGTAGACCAGTTAAGAGAAAGAGTGTTGGAATGGATATTAGAGAAATATAGTTCCCTGGGCTTTAGTATTTTTTGTCCCTGCTGAGCCTGTCATAAATAGACATATAAAAATGTTTGAACCCAATGGACCCAGTTGTGTTATCCCCCCTGTTGTCTGTTTATGGCTCTGTTAACACAGAACACGTTATTGCATGAGGAGCAACAGTTTCCTCCTATTTGTATCAACACTTTTATGGTAGAAAGAATGAAAAGTCCTAGTCTTATAAAACTTATTTTTGTTGAGGAATCCAAAGGGGGTACACTACCTGTGCATTATAATCACCCACCTAATAAATTCTGGTACCATATGTGGTCTGCTATTTCTGCCCACCTTCTGAACTTGCTAGTTACCTGATTGTCATGCAGGTTTTTTGGGAATTATTACTTTGTGAGTCATTGATCCAAAAATAGTATGTAGATGTAGTATGACTCAAACTATTGACGCCAAAAACAGGCAGGAAACTAGCATTTTAGTGACTAGCAAAATACGTTCATTAATGTTATAAAAGAACTGTGGGTGAATAAAGCTACTGGCATCAACTAAAACGTGTTATTTTATTTCTTTTTTTTTTAATCAAACCGCACTCATATTTTGTCAAAACCCAGCATTTTTTCAATGAGCTTAGCAGCCCTTCAGCACCCATTTTTGTTCAAGTTAGGACGCATTCTATTTTAATTCTGTTTGTAATAAATACCTGTGAAAGCAAAAGTAGTCCTCATAACAAACAAAACTAAAATTTTTCCAGCACACTTACTTAAAGGAGAAGTATATCCAAAGCTTTTTTTGGCTGTACGTCTCTTTTGGATCCCAGGAGCGCAGTTCGTTCTGCACTCCTGTAACCCGCTTTCAGCCTACAGCGGGCTAAAGCCTACTGTTGGCTTACATCACAGAGTCAGTCCAGGCTTTAAAAAGATCCCAACCATATGGTCAGGATCCACCTAGATGCCTGGACCGGTAGTTGGCTCAGCCCCTTAGCGAGCCACTAAGAGCCCAAGCCTGCTGCTCCCTCCCCTCCACAGCCCAGCAGCCCAGCACCCCAGCAGCCCAGCACCCCAGCGAGCACTTAGGGGGAACAGAGCAGAGAGCCGGTGGCAAAAAGTCAACAGATCAGCTGTGTTTGATCGATCAGTTCTCGGTCTTAGAGCCAGCAGGGAAGAGATGCAGCATCGGACCAATACTGCACCCACCTAGGCGAGTATAATTCTTTTTTTTTTTTACCTAAACCCATACTTCTTTTAAGAAAAAAAACACAATACTGTCTAACAATTTGTGTTTATTATGTGGAAGCCATACTGCCTCGTCAAAAGCAGGTATGCCTGGAGGCAGCCCATTTAAAGCAGAGTTCCACCCAAAAGTGGAACTTCTGCTTTAAGCAATCCTGACTCCCTGACATGCCACATATGACATGCCATTTTTTTGGGTGGGGGGGAGGGGGGTGGGTACCTAGTTTTGACAGGTACCCAGCTCCCACTTATGGCCAGGATGCCTAGGCGGCCCCTCCCACCCTCGTCACAGGTCTCAGAAGATTGAACGGCCATTCAGGACGCGCAGCACAACTCAGGCTTGCGCAGTGCACATCTGACTGTAAAGCCGCAAGCTGTCACAGCCAGGTGCCCACAGTAGTGATGCCGGCACCGCGGAGGGAAAGGGAGAGAAGTGAGGCTTCGGGCGGCCGCATCGCTTGACCATGGGACAGGTAAGTGTGTGTTTATTAAAAGTCAGTAGCTACAACTTTTGTAGCTGCTGACTTTTAATGAACACAGAAAGGGTGGAACTCCTCTTTAAGTCCCATAGACAAACCACAAGCCCAGTACAGCACAAGGGCAGCTGAATGAGTCCATTGTGTTCACACGCCAATTCCTGTAGACTAAAATAAAAGTTAGCTTTTAGAGTAGGGTGCACATAGAAGTGCTTTTCACAGAACGTACAAAACAAAAAAAATCCCAGCATACTTGCCAGTTAGCCAGCAAACAAAACAAATTACACAGTCTAAAAATTTGCATTAAAAGTTCTGTGGTCCTATCTCATATAGGAGGAGAGCATGCAGAGTGCTCAGGTAATATCATTTCTTCGTGGCCACTTACCATAAAAATATGACTTATTTTTGGAGGAGAATCTTTTTTTTTTTTTTTTATCTTTTAAGATAGTCATTGCTTACACTTTCTTTTTTTATATTTTAGTCAGCGAGATACTGAGGACGGTGTTATTTATTTTGGTGATGAGCAAGTAAGTTTGTTTTTTATTAATCTCAAAATCATTTATTATTTAACAGGTTTCTTGATTTTAAATACATTATTGAAAATCATATTGTCCATTCATTATATAAAATTAAGTGACCACCCAGCATAATAAATTGTTCAGTTTTCTGCTAATACACAGTACAGCTGCATACAATTTGACAAACTGAACTATTTGCGTATTCACGTGAACCTTACCTTACAGTATAATGTATTATAATTATGGATCAATTAGCAGTATAACTTCAAATATTATTTGTCTTTTTATCAGAAAAGGCTGCATTAATGTATTACTGCTTTATCATTTTTATTGTGTTACAGGGGTGTGTTAATATTATTCTAATTTCACACATGGCAGAAACTCTCAGGTATAGTGGATTCATCATTTGCTGATTGCTCATTTAGCTGATTAAATAAAATAGTTCAAACATTTATGTGTTTTTAAAGAGAAAGTATCCTAACTTTTGAATAATTGTATTATTTTGTAAGTTTAGAAGTTACTTAAAGTGGTTGTCTAGTCTATTTTTTTACTTTTACCTACAGGTAAGCCTATAATAAGGCTTACCTGTAGGTAAAAAAAAATATCTCCTAAACCTGTACGGTTTAGGAGATATTCCCCTTGCAATGAGACACTGACTGCAGCGGCGTATGCGCACAGGGGATTCTCGGTTGAAAGCCCGACAGATGCCGGTGTCTTGTCGAATACTGTCCCCCATTGGATAGTGTCCACCCTATACTGCGCTTGCGCAGTACGGAGGACAAAGGAGACGCCGAAAGTATCTGAAGGTGAACAGCTGATCGTCAGCTCTACACGGCGCCTGCGCACTGAGTCCAGGTTCAAGCCCCACCATCCAAGTGGACATAGAGTTAGAATAAAAATATGCCGAGCGAAGCGAGGCAGTGCCCGAAGCGTGGCGAGAGAAGCGAGCCCCCACGAGGGGTCCTGTTACAAAGCGGTGACTAATAAGTGCGCAGGCGCTGTGTACTGCTGATGGTCAGCTGTTCAACTTCGGAGTTTGCACAGTACAGGGCAGACACTATCCGATGGGGGGACCTTTCTAGTCAGAACACAGGACCTTGCCGGAAAGAAGTCTCCCTTGTGCATGCACGCGGGAGTGGCGACATCACGGCTCCAGCCACTCACAGTGCTGGAGCCGTGATACCCGGAAGACACGCCGAGGCAACATGTCATCTCCCTCGGCATGGACCAGGTGAGATACTGACGCCTTGTTCTAAAGTAATTATTTCATAATGAGCTAGCATGCGGTGCATACTAGCTAATTATGCCTTTTGCCTTACAGGGGTATTAAAAAAAAAAAGTGTCAGTGGGTATACAACCGCTTTAAAGAATGTTTTATATTTGTTTTATTGTTTCTATCAAAACGTTTAACAAATAGACTTTATGTATAGGGTACACACATGACAAAGAATTGCCAAGGCATGCTTAGGTTTCTAAACAAAAAGAACAGCAGAAACTGTTTGACTTCAGACTCTCTTTCTGATTGAAACTCTAGACAGCCCTGGATCATAGCTGCCAGGAAGGGGGAAGCAACTTTTACCCATTTGCTACAGAGTGCTGTAAATAATGGGCTTTTGTCAACATAGTAACAGTTCAACATATGTAACAGTTTGTGTATTCTGGGCTGCAATACAATTATTACAACATTCTTGATTTTGTGTTTTAGTATATATCGTAAAGGATTCGCTGGCAGGCTTCTAAACAGTGTGTATGTGTCTAGGTTTCTCAGTTTCTCATACACACATTGTGAGGGGCATTAGAGTTTATGGCTGATTTAGAGAAAACATTTTGTTTTCTCTGATTCCTAATACTTAATGTCTGGGTCCTGGATCCCAGAGGCTTTGTAGAGCTTTGGTGAGATAACGCCTCTATTCCTAGGTCCATATCTCACCTGGTAGCTAGACCTCATTATTAGTCTCAGCTGTCCATGGGCTTTTATGTATGTGAGTTGACTGATGCTCAGGGCTCTCTCTTGCGCTCTCTGCAGTGGGTACTGCTGCTGGGTTAAAGACTGCCTGCAGAGAGAACATAAGCTATGAGCTTACTGTACAAAGCCCTCCTGTATCAGAACTGTATTTGCTTGCTGTCTTGTTGAATAAAAGCACAGGGCAAACCTGCATGGACCATTCCTGGGGGTCCCTGTTTCCTGCATGTTTTACCATGCATGGTCAATACCAGTTAAGCATGTCTTACAACATATTCAATGTATAAAGAAAGAAAACATACAAAATACTATACATTCCTTTGTTATTTTTTTTTCCAAAGGACAGATAATAAACATATTGAATTTTAGATTTTTTTACATTCTATTTCAGAGAGGCTTAGCTAAAGTGAATCCATAGCAAAGCATCACTGGATATATTTTAGGTTGAATATATTTTTATTCGTACATTTTCAAGTTTGCAAAATGATTACATTAAGGGGTACAAAAAATAGAAAAAGGGGAAGAAAAAAAAAGGGTAACAATTGTCAAAATGACTCAAAATAGCGGCACAAACGCCAGAATTGACAACATAACAAGTCGATGTAATGACAAGTGGGTGAACTCAAATAATAAAGAAGAGAAAGAGCACAGAGTAGAAGGAGGAAAGGGTAGAAAGTAAAAAAGGGATGGAAAGTTAGATACAGCCATTATTATCAAACCATAAAGTATGTAAAGACTGTAGCATCACAGTAAAGGACAGTCCTAACTGGGATATATTTTAGAAATATTGAAAATTCCACTGGCAAAGCGCTTCTAGGCATTGCTTGGGCTTTGGAAAAACAGTTCTGCACACAACTCAGTTTTGTGCTTCAAAAGAGTCATAATAATATTTTTTTTGTGGACTAAATGTAACAATCATTATACTTAGGAATAAAAAATAATTTCTGCCAAAATCACAAGCCTGTTAACTCGAGTAAGGTTACCTCTCCTTGTATAAGTCTACACAGTTTAAAAGCTTATAATTCTTGCAAAAAGCTATTGAAACTGAGTGCTGAAGTATTTCCAAATGTAATGTTAATCTCTGTAACATCTACTTTAACATGTGCCTAAGCAGGGTAATCAGACAACATTGGAACAATTAATCTAGATAGTTTTATGAGTTATGTCAACTCTATATAAATCATTTTTTAACAGGAACTGGACAAAATGCCAAGCTGTGGAAGAAATTCCTAGTATTTCAATAGATAACATTGCAGACCTAAGCCATGTTAAGCTTGTTCGTTGGAAGGTGCACAATGACTGGGTTACACAGGTAATAGACTCTTACAATGTTATGAAAACTACAATGTTTCTCTTTGTTTCAGTGTTTCTCCTTGTTCAGTGAAAGTAAAAACAGAATTGTCTGATATGGTAGTTTAAAAAATTCACCTGAGCATTGCCTGCTGGTAAAATCTAGTAGAGAGATGAAAAAAAAAAAAAAAAAGAAAAACTGCTGTTAAGTATAAAGTACAAGTTTCAACAGTTGCCTTCCGAATCCTGGGCCATTCCTATCAGTAAAGATCTGACACTTCCTGATAGTGTCAGAGCCTGATGCTCTATCCTGTCCGCCAAACCTTCAGATTGACTTACCATTATGGTGATGGTCAATTAGTAACTGAGAGCTCTCCATTATACATAGTGGATTATGCTCAAAGAGGCCTGCATCTCATGGCCCTTTTGTAAAATGTAACCCATGGTGTGAAGCCTGAAGTGCCCAATGGAGTTCTCTCTGCCTATGCAGCTTTTTTTATCTTTTAACCATTCCAATAAGAAGAGCAGCACTCTGGGGTAAGTCTGGGCTTTGTACCCTTTACTAGTGCCCACAGTGTTGTTTTCTTCCCTTTTTACTGTGGCTAACATTGGAACAGGGGCTGAGAAATATTAAATGTATTGCTGTGGTCTTAGAGGAGTAGTGCTGGTTTCTGGTGCATTCCTAATTTGAATTTGATCTCCCTGCTGGCCACTTAGGGGACTATTGTGCCTGTGTAACCTCAATCTATGTGAGCACACTGTGTTGGCTGTACCCTTTCTGTAGTGGTTGATTGTGAGTACTTCAGGGGGGATAAACACACATACACATGGAAGATCATAGGCACAAGGGCAATGAGTTAGGGGGCCTTGTCTGCTCACGGGCTGCTAATAGCTCTGGGTGAGTTGTAGACTCTCTACTAAAGACCTTGGTTCTGTCAACCCTGACCACAGTCTCTTTCTTTCTCTGAGACCGTCATTGCTTCTTCTGGAGCACCTCCTAGAGGAGTGTTCAGCCTCCATATCTGAATTTATGGGCAGGCTTTCAGTCTTTTGGAGGCTGCCTATTACAGTGACTGCAAGGTGACCCCTCAGCCTACCCTCAAGAGTCTGCCTCTGATTTTTCTTTTGCTATTGCTACATTTTTATAGAGGAGGATGTAGCATCATCTGATTCCAGCAATTCAGGAGGATCAATCTGCTGATATTTCTCCCAAATTTAAGGATACCACTTTTATCTTATTGACGTGGTATGCCCAACCTGGCCTTAAAGCAGCTTGCTTTGGCCCATCCACAGGCCATCTGTCTGAGTTCCCTAAAAATGCCCAAGCCTGCCAAGATTTTCCCTGTACACTTACTCCTAGAGCCCATTTTGTAGAGTAAATGGTCTCATCCTGAAAATATATTGGATCCTCCCAACCCTTTTGCTCAGCATTATCCTATTGAAGAGGACTTCCTTAAGAAATTGGTAGTGGACCAGGCCATTTCTTGCCTTATCAAAACCTTAACTGTCCCTGTCGAGGACATGCTGGTTTTTAAGGACCTTGTGGACAACAGGCCAAAAGACCTGTTTGAGACCTTGATCTCTAGCTGGTCCCATGATGCAACCTGATGTTGTGACCATGGTAGTTTAAGTCCTGTGTCCTGTACTGTATAATTAAGATAATAGATTTTTGACCAAACTGTGAAATCCTTTTCTTGGAGTACAGTACAGGAGACAGGTCCTTCCCTTTATTCTTTATAATCGTCCTATTGCTTGCTACAAAACTGAGGCTTGCTCAGAGTGTGAGGGCTTAAATGGGGGCTGTCCAACAGCTATGGCTGGTGCTAGACTTTAAGTACATTGAGATAAGTTATTAATCAAATCTGGATATAACCACCCATGTAAAATCAGTGGGTAACAGTGTAAATATATAATGATGTGGGATCAACTGAAGCAAAAACGATGCTCTACCAGAAGCAAAATTTTGCCTTGACAAGCTTTTGGAAGAGTGATATAACACGTACATTACACAACACCCATTGCATATAAACAAAATGATTTATGCCCTCTCTTTGTTCATTCTCAGATCAGATATGTCCATTCAATTGAATCAATTATTTCAAGCTCCAATGATGATTACACATCTCTAATAATAGGTAGGTAGATCATGTTAAAAAATGCTTCTACAGATAGGACTGCCTGATGGTTAAAAGCATTATGTTTATTTTGGTGTAGTCGGAACAGGCCCCAAGCAAAGATTTAGTGACTGTTTATGCAAGATGCTGATCAAATATACCAAATACATGAGGTTTGAAGGATCACACAAAATGCTAATAACAGAGAGTACATGGTTAAAGTTGAATTACAGCTATGGCAATTTTTTCATAGTTACATTGGTCCAGCTTGGATCAATGTAAACATACATATACCTTGCTGATCCCCCATGTAGCTGGAAATCACCGTAGTGGGTACTGCTACTACAATTACCTCCACTAGCTTCTGGGTCCTTTTGCTGAGCAGCTGCACTGCTGCTTACTAAACACAGAAGGTCACTTGCTCAGCATGGGTGCCATGAAGAGAACACCTTTTATTTTCTCAATGAATGCAAAGTTTTCTCTGATTGAACATGGTTAAGATTGTGATGTCACTGCCCTAACTCTCCACCTTGTCCTATCAGAGAATGCTTTTCATTAATTTAGAAAATGCAAGGTGTTCTCTTAGTGGTGCCCATACCGAACAAGCAACTAGACATGTGCAATTTGTTTCGGTCTGAATACAATATCGGTCACATTTTTGGTTATTCAGAGATTCGGATGTATCCGAATCTCCGAATGAAATAGTAACGAATAGTAATGAATTTAGTTGAAAATCGTTAAAAATTTGTTTTGTTTATTCTAATGAATTCCAACTTTTCAGAACGATTAGAATTCGGATTGGTCAAAAAAACGATTGACCAATTCAAATTCTGTGTGAATAGCTGGTTGTTAAGCAGCGGGCCAAAAAGCCGGCCGCGCGCGTCCTTAACAACTGATGAGTCATTATCTGTCAGCGGGCTTCCCCACTGACAGATAAATGTAAATAAAGGAATGCCGGCAATACAAAAAAAAAAATGTTAAAAAAAATGGCGTGGGGTCCCTCCAGTCCATACTAGGTCCTTACCCGAGCATGCAGCTCGGCAAGTCAGGAACCATACCAGGCAACATGCCCTCAACATGGGGGGGGGGGGGGTGGTTGCTTTGGGGCAGGGGGTGCTTTGCCCCCCCACCCCAAAGAGCCTTGTCCCCATCTTGATGGGGACAAGGGCCTCATCCCCACAACAGTGGCCGGTGGTTGTGGGGGTCTGCAGGCAGGGGGCTTATCAGAATCTGGAAGCCCCTTTAACAAGGGGCCCCAGATCCTGCCCCCCAATATGTGAATGAGTATGGGGTACATAGTACTCCTATCAAAAAAGTGTCAAAAAGTAATAAAAACACAGAGACAATTTTTAACAATTCTTTAATTAAAAAAAAAAAAAACATGGTCCCCCAAAGTAAATCCATCATCAATCAAGACGCCCGCAGGCTCCTCTGTCTGACAGTTCTTTTATAGGGAAGGGCAGGGCCACCTGGCGACGTCACCTGGTGGCACCACCCCCTCTTGTGACATCGCTGACCCAGCATGCACTAGTCCGGGGCATCGCAAGGAGGGAGCGGTGCCACCAGGAGACGTTGACAGGTGGCCCCACCCTTCCCGGGTGCGGCCGGCGGTGTGACTGACAATGGATTTACATCGGGGGACACTGTTTTTGGATTTTTTAATAAAGGGATTGTCAAAAACTGTCTGTTTTTATGACTTTACAGAGCCCCCCTGACCCAAAGCACCCACCCCCCATGTTGAGGGCATGTGGCCTGGTATGGTTCATAAGGGGAGGGGGGCACTCACTCATCCCTCACCATCTTCTGACTTGCCAGGCTGCATGCTCGGATAAGGGTCTGTTATGGATTTTGGGGGGAACCACACGTCATTTTTTTTTGTTAATTTTGGTGTGAGGTTCCCCTCAAAATTCATATCAGACCCAAAGGGCCTGGTATGGACTGGGGGGGGGGCACGCTGTTTTTTTTTAACATTTTTGTATTGCCGGCATTCTTTTCTTTACATTCATCTGTCAGTGGGGAAGCCCGCTGACAGATAAGTCATGGTTGTTAAGGACACGGCCCGCTGCTTAACAACCAGCTATTCTTCACACGGAATTTGAATCCATCGATCGTTTTTTTTAACCAATCCCAATTCTAATCGTTCTGAAAAGTTGGAATTCGTTAGAAAATTATTAAACAAAATTAATTTGAGCGAAAGGTAAACTAAATTTAAAGAAAACTAAACTAATTCCGAAAACCAAACAAAAAGAATTCCATAGTGAAACAAAATTAGTAACATAACAAATGTAGTGATACTGAACAATAGGGATCTGGACAGAATTTCTTTCTTTCTTTTTCTTTTTTTTTGTATAATCTCTTTTTATTGAAGTAAGAATTCTCAATACAATGGAAGGAAAAAAGATTACAGTAAACAAAGACAGAAACTGTGGGGTTGATTTACTTGAACATGCACTTAGAAGTGCAGTCACTGTAAATCTGAGGGGGAGATCTGAAATCAGAGGAAGCTCTGCTGATTTTAATCATCCAATCATGTACAAGCATAAATACTGTTTTTTATTTTCCTTGCATGCCCCCCTCAGATCTACAGCTACTGCACTTCTTTGTTTTCAGGCGCTCGTGTGACCTGCTTATCTATCTTCTGATTGGACACAGCACAAGTTTGTCAGCAGGTTAGAGCCAATGATTTTGGCTGTATACCTGCTGATCGGCTGCTGCCAATCATAGCACAAACTTCTGTGTTTACAAACACATAGAACACCAGATGCAGAACAGTGATCTGGCTGTTTCTTTTCCCTGAAATCAACTGTGAGTTTAGGGAGAAAAGCCAGCCAGATCCTGTGAGTAAAAGCAGCATACATACACTTGTTAGGTACACAGTTAACCCCTTGATTGCCTTTCTGATCACTCCTGACCCATTAGTGTCATTAGTACAGTGTACAGTATTATCACTTATAACTGTGTTAGTGTCACTAGCGAGGTCCCTGTCAGTTAGTGTCCCTCCCAGCCAGTGTCAGTTAATTGCAGATTGCCCATCCCACTATCATAGTCACAGTATAATTTGCTGATCAACACCATTACTAGTATAGCGTCTAAAGCTTTGTAAATTCTAGTATATACAGTGGGGTTTATTTACTAAAGGCAAATCCACTTTGCACTACATGTGCACTACAAGTGCACTTGAAAGTGCACTTGGAAGTGCAGTCGCTGTAGATCTGAGGGGAAAATCTGAAATGAGGGGAAGCGCTGCTGATTTTATCATCCAATCATGTGCAAGCTAAAATGCTGTTTTTTTTATTTTCTTTGCACGTCCCCCTCAGATCTAAAGCGACTGCACTTTCAAGTTCACTTAGTAGTGCAAAGTGTATTTGCTTTTAGTAAATAACCCCCAGTGCCTTGAAAAAGTAGTCATACCCCTTGAAATTTTCCTCATTTTGTCATGTTGCAACCAAAAACATAAATTAATTTTATTGGGATTTTATGTGATAGACCAACACAAAGTGGCACATAAATGGGAAGTGAAAGAAAAATGATAAATGATTTCCCAAATTTTTTACTTGAAGTGATTGTAGCCGTATTTTTTTTTTACCCAAATTTTTTACAAATAAATACCTGAAAAGTGTGGTGTGCATTTGTATTCAGCTCCTTTCACTCTGATGCCCCATATCTAAAATCTAGTGAAACCAATTGCCTTCAGAAGTCATCTAATTAGTAAATAGAGTCCACCTTTGTGTAATTTAATCTCAGTATAAATACAGCTGTTCTGCAAAGCCCTCAGAGGTTTGTTAGAGAACCTTAGTGAACAAACAGCATGAAGGCCAAAGAACGCACCAGACAGGTCAGGGATACAGTTGTGGAGAAGTTTTAAGCAGGGTTAGGTTATAAAAAAAAATATCCCAAGCTTTGAACATCTCACGGAGCACTGTTCAATCCATCATCCAAAAATGGAAAGAGTATGGCACAACTGCAACCCTACCAAGACATGACTGTCCACCTAAACTGACAAGGAGAGCATTAATCAAAGAAGCAGCCAAGAGGCCCATGGTAACTTTGAAGGAGCTGCAAAGATCCACAGCTCAGGTGGGAGAATCTGTCCACAGGACAACCATTAGTCGCACACTCCACAAATCTGGCCTTTATGGAAGAGTGGCAAGAAAGCCATTGTTGAAAGAAAGCCATAAGAAGTCCCATTTGCAGTTTGTGAGAAGCCATGTGGGGGACACAGCAAACATGGCCTAAAAGCAAAACACTATGTGTGGCGGAAAACTAACACTGCACATCATCCTGAACACACCATCCCCACTGTGAAATATGGTGGTGGCAGCATCATGTTGTGTGAATGCTTTTCTTCAGCAGGGACAGGGAAGCTGGTTAGAGTGGATGGGAAGAAGGATGGAGCCAAATACAGGGCAATCTTAGAAGAAAACCCCATACACACTATCAGATTTTCTGCTGATTTTTGTCTTCAGATTTACCAAAACCATGTAGTGTACATACAACTTGAAACTCTTAAGTTTTGACCTCATATTATATGGTTTTGGTAAATCTGAAGACAAAAATCAGCAGAAAATCTGATAGTGTGTACGGGGCTTTAGAGTCTGCATAAGTATTGAGACTGGGGCGGAGGTTCACCTCCCAGCAGCACAACATCCCTAAACATACAGCCAGAGCTACAATGGAATGGTTTAGATCAAAGCATATTCATGTGTTAGAATGGCCCAGTCAAAGTCCAAATCTAAAGCCAATTTAGAATCTGTGGCAAGACTTGAAAATTGCTGTTCACAGATGCTCTCCATCCAATCTGACACAGCTTGAGCTATTTTGTGAAGAAGAATGGGCAAAAATGTCTCTCTCTAGATGTGCAAAGCTGGTAGAGAAATCCCCCAAAAGACTTGCAGCTGTAATTACAGGGAAAGGTGGTTCCACAAAGTATTGACTCAGGGGGGCTGAATACAAATGCACAACACTTTTCACATATTTATTTGTAAAAAATTTGAAAAACAATTTATCATTTTCCTTCTACTTCACAATTATGTGCCACTTTATGTTGGTCTATCGCATAAAATCATGAAACATGACAAAATGTGGAAAATTTCAAGGGGTATGAATACTTTTTCAAGGCACTGTATATATACCATAGTTTGTTGATGCTAACTTTCACACAAACCAATTAATATACACGTATTGATTTTTATAATTTTTTTTAGCAAAATACATTTTGACCTAAATGTATGAAGAAATTAGATTTTATTGAATATTTTTTTTTAACAGAAGGTAGAAAATATTGGGGGGGGGCTCCAATTTTTCTGGGTTTTTTCATTTATATAATAAAAAAAATAAAAAACCCAGTGGTCATCAAATACCACCAAAAGAAAGCTCTATTTGTGTGCAAAAATTATATAAAATTGATTTGGGTACAGTACTGCATGACTCCAGTGTCCAGTTAAGTAGCACAGTACTGAATAGCACAAAATGCCCTGATAATGAAAAGGGTAAAACGTTGTGGTGGTCAAGTGGTTAAATATTTCTCTGGAAATTTGTGCTCAGATAAATCATGATAGTTGAGACTTGTTTTAAGACAAAATAGGCCTTTTTTTCTTGAGTTCCCCATCAAGGCTTTAAAATAGTACGGTACCAGGGCAGAGAGAGCTACAACTTATCTCTACTTTTGAGGCGTGTTTTACCATAGTTATCCAGGGCTTTAGTATTCTATTTGGACCAGAACTGCTGAAATGTATGAGTTGGATAATAAAGTAACTACTGTATTTGATTATGTAAGGACAGGTTCAGATCCCCAGCCAAGCTACAATTGTGATGCTGCCACGTGAGGATTCCGATAGAGAATCCACTAAAATTTAGCACTCAAAATATTATATAATGTGCCTGCTAATGGATTCTGCATAGTAATATCTCACTTGTGAGTTAAGTAGAAGTCACCTATGGCTTCAAATATTGTTTTTGTGCATCTTCACTATGAAAATCTTAAATATTCAATAATGGCAAAAATAAAATAATAAATACATTCTATTTATTGCTTGTTATATATTTTCAGTCAAATTATCCATATATTGTTTAAGATCCAGTAATACAATATTACTGAATTTGTAACAGGTTGCGTAGAGGGAACAAAAAATTTGCAGAAGCGTTTAAAGGATCTAATGGAGTCTGGCAACGTGAAGAGCAAGCGCCCCATGTTGGCCAACCATGTTCCTCTCAAAAGAAATATCAGTGATGAATCCCTCTTCAGGGTTAAAAGAGGCGTCAAAACATTTGATTTCTCCAAGGAAGCCAATGTTCTTGTCACTGGAGGCATGGATAGGATTGTTCGTATATGGAATCCATATGTACCTGGGTAGGTCCCACATTGTAATAAACATAGATACAGAAAATATAAATGCAGAGCTGAAGTTTAGCATCACAGTATAAAGCACAGCAGTTGTGTAGCAATGTAATGCCCCGTACACACGATCCGAATATTGTACAACCGTTTTCGGTTAATAATCGCAAGTAGAAATTGAATAGCTAAATAAGGTCACGAAAATTCTCGTACGATAGAAAAAAAAATTGGAAGTGATGTCATGTGTTGTAATGTATTTGTATTGTATTTTTCGGACGACAACTATACTGACTAAACGAAAATCGTACAATCTGGAATCGTACAAGGAAAATTTCCGCGCATGTCCGATCGAATAATATCGGATGAATGGTCGTGATCGGCTGTCGAAAGTAGTGTACACACGATCCAAAAATCGTACGATCCTTCCTCGGACGACCATTTTCATAAGATATTCGGATCGTGTGTACGGGCCATAAGTAACAAACTTTACCTATCCCATGGCCTTGGAGAGTCCAGCCCAGACACTGATTTTTAAATGTTCACCTCTTTCACAAATGGCTTTATCAGACTGTTTATTAGACTTTGTTGCTGGTCCGGAATTTGAAGGGGTGACCCATACTTTTTTTTTTTTTTAAATGAAGCACATACACAGAGTTGAATGGCATATGTGCTATTTACAGTATAGCAAGGCTTGAACACTCACAGTCCTCTTGCTGTGGGGATATCAGCCTATATGCTTGGTGCGCGCAACCTTTGACTTTGGACCAATATATATTTTTTAATTTAAAGTAGCCTTTTTAATTAACCTATTTCGCTCTAATATAAATAGACAATTGCTTGTCTTACTGGGAAAAAGGGAGGCCACCTAAGCTCAAACGACAGCAGCACTCAGTCCCTAATATATAGAACAAACCAGAAAGATATCCCCATTGGACTTTTGTGAGTGATGCTGAATATAACGATTCAACAAAATATTAAAAAAGTACAAAATGTATTACAAAATATCAGAAAAAACACACAATTATATATTTGTTTTACAAAAAAACATCAAGAATGTATATTCAACATATTACCCATGATTCTTGAGATATATAATTATTCAATTCATGTAGGCTGTAGTCTCTACGCGTTTCATGAGGCAACGTCCACTTCATCGGGAGTCAGCCATGATCTGATTTTTTTTTCTGTGTCTGTGGAGAAACCATGTCATAAGAAAGCAACAGTAAATTGAATAATTTAGAATGAATGCATTTAAATTGCCAAAAGTACACCAATAGCCAGAAAATGGCTCTAGCATATTTATGAGGAGTATATTCACACGTGCGGTGATACGTTGGAAGGTAAAAGAGCGATATACATCAACAGGTGCAAATATTGACACCCAGATCTCAAGGCTGTGGGGGAAATCCCCAGAAAAATAGTGCCAACTGGGGGCTGATGATGGTGGGTGAACCCCCAGGCTGGGCATTAAAAAGGAGGGTTCAGGATGGCACTACCCTACCCTGTTTCCCCGAAAATAAGACCTAGCGTGATTGTCGGTGATGGCTGCAATATAAGCCCTTCCCCCCAAATAAGCCCTACCCTGTTTCCCCGAAAATAAGCCCTACCTTGAAAATAAGACCTACAAGGACTTTAACTAGGGCTTATTTGGGGGGTAGGGCTTATATTGCAGCCATCACCGACAATACCACTAGGTCTTATTTTCGGGGAAACAGGGTAGGTAGTAAATCTACTGATGCTAAACTTTTATTCACTGGATTCATATGTGGTGTTAGAGATTAAAAAAAGGTGTAATCTTTAGCTGAATAATTTTTATGTATCTCTTTTTCTTTAGGTGGCCCACTGGATTACTGCGTGGACACTCCTCACCTATAAGCTACCTACAGATTGCTGATGAGAACACAAAGATCTATTCAGTGTCTACAGACTGTGCTGTGATGGTAACGCATTTGGCTTTCACTTTACATGACTTGAAATATTTTATTTTAGAGATAAGTGTTCAGCTTTATTTACCTATGTATTACAACATTCACTTGAATGAACATTAACTGCTGTAGAGTACATAATTAGTTACTTACAAGTAGTGAAATATTTGATTGAGTAATTATGCAAGAAGGGGAAGTAGAATAAGTATGGATTTTTGTTTTGTGAAAAAGTCATGAGATACAAATGTAGCACCATCTTCCGGGCAGAAATATGCTTAAAATAACAATTGGAATATGAATAAATCACAAAGTGTACCTATTTCTGTTGTGTGAAATGCATTTTTTTTACTTTTTTTTACTGCCGCCTGGTATTGTATTTTAAATGATTCTTCCTGCAATCTCAAGAGAGACCCATTTTTCTTTCCTGAGAAAGGCAGACGAATCCATAATTTTGAGAAACAGACATGTTAGTGGTTTGCTACACCTGCTCTGCAGTGACATTGTCCTCCCTGCAGAAAAGGCTTAGGATAGGTTCACATTTGAATGGACTGCTGTACCTGCAGGAAACGCACAGAAAAAGCACCCCCCGACCTTGTTCCCAAAATGCACCCACAGGGAACCACAGGTGGATTTTCACTCTAATTAAAATGTACATTATATTGCCAAAAGTAATAGGAAGCCTGCCTTTACATGCACATGAACTTTAAAGGAAACCCAGTCTTAGTCCATAGGGTTCAATATTGAGTGGGCCCACCCTTTGCAGCTATAACAGCTTCAACTCTTCTGGGAAGGCTGTCCACAAGGTTTAGGAGTGTGTCTATGGGAATGTTTGACCATTCTTCCAGAAGTGTGTTTGTGAGGTCAGGCACTGATGTTGGACGAGGGACACCTGGCTCGCAGTCTCCACTCTAATAAATCACAAAGGTTTTCTATTGGGTTGAGGTCAGGACTTTGTGCAGGCCAGTCAAGTTACTCCACCCCAAACTCACTCATCCATGTCCTTATGGACCTTGCTTTGTGCACTGGTGCACAGTCATGTTGGAACAGGAAGGGGCCATCCCCAAACTGATCCCACAAAGTTGGGAGCATGAAATTGTCCAAAATGTCTTGGTATGCTAATGCCTAAGGCCAAGCCCAACCCCTGAAAAACAATCCCACACCATAATCCCGTCTCCACCAAATTATTTGGAGGGGTGGCCCAATACTTTTGGCAATATAGTGTGGATGAGCGAGTTTTGGGAGGAGGCACTTGATTGCCCTGCATCTCAACACGACAGCCTTCCCAGAAGAGTTGAAGCTGTTATAGCTGCAAAGGGTGGGCCAACTCTGTATTGAACCCTACACACTAGGACTGGGATGCCATTAAAGTTCATGTGTGTGTAAAGCCAGGCATCCCAATAATTTTGGCAATATAGTGTATGTATAGTCAAAACTTTTTGTAGTTTTAGTTATAATAGGGAAAGTTTAGAACCCCCGTTAAAGGGGATCTTTCCCCCTCTCTCTAAATTTCACATCAGCGTCCTGGGAAGGCAGCATCACCATTGCCTTCATGGAAACCCTGTACCTAAACTGCAAACTCTTGCAGTATAACCTGTGGGGGTTGTTTTGCCTTCCTCTAGGATCAAACTGTCAGAATTTGTGAGAGGCTGAATTTGATCTGCATTTGTTTTTTTGTTTTGTTTTTTCAACTTAAATAACAATGTAACTTTATATTAATAGAGGATGCCCTACCAAATGCAATAAAATATGGGACCGGTGGCTCAATAACTCTACCACCTAAATTTAACGGATCTCAGGGTATCCAGAGGTATAGCACAAGTATCACCTGACAACCCCAGGACATACAGCCTGATAAGAAGGCCGCACTCGGGTATCTACTTTAGAATCAGAATCAGCTAATTAGTCTATCCATGTCTGTTTTTCATGTTTTTACTGCCAAAGTATAACTTATGTAACATGCATAAATACTCTGTATGTATATATTGCCAAATAAAATGTTTAAATGTAAAAAAAAAAATAACAATGTGACTATATGTAACTAATAGGTATGGGACATTGAAAATCACAGCTGTCTTCTCAATGTTATATCCAAAGCAAGTCAGATCAGAGGAGAACTTGCTACATGTTACTTTTCACATCAACTCCATGCCCTTTACCTAGCAACAGATGCCCTTGCTCTATTGCAGATACAAGAAAGGTACGTAGTGTACATTATGACATAAATGACAGTTATTCACTTTCTACTATGGATCTTCTTCTGATAATGTCATTCTCCGTTAAATTAAATTCCACAAAAAGAAAAAAACTGCGGGTTTACAGAACAAATACTTCCAAAAAAATTAAACATTAGTTGTGGTTGGGCTTGTTTTTTTTGGTCTTGGACTTTGATACAACATGTAAAGGCAAAAGTTTTTTTTTCCAAGACAGAAAGTGATGGAAAATCCAAAAGATGGGAGGATATCATCCAGGGGTCACCTGTTCTGGTGACAACTAGATAAGATGGGAATTCCCATTTTTTAAGGCTCCATTCACACCTGGACCTTTTCAATTGCAAGCAGAATTACTGCAATTCTGCCCACGATCCCAAAATGCTTTGGAAAAATGACAAATCGCACACTTGTTCAGGTGCCATTCATTTTTAAAGGCACCTAAATGCGGGTATGATGTTGCCATGATTCTGCCACGATTCTGGCACGATTGTCGCAGCTTGTGGCTCAAAAAAGGAGCAGGAGCTTCTTTTGGGCAATAGCTTCACGTGTTGCAGTTTGCCATGATTTATTGTGGAAATCGCTGCAAAATCACACCTACATTTAGGTGCCATTAAAAATGAATGCCACTTGAACAAGCATTGTGCGATTTGCATTTTTGCATAGCATTTTGGGATCCCGGGCAGAATTGTGGCAATTCTGCCCACAATCGCAAATGCGCAGGTGTAAATGGGGCTATTAAATTAAAGCAGAAGTAGGGTGCTACTTCTCAATATAATCAGAAGATTGTTTAGAGCTACCTGGGTGCGGAGAGGCAGTCGCACAGCTGCAGTAGCAATCATGAAAAAAGATGGTTCGCAACTCCTTACTTGCGCTTTAAAATCTCCAAAATGTATTG
This sequence comes from Lithobates sylvaticus, assembly GCA_028564925.1. Taxonomy (NCBI): domain Eukaryota; kingdom Metazoa; phylum Chordata; class Amphibia; order Anura; family Ranidae; genus Lithobates; species Lithobates sylvaticus. The sequence continues at coordinate 567,339,643 of CM053026.1, read as the reverse complement.
AGTCTCCATAAAAGACACAGACAGCAGATGTAAATGAGTTTTATCCTTACAGGCCTTGTTTACATGGAGCCACGTCTATGTGGTTTCTGAGTCGCGCAACTTTGACAGCCGACATCCTTTGCGACTTCATTGTGGCTTGCTTGCGAGTTCATTAACAGTAGTCAATGCAAGTCATGATGAAGTCACCCCAAAGTAAAGCAGGGACCTTTGTATGTGCCAGATCACATACCTAGTACTTGATCTGGCACTTCCGGGTCTGGGGCACGCAGGCGTGCCTCCGGTGACCTGCTCCCGCTGTGATTGAACACAGCGGGAGCCAATCAGTGGGTCTGGCAGACGCAGTTTCTGCCGGGACCCGCCGATTGTTCAGGAGAAAGGCAGAACAGCGGTCTGCCTATGTAAACAAGGCAGGGCCGCTGTTTTGTGAGAGGGGAATGTGCTAATATTGTGTTCCTGCTAAGCAGGAACACGGATCTTTACATTCCCCCAGTCAAAGGACTTCCCCCACAATTAGGCCTGATTCACACTTGTGCAGGTCGCAGTTTGCATATTGAAGGTGCATTTCGCATTTTTCAATACACATCTTTAAACCATTGAAGTCTATGGAAACAAAAACCAGAAAAAAATCCCTGGCCCTTTCCATAAAATGCACAGATGTGAACTACATCCATAGGAAACCATGTTAAATGGACTGTAGCGTGTTTCTGCAAAACTGAAGATGCACTAAAAAAATGCATAGGTGTGAACCAGGCCTTAGTAATCACTCCTAGGGAACACAGTTAACCCTTTGATTGCCCCTGATGTTAACCCCTTCCCTGCCAATGTCATTAGTACAGCGACAGTTTATATTTTTTTAGCACTGATCACTGTATTAGTGTCACTGGTCCCCAAAAAGTGTCAAAAGTGTCAGTTAGGAGTCCAATTTGTCCACCGCAATATCGCAGTCCCGCTATCAGTTGCTGATCGCCGCCATTACTAGTAAAAATAAAAATAAAATAAAAAAGTAAATAAAATTATGCCAAACCAATTGCGCAAACCAATCAATATACACTTATTGGGATTTTTTTTTTTACCAAAAACATGTAGCAGAATACATATTGGCCTAAATTGATGAAGAAATTAGATTTTGTAAAACAAATTTATTGAGAATATTTTATAGCAGAAAGTAAAAAATATATATTTTTTATCGAAATTGTTAGTCTTTTTTTGTGCAAAAAATAAAAACCTCAGCGGTGATCAAATACCACCGAAAGAAAGCTCTATTTATGTAAAAAAAAGGACATAAATTTTATTTGGGTACAGCATCGCAAAATTGTCAGTTAAAATAACGCAGTGCCGTATCGCAAAAAATGGCCTTGTCATGAAGGGGTGGTAAACCTTCCAAAGCTGAAGTGGTTAAAGAGGAGCTTCGGTCTCTCCCCCAAAAAAATGTAAAGTCAGTAGCTACAAATACTGTAGCTGCTGCCTTTAATAAATAGATACTTACCCGTACAAGGATCCAGCGCCATCCTCACCCAGGCCGCTTCTTTGCCAGTCTTCGTGTCTCTGGTGCCTGCATGTTTGCTAAAGGAAGCTGGGTGTGATTCCTTGTGGCCTCACAGCCAGCTTCCCATTGTGTAAGCTTGCGCTGTGCCTTGTGAATGGTTCTGTAGCCTTCTGGGATCTGTGACATGTTTCAGAAGGCTGCAGGTAAAGGGGCAATCTGAGTGGAAGTGGGGGGGGGGGGGGGCAGGTATCTGTCAAAACCCCTCAAAAAATAAGTGTCCAGAAAGGGTAGAGGAGGGTGGGAGGAGGTGGAAAAGCAGAACTTCCCCTTATGGGTGAAGTTCCACTTTAAAGCCTAATAAAAAATCTTTGCAAGAGAAAAACTCACCCAAGCTCTACCGCTATATAGTATCGTTGGCGTGTAGAGTAGTCGGTGCTCTGACTAATTAAGCTCACAAAAGATCCATAGAAAGTACAGGCCGGCAACTCGACAGCTTCTCCATAGAAAATATTTATTTGAGCATTACAGCAATAAAATCATCCAAAACTGACGCGTTTCGGCCTTCATCAAAAGCATAATAAAAAATCTTTCTGTCTTTATGGCTCAGTTGGAATAGAACAGATATTTATTTGTATTATTTTCATATGAAAAGAAACTATGTTTTAAAACTTCAGATAGAATCTTATAATAAGAGTTATAGGAGAGAAGAGAGAGAGAGAGCAGCTCCTCTCCTCTACACCACAGAGCCCCTTCTGCTATATGGAGCCGGCTGCCGCATTTTAAATACAAATCAATACTCCTGGACTGAAAAAACTGTCCACAAACCACTTAAGAGATTTTTTTCTCTGCCCCCACTCCCTCTCTCACCAATCTTCAGTGTTACTCTATTTGTGACCCCCCCCCATATTTGTTTACCACTAGCTCCTGTCGGCGCTACATCCTCCCCCCCTCTCCACTAATAAGAGTTTATGTTGCCAATATTAATCTCCAGTGTTACATGGGAAAAGTACTGTAGTTCTCTAAGGTGAACTATTACACTGGAAGAGCTTCACTGACTTCATGGTTTATCTGTCATGCTACAATTTTACTTTTAATAAACAGTTTCATCAATTACTTTGTATTCTGTATGGTAGCTTCATCCTCTGTTATTTTTTTATTACAGTGCTACACAAAATGGACCGTCACCTGTTTCTCACAATGAGCCTGTCACCTGCTGTCTCTATAATCATTTCCATCACCAGATAATAAGCTGCACAGAGGCTTCTGTAAGTTACACCTTTGTCCTGTCCTAATCAAGGAGCCTAAATACTATGGGGGGGCGATGGGATGGATATTCTATATTGAGCTAAAATGACCTTACGCTTTGTAACTCAGATTTATGTAACTGTGTGTAAGGTGTATTTGAATCTGTTGCAGAATTTTGTCTGCGATACAAATGTTGCACATAACTACATGAATGTGTTTGCAGGTGTCAGAAATTGCAAGAAAACTGTAGCAAGGCTTTCATCATTTGGTGCGTGACTTATTAACGTGGCTCTAAGGCCTCATTCACACTTCACATTCCCATTTGCGATTTTGTGAGGGCGCTTTTCATGTGATTCCGCATGTCGCACATAAGGCAGCCCATTCACTTGAATGAGCTGCCCTATGCATGATTTCCACGGCTAAGAAGCTCAAGGACCAAATTTTGGCCCTGAGACAGGCGCGTTTTTTTACACAGTGTTTTAAAAAAATTTCATGTAACAATCACGGCAAATTCACACTGCATTTAGGTTGCCAGTAGGGATGAATGGAAACCAAATGTGAAGTTCATATTCTGGACACAGTACACTTTATAGCCTCGTACACACAATCGGATTTTCCAACGGGAAATGTGTGATGACAGGCTGTTGGCGGAAAATCTGATCGTGTGTACGCTCCATCGGACAATTGTTGTTGGATTTTCCGCAGACAAATGTTGGCTAGCAGGTTTTAAAATTTTCCGCGGATTTTCTGAGCGGGTGTACACAAGTCCATCGGACAAAAGTCCAAAGTACAAACACGCATGCTCGGAAGCAAGGAGGAGCCAGAAGTGGTCGGTCTTGTAAACTAGCGTTCCTAATAGAGAATTAACATTCGTGACGTGGCAGATTATGAAATCTCCAAATGCAGCGCACATTCTCTTCTTCTTTAATGGGATAATAATGAAGGTGCTTTGCTGGTGATACTGATGGAGTTATGGCAAACAAATTTTCAAAGGCTTTTTTTTTCTAGTGATATAAAGAATAATATTATTATGCTTTTTTTCTTCTTTTCTTTTTTTGGGCAAGTTACCACAACACCATTATCCGTAGTTTTTAAGATCAAAGATACAACTATGTTGGTGTCCCTTATCAATTTTACATTGTATTTTTTTTTAAATGTAACTGCCTACTCCCAAACTGTCATTTGAAGTAAAACACATAGCCAAGTATTATTCTACACAATTTTTTTATTGTGCATTAAAAAAAGAAAACACATAAAATTAGACATGCTTTCTGCCAATAGAACTTAACCAAAAAGTGCATTCTATGCATCCAAAAATATAGAAAATATACCAAATCAAATCATTATTCAACCAAAAAAATTATGTGAAAGCAATAACTCCAAGGCCAATAATAAATAACACGTTATCTCCTCTGATTCCGCAACATGTCTGGTTGCTGTTTAGAAACGAACTGAAAAGTGCGAAATGAAAAGCGCGACTCAACACTCACCAAACTTCTACTAACACAAAATTAGCAGAAGGAGCCCAACGAGTGGCGCTTAAGAGCTGAAAAACCATGTAGTACGTCACTACGTTTGTGTTTGTTGGCCAACAATTCCTTGCTGTTTGTATGCAAGACAAGTTTGGGCCAACGCCCTTCGGACAAAAGTCCACGGTTTTGTTGGCCAGAAATCCGATCGTGTGTACGACGCTTAAATCTTGTGAAGTCATCTTTATTAAAATGTGTATAATGAATGAACATTATTGAATGCAGATTCTGAAGACTTGGGACCTTTTTACGGGACAGCTTATCTGTGAAGTACAAGCAGATGATGGATGGTCAGCTATCACATGCCTTGCACTGGACTCTGGTGGTAACAGGTATTCCAACTGTTAATTATGGGCTGTCATTGCTCACCTTCTTCAACAAAATACAAATGACCTGACTGCAATGCTGATTCAATATCACCAATACCATTGGAGTCATTCAACCAGAACAAGCGTGCAGTTCAGGAGTTATGTTGATTTCACTTTCCACATTCTTCCACATTGTTAAATCGGAGCTATTCGCATTTTCAGAAAGGGGTCAGTAACTGAAGACTGTATTTTATGAAAGGACATGTTTCCACTTGCCGACAGTCTAAGGCTGGGTTCACACCTATGCGAATTGGATGCAGGTTTTCCAGCATCCAATTCGCATAGCAGGAGAATGTGACCGGCTCTCTATGGAGCCGGTTCACATGTATCTGGGCCGGCTGTGGAGCGCACTGACCCAGAGATATGTGCGTCTTTGCCTCTGTTTCAGGGCCAAATTCAGACAAAGATTCTGCCCTGATTGTGCGATCCGCGGCCGGTTTAGGTGTGAACCGAGCCTAACTGTAAATATACGTCATTACTTTGACGTTAAATATCGGGGTTATGGCAGCAGCTAGCTGCCGTACCCCGGTATCTTTTTTTTAGTCATGCAGCCGGCTTTCAGATAAAAGTGGTCCTAGCAGAAAATTTGCCACAAGATTACTTATAGGAGGAGGGAGAGGTGCTCCCTCCTGCCGCATCCCGGTGGTTCCTGAGCTTATCGTAGCCATCAGTAAGGAAATCAGGTGTGGCCACGTGAGGGCAAGATAGCTACCATTCGGATCTATGCCCTTGGAGGATCAGAGCAACGTCTGACGACACTTCCGTCTCTCGGGCAGATAGAATGAAGGAAGAAATTGGCTGCACGCCGATGTGATCGAAGTCCATTTATTGAATGTTCCATGCAAACAATGACACACACCATGGTTGCAGTAGCCGGAACAGAGGTGGACTATTTTCGCACAGCTACACTGTGCTTGCTCATCACCAAAGTCCACCTAGTCCACCTCTGTTGCCGCTACTGCAACTATGGTGTGTGTCATTGTTTGCATGGAACATTCAATAAATGGACTTCAATCACGTCGGTGTGCAGCCAATTTCTTCCTTCATTCAGTTTTCTACGGCAGGCAAACCGGGGCTTGCACCAAAGTGAGGAGTCTTATATTATTCGTTGTGCCTGGAGTTTTCTCACCTGGAGCGGCGATTTTTTCTTTGCTGTCTACTTCTCTGGGCAGATAAACAGGATTTCGTTTTTTTTAAAGGCAAAATCTAATTTTTTATTTATTTTTTGCTTTTAAAGGTACATGAGAGATCTGGTGTCTTTTTGACCCCAGATCTCTCAAAAAAGATGTTATGCTTATTTCTATTACAAGGGATGTTTACATTCTAGCACTAGACCTCCTCTGTAACTCTAAACAGGTAACCTGTCAAAAAAATTAAAGCGTTGCCTATGGAGATTTAAGTACCATAGTTTGTCGCTATTCCACAAGTGTGCGCAATTTTAAAGCATGACATGTTAGGTATCTATTTAACATCATGTTCACATTATACAAAAAAAATTGTGCTAACTTTACTGTTTTCTTTTCTTTTTTTTTATGTAATTAAAGAGGAGCTCCACCCGCACCAAAAATATGAAAAGTCAGCAGCTACAAATACTGCAGCTGCTGACTTTTAATAAATGGACACTTACCTGTTCCAGGTTCCAGCGGTGTCTGCAGAATGTGACGAGCGACCGCTCGTCTCTCGGCTGCCCCGCCGCCATCCGATGTCAGGGAATCAGGAAGTGAAGACGCAACGGCTTCACTGCCCGGTTCCCTACTGTGCATGCGCATGTCGCGCTGCGCGTCTCTATTGGTCCCCGTTGTGTCCTGGGAACTGTGTTTCCCAAGACACAACGGGGCATCTTCGTATATGGGCGGGACAGCTCCGGCTAGCTCATCCCGCAAGTTTGAAAGGTGCCAATTGTGGCAGCAGAGGGGAGAGAATCCGATAAGCGGAAGTTCCACTTTAGGGTGGAACTCTGCTTTAAGTGTATTTTTTCCCAAAAAATTGCTTTTGAAAAACCGCTGTGCAAATACAGTGTGACATAAAATATTGCAACGACCGCCATTTTATTCTCTAGGGTCTCTGCTAAGAAAAATATATTATGTTTGGGGGCTCTAAGAACTATTTAGCAAAAAATACAGATTTTTACTTGTAAACAACAAATGTCCGAAAAAGGCTTGGTCAGCAAGTGGTTAACAAGCTTTGGGCAACATTCCTAAAGCCCCTAAGTGCACCTGTATTAAGAGAAATATGTAGACTTCAGTTGTTCAAGCGCTTTCACGCTAAAAACAGCACCTAAAAAGCTCACGAAAATGTATTTCCATTAAAAAATGCTTTCACACTGGAGCAGTGTGCTGGCAGGGCTGGCTTTGTCTGCCTTCAGTAGTTATGAACAAGCTCACTAGCCACAAACCTGGAAAAAATACACAGTTGATGAAAGTAAGAGAAAAGACAATGCAAAATCTGCTTTCTGCTTTAGGCCTCATGCACACTGGATGTTTGGGCATCTCTGCTAGATGCCTTTCCTCCTGGCAAGCAGCGCTTTGGCAGAAAAAACACTTGATGCTTGTAAAAGCGTGCAATGTGTTTAGGCACATTTTCGTGCATCAAGTGCTTGGGCATTAATTACATTCATTGGCAAGAATAATAATTTATTCTGGCCATTGAAATAAAATAACACTTAAGCGCTAAACGCTCCTAGCGTTAACTTGTTTAGATGCATTTACCGTACACACGTTTACATGCGTCAAGCATTTTTCTGGCAAAATGCTGCTATTCCTAGACACACTGACAATGTTTTTATTTTTCTGCTTCTAAACTCCTCTAAACACTTATGTGTGCATGGACACGCAGGGGCGTTTAGAGAAAGAAAAAAAATGCCAGACGCCCCTAACAGCAGTATTAAAAACATCCAGCGTGAATGAGGGCTTGATGTAAATTTAAATGATTGTTGATATGACCGATCAAAACACACTGTTATCTCTGCAGAAACTCCCTGATTGACTGACCTCTAGGAGGTAAAAAATTATCATTTACAATGGATTATCAATATTATTTTCCCATGATAGCGCCAGGTGCATATGTTCAGTGTATAACCAGACATGATTGATGATAAATTGCAGGACTGTGACTTTTTTTTTTTCTAGAGAGAGGTAATTCAGAGGTTGAATCTCTTATTAATATATAACATAGATATAAATAAATACATTAATAATAAATTATATAATAATATTATATAATTAATATGTATATATAATATAGATAGATATGAAAAATAAATAAATATTACTTAAAATGATTAAATATAAATAGATGTATATAGAAAAACTCGATGAGAGGCTCTGTGCTATTCTGTATTACATAAAGGACTTTTTACTCTGTAGACAATTGATTAGTATTATACAGCGCAGATTAAGAAGACTTTCTCTATGACTACAGAGAGTGAAAGTTTAGTCTATTTATCTTTCTGACTATTTTTTTACTTTGGCTCTAGTGTGGATTTCACTGTATTTGTGTATCACATCTCAGGTAGTATGTATTATTCTTGTAAAGATACAATGGTTGCTGGTAGCCCACACGCTTGCTTAGCAACATCACATGAAGCCGTTGACATCTCATGTAACCCGTAACCTGTAATTATCCAAATGTGTGTTTATGGTGTCAATTAGCAGATGTATTCCCTCTATGCAAGGTAGTTAACCGTTCTTCTGAATTTAATCTCTCATTAAAATAAATAAGAACCCGTGTCTGTTCATCTTCAGTTTAAACAACCTCTTGAGACATTGTAATAATGAAGAGTAGTAACACAATGCTTTGTCCTCCAACCCTTTGCATTGTGCTTCTTGTGATGCCACCTATTAGGCAGGACTTTTAAATGTTTAAATTGGTTGAGAGATTTGCTCTAAAGGAAACCTATCTACAGGCATACCCCACTCAGTGTTGCCAACCTACCAGATTGAAATTTACTAACACAACACCAAAAATTTACTGGCACAGCCATGTTTTTCCTGGCATTTCCAAAAGTTACAAAATTACAGTTGCAAGTGCAAATTTCAGTATTTAGGCTACAAACAAGTACAATATGCAATTAGCAATGTGATTCAAGGTAGATATTAAGAAAGCATATTTCTTATTTTAAATATAGTAAGTGGCTCAGGGACAGGACTCTTAGGAAATTAGAATGGACGACACACGCACATGAAATAGACTCTCACAGTGACACGGACACGTCCCATCCTGAGTGACAGTGACAGTCTCTATCAATGCCAGGAGGTCCTCTCAGTCCCCTCCAGTCCAAACAGCATTGGCAGTCCTGCTCCCGGCTTGCCTTGCTCCCATCCCTCAGACCTGCACACGAGGATCTGGCCACTCCGCTTGGCTCCCTTGCACCATGACATCACACGATGCTCAGGCACCGCCTTCGCCCCCCGCCAGTACCACACGGAACACACTGTAGCAGGCACTGGGATGGTCCTGGCCTGCTCCTGACCCGAGCTGCGCTTGCCCAGTTCCAAGCCAAGCGCTACAGCCATATTTTTTACTGGCAACTTTTTCCTCTTACTGGCATTTACTGGCAGGAGAAAAGTGCCTGTTTTTTTACTGGCTGCCAGTAAAATTACTGACGGTTGGCAACACTGACCCCATATTTAAGTACACATTGGGGTTTATTTACTAAAGCTGAAAAGTGCAAATTCAAGCTCACTCCTGCATAGAAACCAATGAGCTTCCAGGTTTATTACCAAAGCTTAATTGAACAATTTGGGGTTAGAAGCTCATTGGTTTCTATGCAGAAGTGAGCCTGATTGTTCACTTTCCAGCTTTAGTAAATAAACCCCATTGTGTACTTAAAAGTGGGGTATGCTTGTACAGTGTTTTCTTCGATATCTTTTCTGGTTTGGACATCCACTACACTGTCCAGTCTTATGAAATGTAATTCAAGTAGGCAACATTGTACATCTCTCTGTGGCAGAACATGACTTCTGTAGTAGATTTGTATCCTCATTTGAAGTCTATCAATCACACTAATTCAAAACAAAACTCTTAACAATATGTTGACCCTGTGAGTACTGTTCAATCATCAGGAAGGGATTTTTCCCTGTTTGGTCAAAGTTTTACCTCAAGCTAGTATGTAGGAAGGTGCATTCTACTTTCTCCACTGTAGGTGGTACTCCTCCACAGCGGCACCACAGCTGGAGAGAAAGTCAAGAGGAACATAGTTCCTCTATGGTTTCGTGGATCACTGGGGAAGCACCTAATTGGATGTTGTTGCCCCCTGTTACTCCAGCAGCCATCTTTGGTCAGCCAGGGCCTATTTAAAGCCCTGGCTCCTAGGTTTGGCGCACTTTATGCGAGTTAGCAGTGTAGGGAAAGGTACCCTGCCTGTTAGTGACAGTACTAGCGGTAGGGAAAGGTTCCCGACGAGGAGGGAAAGCATAGGGTCGCAACTCCTTTGGATATTTTCCAAATTGGGTATGAGATGGCCAGGCCGCATTGTGCTTTCTTAACAAGCGCTGTCAACAAAGCTGATACCTGTCATTATTATATCACAAAAAAACGTGAGTGTACCCAGTTGGGCGGGGCAGAGAGTCGCAGCATTGTGTGTGTAAGGCAGCAATGTGATCCAGGATGAGGGGGGCAGAGAGCCAGAGCATTGTGTGTATAAGGCAGCAATGTGATCCAGGATGAGGGGGCATAGAGCCAGAGCATGTATATGTGTATGCGGGACTCAAAATTGTTTATTGGTCCATGAGATTCGAAAGGTTGGCAACCACTGTCATAGAGGGCTTAAAGCAGGGTTCCACTCATTTTTCAGTTTATTAAAAGTCAGTAGCTACAAAAAGTGTCCATGGTCCAGCGATGCGGCCGCCCTAAAGCCTCGCTCCTCTCCCCCTCCTCTCTGCGGAGCCGTCATTGCAACTGTGGGCACCCAGCTGTGGCAGCTTGCGGCTTCACAGCCAGGCGCGCACTGCGCATGTGTGAGTCACACTATGCTCTCCTAGTGGCCAGGCAATCTTCTTGGACCTGTGACGTGTCCCAGAAGATTACAGAGAAGGAGAGTGGAGGAGTCGCCTAGGCGGGCAGAAGACAGAAGGAGTACAGGAAGTACCTGTCAAAACCAGGTACCCACCCCCCCAAAAAAGAATGACATGCCAAATGTGGCATGTCAAGGGGCGAGGAGTCCTTAAAAGAAGAAGTTCCACTTTTGAGTGGAACTCCGCTTTAAGCTAAATGTATAAATGTATCAGGAAGCAATGTATACACCACACAGAGAATTGTTTACAGGCTCAAATTCAGTATCAATTATGTAGCATGGGGGACGCTGACACAACCAAAAGGTGCTGTACCAGAAATTTTAAAAAAAGTATGCCTATACTGACTGCTGTTTTGTACACATTAGACATATACTAATATAATGTTATGTGTATACAGACTGGTTACAGGCAGCATGGATGGCAGTGTGAAGCAGTGGGATTACATGTCAAATTCCATCACCTTCATGAAGATGCTGAGACTAGGAAGTTCAGGTTTGTGCTCTTCAAGCTTTATCTGCATAACTCTCTTCCCTGTATTGTGGACATACAGTACCTTGAATAGGATCCATGGTTGTTTTTATGTTTCACAGAACAACCAAGAGTTGGAATCAGTGACGTCACTTACGCAGAGCACAGTAATTATCGGTATGTACTATTGACACACTTGGCTGAAAAGTTTTTTCCCTGCTCTGCACCACTCTGAACTGATGACAATAAATTTCAATTGACAGGTATATAATATCAGTTTCTTGTGATGGACAGATTCGAATTTTCCAGGTAATCTATCGGGCTTATTATATAAGGAGGAAAGCATGGTGCAAAGTGCGTAGCAATCAGCAGGCATCTTTCATCACTCTGGCTGCTATAAACTGTTAAATTGTCCAACTGTATATAACTCTGGGATGCAATATAAAAAACAATCTGACTACAAAGAGAAGATGCCTGTTTTCATGTAAAGGCGGTCCCCTCATTAAAAACATCAAACTTACAAACGACTCCTACTTACAAACGGAGGTAGACAACAGGAAGTGAGAGGAAATCTACCCCTAGGAAGGGAAATTCTAAGAGTTATTCATAAGAGTTATTATGGGAAAAAGGTGTCTCCACTGATGCTTTATCACCAATCCTTGTTTCCACAACAACTCAAAATTTTCAAAACTCAATTGTCATTAGGACAGAAAGTGAGGTGAAATCTTCTAAACAGGGGCACAGACCACAGAACATTACTATGCTATCCAAAAAGCTTAAAAATAGTTTTTTTGGCAGGAGCTACACTTCAGATTCAAAGATTCACAGATTCAAACCTACAGACCCTATCTTGTTTGTAACCCGGGGACCGCCTGTATTGCACTTTTGTGGGGTGGGTTTGTACAGAATAGAGAGGAACCTTACCTAAGTTACCTTATCGAGCTCCAGGAGGCCCCCACTATTCCGGTCTTCCGCAGGTTACTGAAACTTGGCTTTTCACGCAGGCGTTTCCTGCGTAGTCTCTTTTTTCTACCCTTCTGCCGCTCTGTGCTGCTTCTGGTCCCTGGGCCCTCTTTCCAGGATCTTTGCTATGTGCATCGGGACCCTTCGGGGTAAGACCGCGCTATATTAAGATTCCTCTCAACTCAACTTATTCAGAAGCTAAATGAGCGTAAGAGAATTTATGGGTGATCAATATGTGTTTTTGGACATTGTAGTGGGTTTGCAGTATTTTTTCATCCTCCATTTTGGTTATTTTACAACAAATGTGCATAAAAGCATGCGTGAAAGACATCTACATGTGCCTATACCCTTGTGACAGGTAATAATGCAGTCAAGCTTACAGGAGTTTCATTAATTGCCATGAACAGTCTAAACTAGTCTCAAATCCAGTTATTGTGTGATGCATAAGCCTTGTTAAAGCGGAAGTAAACCCATCGATTTAACAGTTTAAAAAAAAAAGGCATGCCGGGAATGCTAACTGCACATTGGCTGTGCTCTCAACCAAACAGTCAAACCATCCAATGGCTGGTGTCATAACGGATCACATGTGCAGCACTGTGGCAGTTGAAGATTAAACAGAGGCAAAGATGGCAGCTTCCTTGGCTGAAAACGATAGGGGGGTTTACTTCCACTTTAAGTAAAAATACTTCTACCTCCCCTCATTGAGTCAAATCCTCCTTCATTTGTGTCTCATATGCTCTCCCTACCAGACACCGCAGCTCACTGCCAGAGGCTTTTAGCAACAGCGGCAGAGTGATGCCAATCCAGAAAGCAGTGCTATAAAATTCCAGAAAGCAGTGGGCAGGTCTAGTGTGGCTGGTGTGACTGATCGCTGCTCCCGATGATAGGGTGTGGCCTGGTGCTGATTGACAAGCCTAATGCCGCGTACACATGTTCTGAGACATTCGGGGGGGGGGGGGGGGCGCAGTTTGCCATCTTTGCCCTGGGCACCAAATGGCCTTGTCCCAGCACTGATGCCACGTACACATGATTTCCGATGGATGTTGGCTCAAACTTGTCTTGCATACACACGGTCACACAAATGTTGTTGGAAATTCCAAACGTCAAGAGCACAGGGACGCACAATGCGTACAACGAGCCGAGAAAAATTAAGTTCAATAGCCAGTGCGGCTCTTCTGCTTGATTCCGAGCATGCGTGGAATTTTGTGTATCGGAATTGTGTACACACGATCGAATTTCTGACAGCGGATTTTGTTGTCAGAAAATTTGAGATCCAGCTCTCAAATTTTTGTTTTTCGGAAATTCCGACAGCAAATGTCCGATGGAGCCTACACGCGGTCGGAATTTCCGACAACAAGCTCACATCGAACATTTGTTGTCAGAAATTCCGACCGTGTGTACGCGACATTAGGCTTGTGATTTAGCAGAGACAATTTTGATAGCCATGTCTTCTCAACGCCCTGTAGTGCAAGCAGGCACAAAAGGGATTTTTAGGACTTTGCAGGGGGACTTAGGAAAAACTATGAATGCAGATGCACTTAAAACAATTAAGGGCTTCAGCATATATTACATTTTTTTTAATGTGAGGCCATAGTTCCACTTTAAGTAATATTCCACTTTCCATCTTGTATGAATGACTCTCTGCTTTTTCTAAACATGGGCGCCAGGATATCAGCATTTTATCAGAACAGAGAAAATAAAAAAACGAATGAATGCTTTTTTTCTAGAATTCTTGCAGTGTATATAGTGCACCTAGAGTATTATTTTTTTAACTATAGTGGCGGCACACTTCAAGTGCACATATGTGCATAACGCCATAAACAAATGATTATGAATTGTCCTTTATGTAGAAAACGACATGCCATGTGAACAGGTTTAAATGGGCCAAACAAAGATATTGGCACTGCCATCAATCTCTTGTATAAGAAGAGTGAAATGGGGAATGCGTTAAATAGTTTATCCCTCTTTATTTCAAAGGATCAGCACAAAGCATCAATTTCAGCTGAAGATTACCCACATTGCACCTGGGAAAATCATATGGTAAGTAAATTGTGTAACTTTTACGAGGGAGTCCAAAAATGGAAGGCTATTCCTCATAGAAAATGCAATGTTTCCTACATACTTTGCTACAAAATATGTATTTTGAAAAGTATAAGGGCTGGTTCACACCAGATGTGTTTTTCACGTGCATCCAGAACACGTGCACAGTGTTTGCTATGGATTCCAATGGCCCTAGATCACACCTGTGCATAGCTCCCAACTGTCCCTGATTTCAAGAAACTGTCCCTGATTTGGAGCAATGTCCCTCTGTCCCTCATTCCTCCTCATTTGTCCCTCATTTTGGTCTGATCTATATAGATGTATATAAAATGCACCTTTTATCTATTAAAAAGTGTTTTCCAGCATTAAACCTTTCATCCAATTTCTAAATTGCTGCATGTGTAAATTCCAAAAGCCAATATAAAGGAATAGTAGTGGTAAAAAAGCACTTGTGGGTTTAACCAAACTTGTTTTTTTGTACAATTCTCCTTTAAGGGGGTGTTGCAGGGGGTGGGTCCTATGCCTGCATACTTTTGCTGATAGGTGTCCCTCATTCCCTTCTCAAAAAGTTGGGAGGTATGCCCGTGCAGTCAGTTCCAGTGCTTTAAACAAAAGTACAATCTGGAGTGCATAAAAACCCATATAGATGCGCCAGAATGCACATTGACCTAATGAAGATTTTTCAGGTGTCAAAAAAAAAAAAAAAAAAGGAAAAAAACGAATTGGAATGCACTGAAAACATGTCAAAATGCAGTGACACATGTATTTACAAATGTGTATGCAAGAACACATGCAGAACACTGAAACTGTGGTGTAAACAAGCCATAAGTCAATTGATCGTTTTCAGGATGTGAACTGTACTGCCAGCTAAAACTGCAATCTACATGGAAAGAAATAATGAATTTAAGAGAATAATCAGGCTGGGCCCAAATTGTAATAAACAGTTAGGACTACGCTTATAGGCATTGCTTTGTGTTCTCCCAGCAAGACAGCAACAGCACGGTAGCAACAAAACTAATAACTGTGCATTGCTAGATGGAAAGTATGCATTGCCTCAGCATGGAAACCAACCACAGATGCCAAAGTATAACACTTTGAAAGTGAATAGTTAGTAATTAGTATGTGCATTTAATGCTTTCTCTGGCATGAAAAAAAATTATTTTATCTGATCTGCTTTGCCAATTTGTCAGATGGTAGGATTGTATGACAATATGTGTTGCCCCACAGTGATAATTATGTAAATAATCTTTATTCAAACAGTTAAAGAAGACATTTTCTGAACACTATTTGCAACCACACTTACCAAATGCTGTAATTTCAGTTCAGTTTCAAAAATGGCTGCACATTCTGTGAAAATAATGACATAGTCTGGTTGATAAAAGACACAAGTCCATCCAGTTCAACCAATACGCTTACTGTTAATGGAAAATCGGCATCTTAAGAGCTGGTTCACACCCAGAATCGCACAGGATCGCACTGTGCATTTCTGTGCAATTCAAATGCAGTTCTGTGAAATGCGATTTCAGCCTACTTTTGGAAACTCATTGCAACCGCATCGCAGGGTACTTCTGTACCATGCGATCCAGTGCGGGCAAATGCAGTGTGTTTGTGACCTGCGTCTGGGGTGTCATTAACTTAATATTGACACCAGCTGCAGATCGCAACTGCAGTGCGTTTTGAACGTGGTACGGGAAAGGTGCATGGAACGCTGGTTTCCCACAATGCGTTCTAGTGTGAACTGGCCCTTAAGATATATGTATGTGGGAGAAGTCAAATAGTAGAAGCAGCTTTTTTATTTATTCAAAGTTTACAGAAAACCAAACATTCATCCTAAAAGCAACACACCAGGGCATAGTCAGTGAACAAAAACTCTGCTGTGGTCTGACCCCCAAGACCCAATTTTTCTCTGTTTGGAGACCCAAAATTAGTTCTTGTATAGTATAGAGAAGATGGAACCAGGCTAACATTCAATAGTAGCATATCAAAGAGACATCGGCCGTAGGGTTGCCACATCATCCCTTTAATCCAGGACATATATTAATTACACAGGTTCTGTGGCTGATTAAGGTGGCAATTAAACTCACTTGGTGCCTTATCTGCATTAAATTAGCCTCAGAACCTGTGCAATTCATATACGTCCTGGATTAAAGGGATGATGTGGCAACCCTAATCGGCTGGCTTCTGTTGAAGGATCATGACTGAAAAAGGTCTGCAAACCGGTTCCCTGTCAGCGCTCTCAGCCAATGGCTGGAGTGTTCTGGAGTGACGGGGGGCATCCCCCTGTCAGAACACAATAGCACAGAAGGGGGGACTGCTATACTAACATTGTATTGTTAGTACAGCGGCCCTGACCTGAGCTGTCAGAACAAAAAGAAAGAACTAGTAGTGTGTTCGAGCCTTAACAGTGTAGAATAATAATTATTGGCATGTCCATCTAAACTAAAGTTATTAGCTAACTAAAGTTATGATGATGGTATGAAAACAATCAGGTCTCCTTTAATCATACCCAACTCTATGGCTTGTGGTCTGAATCAGCCGCTCTGTGGCATGTTTATACGAGGTTCAATGAAAGTGATGCAGGGGATGGATGATGCTGTTTGTTTGTTAAAGCAGTACTACCACAACTGAAAGTGCTTCCTTACACCAATGGTCAGTGGAAGTCCCAGGTCTTAGACAGCAGGGACGAGCAATGCCATTTTGTTTTGCTGTGTTACATTGACATAGAAAGGAGGACAGGCCATTGGCGAGAGGATTATTTGAAATGAACTGCAGTAAATTGTTGTTATTCATTAAACAGAAAGAAGGGAAATTCTCTCTGGCTGCATCATCTTTGAATCTCATGGCTACATCGAACTATGCTGGTGAAGTCTGTGTGTGGAGCCTTGGGTCTGGAGACGTGTTTTCTCACCTTAAGATGCCTGAGGGAGAAGAACTTGACAATGGAACAGGTAACAGCTTTGAGTGCTCACCTCCTACTCTCCTATCATTCTATGATTTCTAGACTGTTTCACCTTTTACATAACTATTAGGGCTTGTTTACACGTGCCGCTCTTTGAAGATCTGACAGGTATTAAAGAGTGATACTGCCAACCCCTGAATGCCTGTTTTTTTGACAGCCAAACAAACTTTCTAAATGGGAATAACATATTTGGCTCACTGTTACACCGAGGCCCCAGTCACTTGCATATGCTGTGTTCAGTAGATCTACTGCCTACCAAACATGGCAGGGAGGATCATTTTTGGCACACAGCAAAGCATTGTGGTAGCAGCATATGTACACCCCTGTCTGGCTGCATTACAACTTGAGCTTCAAAGTATAATACCTAGTATTGCACCTGGGCCAACTAGGGCATAGCATATATTTGGGCTGGGGTGGTAGAAGCTCCTAAAGAACTTTGAGCTTTTCTATTGGAGGACACACATTTCCTAGTAAAGTCTCTTCCAGGATAACTTTTTACCTTGTGGGCCATTGTCTTTTGAATTTTTATTTTTAGATAAACATGTAAAATAGATCAACTTGCTGTCTTATCAATTATATCTTAAAAGCCTTCTATTTATTTGTGGTTTGTCATTTTATATGCACATATGACATGTATACAGTATGTGGCAGATTAAACCAGTTAGTTAGGTGCTGTCCCAGCTGGGAAGGTGAGAGTTAATTCCATGTCTGGTTCCTTGGTCTTTTTGGCGGGTTTGGCCCACTTGTCCTGTGTGATATAAATTGGGACAGCGGCCCAGAGCGAGTGCAGTCAGTCGTCCCCCAGAGGTAGTTGGGGTAGGAAGAATCCCTGGAAAGTTTGAGAGAGTCCCAGCGCACCTGTGGGTTGTGAGACTCGTAAAGGAATGAGGCGGAGTATGAGACCCAGAGGAGCAGGAGGATGTCATCCACCACTGCCTACATGTAAAGACTTCTAACTTGGGGTTCATCCTGAAGACAACAGTGCTGGAGAATGCCTCCAAAGGACTTACATCTACATGAGAGAGCCTCTGAAGAACTATGATTACTGGAATATGCTTTTGCAGGTATGCCAGGGCAGCACTCAGTCTGTAGTTATAGTTAGGAAATAAGGAATAAATACTGCCTTTGTCTGTTGGACTGTGATATGTTTATTTTGCACTTTTTCTGAGTAAAGTATTGAAACGTTGTCCCTGCCTGGTCTGAAGTTACTAAAGAGCTGTATCGAAAGTAACTAGCACACATATAGTCAAAGAGTGGGTCTTAACACATTGAGGTATGAATATATTAGCATGCAATGGAGTAATGACTAAACACATGTGGTTACCTAGAGTAACGGAAGTGTAATAAACCGCCTGTCAATCGCGTCTACCTGTTATAGGTGGCACCGCAGAGGTTCTCCATCTTGCACAGAGGTACGGAAGGTTCAAGTTGAGTGCACTGCGGGGCCCACTCCGCTACTTGAGAGTAGTAGTGGAAAACACCGTACAGGTGGTTGTGGACATTGGCTTAGCGTGTCCCTCCAAAATGCAAGTTACAGAGAAGGTGTGCATTGACACGGGGAACCGAGAGTTAACTGGGGAACAGTTGCAGTGCAATGTACAGTGCCTTGAAAAAGTATTCACACCCCTTGAAATGTTCTACATTTTGTCCTGTTACAACCAAAAACGTAAATGTATTTTATTGGGATTTTATGTGATAGACCAACACAAAGTGGCACATAATTGTGAAGTGGAGGGAAAATTATAAAATGATAAATGGTTTTCAACATTTTTTAGAAATAAATATGTGAAAAGTGTGGCGTGCATTTGTATTCAGCCCTCCTGAGTCAATACTTTGTAGAACCACCTTTCGCTGCAATTACAGCTGCAAGTCTTTTTGGGAATGTCTCTACCAGCTTTGCATATCTAGAGAGTGACATTTTTGCCCATTCTTTGCAAAATAGCTAAAGCTCTGTCAGATTGGATGGAGAGCATCTGTGAACAGCAATTTTCAAGTCTTACCACAGATTCTCAATTGGATTTAGGTCTGGACTTTGACTGGGCCATTCTAACACATGAAAATGCTTTGATCTAAACCAGTCCATTGTAGCTCTGGCTGTATGTTTTGGGTCATTATTCTTCTGGAAGGTGAACCTCTGCCCCATTCTCAAGTCTTTTGCAGACTCTAACAGGTTTTCTTCTAAGATTGCCCTGTATTTGGCTCCATCCATCTTCCCATTAATTCTGATCAGCTTCCCTGTTCCTGATGAAGAAAAGCATCCCCACAACACGATGCTGCCACCACCATGTTTCACAGTGGGGATGGTGTGTTCAGGGTGATGTGCAGTGTTAGTTTTCTGCCACACATAGTGTTTTGCTTTTGGGCCAAAAATTTAACTTTTGGTCTCAGCTGACCAGAGAACCTTCTTCCACATGTGTCCCCCACATGGCTTTTCGCAAACAGGACTTCTTATGGCTTTCTTTTAACAATGGCTTTCTTTTTGCCACTCTTCCATAAAAGCCAGATTTGTGGAGTGCACAACTAATATTTGTCCTGTGGACAGATTCTCCTACCTTAGCTACGGATCTCTGAAGCTCCTCCAGAGTTACCATGGGCCTCTTGGCTGCTTCTCTAATTAAAGGTTTCCTTGCCCGGCCTATCAGTTTAGGTGGACAGCCAAGTCTTGGTAGGTTTGAAGTTGTGCCCTACTCTTTCCATTTTCAGATGATGGATTGAACAGTGCTCTGTGAGATGTTCAATGCTTGGGATATTTTTTTATAACCTAACCCTGCTTTAAACTTCTCCACAACTTTCTCTGACCTGTCTGGTGTGTTCCTTGGCCTTCATGATACTGTTTGTTTATACTGAAAATAAATTACACACAGGTCTACTCTATTTACTAATTAGGTGACTTCTGAAGGCAATTGGTTCATTAGATTTTAGTTAGGGGTATCAGAGTAAAGGGGGCTAAATACAAATGCATGCCACACTTCAGATATTTATTTGTAAAAAAAAAAAAAAAAAAAAAATTGAAAACCATTTATCATTTTCCAATTATCTGCCACTTTGTGTTGGTCTATCACATAAAATCCTAATAAAATACATTTACGTTCTTGGTTGTAACATGACAAAATGTGGAAAATTTCAAGGGGTATGAATACTTTTTCAAGGCACTGTACATAGTGTACGTTCATCTCTAATGCCCCGTACACACAAGCGGATATTCCGCCAGCAAAAGTCCGATGAGAGCTTTTGGTCCGAAAATGCGACTGTGTGTATGATCCATCAGACTTTTGCTGGCGGAATTACAGCCAGCAAAAGATTGAGAGCATGTTCTCAATTTTTCGGTCGTAAAAAGTTCCGATCGGAAATTCCAATCGTCTGTACCAATTACGACGCGCAAAATTCCTACACATGCTCGGAAACAATTTGACGCATGCTCGGAAGCATTGAACTTCATTTACTTGGCTCGTCGTTATGTTGTATGTCACTGCGTTCTTGACAGTCGAAAGTTCAGCGAACTTTTGTGTGACCGTGTGTATGCAAGCCAAGCTTGAGTGGAATTCCGTTGGAAAAAAACAAGATTTTTCCGATGGAAATTCCGCTCGTGTGTAAGCGCCATTAGAGTAGGGGCCTGTCTTAAGTTTGAGTATTCCCCTACAGCAGCCTCAGCCTCAGCCTTGTTCCCAGGGCATTGGTGAAGAAAGCACAAAGCAAAGGTACCCCATGTGGGTGTGTGTGTGTGTGTGTGTGTGCCCAGAAGAACCCACCTCAAGTTAGGCCTCTCATTGGCACCCAACGAGGAGGGAAACATGAAAGACGTGACAAACAACCACCACCCTTCCCTTACAAGTATTTTTTCTGATTACATAAACAATACTTATTTAAAGTTGAACTCCAGCTAATGTTTCTGTAATGTAATAATGTATTTGCTTATGGCTTTTTTGTGCAGATGACTTGATCATCAACAAAGTTCTTTTCATGGGCTCAAGAGTTGAGAGAGGAAAGGAAGCTGCAGTTTTAATAGCCAGTGGACCTAAAGGTAAGCTCTGATTATAAGTCAAATAATAACAAGTATGACCAGAAGATGCTTGTTCGTACCAATACCAGTTACCTTTAACTGCAAATATGCCTTTGTTTGTTTTAGGAAATATTACATTCTGGAGTATTGCTGGTGGGGGCAAAGTCTTTGGAAGGTTTGCAGGTGTAAGTAATTCATGCCAGGTTACCCAAACTACATTTTATAAATTGCAATTTGCTTTTTGCGTTTGAGGTGGAGATGAACACGGTTCAATGGTGTGTCTTTCAAGTCCTTCAATAATTAAGAAAACTCAAATTTTCGATTGAGCCTGTGGTTTCACCGAATTAAGTTTCCGATTTTTGTATGATGCAGGTAACAGTAATGCTGTACCACCTACCCTCTAGTTAATTCTCTATGTTGATCTTATTACGGTATATAGAGATTAGATGTTGCCACCAGAAGTTTATCTAAAAGGCCAAGCAGCAACTACCATAGTCAGAATAGAAAAATATCCTCACAAATGTTACAGAAATATATTAGAAAGGCACGTTCCAGCCAAAATGGGGAGGATTCTGCTTTGGGTCCAGTTCTCCTTTAAAAAGATGTAGATTGATTGATGTAATGGCTCCTTTTTGCATTTGTAAGTGCACTGTTCTAAACCGAGTGCTCTAAAGCAGAGGTCCATATATAATCTACAATTAAAGAATGGGAACAACAATGGGTTTAGTTTTTGTTTTTAAAATCACAATGGGAAATGGATTGCTAGATAATGGATATACAGTATACCTCAATATAGATAGATAGATAGATAGATAGATAGATAGATAGATAGATAGAAAAAAAAAATGGAATATTGGGGAATTTAGCTCAGTTGTAGAAGCATTTGTAGTGAGTCCCCAACCAATGTGGTTTTCAAGGCTTTCAAGCCCACATTTATTAAAAGAAAACCTAAAATCCAAAAACAGTTGTCCAAGCAGGGGATTTTCACTAGCAAATACAGGTAACAGAAAATGCAGAGCCACCTGGCTTCTGCTTTGGCAGCACTTCTGCTTAATCCTTAACCCCTTGCTTTTGGCTTCTGGTCCCCCAGACCACCTTACGAAGTACCTCTGTGTTTCCAGTTGCAGCCCTCTCTCAGCTCTCTTGGCTGAGGCTCTCTTAGCATTCAGTTGCAGCACCCTGCTGTAAAAAAAAAAAAAAAAACAGCACTTTGCCTGCACAAGATTGGATAATGCAAATCAGCAGAGCTTTACCACATTTACTAAGCTCTGGGAAAAACGAGTGCAAAGGTACTCCCGAAGTGCACAGTCCGTCCATCTGCCCCCAGCAAATCCACCCCAGTGTCTTTGGTGGTATTTAATGACTTTTCAACAGTAGAAAGGAAAAAGGCCAAAATTTAAAAACAAAACAGTTTCCTTTACTTTATGTTAAAATAAAAATGCAGGACAGTATGAATACCCCAGAAATGACCCCATTTTGGAAAGAAAACACCCCAAGGTAATCTAATATTTTTAGAGATGAAAAAACAATATTAAGGAGGTTAAGGCAAACTTTTCTACCTGCGACGGTAGAAAAAATGTGAAAACAGGCAGGAGGACCAGTTAGGTGACAGTCAGAAAATACAGTTACCTCTAGCTTCACCCCAGTAAATCCCAATGTTAAAGTACTAATAATTACAAATAGCTAGTTAGTTACATGAGCAGATGACCCCCTGGCTATGGCAAAGCATATTTCTTTGTCTCTCAGTCCCTTTAAATGCATTGTAGATTAAGGGCCAGAAACATGTACCATATATACTTGAGTATAAGCCGAGTTTTTCAGCACATTTTTTTGTGCTGAAAGTGCCCCCCTCGGCTTATACTCGAGTCATGCACTTTTCTGCAGCAGAAAATGACATTTTCAGACCTGACTTTGAGGCCTCGTATCTTGAGGCCACTTGGTGCTAGGAACCTTTGTGTACAAACCAAGTGGAACTAGCACTACAACATATCCAAATTTGGGGTTCCTAGCACCAAGTGGCCCCGAGATACAGGGCCCCAAAATTGGTCAACTGTGTACATCTGCAGCAATGTTATTTCGGGACCCTTTGGGTCCAGAGACCCCAAGATTGGCTGCTGCTATAGGGAATTTGGGAACCCTTAACCAAGTTTGAAGTTCGGGGGACCTATGGCTGCAAATGGGCACAGTGAGGCTGCAAATGGGCATTGTTGACCCTCTTTTACACTTACAGTAGCTGTGCATTTCTCACCCTAGGCTTATACTCGAGTCAATACGTTTTCCCATTTTTTTTGTGGTAAAATTAGGTGCCTCGGCTTATACTCGAGTATATACGGTATATTCCCCACTACAGAAAAGCAGCAAAGCAGGGGTGAATATAAAGGGAAGTGATATCTCCTGACAGCTAATGATCGTCAGACTACTGACATGGCTGCCTGTATAGTACTTTATCACCTCCAGGATAAGCATGAGAGTTTTGAAGAAGCTTTAGGACTTTTATAGAAGACAATATTTGAGATGTTTTACAGCTTAAACATTTCTCCTAATTTATTAATTAGTGATCTGTGAGCACTTTCTTTAAATCTGTGATAGAACTCCTGTGTTTCTGCTATTTGTCAGAATATCTTGGAAATAGGGAAAAAAATCTAAGGAGCATGTACAGAAAATGACATGGCTATATACTGCTATAGCTACAGCAAATCTTGAGGTCTCTCTCAGCAGCCCCAGAAGTGCCCATGCAGGTCAAGTATAAAAGGAGAATAGAAAAGGCAAATTGACAGTATTCCATATTTGTAGAAAGGCAACACAGGGCCTGGCTTAGGAGGAGACAGGCTGCCTTTTGTTTCATTACTTTAACATATTTTACAATACTGTATATTTCATCCCTTTATTTGAATTAAAGTTTTATTAAAGTTTCTGAATCTTGTGCAACTAAAAGGAATTATAGTCAAAAGAAAGGCACCAGAAGTGTGGCCCAGGGCAGAGCCAGACTGAAATCCGATCAGATGCAGCCCCTTGCTTGCCTTTATCTGTCCCTTGGGGCACTCTTCCTCCCACTGATATGAGGGACTATTCTGCCTACTGACACCAACAATGGGGCATCATTTCTGACACCGACCCCAACAATAGAGCACTATTCCACCCAATGATACCAATGATGGTGCACTGTTCCTCCCCCTAAAATCAATTGTGGCAATGTTTAGTTGCACTGAAGGAAAATTTCTGCTCCTGCTGGTTACAGTACAGGCCCCCCTACAGTCGGAAAGGACAATAAACTATCTGTTTGTTTAGAAAGTTTGGAGATCCCTGTCTTATAATATTAGCCATAGAGTGTCTTTTGATGCTTTTGTAGATTGTTGAAATTGGTTTAAAGGGTTAGTTCACCTTTACCAAACCCCCTTTACTTGTCTATGCAAGTAAGGGGCACCTGTAAATTAAAATAAACTGTTCAGCTTTGACCAAAGTTAAATAATGCCCTTGCTATAGGTGTAGGCCATTTACATATATACTCCCAAAGTTTGGCTGAAAAAGTCCCAGAGTTGACATCATCCCATCATGCCGTGTTGCTAGGATGTTGTTAGGACACATTCCCAGCTGACTTAAACCTCTTGCATGTGCTCTCTGTGGCCCATGTCACAGTAGCTCTGACCTCAGCAATGCTGTGACGGGGACAGAGGACCGCACATGTGCAGGGATTTGAGAGCTCATTCTTGTAATGGCGGGGATGAGCAGTTATAGCCGAGAGTGTCTTAGCAACATCCTAGCAACAAGCCAGGTTGGGAAAATGCCATCTCTGGGAGCTTTTTGGCCAGGCTTCGGGAGGTATGCAAATTTTCAACATGTACCCCTTACCTGCATACGCAGTTTTTTGGTAAAAGTTAACCAACCCTTTAAGCTTTAGTGTTGCAGGGTCTTGTCTAAATGGTGAAATGTTCTCCAGAAATGCTTTAAAAATGGATTATAAGACAATACCAGACTAATACATACAATCTGTGTTGCAATTCACTGGTTAATTGCATATCATTGGAAATCCCAATCAATTCCTTTAGAACATTTGAAAACTAGAATTAACAACGTCAATCTCATGGAAAAAATATTTCATACCATTCAGAACACATCACATTTATACAATAAAAAATGGGATCCTTGGTTTAAACATTCCATATCCTTCTTCAATCCAACCTGAGAATGTCTGCACATAAAACATCAGTCTATCCTTTATAATGTACTATAGACCATATTCAAAACTTTTGTACCTTTGTTAAGAATTCCTACCTAATTATTTGTACCTTACAGTGTTACATATGTAAAACATATGATTATTGTCAAATTTCAACATATTTTTGTACTCTTTTTGTACCACCTTTTGCACTCAATAAAATAGTTTGTAAACATAAAAAAAAAAAAAATGGATTATAAGAAAAATAAAATTGCACTTTTAAGTTTTCATCTGTACTGTTTAATTTTCTCACTATAGTCACATTACAAGTCTGTTGTGAGTGATATAGCCATCAGTGAAGATGATTCAATCCTGTGTGCAGCTGATGAGTACTTCTATGTCTACATTTGGAATATTTTAGAGTATGCCTTGAAGGGACCAGAGGAAAAACCACCTGTCTGTAAGTTATTTCCCCAAATTTCTGCCTCAATACTGATTTAATATGTAATTCTTGAATTCAATTTATACATACAAAGATAAGGCTATATATAAACAATGCCTATTTACCTTACATTCGCCAAAATCTGTGGACATTTGCAAAACTTTTGCTTAGTGAAAATGACATTCCCTGACATTTGGCAACATTTGTTCTGCAACATTCAGCTTTTAAAATTAATTTATGGTCTCTGATCAATAACCTGTCGCTGGAAACAGACAGCTTCTCCCTAAGTAGTTTAGAAGCCACCAATCATACCAGCACACTGACAAATAACTCTCAGTCTAGGGAATGTCTTTTTAGGGTTTATTGCTGAAGAACTTTAACAGGAGGATGGGGTTTGAAGTCACAGGATAATCTAAAATGTTCAGCAGGAGGACAAGTTGCTTTCTTCTCTCCCATGAGCTGCTTTCTAAGAAGTATCAGGTGATGGTTAGAATGTGTAAAGCCACACAGCTGTCGACCATAGGGCAGTCCTTGGCCACTGATCCCTTCTGCTTTGCTCAGCTATCAGTCCCCAGTAAGATCTTTACTCAGTTACTTGGAGCTGTCTGCCACTCAGCCTCCATAGGTAGATCTTTCATGAGGGAGATAACAAAATGCTTCTCCAAACCAGTGTCCTTCAGGAGATATGCCTCCTCAGCAATTCTTCTAAGGCTCTCTGCCCAGCACCCACTGAGGCTCAAACTGTAGTCTCTTGTCGGGATGAATCAAAGAAAAGACTAGACGGCCGCACTCTGTTGACACCTTTATTGAAGACGGTTTAAAAATTCTTCTGGTACAAAGACATCATAGGCACAGGATCAATGAAAAGCTGACATGTTTCACACCACTATGGGGTGCTTAGTCATAGCCAGCATCTGTTTCCATTAGCAGGTGGGGTGCATTATGAGATGTCTGCTTAGAACGGTGTTCTTTTGTTGTTTGTAGTCTCTTGTCCCAGCAATTCTGTTTTTAATGGGGCAGCAGCCCCACAAGTACAGGTATCTTCCCTAAAGAGGAAATAAACCATCTGCTCAGGTCTCCTATTTATCACCTCCCCAGCCACCTTCTGGACCCCCTCTTCCAGAGATTGGCTAGGGCATGATAAATATTCAAACGATTATTTGAATCTCCCTCCCTATACTCTGGAACCTTCTTCCAGATGCAGGGAGAAGCAATCAAACTCTCAGCTTAGGAACCCTGATCAGACCAAACCATTCAAAAACCACTACACTCCCTACAGTGAAGCCAAAAACTGGATTTTCCTATCTGCTAGGAGAACACTACAGCTAGAAGACATGAAAAGTCACTGTTGTAATGCGGCAAAAGCAAGGAGAGCACATCCCCCATTGATTCCTATGTGAGCACATACAGTAGGTCTTGGCTGAGGTTAGCTTTTTGTCACTCCTGCAATGCCTTGCCTTTCGTACAGATCTTCACTAAAATGTTGGATTATCTAATGTACTGCGATAAAAGAATGTCTGCTAGGGTTGCCTAAAGGGAACAGTGTGTAGATAGAAACAGCTTTTCTGACACATGTGTTTTGTATGAATTAACTTGAGGGCAATAATCAGCACTTTAAGAATTTCAGGGATTTTACATTTTAAAGAAAAAACCCTTTGGATTTGCCAAATGTGTACAGGGTAATGAACTAATGCATATATATTACATCTTTTAGTTATATGCTTGTGGCAAGTCACAGCAGTGTGGTAATTAGCAGAGGCTGGATTTTCAGTTCATTTCTGGCCTCCCTTATAAATATACACTGGCTACAAAAGTAATGCGCTTATAGACATTATTGCATATGTACATTACATTTTTTCTTT
Organism: Lithobates sylvaticus; assembly: GCA_028564925.1. Lineage (NCBI taxonomy): Eukaryota > Metazoa > Chordata > Amphibia > Anura > Ranidae > Lithobates > Lithobates sylvaticus. Next base: position 567,312,111 of record CM053026.1, on the reverse strand, counting down.
TCTTTTCTCTAAACAGTACTGCACTGCTGGAGAGCACATCTTTGTGCAATCAGCAGGTAAGAAAATCATACACTGTATATGCAATATTTCATATTTAACTGACAAGAAATGTATACATTTTTATGTAATTTCATTTAGACCTAAACATCATAAATAAAATATATAGAAAAACACTATACTCTCCCTTTAAAGAAAATCAATCAATTTAAGCAATCAACATATTGCTATGCTTTTTTGCTATCTATACAGAGTTATACCAGTGGTAAAGCATAAGGTAATAGTTACATCATCCCAAGACTGCACAGTAAAGCTTTGGACAATGCATGGAGAATATATAGGTAAGGTGTCAAATTTGTTATTTATGAATGAGGTTGTGTCTGCATGTTTGAATTGGGGTTTCAAATAATCAGAACCATGATGGCTGCCATGGACCAGACACTTTGACAAGACACAAACAAGTCAGGAAGGGTAGTAGCGTCTGTATTTTTGTCATGGGTCTATTTTAAATTACATTTTACATGACGTATGGCAGGATTGTATGCTAAGGCTGGGATGGTTCTTTTTGATTCTAAGCATTGAAGAATTAACCATCCAAGGTTTAGATTATGTTTGCCCTTGAGCACCTGTTTTTGGGTATATATCTTTAAAAAGTTATAAAACTGTAGTAACTAACAATAATATTAAACTGGTGCCAATGGATAAGGCTGTTAATATTTAAATAGTTTTCTGTATGTCCAGTAGAGCTCCTTTATCTAGGCCACCCAATATAGAGAACGTCCAACCTAAATCCTGCTTCAACCAGGAGGTGATCTTTGTCCCTATCCTTCAACAGTCCAGTACAAGAGCCTCACCGGATGGCAATGCAAGACTGTGTAGGGACAGAATGCTGCGTACTGGTGACTGCATACATAGAAAAAAAAAAAAAAGATATTAGAGTCACATCTAATTACCTGTACTTTGGAGGTTTTGTTATTTCTTATACTTTTATGAAACGGCAGTTGATTTAAAACAGTAGGACAGTGATGTGTAATTACTTTCTAGGAACATTTGGACAAGGTAAACCATGGTGTATTAAGCCCACAGAAGTCAAGAAGGAAAGCAGCAATAACAATTGTATCTGTAAGGAACAAGCGTCACCTGCTGTGTTTGAATCTAGACAAGAGCCAGAAGAAGAACAGGCACAGCAAAACAATAGCCCAGAGGTAATATCATTGAAGCCAAATCGCCAAATGGACCCAGGTGACATGGTCAGCGGGTGACATCTAAATGGCCTAATCTTCTACTTGGGATGTCGTTTTGGTTGTTGTTTCCACAGGTTCAAGGTGAATCCTGCAGGACTGAGATTTGCAGTCCTGACCAAGTTTTGTACAGATTTGACTGGGAGAAACCATAATGTACTGCATGGCCTTTGAACTATAGCCATCGGGCTTAGGCATACACCAGTTGGGTCTAATATACCTGAATAAATTTGAAACTAATGTTGGCACTGATGTATCCTCTGAAATATCCTAATTATTGTAGTAAAACCCAAGCCTTTGTGTTGTTTCTAGTAAAATTAGGCCTAGCCTTGCTAATTAACAATTGTCCTGCTTTTGGCTACCGTAATTTCTCACTACTGTATAATCTCCTGTCTCTTAATTTGTGTAGTAAAACACCTGCATATTCTTTGTCTCTGGTACATTTTAGCCTATTATTCCTGATTAAAACTCCAGCTACTAGACAGTTTTACACTGCTGTATCCACTGCAATATCTGCAATCAAATAGTAAAGCCCCAGCCTGTGCTTATTGTCTCTAGTACATTTAAGCCTAGCCTTGCTTTTCAAAATAATCTTACCGCTGCCCAATTTTACACTGCTGTGTCACCTGTGCTCTCCTTATTCTTATTAGAGCGTGAAAATGGTCTGCAGCAGGACTGTTTTTCATTAGCGACAGCCTCAGCAAAATATTGGCCAATTCTTTTTGGGGGCGTCACAAAATTACACAATTTCTTTATATCTATTTTTTTCTTTTTTTTTCAAACTTATGTGGATGCAGATATATCACTTTGACCTGGGAAAAATATAGCCCCCCCCTCAGTCAGCAGTTAAGCCCAATTTCCCCAGCTAAGCTTGGTTGCTTTTGTGACCTCTGGTCCTTCAACACTCGTCAGGATTGGTGAAAGCTGTTATTTGATTGCACATAAGAAGGCTCTTAAAATATATATTTTTTGTGTTTCAGGGAGAGGTATTTTCCATCCCAATAGATGAAACAGACATTGCAAAAGATCTAAGGGAGATAAACACACACAACTCCAAAAACAGGTAATCTGTTTTCTTTATCACTGCAAGTTAACTGGCTGCCAACTGGGTTATTAAACGTCCTTAATACATAACTGAATCTTACTGACAGCAGTGGGTAGGTTACATATTTTTGAACTTAGCTAAATTATAGTATACAGCATATTTTTAGTGCGTTCAGTATCTTGTATATGTTTGTATGACTCATGTTGTCTTCTTTACTAGGATAAAAACTGTGGGCTCTAAGCAGTTGGAACTCCAGCAGTCTTGGGGAAGACTCAGTGCTTATAAATCCTTACAGATTTGTGACTTGATGCCAGTGCCAGCTACCATCCGGAAGCCAAACCTAAGAGCAGAACTCAATGACCCATATGACCTGGCATTCTAGTCCTGTTAGTCATCAGTAACTCATGATCCAGTGGCTGTTCTAACTTGGTGCATCGGGTCTGCCTAAATAACATTCAAGTCTGGATGTTGCTGGAGATACTGTAAATGTGATTCCTGCTGAGAAAGCTTTAGTAACCAAAGCAACAGCCTCACTCATGATGGGGCCAAGGTTTCAGAAAAGGATGCTATGTAATCTTTGTAACAGAAACTTCCACAAGTAATCATGGCGGCATACCATAAAACAATAATTGCTCAACACAAAACAACAATATATTGTAAAACAATATAACCATGCATACTTGTAAAACAGGTTCGTAAAAGTGATGGTATTACATGGCAGGTTATTTAAGCGACAATAAGAACAAAGAGTTCTGTTACTCCCAGAATTATAGAGCGTCTTACTTTTAATACACAAATATAACTAACCTATGGGATCCGCTTCTATATATACCTGTAGAAAACATTAATGTAAATATAGAATTATTATTTTGCTTCATGACGAATATACAACGTAGATGTAATACAAGATCTTGTAGTAAAGTGCTAGAGAACACTCAAAGACGGGTCCCACATCTCTGTTGTACTTTACAGGTAAAACCATGTGTACCATTTTAGTTCTGTCATGCTCAATTATGAAACAAAGATGTATACCAGGATGTATTTACTCTACTGTATGTAAACTAATTATAATCTTCCTTTCAATATGTGAACATAGTAGCATTTATAGTATGCAGGAGGAACTAAACCACTGAGAAAATTATAGGTATAAAATAATATATTCCAAACTGTGTAGTGTATACTTTCTATATTTTCCAGTGTTTACAACCTTATAGTGTTCATTTTTCTATATATTATTTTTTACCTATAACATGTTTCTAATTTTTCAAGTTATATTTAGTTACCTTTCTTTCCTGGTTCATTGTTCTCCACTTTGGTATGCCCCTTAATTGTTCACTCTGCCTCTCAGCCACCAGGCAAGAGATGGGGTTCATGGTGAAACTCACCACGCAATGCCCCCCTCCCACCCATGAACACACTGCGCATGGCAGTAGCCCTTGTTCAAGCTCTGAGTGCAGGGGCAGGAAGGGATCTGTAGAAGCCGCTGGGAGAGCCGTGCTGTTACTTATAAATATGTTTTAAGTGAAAGTGGATAGTGCTGAGCACAGGGCCAGCCGTTCTGGTTGAAAAAAGCCCTGCATATTCCATACCTAGCTGATCCCTGTGGAAGTGGAGAATCACAGTAATAACCACCGCTACTACAGTGATCCTCACTGTCTTTTGTTCCACTGGGCTCAGCAGAGCCGATCCATAAGGGGTGAAGGGGTGTTGCCCACCTTAGTTTGCATGCAAGGCGTTGGACTCATAGCTTTCTATGGAGATGATTAGAGACTGAGGCTCTAAATGGCTTGAAAAAGGTTGGGCTTGGGGAGCAGAACCCACCCACTTGTGACAATAGCAAATCAATATTTGCTATTGGTTTCCAGCTTCTCCTCCCAGCCAATCAGGGCTGGAGGCGAAACTGAAGAAGACTGGGTTGGCCGGGAGGGGAAGCTGTGGTGGTGAAGGTGTGAGTGTGGACCTGGGGGGGGGTGGGGTTTGTTTGCTGCCCCCCCAAAAAAGTTTAGCACCAGCCACCACTGACTGGGCTATTAAATAAACACCTTGTATTTTTGTCAGTGAATGCAACCTCTGGACGAGGTGGAGATTGTGTCACTGCCCCGCCTATTCATCTCACCCAATCATAAAGTTTTGCATTCATTGAGATAAATGCTTTGAATAGCACCAATGCCGGGTGAGTGACCCCTGTGTTCATTATGGGCAGGGCAGCCATTCTTAACGGGACACAGAAGACTGCGAGGATCACTTTAGTAGGCTACTACAGCTATTCTCCACTTCCACAATGATCGACCAGGTATGGCACATGCATACTGTGCTATGCAAAAAAAAAAAAAAAAAACATTCCTGAAGTTCAGCTTTAAGTCGTATTGTGAAAACATGGTATAATTTTTTTGGGCATTGTAAAAAAAAGTCTTGAAGCAGTCTCAATGCCAAATCAAGCTATATTTAGTCAAGTTGTTCATTGTTTTTAGAAAACAAGAAAGCCGGGTTCCAAATAACACTTGTAATATAGAAAGATTTCCTCTAGAGGGCAGCAGAATAGCTTATTGTGAAATAGATATGAATTTTCTACTGTCAAGGTGAAAAATGTCCCTCGTATCCGCTATTTGTATAAAATAAACCTGCAAATCTTGACACATTTACCTGCATACACTCCCTATTTGTCATGATGGCAGGTATAGAAAAGACAAATATGCGGAATTGCAGAGATTTAAATGTGCAGTAGTAAACTAATAATTCCCTTTTTTCCCAGAATGTCAAAATCAGATTGGGTCCATCAGCTGCAGTGTTCACAAGTGTGTACCAAGACTTGGATTTCACAATATAAATGGAAGAGGCATTTTTGGTGACTGATGAGTAGGGATGAGCCGAACACCCCCGGGTTCGGTTCGCACCAGAACCTGCGAACGGACCGAAAGTTTGCACGAACGTTAGAACCCTATTAGTTACAATGGACGCGAACATTCGAAATCTAAAGTGCTAATTATAACGGCCAATATGCATGTTATTGTCATAAAAAAGGTTTGGGGACCCGGGTCCTGCCCCAGGGGACATGTATCAATGCAAAAAAGAAGCTTTAAAAACTGACGTTTTTTCTGGAGCAGTCATTTTAATGATGCATAAAGTGAAAAAAAAAGTGAAATATTCATTTAAATATGGTACCTGGGCGGTGTCTAAAGTATGCCTGTGAAGTGGCATGTGTTTCCCGTGTTTAGAACTGTCCCTGCACAAAATGACATTTGTAAAGGAAAAAAATAAGCCATTTAAAACTGTTTGCGGCTTTAATGTCATGTCTTGTCCTGGCAATATGGATGAAAATCTTTGAGAAAAATGGCATGGCTACCCCATAACCCCCCCCCCCCACCCCAGCCCATTACCAGCCCCTTTGGGTCTTGTATGGATATTAAGGGGAACCCCGCACCCAAAATAAAACCCTATACCTACAACCCTATATACTCTGAACAGCAGTATACAGGTGGTGCAAACAAGACAGGGACTGTAGTTTTGTTCTTAAGTAGCATCTGTTTGTAATTTTGAACAGGTAAATTTGCCCCTGTAACATTTGGTTTGCTGTCTGTGCACCTGTTCAGAACATTTCACCTCACTTTCCATCCCAATGACAAATGTTTTTGGAAAAGTGTGGTTTTTATTGAAACAAGGATTGGTGATAAAGCATCAGTAGAGAGGAGGTACCTTTTTCCCAAATTAAATCTAACAGGATAGAATTTTCCTTCCTAGGGGTAGATTTCCTCTCACTTCCTGTTTTCCTTCCATTTGCAAGTAGGAGTCGTTTCTAAGTTGGATGTTTGAAAGCAGGGGCCTGCCGTATATACTCTGCAGAAATTTGCCCCATTAGATGTTGGTGTTGCCACAACACTGTAAGCCCTCACAGTTACTCTTGGTGGGCGCTGGAACGCCCTGCTGTGAACTATTATATCAGGAATTGTAATTACATGCCATTGTTGAACAGTGTTAGGAAAAATTGGGCCTTTGGTGGTGGTGGTGGTGGTGCTGGTCCTACAACACTGTAAGCCCTCACAGTTACACTTGGTGTGCACAGGAATGGGCCCTGCTGTGAATTGCTAGATCAAGAATTGTAATTGCATGCACCTGTTGAACAGGGGCAGAAAAAATTGGGCCTTTGGTGGTGGTGGTGGACGGTGTTGCCACAACACTGTAAGCCCTCACAGTTACTCTTGGTGGGTGCAGGAATGGGCCCTGCTGTGAATTATTAGATCAAGATTTGTAATTAAACGCCCCTGTTAAACAGGGGCTGAAAAATTGTGCCTTAGGCACTGGTGCTGGTACCACAACACTGCAACCCCTCACAGATACTGTACTTGGAGCACAGCAATGAGACCTGTTGCAAAGCATTGCATAAAAAATTGTAATTACACACCCCTGTTAAACAGGGGCTGAAAAATTGGGCCTTAGCCGCTGGTGCTGGTACCACAACACTGCAACCCCTCACAGATACTGTACTTGGAGCACAGCAATGAGACCTGTTGCAAAGCATTGCATAAAAAATTGTAATTACACGCCCCTGTTAAACAGGGGCTGAAAAATTGGGCCTTAGCCACTGGTGGTGGCACCCAGAAACAAAAATGTTCTTACAAGCTATCATCAGGATCATTGAGGAGGAAGAGGATAGTCAGTCAACATAACAGGACAGTCACTCAGCATCAGCATAGGCAGTCTTGAAGGGATGTGACATTTCAAAATAAATTATTCTGTTATATCAGCTTCAGGTGCCTGGTAGCTGGTGGTGATCCAAGACTGATACATCTTTATGAAGGTCAGTCGATCAACCGAGTCGGTGGACAGGCGCACCCTGTGCAAGCTCTGGCCAGTGATCCATCCTCAAGACCCAGTAAGCCAGAGGATTTTCGGTGGGAAGGTGTCCAAGTCTGACCTTGCCCTAGGTATTCCTGCACCATGTTTATCAGATGCTGGCGATGGTTGCTGGAACTGATAATACCTTGGGGCTGCGGACTAAAAAATTGTCTGAACGCATCGGTCAGACGTCCACCTTCCCCACCACTCCTTCTGCTACTGACCGAAGCCTCAGCAACTCGTCGTCCAGGACCAGGAGTTTGTAACCTCCAGTCTCTGGGAACGCGTTGCACAGACCTTTCTGCAAGGCCTCCCGGAGATGTCTTATCCTCTGCTCCCTCTGCGTCGGCAAGATAAGGTCCGCAACCTTACCCTTGTACCGTGGATCAAGGAGAGTGGCCAGCCAGTAATGGTCCCTCTCCTTGATGCGAAGAATACGAGGATCCTTCCGCAGGCTTTGCAGGATCAGGGAGGCCATGCAACGTAGGTTAGCTGAGGCATTCGGTCTGGAGTCTTCTGGGTCACTGAGGACGACATGATCCGCAGCCACCTCCTCCCAGCCACGTACAAGACTGCTGCTGCTGATGCTAAGTGCCAGGCTCCACCTCCATGCTGACACAATCCTCCTCCTCATCCTCATCCTCTTCCTGTGTGATGGGTGGGAGAGAAGGAACACTGTCTGGATAAAGGGGGCCTTGAGAGGCAACGAAGTCCTCCTCTTCCTGCCTCTGTTCTGCCTCAAGTGCCCTGTCCATTATTCCATGCAGCGTATGCTCCAACAGGTGGACAAGAGGTACAGTGTCACTGATGCATGCACTGTCACTGCTCACCATCCTCGTGGCCTCCTCAAATGGTGACATGACAGTGCATGCATCCCTGATCATGCTCCACTGGTGAGGTGAAAAAAATCAGAGCTCCCCTGACCCTGTCCTGGTGCCGTAGTCGCACAGGTACTCATTGATGGCCCTCTGCTGCGTGTGCAGTCGCTGCAGCATGGCCAACGTTGAGTTCCACCTGGTGGGCATGTCACATATAAGGCGGTTCTTGGGCAGGTTCAACTCCTTTTGCAGCTCAGCCAGCCGAGCACTGGCATTATATGATCGGCGGAAATGCAAACAGACTTTCCTGGCCTGCCTCAGGACATCCTGTAAGCCTGGGTACCTGCCCAAGAACCGCTGCACCACCAGGTTAAGGACGTGAGCCATACAGGGAACATGGGTCAGCTGTCCCTGTCGCAGGGCGGAGAGGAGGTTGGTGCCATTGTCACAAACCACCATTCCTGGCTTAAGCTGGCGTGGCGTCATCCACCTCTTGGCCTGCCCCTGCAGAGCTGACAGAACCTCTGTCCCAGTGTGGCTCCTGTCCCCCAGACACACCAGCGCAAGCACGGCATGGCATATTTTTGCCTGCATACTTGCGTAGCCCCTTGGACGCCTACGGAGAACCGCTGGTTCCGAGGACAGAGCACTCGAAGAGGCCATGGAGGAAGAACAAGAGGAGGGGGTGGAGGAGAGAGGTGTGTCACAACCAGTAGTAGCATTTTGGAGGCGTGGTGGTGGAACAACCTCCAACACTACTGCACCCCTCCTGCATCCTTCCCAGCTGCTAAAAGAATGATCCAATGGGTCGTGAAAGATAGGTAACGTCCCTGTCCATGCCTGCTGGACCATGAGTCAGTGGTAATATGCACCTTACCGCTGACCGCCCTGTCCAGCGAGGCCAAGACATTGCCTTCCACATGCCGGTAGAGAGCCGGAATCGCCTTCCATGAGAAAAAGTGGCGTTTGGGAACCTGCCACTGAGGAACCGCACATTGCACAAACTCGCGGAAGGGGGCAGAGTCTACCAACTGAAAAGGCAGCAGTTGAAGTGCTAGCAATTTAGCCAAGCTAGCATTCAACAGCTGGGCATGTGGATGGCTAGGAGTGAACTTCTTTCGACGGTCCAGCAGCTGGGGCAGGGAAATTTGTCTGGTACATTCGGACGTCGGTGTAGGGCTAGCAGAGTGCCCGCAAGTACTTGGCTGTGACACACCTAATTTTACACCTTCATTCCTCTCAGTGCAGCTTTCAGAGAGGACTGAAGGTATAGTGGGGTTGGTAATCCCAGCTGATGAGGAGCAAGGAGAGGTCGCAAGGAGAGGTCCGCTTTGTTATTTGGTGTGGGTCTTTAAGGTGCGCTTGCCAACGAGCTGCATGGCAGGTCAACATATGTCTGGTCATGCTTGTGGTGCCCAAGCGACTGATGTTTTGGCCACGTGAGATACGCTTGAGACATATGTTGCAAATAGCAGCGGTGCAATCTGATGCACTCGTCTCAAAAAAGGCCCACACCAAAGAACTTTTGTAATAACGCGCAGAGGCAGCGCCCTGCACAGGCGGAGCTCTGCGGTGTGATTCAGTTGGTTTGCTGCCCTCAACCTGGCCCCCGGAGGGCATCCTGCCTCGTTGGAGATGTGCCGCCTCCTCCTCCTCCTCCTCCTCTCTCCGTTCAGGCACCCACGTGGAGTCAGTGACCTCATCATCCCCTCCCTCTTCACCACTGGAACAAACCTGGCAGTATGCTGCAGCTGGTGGAACATGACTGCCAGCCTGCTGTCCTTGAGCATCCCCTCACTCTGCGCTCACGCTACTGCCTTCCTCTAGCTGGGTATCATCATTGGAGCCTTCAAAATGCTGGGCATCCTCCTGGAGCATGTACCCAACACTGTGCTCAAACAGTTCAGGGGACTCCTAGGGAGGACATGGTGGGTCTAGGGAAGGGGTGACTGATGACATGGAGTACGCGTTGGCAGCTGCTTTGCCAGTACCCTGAGCCTGGGTGAGAGAGGATGAGGAGGATGAGGAGGGCTTGGTCATCCACTCTACCAAGCCTTCGGCATGATGCAGCTCAACATGTCCAGCTGCCGAAAATAAGGACAAGCGCGTCCCATGGCCACGTGCTGATGACGATGCACCGCGTCCACGACCAGCACTGTTGTCTCTAGACACAGAGCCTGCTTGCCCTGTTTTCTTGGCTCGTGACTGTCTGCCTCTCCTTGTTGGCCTTCCAGACATTGTAATGGCCTGCAGGGAGATGGGAAAAACAGCTATTGGGTAGTGTATATTGTGCTGGACTCACACAACACAATTACTAACTCCTGCAGATGGATGGATTAGATGACAACAGGGCAGATACAGGTTGTATACTGTGCTGTGCTGGATTAGATGAAACCAGGGCAGAAGGGCAGATACAGGTTCAGGTTGTATACTGTGCTGTGCTAGACTCACACAGCACACACACTGACTCCTGCAGATGGCTGGATTAGATGACAACAGGGCAGAAGGGCAGATACAGGTTCAGGTTGTATACTGTGCTGTGCTGCACTCACACAACACAATTACTAACTCCTGCAGATGGATGGATTAGATGACAACAGGGCAGATACAGGTTCAGGTTGTATACTGTGCTGTGCTGCACTCACACAACACAATTACTAACTCCTGCAGATGGCTGGATTATATGAAACCAGGGCAGAAGGGCAGATACAGGTTCAGGATGTATACTGTGCTGTGCTGCACTCACACAACACAATTACTAACTCCTGCAGATGGCTGGATTAGATGAAACCAGGGCAGAAGGGCAGATACAGGTTCAAGTTGTATACTGTGCTGCACTCACACAACACAATTACTAACTCCTGCAGATGGCTGGATTAGATGAAACCAGGGCAGAAGGGCAGATACAGGTTCAGGTTGTATACTGTGCTGTGCTAGACTCACACACACACACACTAACTCCTGCAGATGGCTGGATTAGATGACAACAGGGCAGAAGGGCAGATACAGGTTCAGGTTGTATACTGTGCTAGACTCACACAGCACACACACTAACTTCTGCAGATGGCTGGATTAGATGAAACCAGGGCAGAAGGGCAGATACAGGTTCAGGTTGTATACTGTGCTGTGCTAGACTCACACAACACACACACTAACTCCTGCAGATGGCTGGATTAGATGACAACAGGGCAGAAGGGCAGATACAGGTTCAGGTTGTATACTGTGCTGTGCTGCACTCACACAACACAATTACTAACTGCTGCAGATGGCTGGATTAGATGAAACCAGGGCAGAAGGGCAGATACAGGTTCAGGTTGTATACTGTGCTGTGCTAGACTCACACACCCACACACTAACTCCTACAGATGGCTAGATTAGATGAAACCAGTGCAGAAGGGCAGATACAGGTTCAAGTTGTATACTGTGCTGTGCTAGACTCACACAGCCCACGCACTAACTCCTACAGATGGCTAGATTAGATGAAACCAGGGCAGAAGGGCAGATACAGGTTCAGGTTGTATACTGTGCTAGACTCACACAACACACACACTGACTCCTGCAGATGGCTGGATTAGATGAAAACAGGGCAGAAGGGCAGATACAGGTTCAAGTTGTATACTGTGCTGTGCTGCACTCACACAACACAATTACTAATTGCTGCAGATGGCTGGATTAGATGAAACCAGGGCAGAAGGGCAGATACAGGTTCAGGTAGTATACTGTGCTGTGCTAGACTCACACAGCACACACACTAATGCCGCGTACACACAGCACACACACTAACTCCTGCAGATGGCTGTATTGTTTAATGCTTCCGAGCATGCGTCAAATTGTTTCCGAGCATGCGTCGGAATTTTGCGTGTCGGAATTGCATACACACGATCGCAAAATCCGATAGAAAGGTTTTCTGTCGGAAAAAGGAAGAGAACAGGTTCTCAATCCAAAGTCCGTCGGAAATTCCGACAGAAAAAGACCGATGGGCATACACACGGTCGGAAAATCCGTTGAAAAGCTCCCATCGGACTGTTTCCATTGGAAATTCCGACCGTGTGTACGCGGCATTACTCCTGCAGATGGCTGTATTGATAGAGAACAGCACTTTCCCCACACGCAAAGGCCGAGAAGAACATACTATCCCTGCCTATTTCTCCTCTTTCCCTACACTTTCCCCACACAGAAATGTAAAAATAGAAATTGCAAAATAGTTCACACTGTCCCTGCCTATCAATCCTCTTTCCCTTTAACGCCGAAACACACTACACGAGGCCGCCAGCGCGGCAGCCTTATATATAGTGTGGGGCGTGTACTAAACCCCCTGAGCTATAATTGGCCACAGGCATCCTGCCTGTGGCCAATTATTGCTCTCTTTGCTGCTGGCTCTATGATTGGCCAAGCATGCGGGGTCACAGTGCATGCTTGGCCAATCATCAGCCAGCAATGCACTGCGACTGGCGCAGTGCATTGTGGACCGTTCACGTCACACGAATTTGATGCGAACGGCCCTCAGAGTTCTAAACCCGACGAGCGGACGAACGGCCGATGTTCGATTCGAACATGGGTTCGAATCGAACACCGGGCCCATCCCTACTGATGAGTAGCTTCTTCATTAAGTAACATCTTTCAGGCTGCTCACTCCTGAATCCTCATAGAAATGAATGGGGCTGCCTGCATACAGATGCCCGGAACTCCTTGGCATCCCTTGCAGGCAGATGACGCTTTGTACGGGTGAACAGATAGGTACATCTGTGTGAATGCGGTTATACGCCACAGCAACCCAGAGACCTGAATTAAGTGCGGTGACACGCAATGCTTTCCAGTGTGCTGCAGTTAAATTCTACATGTCTGCATTTTACCGCAGCTCACCGCATGAATCCGCCTGGCTGCGTTGCAGTGTGATGAGGTCACATAGAAAACAATCGCCTTTGGATCATTTTAACATGAGGCTTGTGTGAGCAGTCTCTAAAATCTCAGTTCAGAAAGCTTACTCACCAGGAGAAGCATCCTTATTTTCAGTTGAGCCCCATGGAATTTGAAACATACAGCCACCTGGCCAAAAGACAAGGGGATTCAATAAAGGGAATTCATTTATGTTACTTTTTTATTTTTTTGTGCTGCAAGTCCTTTTAAAACTACCTCCCTGTAAAACTAAGCCTATTTGCCAGGTTCGGTAACAGTACAACACGTTCTTTTTTATTTATTATTTTTTATTGCCATTTCAAACACAAATACAAAAAGAACATATAGCTCTTAAGAAAAACAATTCAAACAATCAACAAATGTTATTTAAATATTAATATCTCTGCTTATAGAGCAATTTTTTAATTTTTATCAAAACAGCAAAAGAAAGAAAGAAAAAAAAAAACAAAGGGGGAGAAGGGGAAGGAAGAGGGGGGAGAATGGGAAGGAAGAGGAGGGGAAGCAATAGGGAGGGAGGGAGTTAACAGTTCTACACATTCAACAAACTTGCCCACACACGGAGCAGTCCGTTCATTTAACTTCAGGTTACGTAGCTAGCGTAGGCAGTAAATGCCGCCGCGCTAGCTCCGCAAGCTGGCATGGATTTAAAGGGAATCCCCACGCCGAAAAAACGGCGTGGGGGTTCCCCCCAAATCCATGTCAGACCCTCATCCGAGCACGCAGCCTGGCAGGCCAGGAAAGGGGTGGGGACGAACGAGCGCCCCCCCCTCCTGAGCCGTACCAGGCCGCGTGCCCTCAACATGGGGGGTGCCCTGGGGAAAGGGGGGCCGTGCGGCCCCCCCCACCCCAAAGCACCTTGTCCCCATGTTGATGAGGACAAGGGCCTCTTCCCGACAACCCTGGCCGTTGGTTGTCGGGGTCTGCGGGCGGGGGCGTATCGGAATCCGGGAGCCCCCTTTAATAAGGGGGGCCCCCAGATACCGGCCCCCCACCCTATGTGAATGAGTATGGGGTACGATGTACCCCTACCCATTCACCTAAGGTGTAAAATGTAAAGTACAAAAACACACACACTTTTGAAAAAATATTTTATTGCACTGCTCCGGGGGTCTTCTTCCGTCTTGGGGGTCTTCTCGCCGGACTCCTCCGCTCTCTTCTGCTCTTTTACCTAGCTCTTTCACGAGCGGGGGGAGTCCGGCTACCTTCTTCGTCGTCGCCGCCGTCTGGGGGTCTCGATCCGCCTTCGGGGGTCTTCTTCCGTCTTGGGGGTCTTCTCGCCGGACTCCCCCGCCATTTACCAAGCTCTTTTACCGAGCGGGGGAAGTCCGGCTACCTTCTTCGTCGTCGCCGCCGTCGTCTGGGGGTCTCGATCCGCCTTCGGGGGTCTTCCGGGGGTCTCTTCTGTTCTTGCGGCGGTCGTCGTCTTCCGCGCCGCCGGCGCCTTGTCCTTCTTCTTGTCCTTCTTGTTCTTGTTCTTGTTCTTGTTCTTCTTCCGATGTTGACCCGACGCTCTCTCTGCCCGGAATGCCTGTGCCGCTCTGCGCTGAGACTTATATAGGGGAATGGGGACAGGGTCACATGCACATGTCACATGGTGACCCCGCCCCCTTGCGATGTCACAGTCCCAGAATCCTCCGGGACTGTGACAACACAAGGGGGCGGGGTCACCATGTGACATGTGCATGTGACCCTGTCCCCATTCCCCTATATAAGTCTCAGCGCAGAGCGGCACAGGCATTCCGGGCAGAGAGAGCGTCGGGTCAACATCGGAAGAAGAAGAAGAACAAGAACAAGAACAAGAAGGACAAGAAGAAGGACAAGGCGCCGGCGGCGCGGAAGACGACGACCGCCGCAAGAACAGAAGAGACCCCCGGAAGACCCCCGAAGGCGGATCGAGACCCCCAGACGACGGCGGCGACGACGAAGAAGGTAGCCGGACTTCCCCCGCTCGGTAAAAGAGCTTGGTAAATGGCGGGGGAGTCCGGCGAGAAGACCCCCAAGACGGAAGAAGACCCCCGAAGGCGGATCGAGACCCCCAGACGGCGGCGACGACGAAGAAGGTAGCCGGACTCCCCCCGCTCGTGAAAGAGCTAGGTAAAAGAGCAGAAGAGAGCGGAGGAGTCCGGCGAGAAGACCCCCAAGACGGAAGAAGACCCCCGGAGCAGTGCAATAAAATATTTTTTCAAAAGTGTGTGTGTTTTTGTACTTTACATTTTACACCTTAGGTGAATGGGTAGGGGTACATCGTACCCCATACTCATTCACATAGGGTGGGGGGCCGGTATCTGGGGGCCCCCTTATTAAAGGGGGCTCCCGGATTCCGATAAGCCCCCGCCCGCAGACCCCGACAACCAACGGCCAGGGTTGTCGGGAAGAGGCCCTTGTCCTCATCAACATGGGGACAAGGTGCTTTGGGGTGGGGGGGGCCGCACGGCCCCCCTTTCCCCAGGGCACCCCCCATGTTGAGGGCACGCGGCCTGGTACGGCTCAGGAGGGGGGGGGCGCTCGTTCGTCCCCACCCCTTTCCTGGCCTGCCAGGCTGCGTGCTCGGATGAGGGTCTGACATGGATTTGGGGGGACCCCCACGCCGTTTTTTTCGGCGTGGGGATTCCCTTTAAATCCTGGCACTAGGATTGTGACAAATTCTTACTGCCAGTTTGCAGATTAGGAAACTGGTGGTAATTAGGAACAACACCAAGCTGGCATAGTCCAGCGGATAATTTTAACACCAAACTTAAAACTTTGGCGCCAAAAAGTCCGCCGGACTTTGGCGCCAAAAAGTCCGCCGGGCCCACACACGAGGGGATATCCGCTGGACTTCAGTCCAGCGGATAATCCCGCGGGATTGTCCCTTCGTGTGTACGCGGCATTACTATTACCTGGCACTAGGATTGTGACAAATTCTTACTGCCAGTTTGCAGATTAGGAAACTGGTGGTAATTAGGAACAACACCAAGCTGGCATAGAAAGAGACAGTAAGTTGCCTGGAGTTCTACTTTACCTGTAGGATTCTCTCTTCTCCGGAAAGGGTTCATTTACCCACAAATATACACATCATCTCCAGTATATGCATGTAGTAATTTCTACTTTGGTTAGCCCCAAGCTGGCAGCACATCGAACAGAAATAGCCATTTTCTGTTGCCACAAATTACTGAGTCCTAACATAGGCACACATCTGTCATATATTAAATAGGAATTCTTATACACTGTATTAGGCTCACTGTGGCATATGTCTTAAGGAAAATGCATTTATCAGTATATGTGCACTTGGCACTACTGAGTATTGTAAGTTGCAAAAACACGTGCCGAAGGTTAGAAATTCAATTCATAAAGCAGGCTTTCTCAACCTTTTAACCCTCGAGGAACCCTTACTAAAACCAATTCATTAGGGGTCAATAGGAACAGTGCTCCTCATACTGGTGGTCAATAGGAAGTTCCCCTTAAAGTGGTGCTCAGAATGCCACCCTTAAAGACAGCTAAAAAGATATTTTGTGTCATGTTTCTGGCTTTGCTAAGTGGTGCTGAACCTTGAACTCTTTAGGCACCATCAAAGAGGTGGTTTATCAGCCACAGCTCAAGGAACCCCTAGCAACCTCTGGAGGAACCCCAGGGTTTCACGGAACCCTGGTTGAGAATGGCTGTCATAGAGGCACATATTCTGCCCATAACTACATTTGCGAATAAGGGAGGGAATCGCCGTATGTACAAAATGCATTTCGTGCAATGGCTAGTTTATGTCCACAGTACCTAAAGCCTAACTCCACGTTTAATGTCTCTTTAAATAGTTTGCTAGGTTTAGTTGGCACTCTTGATGACTGCCTGTCACAAGTCCAGCGCTGCTATTAACTCCCACAGCACTGGAAGATTACTGCTGTGGGGTATGGAAGGGGGACAGAGGACTTCGGATTTCTACTGACAGCTGGCGCCAACCCAAGGAACACTTTGCATTTAGGCCTCATGCACAGTGGATGTTATAAAAATGCCAGTAGTTGTAGCTGTAGAAAACGGTGTTAAAAACAAGAGTTTTGCAGCATTTTTGAATTAGCGTTTTTTAGCAAAACTATACTCCCACAAAATCTTATGGCTCAAGATATTTTTACAGCAGAAAAACTCCTCTTCAAACGGACTAGTTCTGTTTTTTTTTGTCCAGCCAGAAAACGCCCCTGCCAAAAAATTCTGATAACAGCCAATGTGTGCATGGACACAAAGGATAACATGCTGAGGAGTTTATTGGCTGTAGCAAAAAACACCTGAAGCCAAAAACAGCAGCTGTAAAAACATCCAGAGTGCTGATTTTTTTTTTAAATATTTTTTACTCATAGTATTTAAACATAGCACTGTGCTGTAGGCTTTCTCTTCTCCAAACTCAAAACAATATCTATTTTAAGTGGTTGTAAACCCATAAAAAAAAAAAAAACCTGCAAGAATAAAGGCATAATGAGCTATTATGAAATACTTACCTTAGATCGAAGCTGTTGCAGCGGTCCCACGTACACCGCTGTGACCGGCAGCATGTCTCCCAGGAGCTGACAGTCACGGCACGGGCCCTTTAGAAATGGCACGATCGAGCCATTTCTTCAGTGCGCATGCGCTGATGACGTTGGCACAAGAGTATATGGTAAATATCTCCTAAACGGTGCAGGTTTAGGGGATATTTGCAGTACCAGTAGGTACAAGTGGTGTAACAGGGTACAACCACTTTAAGCATTATCTATTTAATTACCGGTTTAATCATTTGTAAAACAGTTAGGCTGGGTTCACACTCTTACGAATTGGATGCGAGTTTCCCTGCTTCCAATTCGCATGACAGGAGAATGTGACCAGCTCACAATGGAGCCGGTTCACACATTTCCGGGGCGACTTCAGAGCGTATTGCAGAAGAGGCCTGTGCAGCTTTGGCTCCGTTTCAGGTCCGAATTTTAGGCTGAATTCGGACCTGAAATGGTGAAAGGGGACGCACCAGACCACAGTGTTTATAAGTGCACCCAAAAGTAACATTTCTGCTTTTGGTGGCTGATGTATGAATTATCCACTGACTCCAGTGAGAAGATCTCCCCATTGAACATCCTGTTCTTTCCCACATTACTAATGCCGCGTACACACGATTGGAAATGCCGCCAGCAAAACTCAGATGAGAGCTTTTTGTCGGAAAATGCGGCCATGTGTATGCTTCATCGGTCTATTGCTGGCGGAATTCCATCCGGCAAAAGATTGAGAGCAGGTTCTCTGTTTTTCGGACGGGAAAAGTTCCTATCCGAAAATGTGATCGTCTGTATGCAATTCGGATGCGCAAAAAATCATGCATTCTTGGAAACAATTCGACGCATGCTCGGAAGCATTGAACTTCATTTTCTTGGCTCGTCATAGTGTTGTACGTCACCGCGTTCTTGGCGGTCGAAAGTTCAGAGAACTTTTGTGTGACCGCGTGTATGCAAGACAAGCTTGAGCGGAATTCCGTCGGAAAAACCATCCAAGATTTTTCGGACGGAAATTCCGCTTGTGTGTACGCGGCATTACTATATACTCAAGCACAGGGATCTCACACCTACTATACTCGAGGTGAAGGAGCAACAGAGACACTTTCGGACATATGCATTGTCAATCTGGGGGAGGGTCATTTTAGATGCGCTAGCAGATTTAGATATACTGACAAATGGAAGACAGACTCCAGCTAAAACTTTTTAAGCAGTTACAGTAACAGTTTTGTTCTTTTTGGGACAAAGGTTTTACATAAATAAAAGCTGTTCAGTGTAAGAACCCCTATCAGTGGTAAATGGTTTCTCTCAACCCTCCAAATGCTACATCTGCAGGACAACTTGTTCTTTCGAAAAACAGACTTAATGGCAGGAATATTAGGGTTTAATACCACTTTAGTTGATAGACTCGCTGATAGCCTCTGTTACCCATACAAACCTGAAATCTCATCATTTGGTGGTCAGGTTCTTTAAAATATTTAATAAGCATTTCTTAAAAAAATGTCCACATTGTAAAGTACTCATTATATAGTGGTATCTTTGTTTATGTTTAAACTGGAGAGGTCACTAATGACTGATCACCCAAACACAGGAAGCTCTTCGGTCTATAACAGCCTTTTTCAACCTTTTTTACCCAGAAGAACCCTTGAAAAAAACTTCTAAGTCTCAGAACCAATTTATTGAGGGTCGGAGGGACAAATGCTTACATTGGTGGCCTGTGCAAAGAATGCCACCCCTACAAACAGCAAAACAAAAATCATTGGTGTCCTGCACCTGGATCTGCCAAGTAACGCTGGCCCTGGAAAAAATGCACACACCATCAAATGGGAGCTGAAAAATCCTTACACAACTTCTGGAGGAACCCTAGCTCTATAGTCTTCAAGAGTGTTATGTTAAACGAAGCACAGTGGCGCCTACTTAAAACAGAAGTCTCACCTCCACCAGGAATCCAAAGAAATAAGGGGTTTATTGTAGGAAAGTGGATAGAGCTATTCCTTTATGACCCTGGGCCAACTGTACACAACAGAGACACCGCCTAATTAGAGTCCTTTAGTCCATACTGCATACATCTGTTTCAGGCTAGTTGGCCATCATCAGTGTATACTGTAGAAACCATGGCTGCTATGAGGTAGGCTCCGGGTTTCTGGTTATACTTATGCTATGAAAACTGCTCATGGAAAGAGATGATGTGTTGGAAAATGAACAGAACAAGCATATAAAAAGTGAGCACTGTGCCCAAGGAATCCCCCCCACCCTTTTACACAGCAGCCTGGAAGGAGTTATCAATATATCAGCTGTTACCTATTTATTCTTGGTTCAAGCTCTATAATTTCCACCTACTTATGTGGTTTTTGAAATAAGTCGTAACTTACAGTTACTAGTTTGGCACAGACAGTCACATTTTATACATACATGTTCTGCTTTGTAGTTTGCAATATCCATTTCACCTAAAAGTAACCTATTGAAATATACAGTGTAAAGGACTTATCCTATAAATCACTTATATGAACTTTGATAAGACCAACTTTAGTTGTTTTTTCCATCTCCCTATAGGGTACGTCCCACCCCCCCCCCCTCCCCATATCTAACCAAATTGTGTATATTATATCTCAAGTAGGATAAATAAAATACTCATGCAAAAAATTATATTATTTATACTGTGGGGTTGATTTACTAAAACTGGAGAGTGCAAAATCTGGTGCAGCTGTGCATAAAAACCAATCAGCTCCCAGATTTTATTGTCAAAGCTTATTGAACAAGCTGAAGTTAGAAGCCGATTGGCTACCATGCACAGCTGCACCAGATTTTGGACTCTCCAGTTTTAGTAAATCAAGCCCACTGTCACCTCTACCATGTAGAGTAAACCTTAGGCTCCTTTCACATGGGCTCTCCAATCAGGTCCGCCTGTCAGTTTTTGAGGTGGACCTAATCGGACTCTCCAGTCTCTTCTATGGAGCGGCAGATGTCAGCAGACATATGTCCACTGACACCTGCCACCATTTGATCCTGTCTGCCAAAAACAGATAGCTGGTGGTCCTCGTCCCCATTCGCCTGACGGATCGGATGGAAACAGACAGGTGGTCTGTTTCCATCTAAATGTCCCATAGAGTAGAGCAGGACCGCCTCTGTGTCAACTCTGCATAGCGATAGCTCAGACCTGTCATCTGCCTGCTCAGAGGGGATCAGTAGAGGGATCCTCCACTGAGCAAGTGGGCCGTCTTTAATATTGATTGGACCCTGGGCAAACATTTTTTTGGACCCCCCCCCCCTACTCTGAGACATACAGTAATTAGCAGTTAGACTCATAATGAGTTTACTGCAGCAGATCAGGCAGCGATTTCTTGCCAGAGGTTACAGTATATCATTACAGCTCACTGACTGGTTGCTAGAGGTTACAGCCAGTGGCGTCACTAGGGGGGGGCAAGAGGTGCAGCCCGCACCCAGGTGACCCCATCCCAAGAGCAGCGGAAGGTCCTGAGTCCCGGAGGCAGGGCTCTTCAGCCGGAACGTGCCACGCCAGCCCTGAGTGAGACTCCCCACTCTCACTCCTGCTGCGGCTGCCTCCTTTCACTATACACAAGCCCGCGTCCAACTATTTCCATATTTGGGAAACTCACATTCCCAAAATATGTGAGAAAATGAACAAAGCGCCCGGAGAGTGACAGTCTGAGCAAGCAACTCTCTGGGCGCTTGCACACTGAATCCTCCTCCACCTGCCGCCCACGTGCATGGGGGGAGTTATCCTGAGGGGGGTCTGCACTGGCGGAGGAGGGGGGTGTCTGTACTGATGGAGGGGGGTTATCCTGAGGGGGTCTGCACTGATGGGGGAAGGGGGGGGTTATCCAGAGGGGAGGTCTGCACTAATGGGGGAGGGGGGTCTGCACTGAAGGGGGAGGTTATCCTGAGGGGGGGTCTGAACTAATGGGGGAGGAGGTGTTATCCTGAGGGGGGTCTGCACTGATGGAGGGGGTGGTTTATCCCATTCTGTACTGATGGAGGGGGTGGTTTGTCCTGAGGAAGGAGCCTGTACCGATGCAGGAGGGGGGTGGTTTGTCCTGAGGGGGGTCTGTACTGGTGAAGGAGAGGAGTGGTTTGTCCTGAGGGGGGTCTGTACTGAGGGGCAAATATAGTTGTTGGAAGGGGGGACAGCATGTTTTACCACACCGGGTGACACCAACCCTAGTGACGCCACTGGTTACAGCACATCATTTCTGCTTGCTGTTTGGTTGCTGGAGATTACTACACATTACCGCTCACTGATTGGTTGATAGAGGCTACTGCATATCCTTACCACTCACCAATTGGTTGCTAGAGATTACTGCAAATCATTATTGTTCACTGATTGGTTGCTAGAGTTTATTGTACATCATTACCTCTGCATCAAATTGTGGGTGTGGCCAAACTGCACTTACATTGATGGGTGCGCTACATACAGAGTTCAGGGATACACTAGGTACACAGTGCAGGGTTGAGGGGTGCACTACAGAGTGCAGGGTTCAGGGGTACACTAGGTACAGAGTGCAGGCTTGAGAGGTGCTCTATGTACAGAGTGCAGGGGTGCACCAGGTGCAGAGTGCAAGGCTCTTCCCCCCCCTCCATTCCAGTACAGAGTTACACTACCCCCATCCCTGTACAGAGCTTTCCTAACACCGCCTCATTCCAGTACAGAGCTTCACTCCCCCCCTCCAAGAACAAGGCTCTCCTCCCACCGATTCCAGTACACAGTTTTCCTCTGTCACAAATCCCACTCACAGCATGTCCGAGCAGCCTGCATGTTTCAGAAGCAGCTTCCCCTGTGCAGATGCCCTGCCCCCTTCCTCCTCTGCTCTCAGAGATTGGTCAATACCCGAGGGATCTGAGCGGCCCCCGGGAGAGGAGCGCTGTCACTTGTAAATACAAAAGCAACGCTTCTGTATTTACAAGTGACAGTAGGCGAGCAGCCAGCATAAGACCTGCACCGGAGGTAGCCGAACTCCGGCGGGCAGCGAGGGCCCCCCCCCCCAACAGTGACAATGCCCTGGGCAAATGCCCCTTTGCCTTGCGTTACAGACTTCCCTGGGCCTAATACTCCTTTACCACCATCCCTCCCTTGGGCAAAGGTATCTTCAAAACAACCCTGCTTGTCTATAACGGAGGTGAAGCCAGGGTGTCAAACTTGATTTTTACAGGGCTGTAGGCATATGTCAGCCACCAGCTGGAGATGATTGTTTAGCTATTAGATTGTTTGATTTTTTTTTTTTTGAGAAACAAATCACTCTCTCAATACATACACAGTATATAGAGGGTTATTTACTGAAGGCAAATCCACTGTGCACTTCCAAGTGCAGTCGCTGTAGATCTGAGGGGCACGTGCAAGGAAAATAAAAAAAACAGCATTTTTGCTTGCACGTGATTGAATGATAAAATCAGCAGAGATTCCCCTCATTTCAGATCTTCCCCTCAGATCTACAGTGACTGCACTTTTAAGGGCACTTGTAGTGCAAAGTGGATTTGCTTTTAGTAAATCAACCCCATGGTGTCAGATTTCAGATTATTGTAGTCAGATAATTAAACAATTAATTATTGATAGCTGTGACTTTCTGCAGTTGGCATGCAGTCTCTACAATAGCTATATAAATAATATCTTCTCCTTTGATGAGTTGCCTGGTTGTGTCTGGCTTCAGTGCTTTCAACTTCACTGGCCAAAATCAAGTATGCAGGTCCGGAAGTCAGAAGTCCTTATCTGCAGGGTTGCTCTGAGCTAGTGGCGATTCACAAATCAATGAAATGAACCCAGATCGCCAAGCAACTAGAATTTTCAACAGGAGGTCTCTAATGGCTGCCTGCATGCTGTCAAGATTGGTTGGATCTGAACTAAAAAATGAAGATAACAGAACAAAGTGAATGACGGAACTTTAAAGGCGTGACCCATCAACAAATTATGTTGTAGTTATATTATTATTATATATTAAGGTTAAAATAAATTTTTTTTTATTTTTTTTTTTTTTTAAAAAAGGACAATATAGTACTCGCATTTTGTGTCTCCCAGTTCCACTGCTTGCCGATTTCGTCACAAAAGATAACTTTTAAAAAAAATTGGTTACATTTTGTATATATATTTCTTTTTTTTTTTTAATGCCCAGTTCAGCATCTATGACGATAAGTGATTGCAATGGGATTAACTTTAAATTTTGGGTACAACACCGCTTTAACAAAAAATGAACAAATCATAAAAGATACAGTATATTAAACCAAGTTTGCAATATAAATCCCACCCACAAAAAATGAAGAATCAAGATAGTATATTAGTAACAATACAGGACCAAATGTATGGTTACTGGTTGCTCAATGGATATAGCCTCATGGACATGTTTCACACTCTTGCTTCCTCAGGAGTTGCTATGCGTGTAAAGACAATTATATCAGAGTACATATATAATAAGGATGGGGAACATGGTTAGTGATTCGTGGTGGACATGTTAGTGGGAGAGACAAACCCTGTCAGATAATTTGTCGCTGTAAAAGGCTGTTGAAGGATTGGAACCAGCAGGCCTCAAATAGCAACACATGGCCCAGGGGACCCCAACAATGGCATCAGTGGGGGGCAGCGGGCTAACCAACAAGGTGGAGGCACATCACAAGGGCAATGGTCTTATTAATCTAAAAATGAAAGAAGAAATTGGGTTGATATTTGAAATTCATTGATTCCATCTTAAAGTAGAACTAAAGGCAAAACTGTTATTCCCTTTTGGATTGAAATAAAGGGAGGGTTCTAACCCCTGTCTGAATTTTTTTTCGCCATCTGCCATTGCAGAAATTTCCCTTCACTTCTTGTCACCAAACAGGAAGTGAGAGGGAAATCCCTGCAAATTAAAGGGAATCCCTTGGGGACCCCCAAACCAACAGAACTAGTGTCCCTATTGGAATATTTCCCTTCTCCTACTTTTCTGTGGACAACCCAAAATTTGGGATCGTCTCACTTTCACTCTCAACGATAATGGCAAAAAGGACAAATAGAGATGGTGAATCTCCTTAACGGGGACACAGATAGCAATAAAAATTGATAGGTGTTGTTATCCCTCTACACTCTCTAAAACTAAAAAAAAAGTTGCTTTTAGTTATACTTTAACAGCATTCTTATTATTGTCTCTACAGCCATAGCACCCAAGTCCTGAGGAAGCAAAAGTGTTGAACATGTCGTGTCCATGAGGCTATATCCATTAAGCAGCCAGTGACCATATATTTTTTGTTCCTGTATTGTTATTGATATACTATCTTGCCTCTGGATTTAGCCTTTTTATTGATGGGACTTATGTTGCCAACTTTGATAATCACAGCTTATGATTTGTGTCTTAATAAAAGAATGATTTTTAACCTTAAAAGTCCCATCATTTACCTTTTTCTGTCAAATATCGGTTTGGGTTTTGGTGTAATGGCTGAGCCTCAGTGGGGCCCTTAGTTTTGATGTTGCCATGTTAAAAGGGAACATCTAGTGTTAACTGTGCCTAGGAATTACAATCCAAGAAGAAGCTGCACACCACAGCAAGTCCTTGCACCATTTATTGTGTGATCTCCAAAATAAAGTGACACAAACAGGACACTACTGGTTGACGCGTTTCACACAAACACTGCGCTTAATCATAGTCATTAGTTAATTTGATTAGTGTGAAACACGTCAACCAGTAGCAGCCTGTCTGTGTCACTTTATTTTGGAGATCACACAATAAATGGTGCAAGGACTTGCTGTGGTGTGCAGCCGTTTCTTGAATTTTATGCTTTACAGAGGCGGAGTCTATTAAGCTAGTCCATCTCACCTGGAGTGGCGTGTCTTCCATTATCCATATGCCTAAGAATTACCCTGAAAACTTTTTTTTTTTTAACATTGTGCCTTAAATTCCTTTTGCAAAAAAGTAGTGTGCTTCATGGATTGTGAGTCTGCCTATATCCTTGTATCTGCAGCGTGAGATCCAAGGCACTGCTAACTGAATGCAAGTCTCACCAGATTTGGATTGAGATTTGGCAATGTCAGGACTGTGCTGTTCAGTATTCTACCTGCAGGAGGCTCCGACATAAGAAAAGCCCTGATTCTACCAAGATGGCTGTCCTCACGCAGAGTGCAGAACGAAGGCATTATAAGCCAGTAATGGAGAAAGTATCCGCTGCAGAAAGATCACATGCGATTATACTGATGACTAGTTCTTTGCCCTCTGCCTGCCCTTTTTTGGACAGTACCAAGAATGGCATTTAAGTCCCCAAATAAACGGATGAAAGCAAATTCCCTGCATGCATATTTGCAACCATGTTTGTGTGAGATCATCCCCTTCTGTGCTGAAGTACATATTCTACAAATTCTGTCCGTCCATCCTGCATGGTGAACGTGCACCAACAAAGTGTTACTGAAATTAATTTTATGGTGCAAGTAGACTTTGGTGGCATATTACTTCATAATAAAAAAAAAAGCAGACAGTGAAGAGCTATTGTTATAGAATATTTATTACTTACATTTTTGTTTTGTTATAAAAGTTGAGGTCACTTTTAGTGTTTAATTAAAAGAAAATCTATGCTTTGTAGCTAATCACCACGTCATCTGTATACAGAACACAATATTTTATTCTGTTACATGTCCATCATGTAAGAAATGACAAAAGGTAAAAAAACAAATATGAAAATAAAATTCAGCATATAAAATTTATTAAAATACACAAGTGCAAAATGAGTCTCATTTTATCCAAAAATACATTTCAAGTAAAAAATACAAAATGTATATTTAACCTTGTCAATAACAATATGCAATATGATTTGTAAACATAAAATCTATCACATATTCTTTAAAATAAAAGAAAGTTAAATGGTAACTTTGACATGACAGCTCAAATGATCCATTATAACTAGAGGTTCTTAAGCAAGGTTAGCTTATTAAAGGTTGCTTTCCTCTGTGCCCTCATTCCTGTAGTCTTAATTGTAGCAAAGTGTAATTTCTTCAGTGTTGTCACATATATATATATATATATATCACCCTGCAAGGCAATGTCGTAATGTGCTAGTATGCATAGCATACTAGCACATTATTAGAGACTTACCTTAAAACGAAGCCCTCTAGCAGCATGCTGTCACTGCTGACAGGGCTTCCATCTTCACCGGTCTTCCTTCCGAGTTTGCGGGCTCAGGCCGTTTGAGTGGCTGAGCTGCAGTGACGTCACTCCCGCGCATGCGCACAGGACTCACGGTTTACAGCACAGACCCCTGAAGGAATGGCACAGTGTGATAGCGCATGCACTGGTGACGTCACTGGCTGCTGCTCTGTGGAATATCTGTGGAATATCTCCTAAACGGTGCACATTTAGGAGATATTCATTTTACCTACAGGTAAGCTTTATTATAAGCTCACCTATAGGCAAAAGTACCAAAATTGATATTACTACCACTTTAAGTCAAAGTTCCATACAAGGGGCACAGAAGTGAGACAATGAAGGTGTCAAATTCAAATACCACCTTTTTGGATGAGTTGACTTATGGAGAAGTACACTTTAGAGAACATAAACAGGGCATAAAGTATATGTAAACCCTAACACCCTTTACTTTTTGTGCTCCATTTTGGTCTGTTAAATATACCATTGAAAGCGGTTTCGTATATCTATTTAAAGCGGGACTGTACTGAAAAATTTTTTTTTAAAAGCCAGCAGCTACAAATACTGCAGCTGCTGACTTTTAAAAAATGGACACTTACCTGTTCCAGGGTCCAGCGGTGTCGGCAGCAGAGGCCGATCGATGGCTCGGCTCCCTGCTGTAGCCGGCGCCATTCTCGGTGAGGGAATCAGGAAGTGGCTTCACTTCCCGATTCCCTACTGCGCATGCGCGAGTCGCGCGGCGCAATGAGAATGTTCAGCGCTGTCTGCTGGGACACGTGTGTGTCCCGGCAGACAGCGCGCCGGGACAGGAAGTGATGTAAACTCCCGTGGGAGTTTATTCCCGGAAGTGGGTGCAGATACCTGTCTTAGACAGGTATCTGCACCCCCCTCCCCCCTGAAAGGTGCCAAATGTGACACCGGAGGGGGGGAGGGTTCCGAAAAGCGGGAGTTCCACTTTAGGGTGGAATCCCCCTTTAAGAAGTGCAAATAAGAACTCTTGAACTTTCAGAGATGTCCCGTGTCCCCTGCATTCTTCCCGTGTTATCTCAGAGTCTACTTAGAACCCAAGTTCCTATCTTGGGACAAGTCAGTTAGTGCCTATGTTATGGTGATGGAGACAGTGGGATGGATTGAGTAGTTTAGCAAAAGAAAACTATGCAGAGCGGACACCACTTAATCCACAAAAATTCTCTGCGTCGTCAGTCCTGATAAGGGAATAAAGAGCTGAGAGCATTTCTGGCAGATCAACATGTATTTTTCTGTACTTGCAGGGGGGAGAAAAAAAAAAAAAACAGGGAAATGTGTATGTATTAAAGATGTACTGCGCATGTGTTCTTTTTTGCCCTGACATAAAAACTTTAGCATATGCCTAAATTAAGTTTAAAGAAAAAAATAATAAAAAATATGAGTACAAGGGGCATTACTTACCATTAATCGGATGTGTCCATTGTGCTGCTGGCTCTTCTATTCTTTGAAATCTTCCTCCACTGATGCCACCCTACCCCGCAATCTTCCAGTGTGGGGGTGATTAATAAAGCTGAGGGAGCTGTGACAAGCACTCATCAAGAATGCACAACTATGCACTCCCTTTTCAGCCCACAATGTCCACCATGTCCATTTGCAGGAGCAGTCTTATAGCTTCCATCAATAAAAAAAGCACTCTATAAATGGAGGAAGCAGGCCTCTCATTCATTCACCTGTCCTCTATTCATAGAGCACTTTTTATTGATGGAAGCTATAATAAAGCTTCTATAAATGAGGAACGGGGCAGAATAGGTGGGTATAGTCGCACCTCTATTAACTACTTCCAGCCCTTAGATCATACCCATACGTCCTCGAGTGGCAGTGGTTATACCAGGGATCATTGCTGCAGCCATGATCTAGGTATCAAAACTTGCAGCCTGTGATGGTCTTTCCTATAAAAATGATCAGAGTGGCTCTACAGCCATCCAATCACTTTTACATGGCGCAGTTGGGACCACCCCTCCCCCAAGCAGTTTCTGGGCTCTCTGGTGCAATCAGGGAGCCCAGGACTGCTGCTCTCTGTTGGATTTGCTGAGTACAGAGAAGGGAAAGTACATCTGTACTTTCCCCCTCCTCTGTGATGAATGAAGCCATAAGTGACAAGGATTTTGGTTTCAGTTTGTGGTTTACAAGCTGTTACTGGCCACACAAGCATCTGATCCAACTGATCTCAGTTTAATCAAATGCTTTTGAGGGCAGAGGAGAGATCTGTTGTCTAATAGCTCTTTCAGTAAAGACTGTCACTGCCCAGCTGTCATGAGGGATGTTGTTTATCCCTTGTGATCTTGATAAAGTTGATCCAAAAAAAATTTACGAGAGTGAAAAAAAAAAAACTTTAATACAATAAAAAATGTAAGTGCCCCGTCTCCCTGTGCATGTAGGTTCCGCACAAATATGTAAACAATCATAGGACCACACGTGAGGTATAATTGCGAATGTCAGCGCGCAATAATTCCAGTGCCAGACCACCTGTTTAACTCTAAACTGGTAACCTGTAAAGGCTTTTAAAGCATTTCCTATGGATAATTTAACGTACCATAGTTTGTTGCCATTCCACCGGTTTAGGCCATTTTAAAGCGTGGCATGTTAGGTATCCATCTACTTGGTGTAACACCATCTTTTACATTTTACACAAAAACTTGGCATTCTATTGTGTTTGCGTGAACTAAAATTCATTAAAAGTGTATTTTTACAACCACCACTTTATTCTCCAGAACCTTTGCTTTCAGAAAGTATATAATGTTTGGAGGTTCTAAGTAATTTTCTAGCAAACAAATGCATATTTTTACATGTTTGTAAGAAATGTCAGAATTGGCCGGTAGGGAAGTGGTTAAAGAGGAGGTAAACTTCCATCTTTAAGTCTTACCTATAGGTAAGCCTATAATAAAACGTACCTATAGGTAGTGTAAATATCTCCTAAACATGCACAGTTTAGGAGATATTCACTGTCCTAGCAGCCAGTTACGTCACTGGTGCATGCGCTCTAAACGAACGGCGGCCGCCTGTGCCGTTTCTTCAGAGCAGTGTGCCATGAACGGCAGCTCCCTTGTTCATGCGCCAGAGTGATGCCATTGCGCCTCCGGCCAGTCACACAGCCGGAGCCGCAAACCCGGAAGGAAGAGCGGGTATAGATGGACGCCGTCTCCAGCGATGGCATCGCATTGCTGGAAGGCTTCGTTGTCAGATAAGTTTCACATAACATGCTAGTATGCGATGCATACTAGCACATTATGCCTTTGCCTTGCAGGTAAAGCAAGGGGAAAAAAAAAAAAAATACCGGGGTTTACAACCGCTTTAATATGAATGAAAAATGATCCATAAAAAAAGGAGGATAGCAGAAAAGTCCGCCTCTTAATTTATATATCTGTTTTTATTCATGGAAGCTAGACACCATTCCCTCAGCTCTATTAAACCCTGCCGCACTGGAAGACTGCGGGGGTAGGGGCATATAGGTGGAGGACGTTTCCAAGGAACGCAGGAACCAACAGCACAAAGGACACAGATTAATAGCAAGTAATACCCATCATTTTTTTTTTTTTGCTATGCTATGGGGGCACTCGTGAGGGCTCGATCCCAAACTGCTCTCTGTGTGTCTATTGACATACACAGTGGGGCTTGCCCCCACTCCCTTCCTCATTGGGTGTGACTGACAGCAGCAGGAGCCAATGGCTCCCACTGTTTTGTCTGAGCGACTAAGAAGAGAGAGAGAGGAAGCAGCGATCCTGCTCTCGTGCACAGCCCTGTATTGATATTGGGCTCAGGAAAGTATTTGGGGGGCTTGGGGGCTACCCACAGAATGCTTTTTACCTTTATGCATGCAGTGCATTAGGGTGCCTCTGCTGGGAGTGTTTGTAAATCTATCAAGCCATATGGACCTGGATCACTTCCACACATGCTGGTAATGGCAAGGACCCCTGTGTGTGCTCCCACATTTCCCGGGCACCATGCGCCCATCTGCAGACGCAGACTCGGTAATGGCAGGTGATACTGGGTAGAGGGGACGGAGAATAGTGAACGTCTGTTCACTGGCCTACCCTTCCTGTTACTGACACGGAATTGACGTGTAAAATGTCACTTTCGTGTCCCCCTGTCACATTCCCCAGCCTGTATGGCTAGGGAAGAAACAAATGCAATTCAATTTGCACTTCATTTGCTATGTTTAGATCCCTGATGTCTCATCAAAGAGAACCGGTCACCAATAAAATCATCAAATAGAGGTCTACAATCAAAAGCAGTTGAGAAAATGGCATTTTCATTTATTTATTTTTTTGCTGATCTAGTCAATTGCTTTCAATGTCATTTCCTTGCCAGTCTGAGGAGTGAACATGGGTTTCCCGAGGCTGACACTATAGAGCTAGCCTTAGCAGCTATGAGGGCATTCACTGAAAGATAAAAATTGCTGTCAGTATCAACTAAACCATGGACAACCCATGGGTGAGGGCATAGAAGGAAATCTCACAGGGACTTTTTCATTCTTAAAGTTCTTTCTGCTGCATTGCTGCTAAAATATAATATTTGAAAAAATAAATCAGTACCTTGAAAAACTAGTTAGATATATCAAATACTTCATTTTTTTAAAAACAAAATCAATAAATAAAATGCTCAAAAGTTCAACAAACGCTATTATACTTTAAAGATTAAGTGAAAAATTCAACTAACCAAACACTAATTGGAAATCATGTTTCAATCAAGAGGTTTCCATTGTGGTCAGTGATCTTTCCAACAGGTTGGCAGAAATCAAGCTTTCAGTGCTATTAAATATTAAATGGAAGGTTGAATCGAGTGATTGATTTGCCACATGAATGGCCAACATAAGTGCTTGCACAGTTATTGTATTTGCAATACAAAAGTCATTGGTGTATGAAGCAGAAACCACTAAAGCGGCATCCCAAACGACAGCTTAAAAGCCAACTCAACTGCAACTTCCGTGACTGAATCGTGGAAGCAAACGTAGAACTCCTGAGGTTGTGGCTGTAGAAAGAGTCTCCTGCAAAAGAAAGTGATAGTCAGCTTGTCAGTGGAGTGTTGAGACACCGGGCAATCGTTCAACAACCAGCCTGTGTATTCAAGTTTCATCCATTAAGTGCTCTACTTAAGTGATTTACCATGTACAGTGTGTGTGGTCATTGTAAACGGGATTTCATTAACATTGCACTTTATTGTATATATTCATGGGAAAATACATATTTGCCTTTCTGTCATAGCAACCAGAACATCTGCACTGATTACAGTTCCTACATTAAATTGCTCCAACATCCTGTAAATGGAGACTTCTCTATACAAGCATGGGATAACGTGTGTGGCCATGGTATTCTAAAATAAAGAAAAGTTAAAGTAACGATTACCTTTAGATAATGCGATGAGCACAAAACTTGGCTTATGCAACAATCCCAGGATTCAGCTTTGAATTACTATAATGCTTACATAATTATATGCACCCTTACTTTGTTTGACCCTTTTGCTCAAGTGTCAGAATTTAGGGTTTACCAGAAGTCTGTCAACTACCAAACCTTATACACGCCACACTCAGACTAAGAAATAGCAAGGCTAAGCTGTCAACAGGGAGGCACTCAGGGCCCAGTCCACCTTGGTGTTTCCAGTCCATATTCAGGCAAAAACATATGATTTTTTTCAAATGGAAAAGTGTAAATTGTTAGAGATTGTTCATCTAGGGAAAATCCAATTGTTTTCTGGGGGTCAGTATGTAAGAATTTATATATCCACTGCTAGAGCAAATTGTATTATGCTTTATTTCCTTCCTCTGGATCAACTGTGGGTATAGGATTCTGTATACCGTATATACTCGAGTATAGGCCGACCCGAATATAAGCTGAGGCACCTAAATTTACCACAAAAAAAATGGAAAAAAACTTATTGACTCCAGTATAAGCCTAGGGTGAGAAATGCGCAGCTACTGTAAGTGGAAAAGAGGGTCAACAATGCCCATTTGCAGCCTCACTGTGCCCATTTGCATTTGGTCCCCCAAACTTCAAACTTGGTAGTTAAGGGTTCCTAGATGCCCCCTTTCTGCAGCCAAAGGGTCCTGAAATAACATTGCTGCAGATGGACACAGTTGACTGACTTTGAGGCCCCGTATCTTGGGGCCACTTGGTGCTATGAACCCCAAATTTGGTATGCAAACTCAGTCGAACTAGCACTATATCCAAAGATGGGGTTCATATTACCAAGTGGCCCCGAGATACGGGGCCCCAAAGTCGGTTCGGAAAATGTCAAGCACTTTTCTGCAGCAGAGAATGACATTTTCTAAGCAGCACTCCTCGCCTCCTATGCAGCGTTATCCAACCTCCCATATAGAGGGGCTAGGGCTAATCCTGCAGTGACGGGCCCGATGAAAACCACACTCCAGGTTTGGAGGGCGTCTAGGGCTGCCCTCCTAAAACCAGACTGTATCTCACCTCACACCCCGCTTTGGGCTAACCCGTCACTACCTCACCTGGCTACAGTCCCAGACCCGGCAGGCTGGGCCACACGAGGAATTATCACTCTGAAACAAGTTATGCCACAAGGGGTTATAACCCCCTTTAGAGAACTCCAGCTAGCGCATAATCTACCGAGAAGCTTCCAATTTAGATACTACCAGCTCCAACATGCCCTTAGAGCTCAATTCCCCACCCGACCCATGCTAGAGCCAGACTCGATTGAGAGACTACTAATCTCGGGAAGACTGGACAAACCCCTCTCATCCTTGTACTTGTACCTGACAGTGGCCCATGACGTGAAAAGTGACCGGATCATGGTTAAGTGGCAGAATGACATCCCGACCCTTGGACAGGAGGAATGGGAAGAATGTTTGACATCCTTTATTCCATCCATGATAGCAGCCAGGGACAGATTCATACAGTTAAAATTCATACATAGGGCCTACTATACACCAAAAAGATTGGCAGGGATTTACCCTACTCTGAGCCCTAATTGCACTAGATATGGAAGAAGGTCCCTTCCTCCTGGCCACATGGTTTGGTCCTGTCCAAGGCTACAAACTTTCTGGAACTCAGTGGTAGACACCTTGGGATTAGTTAGTGGAGTGCAGATCCCACCGAACCCCCTGACCATCCTTAGTCACCTGGAGGATGTGGAGGGAGATCGCTACCTGAAGCTGTGCCTCACTTTCCTGCTATTTTACGCCAGAAGGGAAATACTCCTTAAATGGAAACTGAAAGAACCCCCGACTCAATCATCCTGGCAGAAGTCAGTGAATAATGTCTTACCATTATACCGCATTACATACGAGAGTAGGAACTGACCGCAGAAGTACGACAAGATCTGGTCGAACTGGATCAACGCGTGTGGCTAGGCCCCTGATGAAGGGGAGGATCCCATGCGATGGTTCATATCATATTGGACCCGCACGATGGTCAGGGGTACCGACCAACCTCTATTAGAAATGACTTAATGTTATCTTTGTCCGGAGGTGGAAATTGAACCCCCCCCTCTCACATCCCTCCTACATCCCCCTGGTGAAGAGTAAAGGGCTTGATTACAACCCACGAGGTAACATACAAACCAGCAATCCCATGAGTATAGGACTCCTATGGAGACACCCCCCCCCCCCACTTAGGTAATAACTATACCTTATAATGACATAGGCTGGGAATGTAGTGCAGCGGTATCCTGAACACTATGATGATATTGCTATGTTTCCTCCCTGTGCCGGCGATATGAAAGTCATATTGTGTTTTATCTGCATATATTATACTGTATGAAGCAGTTTTTGTTGTTGTTTGTATCGTTTGTGTTCTGTTTTTGTCCAAAAAAAACTTTAATAAAAATGATCTGTTAAAAAAAAAGAATGACATTTTCTGAACTGACTTTGGGGCCACGTATCTCGAGGCCACTTAGTGCTAGGAACCCCATCTTGGATATGTTGTAGTGTTGGTTCCACTGGGTTTGCACACCAAATTTTGGGGTTCCTAGCACCAAGATACGGGGCCACAAAGTCGGGTCGGAAAATGTCATTTTCTGCAGCAGAAAAGTGCTTGACTCAAGTATAAGCCGAGGGGGGCACTTTCAGCACAATAAAATGTGCTGAAAAACTCGGCTTATACTCGAGTATATACGGTATGTGTTTTTTATTTATTAACACTATTTTTTTTCTTTCTATTGGTTGAACTAGAACATCTTTTTTCAACCTAAATGTAAATGAGGTCTAAAACTTTATGCGACTCATGATCCAACACTCAAGCTAAATAAAAGGGAGAATGTAAATCTTTCATATGCATGCACAACAACCATAATACTAATGACATCATTTAACTAAATGTTAATAGTCTTGTATAATAGGCACAGTCATGGTTTGTTCCCTAATAGTCACTCTAAATAACGGAGACTGGCAAAAATTCTAATTTCAGATAATATACTCCTAAATTAGAGTAAAACTAGAAGGAAAAAAAATGTAATTTACTACAATCAGATTAAGCCAGAAGCAGTGTGGACAATACATCAAAGTAAAAATGTACAAAAAACAGTAGGGAAGGATTAAAACTCCTGCCAAGTTATGTTTTGCTGTCTGTGTATTATCACTGGGAAAATCAATTCCTGCCCCAAGGGCGTAACAATAATTTAGAGGAAATCCTACAAAGTGAGAGGGGATTCCCAACTAAAGCTGGGTATACATGTGCAGTTTATTTTTGTTTAACCAGCGGGCAGAAAGAAGAAGAAAAAAAGATAACTGCATCAAACACAAACGATATGTGATGCAGGGATCTCACCTGTCACGCTTCTGTATTCTGGTGGGGAGGAGTCAGAATGCATAGATCAGCGCTGATCGAATGCTGGTTTTCCAGCATGATTTTTAGACTGGCTACACAGCCAAAAGTCTGCTGGTTCCGGACGAATTTCAGTCCATGTACAGTGCCTTGAAAAAGTATTCATACCCCTTGAGATTTTCCACATATTTGTCACGTTACAACCAAAAACATGAATGTATATTATTGGGATTTCATGTGATAGAGGAACACAAAGTGGCACATAATTGTCAAGTGGAAGAAAAATTATAAACGGTTTCCAATTTTTCTTTACAAATAAATATGTGAAAGTGTGGGGTGCATTTGTATTCAGCCCCCTTTACTCTGATACCCCTAACTAAAATCGAATGGAACCAATTGCCTTCAGAAGTCACCTGATTAGTAAATAGAGTCCACCTGTGTGTAATTTAATCTCAGAATAAATACAGCTGTTCTGTGAAGCCATCAGAGGTCTGTTAGAGAACCTTAGTGAACAAACAGTATCGTAAAAAGTCCACATGAAGGCCAAGGAATACAACAGACAGGTCAGGGATAAAGTTGTGGAAAAGTTTAAAGCAGGGTTAGGTTATAGAAAAAATATCCCAAGCTTTGAACATCTCACAGAGCACTGTTCAATCCATCATCCGAAAATGGAAGTATGGCACATCTGCAAACGTACCAAGACATGGCCGTCCACCTAAACTGACAGGCTGGGCAAGGAGAGTATTAATCAGAGAAGCAGCCAAGAGGCCCATGATAACTCTCGAGGAGCTGCAGAGATCCACATCTCAGGTGGGAGAATCTTTTCATAGGACAACTATTAGTCGTGCATTCCACAAATCTGGCCTTTATGGAAGAGTGGCAAGAATGCCATTGTTGAAAGAAAGTCATAAGAAGTCTCGTTTGCAGTTTGCGAGAAGCCATGTGGGGGACACAGCAAACATGTGGAAGAAGGTGCTCTGGTCAGATGAGACCAAAATTTAACTTTTTGGCTTAAAAACAAAATGCTATGTGTGGCAGAAAACTAACACTGCACATCACCCTGAACACACCATCCCCGCCGTGAAACATGGTGGTGGCAGCATCATGTTGTGGGAATGTTTTTCTTCAGCAGGGACAGGGAAGCTAATCAGAGTTGATGGGAAGATGGATGGAGCCAAATACAGGGCAATCTTAGAAGAAAACCTGCAAAAGACTTGAGACTGGGGCGGAGGTTCACCTTCCAGCAAGACAACAACCCTAAACATACAGCCAGAGCTGCAATGGAATGGTTTAAATCAAAGCATATTCATGTGTTAGAATGGCCCAAAGTCCAGACCTAAATCCAATTGAGAATCTGTGGCAAGACTTGAAAAGTGCTGTTCACAGACACACCCTCCATCCAATCTGACAGAGCTATTTTGCAAAGAATGGGCAAAAATGTCTCTCTCTAGATGTGCAAAGCTGGTAGAGACATCCACAAAAAGACTTGCAGCTGTAATTTCAGCGAAAGGTGGTTCTACAAAGTACTGAATTTGGGGGCTGAATACAAATGCATGCCACACTTTTCACATATTTATTTGAAGAAAATGTTGAACCATTTATCATTTTCCTTCCACTTCACAATTATGTGCCACTTTGTGTTGGTCTATCACCTTAAAATTCCAATAAAATACATTTACGGTAAGTATAGTATATATTATGACAAAATGTGGAAAATTTCAAGGGGTATGAATAACTTTTTCAAGGCACTGTATACCAGGGGTGCTCAACCTATGGCCCTCGGAGCCCTTTGCTGTGGCCCTCGACCTCAAACCAGGGAAGTGCACTTCTATTTTATCCTGCGGGTTTGGTACGCTTTTTGAAACCGCACCAAAACTTCTGAATTCAGTTTTGGTGCACTCTCAGACAGTGCACCACACTTGTAAAATATAATAGAAGTCTATGGCAAAGCGCAGCTATCTCACAGGAAAGCCGCAGGTGCACTGCGCTGTACCCGTGGTGCCGATAAATTGCAGCACATCAGTGTGAAAAACAGCCTTGTAGAGGGCACAGGAGAGTAAGGGCTTGTTTACATTTGTAGTTTGGGGGGGGGGGGGGTGGTAAAACTCCATAGTTGAGATGTGTTTTTACCACTTACTGCCCAACCAATGGTGTAGTATCAGGGGTTGCAATGGTGACTGCGCCCCATGCTCCAGGGGGCCTGTGCGCCCTCCCTATCACATTCTGTTTTATTATACTTGGACAGGAGGGGCTGTGGGGGTGGCATATACAGGAACGGATCTTCTCCATTTTCCTTCTGCAACCGCTAAAAGGCGTCTTCTCCTGCACTCCCTCTCGCTATTCAAAATTCTGAACTAGTTAATTTCCTTGTGGCCTGTAACCAGTTACCAAATCACTTAAGTGGCCCTCACTCTTCAAACGTTTGAGCACCCCTGGTGTGTAGTGAAAGTGAAAATTTAGAAATCAGCGCTGCACCTACTATTAATGTGCATCAGCAGTCATCACACATTAGTGTATGTGCTATACAAATAACTAATTAAAGTGCTATGCAGATTAATTGGCTAATTGGTCACATCTTAAGTGCTAAGTGCCAAACTACAACATAGTGCATTCAAAAAATCATAATCACAATTTTTTTGAATGCACTATGTTGTCGTTTGGCACTTAGCACTTTAATTGGCTAATTGGTCACATCTTATCTGCATAGCACTTTAATTGGTTATTTGTATAGCACATACACATGTGTGATGACTGCTGATGCACATTAATAGTAGGTGCAGTGCTGATTTCTAAAATTTTCACTTTCACTATTTTGGGGTACTTACCTTTTACTTCAGCAGCAGTCCTAGGATACATTTTGTTTATATTTCCACAGCGCAGGTCCATAATTATTATTTTTCACCCTTGGTATATACCCTGCTTTAGACAGTTATCCCCAGAATGGAAGATTTTCCCTTACCACTTGTTTTTGGGACATTTCTAACATTCTGAACTTCATCTCACTTTCCTTCCTTTCAGCAATAAAAAATAAAAATAAAAAAACTTGACAGAGGGTCTATCCCTTATCTACTCTATTCAGAAGTAAAACAACAAACAAAAATAGAAAGAGACTTGAAGTAAACAATCTCAATGCCTGTGTTGCTTCATAAAGTTGCAGGAAACAATGATCTATTACATTCATCAGTCATGTATCTTACCCTATAGCCCAGTAAGACATGGTGGGTGGCGCTTTCTTCTGATCTGTCCAGTTCTCTGGTGCACATTCAAATAAAATGCCATGTTCCTTAACTGGGCCCAAACCTATGAAATCTCGACATGTGTCTGCTTTGGAAGGACTCTGCTTCTATATAAAATATAAAAGAGGTTTATGAGCTTTTAAAAGGAACCAAAGACTGCAGGATAATAAATTCCACTGCAGGCCAACTTCACTTAAGTGAAATTTCAGTTTTGTGTGGTTGCCAAAAGACAGGATCATATGCCAACTTGCCTATATACCTTGGGAGCACCAGGGGTGTGATTTTCAACAAACAAATGATCTGAAGTCATTGCATTCACTATTACAAACCCAAGTCATGGCAGAACTCAATGATTTTCCATAATGTAAAATTAACCGGATGGTCCAGCTGCAAGAGGATGACATTATTGAGTATCTTAACCACTTTCAGACCGGACCATTTTGCTGACTTAAGACCAGAGCACTTTTTGTGATTCGGCACTTTAACTGACAATTGCGCACGTGCAATGTGGCTCCCAAACAAAATTGACGTCCTTTTTTTCGCACAAATAGAGCTTTCTTTTGGTGGTATTTGATCACCCCTGCGTTTATTTTTTGCGCTATAAACAAAAAAAGAGCGTAATTTTGAAAAAAAAAAAAAAAAAACGCATTTTTTTACTTTTTGCTATAATAAATATCCCCCAAAAAATATATATAAAAAAAACATTTTTTTTCCTCAGTTTAGGCCGATACGTATTCTTCTACATATTTTTGGTAAAAAAAAAAAAAAATCGCAATAAGCGATTATTGATTGGTTTGAGCAAAAGTTATAGCGTTTACAAAATGGGGGGATAGTTTTATGGCATTTTTTTATTAATAATTAATTTTTTTACTAGTAATGGCGGCGATCAGCGATTTTTATTGTGACTGCGACATTATGGCAGACATTTTTGACACATTTTTGGGACCATTGTCATTTATACAGCAATCAGTGCTATACAAATGCACTGATTCCTGTGTAAATGACACTGGCAGTGAAGGGGTTAACCAGGAGGTGGCAGTGTAGGGGTTAAGTGTGTCCTAGGGGCGTGTTGCTAACTGTGGGGGGCGTGGCACATCACTGATCTCTGCTCCAATCACAGGGAGCAGAGATCAGCGTCACTGTTGCTAGGCAGAATGGGGAGATGCTTGTTTACTTCAGCATCTCCCCATTCTTCCTCCCCGTGAGACGATCGCGGGTATCCCCGTGGCGATCAAGTCAGCGGGACCCGCGATCGGACTCACGGAGGTCCCGAACGGCACGCGATGGCATGGCGGCAAATTCAAAGGGACGTACCTGTACGCCGTTATGCCCGTCTGTGCCATTCTGCCGACGTACATCGTCGTGCACCGAAGCGGGAAGCGCTAAAGGGAGGTATGATGAAAAGCTAGTGCTAAAATATCTTCCCAAGGAGCCAGAAAGTGATTCAACCCAATGGCACCAACTGAAATGTTACATCTGGGTTAAGGGAATATACAATTAATTTGCAATGAGGGGTTTGGGGGTTCTGAGTAATTTTCTAGCAAAAAATACTGATTTAAACTTGTAAACAAAAAGTTCCAGAAAAAGCTCAGTATGGAAGTGGTTAATATCACTTTAAGGTATACTGTATATTATACTGCACATATTTATAAAAGAGAATTAGGCTCCATGCACACTGAAGCTCATAAACGTCTGTTTTTGGGAGTTTGTTTTAAACAGCCCATAAACTCCCCTCTAATGGTATCCTATGTGTGTCCATGCACACATGGATGTTTTTGGACGTTTATCAGCAGTGGCGTTTATGGGCGGTTGTCTGAACGCCCTAAAATCGCGTTCAAAGCAGTAAACATGTATAAACGCTGATAAACGCTCAAAAACATGGCTCACCAGCGTTTAACGTTTTTGATAGTTTGAAAAAAATTAATTAAAAAAATTCTTAAAAAAATAAAAAAAAAACACAAAAAAACCAAAAAAAAAGTTGAATGACTCACTGCAAAGCTACTGCCATTTTTATAACGTTATTTTAACGTCCAGTGTGCATGGAGCCTTAAGATTCAGCCACTTTAGTCTCAGCTAACTGAAAAAACTGAAGTGCCAAGAATGTTCAAGCAGAACTTCACTTACGACAGGAAGTTCCGCTGATTGTCCTCCTCCTCCCCTCCTCTGCGTGTAGTGGATGTTTTTTTTGTCTGGGAGCGGTTACCTAGTTTTGACAGGTACCGGCTCCCTGTCTAGGTAATCCGAGCGTATATTCCCCCCCCCCCCCAACCTCACTGCCTGCAACCTCCCGGGACACATCATAGGTCCCAGGAGGCTGCAGGACCATTTACACAGCTTAGCATGCATGCGCAGTGGGGAGTCGGCTGTGAAGCCTCAGAGAGTCATAGCTGGTTTCCCACAGTCAACATGGTGGTGATACGAAGGCTGGCGAAGAACCGGTCTGGGTGAATACAGCACTGGGTCCCTGGACTGGTAAGGGTCTTTATTAAAAGTCAGCAGCTATAGTATTCGTATTTTTTTTCCCATTTAAACTGAAGTTCCTCTTTAAACATCTACCCAGTTGAGATAAGCCTCATTTTGAATATGGCACAATTTTAGGTGGACTTCTAAGCAGTGTATTAAAGCTGAACTCCACACACTCAGAGGTAGGAGGAAAAAGGTAAGCATACCTTATTTCTCACTCCACCAGCAGTTGAAAATTTCCTCCAATCCATGTTGTGGGTGGGTCTCACATACAATGCAGGGCTGCTGGTCCTGCATTGTAGGCAATGACCTTGGAATGAGTGATACCCACGGAGAGGTTTTTGGAAATGGCTTTGGGGGACCATTCGCACAGTGTGGATGAAGCCTGTAGGAGCATGGATTAATATAAGCAGCTGTTTTTTTCTCAACACCTAGACAAAACAAACATTTATCCTGAAGTTTAGCTTTAAAGTGTATGCAAAGAAAAAAGCTTCTTTATATTCTTGGCAAGAGTAGAAAATGCTTAGAAACCAAGTGAGGTTTTTATTGCTATTCCCCCACTGGGAAGATTCCCGCCTTTGCCATTTATCTCAGTGGCCATTGTCACCAAGACAGAAAGATGGAAAGTCAAACTTTAGTTGTCACCAGAACAAGGAGGTGCATGTATGTGTGTGGGGGATCTTCCTATGTGGACACCTGTTTCTGTAACAACTGTCTAAGAAGGGAATTTCCCTAACTTTGAAGAAAACATCTCTTTCCTGTTACACCCCAAGGACAGAAAGTAAAGGTAAAACTCCGACCTCACAGGTTTTTACCCTTCCCTACTCTATAAAAAAACGTTTTGGCTATACATACACTGTAAATAAGCACAGTGCTGTTTGTACCTCTTCCATTAGTGTCTTCTGAAACAGAGAACGTATAGATATACAGCATCTATGGAAATTCTTAATCAACTGAGGGTGAATGGCTCCACTGAGTTCTTCCACATCCCGGTGTGTTGGAGCAATGAAAACTCCTTGGATGGTTTCCAGATACAAGTAATGAAAAAGTGTGTTTTCTGGACCTGAGGATAATCTGCAACAATAAATATATATATTTTTTTAACCAGAGAAAAAGTTAAATCCTAAGAACGTTAACTAGGAAAGGAGTGAAGAAAAGTAACCCATTGATATATGGAGAAAAGTAT
This sequence comes from Lithobates sylvaticus, assembly GCA_028564925.1. NCBI lineage: Eukaryota > Metazoa > Chordata > Amphibia > Anura > Ranidae > Lithobates > Lithobates sylvaticus. The sequence continues at coordinate 567,270,043 of CM053026.1, read as the reverse complement.
GTTTAACACAAGAAAAGTGAAGTATGACATAAACGTGGTTCTAAAGGCAAAAAGAAAAAAACAAAGACAGTACACACAAAGCAAATGTCTGTATTGTGGACTCTGGTACTATAAACAATCAGGGACTTACTTCACAGTATTATAGAGATCGTCAGCTTCTCGCTCAGAAAGGTTCCGTCGTAAACTCCCTAAATTAAAAGGATTTGGAAGCGTGTATCTTTTCTTGCTGATCTGCAATGACATTATCAACAGAGATATAACACTTGGACGCCTCACAAATACAAAAAAACAGGGTGCATAAAAAAACTGAACACCTGACCTAGCATATGCCGAAAGTGCACACAAACACAGCATAAACCCAATTAAAGACACGAAGCCCACATCTTACAAAAAAAAACTATCAATAAATGTTGTAGTGCTGTTCATACTCAGTCGAGATTCATTCTGCAAAAAACCTGCTTAATCCTGCTGCTCTATATCTCCACCTTCTGTCCATGTCCCTAATTCAGCTAGAGATTCTGCAGCTGTGGTGGAAACTCTGCACATGCTCAGTTTTCAGTGAGTTTCTATGCTGAGCATTTCCCCCTCCATCACATCTGAGCAGCCCAAGTGACCTTTAGAGTCACATGTGAGCGTATACACAGTGGTAAAGGACAGCCCACTCCCTCCCTCCCTCCTCCTCTATGCCCACTAACCAGCTAAACACAATGGGGGTGGGATATTACATGTAGATTAATGGAGGCTTCACCTCTCTTATTCTAGGACACAGGCTCAAGGGGTGTGACACAGCCTATGACGGGCAGAAATCCACCCACACGTTATTGCCAAAAAAATAAATAAAAAAAATTTAATTTCAAATATATATTTGTATGACAATTTTAAAACAGCTTATTGATATTATTTATTTTTACTTTGTATTCCAAAGGCTGTTTTTTTATTTTGAACATGTGATCATCCTGCTTACGTTTCCCTGCAGACAGGCTGGGAATGATCTGGGTCATGTGACAGCTGCATATCGATTAGGAATAAGGTGCTTGTATTTTTTATTTTTTTTAAATAAAATAATTACTGTACAGTGTCATCATCCACATACAGAAAGACAGGACAATGCAAGTTAAACAGTGTGTGTTTGGCATCACTTTAAACAAAAACACTTACCTTAGGGACATTCCCACTCCCTCCACTTCCTTCTGAGCCCCCCGACCCTTGGGACTCTCTTCTTCCACTCTTTCTGGTCAAGTCCGGTGTGGAGTGAGAGAGAAGATTTGTGTTTTCTAACACACCATCGCTTCCATGATCTGATCCTCCACTGCTTCTTGAAGGGCTTGGCCTACGTATTCTTAGAGAAGTTGGGGAGTCCGCAGTCACACCCTTTCTGCTTAAGGAAAAATTTGCCTTCTTTGGAGTCTGTATTTTGTTCATCATAACAGAATTCACTACACTCTGGAACTTGTCCCGTGCAGAGGGGAGAAACCAGTCAGCGCAGGACAGGCATGGGTTAGGGGAAGCATTTAGTCTTTCTTCAATACTAGCATCCAGCATCTCCAGCTGAAGAAGGGTTGCCCTTAGCTGATCCACATATACGTAGTCAGGGCCTGGCATTCCAACAGCCTCTGAAGTGCAGCCTCCAGCCTCTAGCAGAGTACAGAGCATAAAGTGTTTCTGACAAATAGAAATCAAAGGTTAGTCAGGTTCACAAAGCTAAATAATTACAGCTTGTTTTAATCTCAAATACCGTATGTAAAACTCCTAAGCTTGTACAGAAATTTACATTAATATGCCTGCATTATTGCTAAGAAGCTGACTGCTTTATGTAATCAGACAACGTAGCAAAAGGAGTCAACAAAATGACAACTGTTAGGGTCGGTTCACACTGAGGCAGCATGACTTGCAGCGCGACTGCCTCAGGCGACCTGCATCCGACTTCAGTGTCGGCTTGCAAAATTATTTCTGTATAGAAGTCAATGCAAGTCGCCTGAAGTCACCCAAAAAGTAGTACAGGAACCTTTTTCTAAGTCGGAATGACTTGTGTCGCTCCTATTAGAACGGTTCCATTGTACAGAATGGAGCGCGACTTGTCAGGCGGCTAAGTCGCATGACAAGTTGCCCCAGTGTGAACCAAGTCTGGTGTATTTATAAAACAAAAGTTTCAAAGCTACTCATCCTGTGAAACTGCATTCATTTGGTGAGAATGGGGGCAAACTCAAATGTTACTAGACAATATTCTCTCAAAGGAGAATACTATTCATTCTGGAATCACTCTATTTTTAATGAGTGAATAACATGAAAGATTTAATGAAAGAAAATAGCATAATAACATTCAATGTTACCGCTACAAAACACATGAACACGTTTCATAGAACAACTGTCGCGTCCTTCGATAGGACCACTGAATAAAAATTTGGGTGTTAGAAAATATCCCTCCCCAACACTGGATGACCTTTACTTTATGTATCTTATCTAATAATCTTCTGAAATATAAAAAAATGTATCCATGAATGTTAAAAAAAAAAAAAAAAAAAAAATAGGAATGTTGATATATATTTACATTCCATATCTTGAAGTTATGACACAGAAATTGATTCTTAGACAATGGGTTATATGCCGCTACCTTGCGGTGATTGGACAATGGTATTAGCTGAGCAACTGACAAGGTGGCAATAGCTGGTTGCATGGCTTCAAAACCCAAATACCCATCAAGTGAATCCTTAAAGAAGTGAATGCTTCCAAAAGTAGATTTATTTATTCAGTGCAAGAATGGCTGGGCCCACAGAGGGAACAGCCCATTTCTTCCTAAAGTGGTAGTAAATGAGAAACAAATGCCCCCAACAGGTTAATGCCTCAAACATAAAGGCAGGGAGTTAGACAGGCCGCATGTTGCGTGTCGTCTGCGAGGGGGCTGGATTGGTGTCAGTGTAAGACCTTGCTATGGAACAAGGGAAGAACAGCCACCAACCAAAAGGTACATGGGGTTTCCTCAGGGTCTGCGACTGAATCCCTGCTATTTATCCCATGTACTCCCACTCCCCAGCTCCTGTACTCCACCATTTCTAAGTGAGGATCCTCTGCAGGGTATTTTTGGAATGGATGCAGACTGAGGGGATTCAGTTTTTCTGGTAAACAGGAATGACAGCCCAGGTGCTGAGTTCCTCTGTGTGTGTGTTTAAGGTATCAGGCAACAGGCAGGTGAAACTGCAAACGATCAGCTTGCACCGATGGTATAAACTGGCAGTCGGAAGTGCATACTTTCGTTTCCTGAGAACTATTTCTCTAGTCAGAGAGGAAATTCCTATAGTAAGGTGAATGAAAAGACCACCAAATTTAAATACCGTAGGTAAAAATTATAATAACATTACCTAGAAGGCTAAATAAAGTCAGACAATAATGATCAGGGTAAAAACGCTCAAAGTGCAGATTATTCCCATAACCTGTGCCTTCAAAACCAATTGTGTTTTTAGCACTTAGAAAATAATGTAGTTTGTACTACAGATTTAAACAATGATGCAACAACATAAGTATAGCCTGTCCATGCCACTTTACCTCTCAGTGAATGCTGAATAATGTATACACCGATCAGCCATAACATGATGGCCACCCACTAGACCTCTGAAGGTATGTTGTGGTATCTGGCACCAAGCCGTCATTAGCAGATCCTTTAAAGTGATTGCAAAGGCTCATTTTAAAAACAACAAACATATTATACTTACCTCCTCTGTGCAGTTGGTTTTGCACAGAGCAGCCCAGATCCTCCACTTCTCAGGTCCCACTTTGCGGGGCCCCGACCCAGCCCCACCCCCCTCTCCCCTGATTGGCTGACTGACTTTGATTGACAGCCGCTGTTGTGTCTCAGTCCATCAGGAGGAGTGTCCCGGACGGCTTAGATATTCGCGGACAGAGAGATGGGGCTCAGGTAATAGAATGCATTAAGATAAAAAACCTTCCGTCTTTATCACCCCTTTAAATCCTGTAAGTTGTGAGGTAGGGCCCCCATAGATTGGACTTTTCCACCAAATCTCAGATGTTTGATTTGATTCAGATCTGGAAAATTTAGAAGCCAAATCGACACCTCACACTATGTGTTGCGTTTCACAAACCATTCTTGAATTCATTAGACTAGGTCACCTTCTTCCATTGCTCCGTGGTCCAGTTCTGATGCTTATGTGCCCATTGTAGGCACGGGCCAGCAACAAACTGCGATGCGCTGTGTGTTCTGACACCTTAAGGAGCCTTGCTCCCCATGTGCAATAATGAGCCTTGGTTGCCCATAACCCTTTTGATGGTTTATCTTCCTTGGAACCACTGCTGAACGGGAACATCCCACAAGAGCTGCAATTTTGGAGTTGCTCTGACCCAGCCATCAGAATTTGGCCCTTGTTGCCTGATATACCCACACAATTTCAGATGCCATTGTAAATAGATAATCAATTATTTATTTTACCTGTCAGTGGTCATAATGTTATGTCTGGTGGGTGTATATACACACACGTTTTTTTTCATGGGGTGTCTGATCAGGGGAGACAAGATCAAGACTCTTTGCATGCAGCTGTGTAACAGATCACTGCTGGTGGCAATCAGCAAGCAACAGATCGCCATAGAAGTGATCAATTGCTGTAAGGAGATGCTGGACAGAGCTGAAACAACCCAGCCTCCATACTCATCGCATAATTTCTTATGCAGACAATGCAGAAGCATTGTGTTCAGTGATCTGCTGAAGATGCTCTTATGGAGTACTGTGTAGCAAGATCAGAAGTTCAGGAGCTGATTGTTTCACTACCTGGGTTTAGCGCTGGGCTCCATGGCATATCACTGACAACCGGCGGTTTTAGCTCTAATGTGGGAGGGGGCCATAGACCGCACTAAAACTGGGCACCGTTTTAAAACGACACTAGGACGGCTCCAGGATGAATATCTGCTATACCTGCTCGGTTTTAAAATGCTCTTGGGAGGGGACTCAGGTTGTTAATCATACTAATGGATGGGTCGTGCCACTGTAAAGTCTTTTTTTCCCCCAAAAAAACCTTATCATGAGGTAAAATACCAAACAGCTAAAATTGGAATCGGCACTTGAATCAGCTATAGAATTATAACTGAATTTAAAGTGAACCTGTGACAGATTTTACAACAGAGACACTAAAATGTTTTTTTTTTTTTATTTCTGTAATTATTTTTTTCCCCAACTACTTTCCATTGTGCCAGAATCCTGGCAGGTGGTTAACCTTCTTATGTAAACAATAGCAGATTTTTCTAAACTGTTAGAAGCAGACTGAAACCTGACTTTTAAGGCCCTTAAAAACAGATTGACTGATCAGGTCCACCTGTCAGTTTTTCAGGTGGACCCGATCGGACCTTTTAGTCTCCTCTATGGAGCGGCAGGTATCAATGGACATGTGTCCGTCGACACCCGCTGACATCTAATGCTGGTTTACATCCGACCACCCATATAAGAGAGCGGGCTGCGTCTGCTCTACCTAAGCGGAGCGGACAGGGACCAGCCATCTGCCTGCTCAGCGATGATCACCGGACAGATTCCCCGCTGAGCAGGTGGACTCTCCAAAAGGAGCCCACCTTATGTGTTAGGGTCCTAGGAGTCTTTGTTATGATCTTTGAGAATGAATTACCTCAGAATACAAGCAGCTAGAGAGATAGATCAGAGATAGTTCTCTTTTACAGCTTGTTAAGACTACATAAACAAACAATTTAATGTCCATAGTCTGAAAACAGGTGCACTTTAAAGGGGATTATTGTGAATGTGAGAGGAGAGGAAAATGTATTCTGGGCAACAGAGTTTTTACATACTCCTTTACATTTTTACCACAGCACAAAAACACACAATGGTAGGTTAGTGGACATTAACGAAGCTAATAATAATAATACGGCTTCTGTAATTTTATCTCGGAAAGCCAAACGAGGACAACTATTCTGCACTAGACAAATATGATTCAGTACTAGTATGACAGCCATCAGTACCTGGTATTATACACACTATTTACTTTCAAGAAGACCACACATTAAGTGTCCTTAACATACTGCTCTTCTCAGGTCAACTGATGTTCTTACCATGCCTACGATGAGAAGGAAGTACCTGGCCTCTGGTTCACTGTATTCTTCTTTGGTTAGAGTCCCACACTTCTGTAGGTGATAAGATGGATATACTTCCCTCCAGATCACAAGCTGGCCAATTCTCTCAGATGCTAGTGACATCAGGCAATAGTTTCGACAATACAGGGCAATATCAAGAAGATCTTCCTTGGGCAAGTGATTAGACAGTAGATATCCCTTAAAAAAGAATAACAAGATGTCTTGGATGCAAAACACTAATAGAATTGAATATTTAAACAAGCAGCACTGAGTTGCATAAACATTCATGCAACATGCATGTCCACACAAGCAAATATGTACAGAAAGCTTAAGTCCCTTCATACAGGGGGCTGCATTTGCTGCATCTAACTCACCAGCTAGCGATAAATTGCATTTGCTCTAATCACAGGCTCCTTTGCTGATTGAGGAATGTTCTGAAAATGCATTCCTGATGCTGCAAGCAACATTTGGTTATACGTTTCCTTGAATATACCACAACTTGTGTATACACCAATGTTGGGAGCACCAGTGAATCCCGCTCCATCGCCACTGCCCTCCACTCAACATGCAGTACCACTCCCAGCCTCATGCTACACAAACTTTCTTTACCTAGATTACACTACTGTATATATAAAAACGAATTGCCTTGAAAACATATTCATATCCCTTTGAAATTTTCCAAATTTTGTCATGTTACACCCAAAAATGTAAATGTATTTTATTGGGATTTTATGTGATATACTAAACACAGAAGGTGGCACATAATTGCGGAAAACGGAAGAAAAATTATACAGTGGAACCTAGGATTACGAGCATAAACCGTTTCTGGAGTATGCTCACAATCCAAAGTACTCGCATATCAAAGCGGGTTTTCCCATTGAAGTCAATGGAAACGAAAATAATTTGTTCCGCATTGACTTCAATGGGATGCAATACCGCATGCGGCCAGAGGCGGGGGGGGGGGGGTGCCGGAGAGCCTTGCAAATGGCCGAAAAGGCACGAGCACACTTCGGCTGACCTCGGCAAACCTCGGAAAGACTCCGTTCCCGAGGTTGTTCCATGCAGTTCCGAATGGCGACGTTCGGCTTCGGCACCCCCCACCTCAGGCCAAAAGCGGTACTGCACACCGCTTTTGGCCTGAATCCTGCTCGTTTTGCGAGACGACACTCGCAAACTGAGTTAGGATTTTTGTCCTGTGGGCAGATTATCCCACCTGAGCTGTGGATCTCTGCAGCTCCTCCAGAGTTACCATGGGCCTCTTGGCTGCTTCTCTGATTATAGCTCCCTTTGCCCAGCCTGTTAGTTTAGGTGGACATCCATGTCTTGGTAGGTTTGCAGTTGTGCCATACTCTTTCCATTTTCAGATGATGGATTGAACAGTGCTCCAGGAGATGTTCAAAGCTTGGATATTTTTTATAACCTAACCCTACTTTAAACTTCTTCACAACTTTATCCCTAACCTGTCTGGTGTGTTCCTTGGCCTTCATGATGCCGTTTGTTCACTAAGGTTCTCTAAAAAACCTCTGAGGGCTTCACAAAACAGCTGTATTTATAATCTCAGCTTTTTGCAAATTAAGAAATGCAAGGACAGCTGTATGCTTTATTTTAATCCATATACCCTTAACATTCCATGTTAGAAATTTGAGGGAAGCCATGGAACACGTAGATACCATAAGTAAGGATATCTTAGAGGTCAGAGCGACAAATTAGTAAGAATAGATAAGGCATAACATCATGTAAAAAAAACGTAACTATAAAAATGTACCATCAAGAAATGACCAGCAAAAATGTAAAAAGAGAACATCAGTTGTTCAACATAAACCCATCCCATCCCACCCAGCTCCCCCGCCCCCAACCTGGCAGGAGCATATATTCCCTAAACCTGAGAACATGAACAGTCTTCCAGTGTAAAAAACACGTCAGAGGGATATGTCAGTTTATAAGGCGAAAATAAACAAACATTATCCATACCCAAGGTCTCTAAATTAAGTATAGGCGATAGTGGTATAACTCCAAAGCAGTATTTGTCTGTAAAAATAGGGTACCAAGAAGATCGTGAGTGGTCCAAACATCTGGATAAGGGCATTAGTGTAAGCCATATTTGTAATCCACAGTTATGAGCAATATGAACAAAGGTAGCCAAAAAGGAGGGCAAACACAGAAGCGTCTGCAACAGGTGGGGCAATGTCATACTTCTAAGTTCCACAAAAAGAGGAGGAAACAGGTTCATCTAGGCAGGGAGGGTGCGTTGATTCATCCAGGCGGAAGCCATTTTCTGATCATCAAAGAATTATACCACTCGCAGACATGGGGGGAATAACATGGCGTACTTCAGATGTAGGGTACGCATGTGCCGTTTTACTTCCTGGAAATCGGGATCTTAGTCGCTGTACCTCGTTTGAAAAATCAGGAAATACAGCCAGATGAATATTCCTGAAAGGGATGTTGCCCTTCTCTCTAGTAAAGGCGTAGTAGCTTATCCAGGTCTTTAAAGTTGAGAAACTTTGCAAAAAAAAGGTACAATGTGGAGCGCCTGAAGCAGGGGGCCTGGCGGTAACACGATGCGCTCGTTCCACCGCGAACATGATAGAGACTGCATCTCTGCCATATGTGGTGACGAGATTCTCAAGAAATTCCGCCAAATCGGTTCCTTCTGCTTTCTCTGGGAGACCGATGAAGCAAAGGTTGCAGTGGCGTAGATCATTTTCCATATCGTGCTGCTTAGCACTGAGCTGTTGCAGTTGGCGCTGTACGTTTTCAGTAGTGTGTTGCAGAGGGTGTATGATATTCTCTGCTCTGCTGATGCTGGCTTCAGTTGTGGTGACCTGGTCTTTGAGCTTGGACATGTGCTGGCGGATGAGAGAGATATCGATTTTAGCTGTGAGGATATTAATGGCATGCAGCTATAGCCTCCAACACCTTAGCGGTGTCTGCCGTAGGTTGCTCCATGTCAGAGGAGACGTCAGCACCATCTTCGGCCTGTTGATCTCTTGTCGATTGGAACCTAGAGAGTTGATTACTGGTCTCGTGACTCTTTTTGGTGGAGACATAATCTACCCTGTGCTGGGGACTCAGATCCAAGTTGATTAGGGCCATGAATTAGCAATCAGGAGAAGCAATACAGGATATTGGCAAGCGGAGCTCTCACTACCCACGTTCTACTCCATCGCGCTCAAGGCCATGCCCACTGCACTACTTTTGAACAGCTGTATTTATACTAAGATTATATTACACACAGGTGGACTCTATTTACTAATTGGGTGACTTCTGAAGGCAACTGATTCCACTAGATTTTAGTTAGGCGTATCAGAGTAAAGGGGGCTGAATACAAATGCATGCCACACTTTTCAGATATTTATTTGTAAAATATTTTAAAAAACATTTATCATTTTCCTTCCAGTTCGCAATTATGTGCCACTTTGTGTTGGTCTATCACATAAAATCCCAATAAAAAAAATGATCTCCAAATTCATTGGGATCTCGAGCAATGGCAGTCCTCCTTTTCCAGAGCCTATAAAGGAATGAAGAATATTTCCCTAATAGAAGCGAACCTTAAAGTGATGACCAGATGGTATCTCACACCTTCTAAATTGGCCCATATGTTTCCGACTGCTAACCCCCAGTGCTTCAGGGGCTGTGAGCTAAATGGCTCCATGGCCCACATATGGTGGGAATGTCCCAAAATAAGAACATTCTGGAAAAGAATGTTTATCCTAATCTATAAAGTAACAGGAATTCAACTACCCAGAACCCCCGCAGTGGCCCTACTGAACGCTAATATCCCTGGGGCCCCTAAATGGAACCGCAAATTAATCCACTTCATTCTCCTGGGCGCTAAGCTGACTATTGCCAAGGCCTGGAAACAACACGGGGTATCCTTCACAGCTGCCAAACGCAAAATCTCTTGGATGATGTCCCAGGAGAAATTGACCAGTGTCCTGCTGGATTCAAAAGTACAGTTCGAGTACACCTGGGAACCCTGGGCTAATCACATGGGTATCTCCCTTATCCCTGGAATACAACCATAACCGGTAAGCACTTACATTCTATCCCCACTCCACTACCTGTCAGACGGCTCGATGTCCTCCACCCCCCCTCCTCTTCCCCACCTTTCCTTGCTTCCTGAACTTTCTTCACGTAGGCAAGATATGGCCATATGATATGTATAGTATGTCAGCATTGTACAAGAGCCCCCAGTCTCAAGGGTTAAAATCACCCCGTACCTGACTGAGCGAACTTTCCAATGTAACACTCGTGATACTTTATGCCTCTCTTTGCTAATGACCACGCTCCAGGGGTCTCGAGGGGGCTGTCCCGGCACAGTTTGATCCCGTTAGGGGTGTCGGGATTGCTCCCCGGAGCACCTGGAACCAGGACTCGCAAGGCAATAGTGTCTCTAGGCTTCACTTAGAGAGCCTCGGTCTCAACTTTATCCACATGCCTTGAGAAGCTCTTTCTACGTACCTTGTGATACAACACTATAAGACCTATAAGAAGCATTGTGCTTTAAGTCTAGATATGGCACTCTGTACCTCGCCTTTTTTTCTTCAACTGTTTACGATTTCTTGTTTTATTATACTTTTGATACCAATAAAAACTTTGAAAGTAAAATCCCAATAAAATACAGTTACGTTTTTGGTTGTAACATGACAAAATGTGGAAAATTTCAAGGGGTGTGAATACTTTTTCTGTAACTTTTCTGTAACTAAGGCACTGTAACTTCTCTAGATGACTTCAACTGCATCTCTGTTCAAGCAAAAAGCTCCCGATTGGTATTTATGTAGGCTTACTTTGTAAAATAGACAGGTTCCCAACATCATGTAGAGGCGTCTCATCTCATAGTAGTCTTCAGACTGAAAGCACAATGATAAGATTATCAAGAATTGGTTTTCCAGATATTATTTAAAAATAAATTGAAGATTGAAATCAAAACAGTGAACTATTAACATTATCCAGAAAACTCTGCACAATTGAAAATATGAAATGTAACTCCATTTACCTTAAAGGGGTTGTAAAAGTTAATATATATATTTTTTTTAAATAAACATGTTATACTGATCTCCTCTGTGTAAGGATTTTGCACAGAGTGGTCCTGATCCTCCTCTTCTGTTGTCCCCCAGCAGCGCTTCTGGCTCCTCCCCGCATCGGGTGCTCTCTCGGAAACCCGCATTCCAAGGGGACAACCGTGCGGGGCGTCCCCGAGTCCTGCTGCTGCGTCCATTGACACAGACAGCAGGACTCAGCCCTGCCCCCCGTGTCACTGGATTTGATTGACAGCAGTAGGAGCCAATGGCTGCGCTGCTATCAATCTATCCAACGAGGACCCAAGACAACGGCTGGAGCTGCTGTGCTCGTCCCCGTTGATGGAACGATCGGGTTCAGGTAAGTAAAAGAGGGGCTCTGGGGGGCTGCTGCATTACAGAAGGTTTTTCACCTTAATGCATAGAATGCATTAAGGTGAAAAACCTTGAGGGTTTACAACCCCTTTAATCTACATATTCTGCAATCCATTGTATCTACTGTAGGTCTAATATAGTTTATCAAAGGGTTGCTGGAAGTGCAAAAGTCTGTGCTATATAATTTCCCCTCTTTCAGTTTCCTGCATTACCAAGCACAATCAAACTTGCAAAGTGGCTGCAAGAAACTTTTTTGGACTGACTTTTACTTTACATTAGATATATATAGTACTGTGCAAATGTTTTAAGAGATTAAAAAAAAAAAAAACTTTCAGAAATTGAAGTCTAAATATAATTTTTTTATAGAAATCAACAAACAAAATGAGTAAAAATAAGTAGTGCTCTAGACCAAACTGTACATTGCAAAAATAATGAGCAGACAGGTTGTGCTTCTTGTATGCAGCTCAAGTTTTACATTTGATGTTAGCAGACTTACCAGCTCTGCAAAATCAAGTGCCTCCAGGTCACTAAGTACGGTGTCTATCTCCATCTGAAATTACAAGCAGAGAATTTCAAGATAACCATATATGGCACCTGCACATGTGGCCAGCTAAAAAAAAATGCTAAAAAACAACAAAAAAAAAATATGGCGTAGCGAAACATTAACAACATAACAATGTTTATCTTATATAGTGTACAAATACCGGTACATTTTAAAGCTTTACCGGTACATTTCAGCCACTGAATATGAAAAGGCAGGGAGACCTATTCGAAAACCTTCAAGAAACATAAAGAGGTAAATTTGATTTCCTAAAGAAGTAGCTGAAAGGTAAACTCCTACAGTACACACCACATCCAGGCCGTGGCGAGAAATTTCCTTCAGATGTTTGGAGCAGGACATAAAGGAGAAAGGACAAATATCCTGATTAATGTTTAAGGTAGGGAGCACGTTTGTGAGCAAAAAGGAGTTTGACCTCAAGACAACTTTGTCCTTGAGCAAAACAAAGAAATTTCCTTACAACATAAGGCTGCCAATTCAGAGACTCTCCCCACAGAGATGATAACCACAAGAAAGGCCACCATATGGGTAAGGTCAGAGAAGGGAATAACCCTAAAAGGTTTCAAATAGCCAAAACAACCAGATCAACCAGGGAAAATTTGAGCTATGACCTGAACAAAGGCCTTACCCAGAAAAGTGGGAAGCCAATGGGTCTGAGAAAAAGAATGGCCAAGGCTGAGATTTAACCTTTAATGGTACTCAAAGTCAGATGTGTGTCTAGACCAAACCAGAGAGGAAATATATATATATATATATATATATATATATATATACATATATACATACATATACACATACACATACATACACACACACACACACACACATAGTGCACATAAATGATCGTAGAAAAAAACTCAAACATATTATATGCAGACAATGTGTATAAACAGTAAAATATTTGTGTATAAAAGACCAAAAAATGAATGTACCATGTGAAAATCAAAATATGAGTGAATGATGTCCAATAATGTGAAGGAAAAAATGATTTAAAAAATAAATTATAGTCCTTAGTGTTTGGACAGGTGAACCAAACAAATTGTAGATATGCAAAACGTGGTTCAAAATAACTGACACTTGAACTGGATAACAATGTGACAAAAGGAAGACATGCCCAAACTTAGGGACGCTCTGCTGAAGTCACTGTTTTATTCCTAAGCGCTTTTTTATCTACTAAAATGTGAGTATATTTCCTCCTTTTTTATTGAATAAATTACTTCCGATTTAAATGGGATTACACCATGTGCCTACTTTTTCTTCCTTTTCATAAATTTGTCCTATTGGAGCAACTATCCATGTGGCTCTCTGTCTATTACCTATCCCATTGAGGTCCATTGTTGGAGTTGGTCTTCTGGTTGGAAGTTGTGTCCTCTGTGACAGTTTCCCCTGGGTGTGTGGCCCTACAAGCCTGATTGACCCATTGGGTGTACACTCATTTGGGTTCAATTGCTCCGGTAAGCCTTTTGATTCTCTGGTGGTGGATCACTTATCAAGTTTGGGCACGTTTTTTCCTTTGTCACATCGTTATCCAGTTCAAGTGAGACCTTCCTCCATCATCACTGAAGTGAGTACTGGATCTGGGGAGGAGGAGGGGGTGAGTGCAGAGTAAGAGTCCCCCAGGCAGTGAAGGGTTAATAAGGGCAATAAGTGCATTTCCCAGGATAGTACATCTGGATGGGGCTGCTAGGATTACATTTTTGGCGGGGGGCAGCCAGGCAGTGGGTAATGCTATGCTAGTAGTGCAGGTTGTCCTCCTCTCCTCGGCTGCATTTACTCTGCTCCAGTCCAGAACTAAGATAGCATGGAGGGAGAGAGCAGAGATCCGAGCTTCTCCTCTGCCCATGTAGAGCCAGAGCAGGTAAGGTGGGTCTGATGACATCTGATCTGTCCCTTGCAGGGAGGATGAATGGGGGGGATCTGATCATACTGGATGGCATGGTGACATTGTGCTGGGATGACAGGAGATGACAGCAGGAGGGAAAGACAAGCTTCCTTCACTGCACACCGATCTGTGCTGGATCAGGACACTGATGGGTAGATCCCTCCCTGTTCTCTCCATTTTCTTCTCTGATCGTGTCTGTGTATGGAGAAGGTAGTTATAGCAGCGCAGGATTCCTCACTGTGTAGCTGGAGTATATATAGAGAGGGTTTGATGGTCTGCTCTGGGGGACTCCATGCTGACATTGGCTTGTACAGCTCTTATATCAAAGACAATGTATTTGTTAGCACCCAACTGTTGACATTAAACTATGAGATTAGCTGACTTGTGTCCGTTGCTGTGTGAAAAAAAGCAGAGCACAATATTAGTGACTACAACTATATTATACTGATCGGGCAGGGGGGGATGCATGTGCATTTTTATATATAATAGATTTGTTTATATATACAGTATATAATGGTCTACATATAAATGCTTTGACTGTAGATCGTTTTCGTTTTTTACCATGCTGAAAACACAGCAAAAATGCATTCAGTATGAAAGCAGCTTAAATCTGTCTACAATAGAAAACATTTCTATACAACAAAACCATCAGCGGGTGGATTGCTTGCGCCCCCCCACCCAAAAAAAATATTAAAATAACACCAGCCGCCACTGCATACAGTATACCAGGGGTGCCCAACCAGTGGCCTGGGGGCCACATTTGGCCCGCGGAGCCCTCGGATGTGGCACGCAACCTCTTGCCCTGAGATGGCGGGTTGGTAAGCCCAGATTGCCGGTTGCTGACCCGCCACCCCAGAGCATGAGTGTTGTGAATGAAGCCGATGGTAGAGGAAGCAAGCGCCTGCAGAGCAGAGTCGCATAAGCCAACGCTTCCTGTAGAGTGCCAGCTCCTGTCATAGGAGGAGTGATACCAAATGCGCTCTGCCTGGGACAGCAACAGCTGGTGATAACTGAATAGAAAAAACTGTCATCAATGGTAAGTTTTTTACTAAAATCACAGGGTATATATGGGCATATCTGTTCTGCAGTGGTTAGTGGGCTGCTTTCAAACTGATCCCCAGGTGCACCTGCTGGTTACCTGCACTGAGCCATAGACTTCTGATTTTACCTGCAGGTTGGGGCGCTTTCAGAAGGTGCACCAAACCTGCAGGATATAATAGAATTCTATGGCAAAGTGCAGCTAACCCACAGGAAAACCACAGGTGAACTGCGCGGCCCCTGCGGCGTGGGTAGACCACAAACCATCTGTGTAAAAATGTGCCTTAGGCCCCTTTTACACGATCGGTCCGACCCAATCGGACCCTCTATTCACCTCTATGGAGCGGCAGATGAAAACAGACTTGTGTCTGTTTACACCCACCTACCTCAGATCTGATCTGCTAAAAAAAAAAAAACGGAAGTGGATCTGTCCCCTTCCATCTGATCGGATCAGAGGGCCCATAGAGTAGAGTGGGCTGTGTCTGTGTCCACTCTGCATATGCAGTATAAAACACAGACCTGTCATCCGTCCACTCCACTCATTGTGGCCTGCGACTGGTTACCAAGTCGCTTAAGTGGCCCTCGCTCTTCAAAAGGTTGGGCACCCCTGCAGTATACAATTTAATATAGATGGCTTGGTGCTTTTTGTACGGTTTGAAAAAAAGATGAACAGAACTAATCAAAGGTAACTGAACTAGAACACCTCGAGAGGAAAGAGGGATGGATGTCTACATAAGAAGCAGTGCACTTCCATTAAGGTTAAGAATTTGTGGCTTGGACAAAATGCACAATAGCCTTTTATTTGGAAACTCCAGCTATGCATCCCCAGTTGCACAGGCAACTAAAATTAACACGGATTAGACCTTGCTTCCAAAGCAACCAGAAAGGGAAGGAATCTTTAAAAATACAGATCGTGCATTGCCACCCTCGGCTTTAATTAAGATCTTAAACTCTTAAGAGGCTGAAGCATTTTCAAGGTTTAAGAATAAACTTGTGATTTGAGCTACACTGATCAAGTTATAGCTGAGGTCTGCCAATTTCCACTGCACGTGCTGCAGGAAACACACTTGTTGCCAAACAGTGGGAGAAGCAGCCAAACACATTCTACTGTATAAGAGAGCACAATGACTAAGATTTTGAGCTAGACACGCACAAGAGGTTTATGAGACTTTTTTGCAGTACTACAAAATGTACTACCTTTACTACAAAAAATAGACTATCCCCAGAGATTAATTTATTTCAACCATTTTAAAGCCAAATAAAGTAAAGGTAAACTGATTTCTTGATTGGCTAATTTAGAAAAGTGTTGATTTGTATATGCAATTGTAAATTGTTCCGTTTTCGCATAGAATTCATATTATAAACGTATATTTGAGTATTGTATTTGCGCCCAGGCGCCATCAAACTTTACAATTACCACTTAAAAAGTAGTAAAATGAATCCACACTTTCTAAAACAACCTGTTAGAAAATGGCATATATAACCTATGTAAAAACAATTCTATATGGAACAGTGGTGCTAAATGATATCAGTCACAATTCATAACCCACAAATAGGCATGAATTAATAATTATAGAAAAACCAACACACATAAGCCGACACCTCACAAGCCATTTCAGCTAACAGGCCATCATCCATCTCCTAATGATGGTCTACAGGCTGAAACGCATTGGATGGAGTTAACTTGTGTGATGTCAGACGCTAAGCATGCTGGAGGATTGTTATGAGAAAAGTGATGTTTTCAATTGTTTTTCCTACATTAAATCTTATTGACCTACATTATTGGAGTATTCTTATTTCCTGCTGGGTACTATACTGGTGTTTCGGAATGTATTTTAATGTGATGGGAAAATGTGAAGGAGACTTTCTGTGGAAAGGGATTGGAATCAGATCCTGTGAAAGCTTGGACACATTCATCAGTAAAATGCTGTATGACCTCTTAAACTTATGGGGTAAAAAAAAAAAAAAAATCTAGTCATCTGCAGTGCTTGAGGTTTGTGGGAGGTGGATGCACACAGACTACAAATTTACAGTTAAAAGGTGGGGGGGCACCAATTGCGATGGAGAAAATATTCTCTATTCTCCCTCTGAGATTATTAAAGGCTCGAAAAGGGGACTTTTTATTAATTAGATATCTGTTGTGTTTTATCGTCTGTTTTATTATACATTACATTTCTGCATTCTGGGCTTTTTGGGGGAATATGCATTGTGGCCGATATCAACTAGTGCCGCCATTCCTTAAAGGATTGTTCCAGCACCACTTGCTATGAAGGCAAATTTATTTATAATTGAATAGTGTTAAACCTAGTGGTTTGTATTTTGGGGAAGATGTGTTGAAGCAACACTGCATTTTTACACAGTACAGGATCATATTCTGTCATATTAGTGTGCACACTCCCTGGAACATCCATTCATCTATGCCTACGTGGCTCAGGTAGCCATTTTAAAATTTACCGTGGCCAAAAGTGTGCCTGCATGTAGTCCTTTGGGGTGCACTCTAGATGTGGTTGACACTTGCATTGTGCTTGTACAATGCACACATAAAAAACTATTGCTGGCCATAAAATGGGCTAAATAAAAAAAACCTGACTCATCCAGCCACACAAGCAAGGTGGATGGAGGAATCTCCCCCCACGGGACATTGGCACTAACCCCTGTCAGAATACACTGATTGGTAGCTGGAGCCGCTGATCGTTTGAAAATATTCCACCATGTGTCTTCAACAGTCAACTAAAAGAATGACAAAAAAATTCCATTCAGTGTATGGCCAGATGAAGCACATAAATGCCGATTCTTGCAGTATACGGTCTAAATCTTTGACTTCGCAGGGTGAGTGAATTCATACCAATGTTTGCTTACCAGTCTGTAGTGCCTATGGATGCACTTTCAATGTGCACTTACTACTGGATTTTATTAAAATATACAGGAAACGTGCATAAAAATAATAGCATGCATTTGCAATACAAAATTGTGTCTATTTCACATAATAAATAAATATACATACATTCACTGCACAATATCTTGTAAAATAGGTCCTTATTTTGGTGTGTTTGGTAAGAATTTAGGTAATGTTTTGTATATGTACTGTATATTAGTTTGTCAAGCCAACATCGTAAAAATAAAGTTACAATAGTGTCACTCAAATTAAAGTGGAACTTCAGTCATAAAAAAATATATGTTTTTTTATTTTCTTGTTCCTCACCTCTCCCTGGTAAACAATAGTTGGATGTTCCCTTCCAAACAAAAAGGTTTAGTGCCTTGTGTGCTGCACTGCAGCATTCCTGCTTTCCAGCCTAGGCCAAAATTATATTGTGTCCAGCTGCCTCCTAGGATGTTCCATTTCTTTAATGCAGGGCGCAAGCACAACCGTGAGAGATTTTGCATGTGCTCAGATGTGTAGCACCTCTCCAGGATCTGGCAAGGACCCACGGTACATCTGTGCATGCATGAAGGCATTTCTGTGCATGTGCAAACAAATTACAACCCCATAAGGAGAGCTGCCAGAACTGTGTCCGTGCATGCACAGAGTTGCCCCGCATGCAGCAGATGTGTCATTGTTCTCTGCCAGGGTCTTAGAGACCTGCTTCACATCTGCTCATGTGCCAAATAATTGAAGGTGGTCTCACTGAAGACAAGCGGGGGATAACAATACCCCTAGGTGAAGTTCTGCTTTAATGTGACAATGATGGTATTGAAAAAAAAAAAAAAAGGCACAATAGGTCAACATGCCCACAGAACATATAAAAATATCAGAATTTCAAGTGTTTGACTGAAGAAGTAGTGGAGAGTGGGAGCAGAGCCGATCCGCCCTATAAGCTAAGTACGCCATCTGCGTAGGGCCCCTCAAATTACTCGAGGCCCCGCCTGTCAGCCCGCCCACCGTTTGCATTGCTTTAGAGTTGTTAGCTCTGTCTAGTTTGAGTCCCTGCATTTTCGACATCTTCTGTCCCCGCCCATCTTCTATCAGACCTGTAGAATATAGTCTAGGAGGGAAGTGCTATAGGTGGTGGGCGGGGATAGAAGCTGGCAGAAGATGCAAAAAAAAATGTCGGGACTGCATCCCTGACAGAGCTAAGGGACAGGTGGGCGGGCTGACAGACTGGGACAGAAGCAGACCGGAGATGCAGAGACTAAACCCAAGAACACAGAAGAACTACAGGTACAAAGCAACTATGGTCTGCTCTTTTCAGCTGAGCACTATGGATAAGTTTGCCTAATAGGAGAGTACTGAAAATATTTGTAAAGTGACCTTGTGCTATTAGGTGAATTATAGCACAGTGCTACATGTATTTCCTTTTAGCCAACTATTATGTCAGGTTCACACCAATGTGTTTGCTGTGACTGGCATTTGTATGGGTGCAGGGGGGCATTCATTTAAATGGGCTGCTGTACCTGCAGGAAACACAGGAAAAAAGGTCCCTGCCACCTCCATGAAAACACAGCCGCAGGGAAATCGCATGGTGCTTTTGCACCATGCGATTTCCCACATCTGAAAAATGTGCTGCATCTTCAGAGGCGTGGGGGTGCCAATAAGAATAAATGGCAGCCTTGCGTGTCTGTAATTTTGCCCACAGGTGGTTGTAGGTGTGGGAATAGGTGCCATTTACACGCTGTCCTGCACATGCAACCACCCGCAACAGTGTGAACCTAACCTTGGGTCGTTTACACTTGCGGTTGGGGGAAAAAAACATGCTGCTGAGCCTCATTTTACCACTCCCCCCATTTAAGCTGAAGAGGCAGAAACTGGAGGTGTACAGAGGGCACTGCTACAATATTTGGATTTGCAGTGGCGGCAGAAACTATACCCTCCCGGTCACTTTCAGCATGCACTACCATGTGAATGGGGCCACACTGAAACCTCCCTGCAACTACATGCAATGCACACAGTTATAGTGCAGCTCAGGGGGTTTAACACAGGTGATGAGGAGGCAACATATTGCCTATATATACCTACTGTGGGCAGAAGAAAGAGGACACATGCTGAAAACACACCTCAGTCTCAGCGCAGTGCCACTGGGGAGTAAGGGCAGACTGCCCTCTCCTTGTCATGTGACATATATGACTGGAGAGGGGAAGACAGAGAAGCTGCCTTCATTCCCAGCGGGAGCCACACTGAGACCGAGATGTGAGCTGTGGGCGCAGTTTGTCATCTTTGCCCAGTGCGCTGGATGACCGTGTCCCGACACTGCCGTCAGGTATCTGTCCCAGGGATGGAGCCAGTGCGGGAACTCAGTGGGGGGGTATCCTTGAATTCAGTAAATATTCCTTCTGGCTGCAGCTTCCTCTGCTGTGCACTCTCTCCCCCTGCCTTCTCCCCCGTGGGGTGTCTACCCCCCCCCCCAGCCTGTGAATGCTTTGTAGTCATTGGTTGCTAGGTCTGCCTGTGTCCTAGCAACCAATGACACTTTCCCATGTGTGTGCACAGCAGCAATTTGCTCCACCTCCCATTCAGCTACATCCCCTAACTCCGGCTGGTTCAGGCACACTTAGCCAGTTCCCTCCCTAACTCTGGCCAGTTACCACTCACAGCGGCTCTAGTAACTGTCCCACCTGCCCCCGGTAAGGCTTAGACAATACAACAGAATGGGGGGTCTCTCTCTAGTAGAGGTCTCTATGGGGGGAGGGGGCACTGATATAAGGGGACTCTGAGCTAATGGGGGGGTGCTGACTGCGGATCTAAAAAAATAAAATAAATGCTGTGTGCAGCTAAAGTGTTGGGGTTTGGCTTGAAGAAAAGGTGGCACCCCTACCCACCTCCCCCTCATGTCATAGCGCGTCAATTAATGTTTACAACATCCAGTGGCGGAACTTTAGGGGTCGCTGCAGTCGCATTTGGAGAGGTGGGAGGAGGTGAAAAGCAGCGATTGGCAGCTCTATGGTGCCTGCGTGGGCGGCGGGATCTCCCTGGGGCTTGTAGTACTCTCTCGAGTGTCAGTGTATACAGTGGAGAGGAGAAGGGAGGGGCCTCTGACCCGGGCAGGTATCAGTTTCACTTTCACTCTGCTTGAACACTGTTGATGATGCCCGGATCAGAGGCCCCTCCCCTCTCCGCTGTATACATTTGGAGATAGAACTCCTGCCTGTGGACACCATAGAGCTGCCGATCGCCGCCTCCCACCTCCACCAGCCAGGTACAGGGGAACCTCTGCAGAGGGGGGGGGGGTCAGCTGTTTGGGGACCCTGATGTAAGAGGGGGGGCTTTCTGGGGACCCGGATGTAAGAGGGGGGGGCTTTCTGGGGACCCCGATGTAAGAGGGGGGGGGGCTTTCTGGGGACCCCGATGTAAGAGGGGGGGGCTTTCTGGGGACCCTGATGTAAGAGGGGGGGCTTTCTGGGGGCCCCTATGTAAGAGGGGGGGCTTTCTGGGGACCCCAATGTAAGAGGGGGGGCTTTCTGGGGACCCCAATGTAAGAGGGGGGGCTTTCTGGGGACCCCAATGTAAGAGGGGGGGCTTTCTGGGGACCCCAATGTAAGAGGGGGGGCTTTCTGGGGACCCCAATGTAAGAGGGGGGGCTTTCTGGGGACCCCGATGTAAGAGGGGGGCTTTCTGGGGACCCCGATGTAAGAGGGGGGGCTCTCTGGGGACCCCGATGTAAGAGGGGGGCTCTCTGGGGACCCCGATGTAAGGAGGGAGGCTCTCTGGGGACCCGGATGCAAGGGGGGGAGGCTCTCTGGGGACCCAGATGTAAGGGGGGAGGCTCTCTGGGGACCCAGATGTAAGGGGGGAGGCTCTCTGGGGACCCAGATGTAAGGGGGGAGGCTCTCTGGGGACCCAGATGGAAGGGGGGAGGCTCTCTGGGGACCCAGATGTAAGGGGGGAGGCTCTCTGGGGACCCTGATGTAAGGGGAGGCTCTCTGGGGACCCTGATGTAAGGGGAGGCTCTCTGGGGACCCTGATGTAAGGGGAGGCTCTCTGGGGACCCTGATGTAAGGGGAGGCTCTCTGGGGACCCTGATGTAAGGGGAGGCTCTCTGGGGACCCTGATGTAAGGGGAGGCTCTCTGGGGACCCTGATGTAAGGGGAGGCTCTCTGGGGACCCTGATGTTTGGGGAGGCTCTCTGGGGACCCTGATGTAAGGGGAGGCTCTCTGGGGACCCTGATGTAAGGGGAGGCTCTCTGGGGACCCTGATGTAAGGGGGGAGGCTCTCTGGGGACCCTGATGTAAGGGGGGAGGCTCTCTGGGGACCCTGATGTAAGGGGAGGCTCTCTGGGGACCCTGATGTAAGGGGAGGCTCTCTGGGGACCCTGATGTAAGGGGAGGCTCTCTGGGGACCCTGATGTAAGGGGAGGCTCTCTGGGGACCCTGATGTAAGGGGAGGCTCTCTGGGGACCCTGATGTAAGGGGAGGCTCTCTGGGGACCCTGATGTAAGGGGAGGCTCTCTGGGGACCCTGATGTAAGGGGAGGCTCTCTGGGGACCCTGATGTAAGGGGAGGCTCTCTGGGGACCCTGATGTAAGGGGAGGCTCTCTGGGGACCCTGATGTAAGGGGAGGCTCTCTGGGGACCCTGATGTAAGGGGAGGCTCTCTGGGGACCCTGATGTAAGGGGAGACTCTCTGGGGACCCTGATGTAAGGGGAGGCTCTCTGGGGACCCTGATGTAAGGGGAGGCTCTCTGGGGACCCTGATGTAAGGGGAGGCTCTCTGGGGATCCTGATGTAAGGGGAGGCTCTCTGGGGATCACTGCATCACGGGTCAGTTAGAGGGCCCCTTAGCAGAATTTTGCTTAGGGCTCCAGGAAGGTCAGGATCGGCACTGAGTGGGAGGTAAATGTAAGTGGCAAGGTGACTTGGTGTAGGTACATAGGCTCCAAATAAATTCAAACTAGGCAGCATCTATATCAGAGGTAATACAGCTTGTACAGTTCTATAGGCTCTTTCTAAAAACACTAAGGTAGGGAGCTTGCAACAGGAGCAAGTGCAGGGAATGTACTGCTCTGCAGGTTTCTGTCACTTCTGGCAATTATACTTCTGTTTGCTGAAAAGATTTACATCCAATGAACCTCAATGAAAACACAAAAATAAATAACCTTGACATCTTCAGGTAAGGACAACCACCGCACCCCCGGAAGGTTCTCCACAATGTGGGCACTGCAGGCGTCATAATACTGAGGCCCATGGCCTGGATTTGCATTTAAGATGGACAGTCTGACCGCTCGCTGGAAAACCAGGCTAAAGAAATGATCAAGACGAGGCACATTTTCCGCCTGACAGAAAGCCCTGTAATACAAATGAAAGCCTGAATCAAAAAACTAAAATCATGCTGGAATGGAAAAGGAAATTCAAGATGAAAAATCCATCTGGACATGCATACACAAAAACACTGTAGGAGGCACAGAGTTAACTATCGGGCAAAGAACTGCCTTTGTAATTAAACTCATTCTTAGCATATTTAGCATTACAATATGCAGTTGCTTTTTATCTGACAAAGTAAAAACAACCCCTTCCATTAGAACACCACGTGCACCTACCTATCCAAAGAGCTATACATGAACTTTAATGTTCTAACCAGATCTTCAGTCATGTTCTTCAAATGTAGAAGAGAGACTCTGAAAAACAAAGTCAAGTGAGAAGCTTACTTACTTTCATCATCAGTGCACGTACAACAAGCTATAACAAGCATTTGTACAAAAATTCTTTATACATTTGATGACTGGACAAATGTAGTTCAAATACTTAAAAATTTTGGTTGCTTTTTATATTCATTTCAAAATCAAATGTTAATTTTCTGAATACGGAGTTAGACTAGAAAGTCCATGCACTCTGGAGGGCATCAACTGCCACTTGCTGATCTCTTGGGTTCAGCGAGAAAAAAAAAAAAAAAAAAAAAAAAAAAAAACTTTGTAGTTTGGCGTTTGCCTTTTTGACAAATACGTAGATTTCTGGAAGGCCCCACTTGGAAACTATTTCCACATTTCTTCTTGGGAGATAAACTGTCTGCTCAAAAAATCGGCTAGGTCGTTCTGCACTTTGAGATGGATTGCCGAAAGAGTTTCCAGATTTTCCTCTGCCCAGGAGAATATTTCCAGTACTATACTCATCAAGATGGGACTTCTGGTCCCTCCTCGTTTGTTTAGGTACGCTACTGAGGTAGTATTGTTCGATCTGACCTGTATATGTTGGCCTCTGAGCTGACTTTGGAATGCTGAGATTCCTCTGGCTACAGCTTTTGAGTTCCTTGTAGTTGGATGAGTGTTGTTTCTCTAGTTGAGTCCAAGTACCCTGCGCCCATTACCCCTCTAAATGGGCCCCCCATCCCTGACTGCTGGCATCCGTAGTCAATATGCATGCAATCAGGAAGGTCCACAGTAGTCCCTCTTGCAGATTGATTTGGTTTCTCCACCACCAAAGGGCTTGCTTTGTTTTTTCTGGGAGGTACACCTTGTCCTCCAAGTCTGTTCCAAACTAATTTTGTAGGAGGAAGGACTGGAGTAGTCTTAGGTGAAACCTGACCCATTTCACTGCTGGTATGGAGGATGTCATAAGTCCTAAAACTGACATTATTTCTCTTATGCCCCGTACACACGGTCAGATATTCTGATGGAAAAAGTCTGATCGGATTATGTTGTCGGAAAATCCGATCGTGTGTGGGCTCTAGCGGGCTTTTTCCGTCAGAATTTCCGACTTAAAAAATTTGAGAGCAGGATCTCAAATTTTCGACAACAAAATCCGATCAGACTTTTTCGATCGTGTGTAGAGAATTCCGACGGACAAAGTGCCACGCATGCTCAGATCAAATTACGAGACCAAAGCTATTGGCTACTAGCCTCTACATAGTTCCGTCGTACGCAATGAACATCACCACGTTCGGAACGATCAGATTTTCCAACAACTTTGTCCGACTGTGTGTATGCAACACCAGTTTCGGACAAAATCTGTCGAAAAAATAAAAAAAAAAATCGGACGGATTTTGTGGTCTGAATTTCCGACCGTGTGTACGGGGGCTTATTGTAACTGGGAGACTTGTCAGTATTTGTGCTATCCGTTGTCCCATGCGATCGACCTTTTCTTGTGGGTGTATTCTTTTTTGTTCTTTTAAAATGGATCGTGTAACCTAGGAACAGGATTTCTTGCGAGGGAGAGAGATTTGATTTCTCCCTGTTGATGATCCATCCTGACTGGGATAACCACTGTTGTCCAACTATTAGATCCTTTCAGTAGTTTCTGTTTTGTTGGTGCTATGAACAGCAAGTCATCCAAGTATGGAATAATTGTTATGGCTTGCATTCTTAGTGGTGTCAGGGCTTCTGCCAGGATCTTGGTAAAGATCCTCAGAGATGAGGAGAGGTCGAAGGGTAAGGCTCAGCTTTGAAAGTGATAGACCTTTTTTTTCCTATCCGTATTGCTAGGCAGACATTTTTTTGGAAGCTTTCCCTGATGGGAATGTGCAGATAGATGTCCTTTAGGTCAATTTTTGCCATGAAACAATATTTTTGGAGCAGATTCCAGACAGAGTAGATTGACTCCATTCTGAATTTTTTGTACTATATGGCTGTGTTTAAATGGCTTTAGGTTGAAGATCAGGCGGTATTTGCCTGAAGGTTTCTGCACCAAAAACGCGTGTGTGCCTTTCCTTTCTCCTATTTGGGGACTGGTATTGGAATTTTTTGGCGTACAAGTTTGCCTATAGGTTGTGGCAATGCCCGAGCTTTTGCTGGGTCCCTGGATAATTGAGGAATAAATACTCTTGCGGGAGGCCTTTGGTTGAACTTTAAGGCATATCCTATCCTATCCTTTCTCGATCACTCCCCTGACAAAACTGTTGGAGGTTAGATTTTTTCCACTGTGGCATCACTGTGGTTTGGGATTTTTGTCAGGAGGGTTAAAAAGCATGTTTGACTTTTGCCTCCCTTTCTGGGCAGACCAGTGATTTTTTGGCCTGCTCTTATCCTGTGTTCTCGTTTGTCCTTTATAGGGACGACATTTTTTTCTGGGAAATTATTTTTCTTAACAGGAAAGGACCTTTTCCTATCAACTGTATGCTCTAAGGCTTTATCTAGGTGGGTGGCAAAAAGAAACTTGCCTAAAAAAGGAACGCTACATAAGCGCAACTTAGAGGCTGTGTCCCCAGCCAGGTTTTGAGGCAAAGGGTTCTCCTGGCTGCTACAGATAATGAGGCTGCTCTGACTGATAGTTTTACAGATGCAGCCGAGGCATCTGCAATAAAGCACCTACTGCTTTAAAGAACATGGGGAAGGATTTTAACAGTTCTGTCCTAGGGGTACCTGCCGTCAGATGCTCTTGTAGTTCCTTTAACCAAAATTCAAAATTTCGGCTAAGCAAGTTGTTGCCAGTGCTGGTCTGAGGTTTGCCATTGCGGTGTCCCATGATCTTTTTAAGATTACATTGCCTCTTTTGTCCATGGGGTCCCCCATGTGCCTCATGTCCTCAAAGACTAAATCTAAGTGTTTTGACACTTTTCCTAGGGGGTCATCTAATTTAGGGGATTGATTCCAGACTGAGTTGGGGTCCTCAAAGGGAAATCTTCTTTTCAGGCTACTTGAAAAGAAAGGTCTCTTGTCTGGTTCCTCCCACTCCCCAAGTACTAAATCTGTCATGATTTTGTGTACCGGGAATACCTTGGGTTTCTTTTTATTCAACCCTTGGTACATTTTGTCATGCCTTGAGTGTGTTTTTTTCTTCCTTCATCTCTAAGGTCTCATAGATTGACCCCCCACTAGTTCATCCACTTCCTCCTGGGAAAGTTTGAACATTGTGGGTACACCTGAATCCTCCTGGCCTTTCTCCTGCCCTGAATCTGATTGGGAGGAATCCGGGTTAGTGTTTTTAAGGGAATTCTCCCTACTCTATAAAGGCTCTTCTGAACTGGAGTAGGGGAAGTGGGCACCTGACCCGGCTGCCTAACGGACGAGCCTGGGAGCTTGTGTATCTGAGATAAATTTTCTGAATGATTGAAAAGTAGATTGCATTTCATCCTTGAAGGAGCAGAGGAATTTTGAAAAGGGGGAATCCGCCTCGCTCTTTAACACGGCTGCGATGCAAGTAGGACACAAAGTTTTTGTGTAACTAGATGAGAGCCTTGCATTACAAGAAGGACATTTCTTCTTTTTTGTCTTGGAAGTGGCTTTTTATGATCTGTATTCTTTCTGAGAGGGGCACAAGAAGTAGAGAGGGAGTTTTTTTTTTTTTTTTTTTAAAACAAATGAAACCTCATCTAGTCCTGGCCTCCTCCCAGTGTGCTAAGGTGTCCATAGAGCTATAAGGTGGTTCCCCTTCTAGCTCCCCTTGTAATAAATGGATACACAGGAAAAAAGGTTCTGGCCAGTCCAGCCAACCTGTGATGCCTCCAGGGTGCTCCGTTGCTGCTGGCATCTAAAGCCCATGCTGTTGTGCTTTTCATCTACACCGGCTCGGCCTTCCCCTTGCTCTCTGCTCCGGGGGCCGGAACCACAACCTCTGGTGCGCAGTGATGATATCACATCCGCCGGAAGTGACACCCTTTGCCGCTTTCCAGGTCACAGCGTCCTACAGCGAGGAGAGCGAGCTCTCTCACTGCCGCCGCCATGCTTTAGCATCACCAAAGTCCCCATCACTGCTGGAGCACAAAAGTCACCGTTTGAATCACTACTGCAAGAAAGCTTTTTTGACACAGCGTTGTTCCTATATTTACATTTATTATTATTTTTTCATTTTCACATGAAATTGGACTTGTTTTTGTGCCATATCTAGGACTTTTATACGATTTATTAATTAACAACTTTTAATATAATTTTTTCACTGGGACTGGTTTATTTATCAATTCTTTATTGATTTGTCACATTTTTGTGTATTTTTATCTTATTTGCCACTTTATATATCGGGACTTTTAATGTATATTTGATTTTCTTTTTTCACACATATATTTATATTTATCACTCAATGTTTTTGGGGATTGGAAAGGTAGGGGTGAATACCTCATCTTTAAGGGTGTGCCCCCTTTCCTTTATCCCCCTAATTTCTCACAGTTTATTTACACTGTATAGGAGGGGAGGAAACTAGGGGGTGCCGCCAGACACATACTCTCACTCTTCCCTGTGTATTAACCCTTGAGTACCCTGCATTTTGAATTAAAGGTAGCACCAATTTTTCCTTTATCCTGCATTTACTATTTAAATTGTCCTCTAGGGGGCCATTTTTTGAAAAAGGCTGCACACCTACACTACTTGCTCCTAAGCGCGGAGTTGCTTGTTGTATAAATATGCTTCACCATCACTGCCCACTCCCTCGGAGTACCGGAGAGAGGGGGGACGGGGAACTCCATACCAATGCAGAGGGAACCCGTGGCCTGCAGAGAGGAACGTAGGTGAGGGGGGTTTTTGGCTAGTCTGGACAGCCCTTGATGGATGCTCTCCAACTTCATCTCCCCTTTGAAGACGGTTCCTCCAGGCAACATGTCTCCTCCAACTGAGGAAACAAAAAAAAAAAAAAAAAAAAAAAACTGACCAGGTGCCTGAGGGACTGCCTTTTAAAGAGTTGGAGGCAATGTGTTTCCTGTCCGAGGAGGAGCTACATCTCTCAAGGGCTGTCCTGGAAGACGACTGGGGGAAAAACTGATTCACAATTAGAAATTCGTTAGAGAAAAAGTGTTCCATCCTGCTCCATTAAATTTACTTGTCACTGTGGTCAAAAATGAATGCCAATATGACCCCACTAATGATTGGAAAAACAAATGAACATTCTTAAAACAAAAACTTTCAAAAAAAAAATTCTACTAGTGTAAAGCGATCTTAAGGCAGCCTTTTTCAACTGTGGTGCTGTCTGGATTCTTTAGGGGTGGCGTGGTAAAATGCCTGAAAATGTACCCAAACTGCCCAACTGTCAACAAGCTAGTGGGTGGATCAAGTCTGCTTTTTTGTTAAACAAAGTTTTATTCTGCAGTATTACAAAACTTGGGCACTATGGGGGCCAGCTGCGGGCACCCTAACAACCGATGCCAATATTGGTTGATAAGGAGCACGTCAAGTGCTTGCACAGCATCCTTGTTTGCCCTTTTCTCGGTCAGCACTGGGGTCACATTATACTAGGTTTTGTCAATTGTAGTGATGACTAGCTGAGTCTTCCTTTATGCTGTCAAAAGCTGCACGCTTGCTGCTCCATACATGATTGCAGACTGGACTGTGTGGCTTCTGAATTCCATACAAATTTACTAATCCCTGTGATATATAAAAAACCACAGAAGCAATCTGTTAAATTAAAATACCTGTCTGTCTATGAATGTTACAGAATTACCAAAATGTTCAAAACTGAATTCTTACCTCTCTGCTGGAAGTGAAATCAAAAATAAGCGATCAGACTCCTTCCAATATGAAACATGAACCAGTTGCTTGTTTAAAATGAGAGATGAGCTGAAAAAAATAAAATTAGGATAAAAAAAAAAAAAAAAAAAAAAAAAGGTTAAGAACAATGTCTAGGATTTTAAACTGCCAACCTTCAGACACTCTAAGCTGACATATACAGTTGTGCTCATAAGTTTACATACCCTGGCAGAATTTATGATTTCTTGCCATTTTTCAGAGAATATGAATGATAACACAAAAACGTTTTTTTCCCTCATGGTTAGTGGTTGGCTGAAGCCATTCATTAGCAATCAACCGTTTACTCTTTTTAAATCATAATGACAAACAGAAACTACCGAAATTACCCTGATCAAAAGTTTACATACTTATCAGACTGACACACTACACCGCTGATTGCCGCACACCCCCACGGGCGCGTGCTAGCGGCTTATCCAGTTGGACGTCATATGAAGTCCAGTCAGGATAATACAAACACTTTCCAACTGTCATCATTTTGCTATATGGTGGGCGGGAAGTGGTAAGGTTAATACAATTGGCACAGAGAGCACTGCAGTATACAGTACAAGCCCTTTAAAAATTATATGAATGAAACAAAATATTTTTCACTTTTATACATGTTTTGTACATTAATGTAGTCCTTTGCCCACAATTTTTTTATAAGCTGCATTGGTGCCATTTTTTTATTTTGTTTCCACTCAATTAGACCAGTCTAGCATGCAATCAAAAAAAAAATGCCTGACCAGGTACATATTCAAGCTGTTGCATGAAGGGGCCAGAAAAAGTGGTCCACTTTGATATCTTTTTTGAGCCTAGCCATAAAAAACACCAAGAACAACGATTCAGGGATTGCTTAGCATGGACTGTAAAATTACCTAACAATACGGGATCCAGACACATTTTGTAGCATATCACTCAGTGTCAGAAATAATCCTCTTATACTCTTCAGCTTCTGTGAGGCTTCGGATATAGGGTACTGATAGAGAATCTCCTGCTATAAAATTATCAATAAGCACATTAGTACAATAAAAAGTACAATAAAATACTGCAGCACTCCCATCTTCAGTAAATGAGATTTAAAAAACAAAAAAAACAAAAGATTTATTAACCACAAAAAAGATGCATTATATTAGGGTATGCACATACAGGTTTTTTCCCCATGTTATACATTTGTGATGATCTCCTTTTACTGATCTCTGATGAATACTAGTTTCCTGCCATCCATAATTCTTAAGTCACCCAGAACAGGTTTGCAGATTAGAGAGCCAGAGTAAAGTCAGACGGCTCTGAGATGGCTAGCAACATGCGTGATGACCTCAACGCGTACACATGCACAGTGGCATCGGAACACCACTTTAGGTGCCATCTTTTTCTATATATCCAGAACAACAGTCATTGGGCTCATACAGGCACCATAGATCACAGTTGGCTCCCCAGACTATAGGACATCACTGGATGAGCATAGGAATAAAGTTCCTGGGTGGATTACACACTTTGGCAAGCTGTTTTACCCCTATGTTTTCTATGTTTTCTTTCTTGCAGGATCGGGTACTTGTTACACCAGATATAAATACATACTTTTGTCATTTGAACCTTTTACTAGTCGGGACATAATTTGTGGAGGATTATACAGCATATATTCAATATGTCCCATTATTAGATGGTTAACGAATTCACCTGTTCTAATTCAAATACTGGAATTGGATTGATATAGATTTTTGTGCCAGCTTTCTGATGTCTACCCAATGTGGAGAGTAGGGGTGTTGATGGGAATTACTTGGCTCAAAATGAATACAATAATGACTTCTATAGTACAGGGGATGGGTCAATCGTTTTAGTAACTTTACACTCCATTATAATATCTCCCCCCTGCACATTTTTGCTAGGCAATCATATTGATTTTTAAAAGGAGAAAGACCCATGAAGATACTACTGTTAATCTTTATATTTATCCACGCAATTTATTATTCCTCCTTTTTTTGACTCTCTCTCTCCTATATTGGTCAGAGAAGCTATTCTAGATTTATTCTTCTTTCTTGGCAAATATGACTATATAAGACTATTAGGGGGTCCAGCTGTTCAGAAGTGGCATCCATTGAAGCAATTTATGTGTTTATACATGTATAGATGTTTCCAGCATTTGCAGCAGACACACGAGACCAATTCCTTCCTGAAGAAGCAGGCCTTGTCCCGTGAAACGCGTTGAAGATGTTTATGTCATGTGTCAGGATTCCATTATGGAATACTATATTTGGGACAATATATCTGGTCATTTGGTGTAATAAATGGCATACTACGATTGTCAATTTGCAATATGCCAAATGCAGTACACCACTTTCATGTGTTGTCAAGCCCTATGGGGCTATTTTAAAGACCAAACTATTTTTATGGAAGACTTTAAATAATTTTAATGCATTTTTTTTTTGGTGTGGTACCTTTAAAATCCTACATTAGCAGCTCTTTAAGGATTTTTGGTTTTACATGTATTCATTCTAAAGAATGTGGTACCAGTAAATCCATTAGACAGTTGAGGGAGACATCACTCTTGCGCCCTCTCTCTAAATCCTGTATACTTCTTTCAGCTAGAAAAACACAGACAGAATTAAAATTACATACATAAAATACATATATATATATATTATATAATTTATATATATATATATATATATATATATATATATATATATATATATATATATACATATATATACACACACACACACACACACACACACACACACACATACACACACACACACACACATATATATATATATATATATATATATATATATAAACACACACACACACACACACACACATACACATACACATATATATATATATACACACACACACACACACACACACACACACACACACACACACACACACATACACATATATATATATATATTTTTTAGAAGGGGATGTTAGCAATGACAATATAGTCACATAGTAGAGGCTTGCTGTTAAAGTGGAAGTAAACCCCCCTGTCGTTTTCAGCCAAGGAAGCTGCCATCTTTGCCTCTGTTTAATCTACAACTGCCACAGTGCTGCACATGTGATCCGTTATGACACCAACCATTGGATGGTTTGACTGTTTGGTTGAGAGCACAGCCAATGTGCAGTTAGCATTCACGGCATGCCTTTTTTTTTTTTTAGACTGTTAAATCGATGGGTTTACTTCCGCTTTAAGCTGCTCTTTTGGTCTTATTACTCTCACTAGCCTGGGACCAGAAGGTCTTTATCTGCATGTGAATTTCAGGTCAGGAACTACTGACAAGAGACAATCGGCAGCTTGTACAACTCTATGAGAGGAGATGGTGCACTGAGTTTTAACATGTAGGGCAGTATGCTCCAGGAATGAATGCCTGTATCGCAGACTTGGTACCATTTGGTGCACCTTCCAGCTACAGCAACTTTCAGCCCCCCCCCCCCAGTGTGTCACAGGCTGCGGCAGCAAAACTGGCCTTCTGACTACACGAAAACACCAGAATCTCATGCACAGGGGCTAAACGAGTGTGCATGAGGGCTTGGGGTTAGTTTGAGTAACTTACTTTGCAAGAACTATTCAGGTCTGGAAATCATGTGCTAAAATGACTTTGTAAAAGTGCAGATTAGTTTGGCAACTAAGCTGGACCGACTGTTGCTGAACACACATGCAGACAGACATTCTTCCTCCCAATCCAACTTCCCCAGCAGGGGCGTAACTAGAAATCACAGGGCCCCATAGCAAAATGTTGTATGGGCCCCCCCCCCCCCCAAAAAATGGCGGGGCTTAAATTAAATAGTGGGCGTGGTTTAAAGGGCGGGGCTCAAAGGGTGTGTGGTTTGAGTCTGAGAAGGAAGAAAGAAAGAAAGAAAGAAAGAAAGAAAGAAAGAAAGAAAGAAAGAAAGAAAGAGAGCCCAGATCCTACACCACAATAGCAATATATGTATTCCAGAAAGTTTAATCAACAGATAAAGATACTCCAAACACCTGGTGTTAGCGCTTCAATAATCCTCACCTGTGCCCAATGCAGCATGGTCTGCCCATGCCCAATACTGCCTCACCTGTGCCCACTTGCGCCCAATGCAGCGTGGTCTGTGCCCAATACAGCATGTCCAGTGCCCAATGCAGCCTCACCTGTGCGCAATACTGCCTCACCTGTGCCCACTTGTGCCCAATACAGCGTGTCCAGTGCCCAATGCAACCTCACCTGTGCCCAATGCAGTGTGGCCTGTGCCCAATGCAGCCTCACCTGCCTGTGCCCAATGCAGCATGTGCAGTGCCCAATGCAGCCTCACCTTTGCCCAATGTAGCCTCACCTGTGCCCAATGCAGCGTGGCCTGCCCATGCCCAATACAGCCTCACCTGTGCCCAATGCAGCCTCACCTGTGCCCAATGCAGCGTGACCCGTGCCCAATGCAGCGTGACCCAATGCAGCCTCACCCGTGCCCAATGCAGCCTCACCTGTGCCCAATGCAGTGTGGCCTGTGCCCAATGCAGCCTCACCTGCCTGTGCCCAATGCAGCATGTTCAGTGCCCAATGCAGCCTCACCTGTGCCCAATGCAGTGTGGCCTGCCCATGCCCAATGCAGCCTCACCTGTGCCCAATGCAGCCTCACCCAATGCAGCCTCACCCGTGCCCAATGCAGCCTGTGCCCAATGCAGCCTCACCTGTGCCCAATGCAGCGTGACCCGTGCCCAATGCAGCGTGACCCAATGCAGCCTCACCCGTGCCCAATGCAGTGTGGCCTGTGCCCAATGCAGCCTCACCTGCCTGTGCCCAATGCAGCATGTTCAGTGCCCAATGCAGCCTCACCTGTGCCCAATGCAGCGTGGCCTGCCCATGCCCAATGCAGCCTCACCTGTGCCCAATGCAGCCTCACCCAATGCAGCCTCACCCGTGCCCAATGCAGCCTCACATGTGCCCAATGCAGTGTGGCCTGTGCCCAATGCAGCCTCACCTGCCTGTGCCCAATGCAGCATGTTCAGTGCCCAATGCAGCCTCACCTGTGCCCAATGCAGCGTGGCCTGCCCATGCCAAATACAGCCTCACCTGTGCCCAATGCAGCCTCACCCGTGCCCAATGCAGCCTCACCCGTGCCCAATGCAGCCTCACCCGTGCCCAATGCAGCCTCACCCGTGCCCAATGCAGCCTCACCCGTGCCCAATGCAGCCTCACCAGTGCCCAATGCAGCCTCCCCTGCCTGTGCCCAATGCAGCCTCCCCCGTGCCCAATGCAGCCTCCCCCGTGCCCAATGCAGCCTCACCTGCCTGTGCCCAATGCAGCGCGGCCTGCCTATGCCCAATGCAGCCTGACCCGTGCCCAATGCAGCCTGACCCGTGCCCAATGCAGCCTGACCCGTGCCCAATGCAGCCTGACCCGTGCCCAATGCAGCGCGGCCTGCCTATGCCCAATGCAGCCTCCCCCGTGCCCAATGCAGCCTCACCTGCCTGTGCCCAATGCAGCCTCACCTTTGCCCAATGCAGCCTGACCCGTGCCCAATGCAGCCTCCCCCGGGCCCAATGCAGCCTCACCTGCCTGTGCCCAATGCAGCCTCACCTTTGCCCAATGCAGCGCGGCCTGCCTATGCCCAATGCAGCCTGACCCGTGCCCAATGCAGCCTCCCCCGTGCCCAATGCAGCCTCACCTGCCTGTGCCCAATGCAGCCTCACCTTTGCCCAATGCAGTGCGGCCTGCCTATGCCCAATGCAGCCTGACCCGTGCCCAATGCAGCCTGACCCGTGCCCAATGCAGCCTGACCCGTGCCCAATGCAGCCTGACCCGTGCCCAATGCAGCGTGGCCTGCCCATGCCAAATACAGCCTCACCTGTGCCCAATGCAGCCTCACCCGTGCCCAATGCAGCCTCACCCGTGCCCAATGCAGC
Source organism: Lithobates sylvaticus (assembly GCA_028564925.1). Lineage (NCBI taxonomy): Eukaryota > Metazoa > Chordata > Amphibia > Anura > Ranidae > Lithobates > Lithobates sylvaticus. The sequence continues at coordinate 567,234,921 of CM053026.1, read as the reverse complement.
CTCACCCGTGCCCAATGCAGCCTCACCCGTGCCCAATGCAGCCTCACCCGTGCCCAATGCAGCCTCACCAGTGCCCAATGCAGCCTCCCCTGCCTGTGCCCAATGCAGCCTCCCCCGTGCCCAATGCAGCCTCCCCCGTGCCCAATGCAGCCTCACCTGCCTGTGCCCAATGCAGCGCGGCCTGCCTATGCCCAATGCAGCCTGACCCGTGCCCAATGCAGCCTGACCCGTGCCCAATGCAGCCTGACCCGTGCCCAATGCAGCGCGGCCTGCCTATGCCCAATGCAGCCTCCCCCGTGCCCAATGCAGCCTCACCTGCCTGTGCCCAATGCAGCCTCACCTTTGCCCAATGCAGCCTGACCCGTGCCCAATGCAGCCTCCCCCGGGCCCAATGCAGCCTCACCTGCCTGTGCCCAATGCAGCCTCACCTTTGCCCAATGCAGCGCGGCCTGCCTATGCCCAATGCAGCCTGACCCGTGCCCAATGCAGCCTCCCCCGTGCCCAATGCAGCCTCACCTGCCTGTGCCCAATGCAGCCTCACCTTTGCCCAATGCAGTGCGGCCTGCCTATGCCCAATGCAGCCTGACCCGTGCCCAATGCAGCCTGACCCGTGCCCAATGCAGCCTGACCCGTGCCCAATGCAGCCTCCCCCGTGCCCAATGCAGCCTCACCTGCCTGTGCCCAATGCAGCCTCACCTTTGCCCAATGCAGCGCGGCCTGCCTATGCCCAATGCAGCCTGACCCGTGCCCAATGCAGCCTCACCTGCCTGTGCCTAATGCAGCGCGGCCTGCCTATGCCCAATGCAGCCTGACCCGTGCCCAATGCAGCCTGACCCGTGCCCAATGCAGCCTGACCCGTGCCCAATGCAGCCTGACCCGTGCCCAATGCAGCCTCCCCCGTGCCCAATGCAGCCTCCCCCGTGCCCAATGCAGCCTCACCTGTGCAGTGGAAGAGGTGAGCCAGACTGCAGCAGCCCTCAAAGGGCGAGCGTGGGGCTGTCTCAGAGTGGGGGGGGTGAGCACCGCCCGCACGGCCCCCCAGCCAGGGGAAGTGAGGAGAGGAAGAGGCGCGCTGTCCAGCAGAGCGCTCGCCCCCCCCGGGCCCCCGGCAGTATGCATTCATCTTCCTTCACACGGGCCCCATAGCGGCTGCGGGGCCCCATAGCGGCCGCGTGTGTCGCTATGGCGGTAGTTCCGCCACTGTTCCCCAGTTGTAAGCCAACAGAGTAAAACATACCACATTAAATGCTCCAAATTCTTAAGTAAACAACCCCCTCTTGTTTTACAGCTTAATTTTTTAACAAATTAAAAACATTAATGTTTATCTAGAGAGAAAAAAAAATTGTGAACTGTACATCGCCATAATATGGTGGAAACTGATGCTATTCTCTATAGCTTCAAGAGTAAAAGCACTTCATAGGACAGAAGCAATATTTGAATTCTGTATTCCCAATTCCCCGGCAATAATCTGCACCTTCTATAAATACTGAAACTTAGATATAACTTTATCCTTCATTTTGACATGTCTGCTGTAATTACTTTAATATTAAAATAAACCCTGCAATTGTGGATGGTTTCAGATCCAAACAGTTATTTCCCAGTATGTCTGCTAGGGCACCAACGTGGTTTGGACTAAAACAGTGAAGATTCAAACCAGATCTCTACACTTCAAAGAGATGGCCTTACCACTGGATTAGTTCTATATACTATTCTGTGTGCTCAGCATAAACCCAGGCTCCACTGAGCCACTGATGTTTGAAATTAAAATACCATTAAAAGATAGTGGCACATGTTCATAATCAAAGCCTCATATTCACTACCAGAAATCTTTTATTTAGCAGCAAACACAGGCCAACAGTCTCGGCTTTTAAGAAGCTTTTAAAAACAGAAACCATTCTTCAAGTTTTAGCTTGGCTTGTGCAGTGCCATGCGACATCTCATCATCACCACCACTACCACTACAGTGACAAGCGTGCAAATCAATTTGTATACATTACTGACTGTCCCAATAGGAAGGAAAGTCAGTAAAATGTGCATCTTGAAGAGGTCCATGACAGATTATACTCCATTTATCCACAGAAAGGCCTTACTAAACGGTTAACTGTAAAAATGCATTAACTTTTACATGACAACAAGGGGTTGAGTTAGATTGGATTCTGGCTTTGAAATCTGCTGTGCTGAGATGGAGCAGTGGCTAGAGAAATTTCTACCAAGAGACAACATTAAATTAAAACAGGTAACAGTGGTAAAACCCCTGTCCTCACACCATTCAGTTAAACAACAATCTTTTTATAAGACTACATATCATTATCTTGGCTGTGTGCTTAGGGTCATTGTCCTGTTGGAAGTTGAACCTTCACCCCAGCCTGAGGTCCAGAGCACTCTGGAGCAGGTTTTCATCAGCGATGCCTCTGTAAATTCATCATTGCTTTGATTCTGACTAGTCTCCCAGTTCCTGCCGCAAAAAAAAAAAAAAAAAAAACACATCCCCACAGCATGATGCTGCCACCACCATGTTTCACTGTAGGGATGGTATTGGCCAGGTGTTGAGCGGTGCCTGGTTTCCTTTAGACATGACACTTGCCATTCAAGCCAGTTGAGAGTGACAAAACCCCTTGATCAGCCAGCCTGGAAGGAAAATGATACATGGTTTTCAAACGTTTTTTACAAATAAAATATGTGAAAAGTGTGGCGTGCATTTGTATTCAGCCCCACTGAATCAATACTTTGTAGAACCACCTTTCGCTGCAATTACAGCTGCAAGTCTTTTTGGATATGTCTCTACCAGCTTTGCACATCTAGAGAGTGACATTTTTGCTCGTTCATCTTTGCAAAATAGCTCAAGCTCTGTCAGATTGGATGGAGAGCGTCTGAACAGCAATTTTCAAGTCTTGCTACAGATTCTTAATTGGATATAGGTGTGGACTTTGACTGGGCCATTGTAGCTCTGGCTGTATGTTTAGGGTCATTGTCCTGCTGGAAGGTGAACCTCTGCCCCAGTCTCAAGTCTTTTCCACTCTCTAACAGGTTTTCTTCTAAGATTGCACTGTATTTGGCTCCATCCATCTTCCCATCAACTCTGACCAGTTTCTCTGTCCCTGCTGAAAAAAAAAACATCCCCACAACATGATGCTGCCAACACCATGTTTCACGGAATGGTGCGTTAAGGGTGATGTGCAGTGTTAGTTTTCCTTCACCCATAGCATTTTTCTTTTAGGCCAAAAAGTTAAATTTTGGTCTCATCTAAACAGAACACCTTCTTCCACGTTTGTTGTTATGTCCCTCACTTGGCTTCTCTCAAACTGCAAAACGGGACTTCTTATGGCTTTTTTTCAACAATGGCTTTCTTCTTGCCTCTCTTCCATAAAGGCCAGATTTGTGGAGTGCACAACTAATAGTTGTCCTGTGGACAGATTCTTTCACCTGAGCTGTGGATCTCTGCAGCTCCTCCAGAGTTACCATGAGCCTCTTGGCTGCTTTTCTGATTAATGTTTTCCTTGCGCGGCCTGTCAGTTTCGGTAGATGGCCATATCTAGGTAGATTTGTAGTTGTGTCATACTGTTTCCATTTTCAGGTGATGGATTGAACAGTGCTCCGTGAGATGTTCAAAGCTTGGGATATATAACCTAACCCTGCTTTAAACTTCTCCACAACTTTATCCCTGACCTGTCTGCTGTGTTCCTTGGTCTTCATGTTTGTTCACTAAGGTTCTCTAACAAACCTCTAAGGGCTTCACAGAACAGCTGTATTTATACGGAAATTAAATTACATACAGGTGAACTCTATTTACTAATTAGGTGACTTCTGAAGGCAATTGGTTCCACTAGATTTTAGTTAGGGGTATCAGAGTAAAGGGGGATGAATACAAATGCATGCCACACCTTTCACAGATTGATAAATGGTTTTCAAAATGTTTTCACCATTTTCCTCCCACTTCACAATTATGTGCCACTTTGGGTTGGTCTATCACATAAAATACATTTACAGTTTTGGTTGCAACATATCAAAATGTGGAAAATCAAGGGGTATGAATACTTTTTCAAGGCACAGTAATCTCACGCTATAGGCCTACCTGGTCTATGAACATGTGAAAAGCCTGAGACTATTACTGGCAGCCATCAGCATGAATATGAAGTTAGCATCCTCAGCAGACTTAGAGCTGTTACTCAACTGATACTTTGTTGCAATCCCCTGCACCTCTCAATATAATTTACGTGTGTGGGCTTACAGGACAGCCTCTGGTGCATTTACTTGCCAACTTTCTGCAGTAATGTTACAAAAAAAAAAAAAAGGAAGAACAACATGACTGCATGTAGTGATTGAATCTGCTGCTGGAGATAGTAGCAGGCATCACTGGAGCTGGATGCCTGCTTCTTGCTCAAGCAACCAGCTCAAATCACTGAATAGTGCGGTCACCTTAGTCTTATTAACATCACTGCAAAAAGGTTACCAAAGATACCACAATACAGTGCATCCGGAAATTATTCACATCGCTTCACTTTTTCCAACATTTTATGATGTTACAACCTTATTCCAATATGAATTACATTCTACAAACAATTCCCCCCTAATAACAACATCAAAGAAGTTTGTTTGAAATCTTTGCAAATTTATAAAAATAGACATGTACAGAAGTATTTACAGCCTTGGCTAAATACTTTGTTGAAGCCCCTTTGGCACTAATTAGAGCCTGAAGTCTTTTTGGAGTATGATGCTACAAGCTTGGCACACCTATTTTTGGGCAGGTTCTCCCATTCTTCTTTGCAGGATATCTCAAGCTCCAACAGGTTGGATGGGGAGCATCGGTGCACAGCCATCCTCATATCTCTCCAGAGATGTTCAATCGGGCTCAAGTCTGGGCCACTCAAGGACTATTCACAGAGTTATCCCATAGCCACTATCTTAGCTGTGTGCTTAGGGTCGTTGTACTATTGGAAGATGAACCTTCATCCCTGTCTGAGGTCCAGGAGCAGGTTTTCATCAGGGATGTCTCTGTATATTGATGCATTCATCTTTCCCTCGATCCTGACTAGTCTCTCAGTTCCTGCCGCTGGAAAACATCCCCACAGCATGATGCTGCCACCACCATGCTTCACTGTAGGGTCAGTATTGGCCAGGTGATGCGTGATGCCTGGTTTCCTCCAGACATGACACTTGCCATTCAGGCCAAAGCGTTCAGTCTTTCTTTCATCAGACCAGAAAATTTTGTTTCTCATGTTCTGAGAGTCCTTCAGGAGTGGCTTCAGTTTGACCACTCTACCATACAGGCCTAATTGGTGGAGTGCTGCACAGATGGTTGTTCTTCTGGAAGGTTCTCCTCTCCCCACAGAGAAATGCTGGAGATCTATCAGAGTGACCATCAGGTTCTTGGTCACCTCCCTGACTTCTCTCCCGATTGCCCCGTTTGGCCGGGGCGTCCCGCTCTAGGAAGAGTCTTGGTGGTTCCAAACTTTTTCCATTCACAGATGCTCATTGGGACCTTCAATGCTGAAATTTTTCTGTACCCTTCCCCAGATCTGTGCCTCGATACGATCATGTCTTAGAGGTCTACAGACAATTACTTGGACTTCTTGGCTTGGTTTGTGCTCTGACATGCACTGTTAACTGTGTCTTTCCAAATCATGTCCAATCAACTGAATTTACCACAGATGGACTCCAATCAAGTTGTAGAAACATCAAGGATGATTAGTGGAAACAGGATGCACCCAAGCTAAATTTGTGAGTGTCATGGCAAAGGCTGTGGACACTTATGTAAAATGTGATTTTTTTCATTTTTTATTTTTAATAAATTTGCAAAGATTTCAAAACAAACCTCTTTCACGTTGTCATTATGGGGTATTGTTTGTAGAATTTTGAGGAAAATAATGAATTTAATAAATTTTGGAATAAGGCTGTAATATAACAAAATGTGGAAAAAGTGAAGCTCTGCGATGCACTGATGCATTGTATGAAATGCAAGTAGAATATACCCAAGCTCAACTGCACAACTGAAAAATACTTTCCAAGATTCTGTGCTCATGTTGGGGAATCCCCACTCCCCTGTTCGAACATCCAAAGCAGAACTGAAGCAGGCAAATTGATAACTCCTTGGCATTATCCTTTATATGGCTACATCATATACGCAGGATCAATGCTGACATGTTTGGGCTATTACAGCCTTACTCATTGCATCTGCTATGAGTAAGGCTGTAAGAGAAGGGCGATACCCTCAGGAAGCATAAAGAGTGAATCCGATTACTTAAAAAGGACAGTAGCTGAGAGGTAAACTCTTACCACACGTACCACATCCAGATAGTAGAGAGAAATTTTCTTATAAGGCTTCCAAGAAGGGCTCCTTACAGGATAAAATCACCAGCTTAGACACCCTCCTTGCAGAGATAATAGCCACAAAAAAGGTCACTGCACATGTAAAACCAGACAAGAGAATATGCCTCAAAGGGCAGCTTCTGAAGAGCATATAGAATCAGACAGAGTCCAAAGAGATACAGGGTAACAAATGGGAGAAAGAAGTGTGCTGCTGCCTTAACTAGAGAGCGAGAGACCAAAAGTTTCAAACGGAATGGCCAAGGTTTAGGTTTGCCTTTTAATTATTATTTTAAATTTTGTGAGCAAAGTAGGTCCTCCAGGTGCGATGATAGGAGAAGGTGGCTTCCTAGCCTTTGAAGGGGGTAGGGATGACACAATCTAAAAAGGTCCATGTCCCTCACAACCAGCCATGCTGTTAAAGTTGTAAACCCGAATATTCTAAAATAAAATTAGCAATCTACCTCACACTGTAAAGCAGAAGAAATCATCTGTCTCAGTTTGACCAGTCAAGGAGCAGCCAGTCATTTAAAATCCTCCCTGTCTTTCTACACTGAAAAAAACAAAAAACAAACACTAAACGGTGTCACCATACCCCCTCTCCTGTGACTGACAGACTAATAAATCAATCTCATGTACGAGCAGTGGGTGTGTGTCTGGCAGCCGTGCACAGCAACTCCAGCTAGATTGCTCCCCCCTATGTCTCCCCTATGATTGGCTGTTCCTTGCCAAAGCTACCCAGTGCTCTGATATATTGGAATTCCTGGTGCTGGGTAGCTTTGACATGCGCAGAGTGACGTGCGCACTGCTAAGCCGCACTACTTTGATTTATGGGGGTGTGCACGGTGAAGACATGACTTTGCCTCCTGAGCTCCAACCCGTGGACACGCCCATGAACTGGAGACATTCACAGGGCTGTGACAGACACTGGGATTAAAAAGAAAAACGGAGGTACAACTAATACGATTTGGATTTGAAAAGTGTAAAAAAAAGGTGCTGGTCTTTTAAAATTGAGAAAAATGGGGTTTACAGACACTTTAAAGACAGCGATCAAGAAGCAGGTTGGAACACTGAACACCGCTCTTGAAACAGAAGGTCCGAAAGAGCTCAAGGAGTGCCTGCCAGGAACTATGTCAGAATACCACATTCTCCTGGGCCAATTTAGTCACTAAAGCATCCACTGTGAAGGCCCAAAAACCTGTCCAGTTTACTGTTCAACCTTGATTCCAGAAGATTTACATCTGGTGTACGCCACCTGTGGCACATAACTTGAAATACCTCAGGATGGAAAGCCCATTCCCTTGGACCTAAATGCCAACTACTGAGACTACCTGACAATTTTCCACACCTAGGGTTTGGACGGTGAACAGGGCCAGGACTTCTGCAATAGAGGAGTTTGTTTGTCCCAAGCAGACAGGCCATTAAGTTGCAAGACTGGAGTGAAACTGGGCATATTTCACTGCCTTGAAGGAGGCTACCATTAGACCAAAGACCCTCATGCATGCACAAACCAAGGGCTTCCTCTGGGCCAAAAGGGCCCTGACATGAGAACAAAGATACAAAAGTATAGAATTTCATACAATTGTGTCAAATCTTAGTGTTTAAACCAATAGAAATAATCCCAAAATATACACAAAAGTCCAGATTAGTGAAAATCATCGTAAGAAAAAAAAATATCTTGATAGCCATATATTCCAAACAGCAAAGTGTCCCACCACCTTGAATTTACAGTGTTGTTATCGGAACATGTGGACTCTATACATAAAGAGTCACATGAGCTTGTGTATCAATGCGTCATCCATATATCAATGCGTCATCCAGTGTTGTTATCGGAACATGTGGACTCTATACATAAAGAGTCACATGAGCTTGTGTATCATTGCGTCATCCATAAGGGAGCATATTCAACCACCCAAAGCAGCATTATATTTGACCATAGCATAAAAAAAGAGCAAGGAATACTAACAGTGTAAAACTGGGGAGGGAGAGAGAGAGAGAGAGAGAGAGAGAGAGAGAGAGAGAGAGAGAGAGAGAGAGAGAGAGAGAGAGAGAGAGAGAGAGAGAGAGAGAGAGAGAGAGAGAGAGAGAGAGAGAGAGAGATTTGGAGAGAGAGAGAGAGAGAGAGAGAGAGAGAGAGAGAGAGAGAGAGAGAGAGAGAGAGAGAGAGAGAGAGAGAGAGAGATTTAGAGAGAGAGAGAGAGATTTGAGAGAGAGAGAGAGAGAGAGAGAGAGAGAGAGAGAGATTTGGAGAGAGAGAGAGAGAGAGAGAGAGAGAGAGAGAGAGAGAGAGAGAGAGAGAGAGAGAGAGAGAGAGAGAGAGAGAGAGAGATTTAGAGAGAGAGATTGAGAGAGAGAGAGAGAGAGAGAGAGAGAGAGAGGAGAGAGAGAGAGAGAGTTGGAGAGAGAGAGAGAGAGAGAGAGAGAGAGAGAGAGAGAGAGAGAGAGAGAGAGAGAGAGAGAGGGGAGAGAGAGAGAGAGAGAGAGAGAGAGATTTGGAGAGAGAGAGAGAGAGATTTGGAGAGAGAGAGAGAGAGAGAGAGAGAGAGAGAGAGAGAGAGAGAGAGAGAGAGAGAGAGAGAGAGAGAGAGATTTGGAGAGAGAGAGAGAGAGAGAGAGAGAGAGAGAGAGAGAGAGAGAGAGAGAGAGAGAGAGAGAGAGAGAGGAGAGAGAGAGAGAGAGAGAGAGAGAGAGAGAGAGAGAGAGAGAGAGAGAGAGAGAGAGGAGAGAGAGAGAGAGAGAGAGAGAGAGAGAGAGAGAGAGAGAGAGAGAGAGAGAGAGAGAGAGAGAGAGAGAGATTTGGAGAGAGAGAGAGAGAGAGAGAGAGAGAGAGAGAGATTTGGGAGAGAGAGAGAGAGAGAGAGAGAGAGAGAGAGAGAGAGAGAGAGAGAGAGAGAGATTTGAGAGAGAGGGGAGAGAGAGAGAGAGAGAGATTTGGAGAGAGAGAGAGAGAGAGAGAGGAGAGAGAGAGAGAGAGAGAGAGAGAGAGAGAGAGAGAGAGAGAGATTTTTGGAGAGAGAGAGAGAGAGATTTGAGAGAGAGAGAGAGAGAGAGAGAGAGAGAGAGAGAGAGAGAGAGAGAGAGAGAGAGAGATTTGAGAGAGAGAGAGAGAGAGAGAGAGAGAGAGGAGAGAGAGAGAGAGAGAGAGAGAGAGAGATTTGGAGAGAGAGAGAGAGAGAGAGAGAGAGAGAGAGAGAGAGAGAGAGAGAGAGAGATTTGGAGAGAGAGAGAGAGAGAGAGAGAGAGAGAGAGATTTGGAGAGAGAGAGAGAGAGAGAGAGAGAGAGAGAGAGAGAGAGAGAGAGAGAGAGAGAGAGAGATTTGGAGAGAGAGAGAGAGAGAGATTTGGAGAGAGAGAGAGAGAGAGATTTGGAGAGAGAGAGAGAGAGAGAGAGAGAGAGAGAGAGAGAGAGAGAGAGAGATTTGGAGAGAGATTTGGAGAGAGAGAGAGAGAGAGAGAGATTTGGAGAGAGAGAGATTTGGAGAGAGAGAGATTTGAGAGAGAGAGTGAGAGAGAGAGAGAGAGAGAGAAGAGAGAGAGAGAGAGAGAGAGATTTGGAGAGAGAGAGAGAGAGAGAGATTGGAGAGAGATTTGGAGAGAGAGAGATTTGGAGAGAGAGAGATTTGGAGAGAGAGAGATTTGGAGAGAGAGAGAGAGAGAGAGAGAGAGAGAGAGAGAGAGAGAGAGATTTGGAGAGAGAGATTTGGAGAGAGAGAGAGAGAGAGAGAGAGAGAGAGAGAGAGAGATTTTTTGAGAGAGAGAGAATGAGAGGAGGAGCTGGTGGTAGCTGGATTAACACCTAGTCATAAGGATTTAAAAAATGCCTATGTCTTGAATGATAAGGAAAAGTACAGCATGTTAAAACAGGATGCAGTTTGTAGCCATTAACAGTTTCAACATTTTGGCATTCTGGTTAGTATAGAAATGATATATCTAGAAAACGTGACTTTTGCCTTTCTTCTACAGAATCATCTCTCCTCTATTAATAAAGGGACAAGCACCACTTTGAATAAATCTGGGCTTCAAAAACTAGGAGTTAGTAGCACTTCTTTATATTGCCATCACAGCTCTGCCAAGATTGTGAGGAAAATCTCAGATCAAATAGAAGCAGTGATCCCTTTCCCCCATTCTTAATGGGATTGCCAAAGCTAATTCTTCCAGTATAATTAAATTAGCCCTTTCACATTCAAATCAATGGGGCCACATTACTTTAGATCCCTGAAGAAGAAAGTTTCCCACTCAAACAACTGGATGAAGAAAAGTTTTTTTCACATAAACTGCTATAAATAAGTTCACAGGTAATACAATTTTCAGTCTATGAAAACAGGCTTATTCAATGTACAGTAGAAAGAGCAACTCTAAAGGCAAACTGCAGAAACACATAGCAACCATTAGAATTTACCAAAGTCATACTTGAGAACATTGATTCAAGTTGACTGCTGCACTTTGTGTTACTCTTTGCATTTTATTTAAGCAAGGAGTAATGTCTAAAATATAAATAATAAATCGTCTTGAAAGACACATTGCCCAATCAGGGCAGTGTGACAATACCTACAGAAAACCCCTCCCCAGAGCCCTAGCAAACTAAGAGAGGCTCCCAGTTTTTTTGAGAGCTTTTTTATATATTTTTTTCCAGCAGCAAACCCCTAGTTTTGGTATCTGCATGATTTTTTTTATATATAGCCAGGACACTAGGAAGTACAGAATGCCCCTCTCAATCAAGCCCTATCATGGTTTTCGATTCAACATCCCCAACTGTTAGTTTTGGCTAAGATTGTTTAAATGTAGGTACCATTTTACTAGGCCTTTTTGTCCTGTGTCACCCACTTTCCTAATACCTTCCCCAACCCATTTTCACGTATGTTTCTGCAGGTACTTTTTTCAGAATTGTAAGGCTATGTAATGGTAAATAAAAGGAATTTTTACTTGTATGTAAATTCCATATCTTTGAGGACAGTACAGAGGCTTGATATTCATAGGCCCTGGGTTACAGGCTAGTACCTTCAAGGTGATTTAACACTGACAACGCTTTTGGAGGACACATCCCCTGGGCAGTCCCCAGTAACCTACTCCACTTAGCCCTTGATTTTTTTTAGCAAGCAACCTAGGGGGCTAGGTACTATGCCAGATTTTAGGAAGGATTGCCAGGCAGCAAAACTATTTAGAATGCTGGATTGGCACTTTTGGAAGATCGAGAGGCAGGGGGCAGAAACAGAGGAGTTCCCTATAGGCCAAGATCTGGGTAATATGCATTGGATACAAAGACATAAACTTGGCCCAATCCATTGCCTCATTTACATACTCTTAAGGTGTGAGATAGACTGTTGAAAACACAGAAATGGATAACAAATTCACCCTTGACGTCCTTGACTGCCAATCTTTGCATAGGACTTTGTTCAGCTTGCAAGAGTGTAAGATAAAATAAGGAACGTCACCATTCAATTTTTGGAGGTGGCACCAAGTCCATAATTTTAAGAAAAGTCTTGGAAAACCATTGCTTGCTTTTGGGGGACCTTTATTCCATTGAAAAGCTATTTGGAAGGATTTTTTTTTTAACCATCTCCTCACCTTCGACCCATGGGTAGTCTTCTTTCACAAAATAACAAACATTTTCAGTCTCAAATGATAAAGGGCTACTTCACACCAGTGCGTTTTTAAGGAAGAAGAAGGAAGAAGAAAATAAAATAGTAATTATTAGGATGATCTGTTTATGTGCACTATTTCATATGGTAAGGAATGCATTTCTCGTGCGAGTAGTTTTGTGCAAATGTAAAATCTTTGGAAAGATATAGATATAGATATGGGGCTGCACCTAAGGCCGCGTACACACAATCGGACTTTCCCGCGGGATTGTCCGCCGGACATTCCGACCATGTGTGGGGCTCCGGTGGACTAAGTTTTAAGTTTAAGTCCGGGCGTGTGTGGGCAAGTCCACACGTTCAGAAAGTCCGGCGGACCTCCGCTGGAAAGTCCGGCGGTTTGTCCGCTGGACTAGGTCCGGCGGACAATCCCGCAGGAAACTCCGAGCGCGTGTACGCCGCATAAGTGACACTGTGCAAACCTAAGTGACCAATGACCAGCACACCGGTAATTAATAACAGGCATAGGCGCACGCTTCCTGAAAGCATAAAAATGAAGGGGCCAGCTTTTGGGCTTTAACAATTTTTACTACTTTTCCTTTGTAATAATGAAAATGACTAGATTGCCTAAACCAGGCTCTCAAAATAAAATGTGCCTGTTCTGCTTTGAAGGAAAACTAGAGGCACCGAAATTCATGTTGTCAGCATTTCACTTACATAATGTCCCTGGCAAACCATTTAGAGTGGTCAGCAAAGTTCTTGGCATAGAATGCCATATGATCAACTACCTGGCAGAGTGGGTCATAATATCCATGGCAATATGACCAGTATGCCTTGTGCTCACTGTACCTTATAATCACTAGTCCACTGGGGGAGCACTTCATGTGGTCAGCATCTTTGTGGCCCTTGTACTTAGTATGTCCTTGGCATGAGAATGATGCTTGTTCTCAGTGTGTTTGTAGTAAAATGATTTATGTGCTTGCCATGTCCATGCCAGAATGGCCGACACAGTCAGCCTATCTTGGCAGAGAATCTCTTTAACATCACATATATAGTTTCAGGCCAATTAGTCATTTAGAAACATAGGGAAAAATCTTCCCCTTGAGTCTGTAAAAGGTGTGTGCATGGGGTGCTGGAGATATTTGAATTCACAAGCAAGTGTCTCAGATCCATTTGCAAACAGTTGAGAGAGGGAATAAATAGATCTTGCATATAGAGGATCGTCAATGCAGTGTGTGCTGTTTTTGTATATGATGTATTTTATACGATTGTATATGATTGTATCATTGTATATGATGCGCTATATACAAATGCAGTGTGTGCTGTTTTTGGCTCATGTACAAAGTGTATATGACTTGTGGTCACCAATACGAAAATGACATTCATGCTCAGCAGGGCAGTTATCAGAATTTTTTGGGCCCCTTACACAGCTTTAGGCCTGGGCCCTGAGCCTGACCAGCATTATTCCCCAGGGCCTGGCAAGTATGACGAAAAAAAAATCCTATTTTCTTTTTCATACATTATGAGACACAGAGTTAGGCTAATATTCATTACCTGCCGGGACGTCCCAGAGCAATAGCCTTGAGGGGAGGGAGACACCCTGCCAAACAATAGCCATCAAACCTTATACAGCAGCCTGCAGTACACTGCGGCCAAAAGCCGAATCCTCGGCTGCTTGAACATCCACTTGATAACATTTTGTGAACGTATGCACTGAAGAAGACCAGGTAGCAGCCTTACAAATCTGAGCCACAGATACCTAATGGTGAAAAGCCCAGGAGGTTCCTACACCCCTGGTAGAATGAGCTCTCACCCAAAAAGGGAGCAGCTTTACGTTTCAGACCATAGGCCTGAATGACCAATTGACAAACCCAATTGGTAATGGAAGCTTTGGAAGCTGCCTGCCCCTTCTTGGGTCCTTTTGGTAATCCAAAAAGAAGTCTGATCTCTGCAGATCTAGAAAAACCTTGACTGCCCAGACAACGTCCAAAGAATGCAGTGGCCTCTCTTCCGCGGAACGAGATGGAGAAAAAAAGAAGGCAAAATAATGTCCTGATTTAAATGAAAGGCCAACACCACTTTTGGCAAAAATGATGGAACAGGTTGTAACACGACCCTGTCATAGTAAAGGATCAAGCATGGTTCCCTGCACAAAGGAGCCGCTAACTCTGACACCCTTCTAGCCGAGGTGAAGGCCATCAGGAAGGCTAGCATGCGTGACAGAAAGTCTAATGGAGTTTCCTTGATAGGCTCAAATAGTTGTTTCTGTAACACAGACAGCACCAAGTTCAAGTCCCAAGGAGACATAGGTGACCTAATGGGGGGAAGCAAGCGAGTTGCCCCATGCATAAAGGTTCAGACGAGTGAATGGGAGGCTAAAGGCCTTTGGAAGAATACTGATACGGCCAAAACTTGACTCCTGATTGGCTTTGAGTACAATCTGATTTCCACAGCTGACTGTAGAAAAGGGAATTCTCCCAATCACGTATTTCCGAGGATGCCATTTTTGGCTTTAAACCAAGCAATACAAGTCTTCCAGACCTTATGATAGATCTTTATAGTGACAGCCTTTCTAGCATTCACTAGGTGAAAAGCCACTGGTTCTGAGATGCCACGGTCATTTAACACCCTGGCTTCAAAAGCCATGGCGTCAAATTTAGAGACTGTAAATTGGGGTGAAATAGAGGACCTTGAGACAGTAGATCGGCGCAACGTGGAAGCCTCCATGGCCCGTATATTGTCAGTCTCACAATCTCTGGGAACCAGGGCCTTCTGGGCCAGACTGGTGCCACCAGAATGACTGGAACTCCCTCTCTTCAAATCCTGTGCAACAAATGTGGAAGGACAGGGATCAGAGGGAAAGCATAAACCAGGGAGTACTGGCTCCATGGAACTACCAGAGCATCTGCCCTGATTGCCAGAGGATCTCTTGTTCGGGACACAAACTGCTGTAAGCTTGTTGTTGAACCTGGATGCCAGTAGGTCGACTTCTGGCCATCCCTAACGTTGGCAAATTTCCTGACCATTCCCCCGGGCAGATCTGCTGGTGGCTGAGATAATCTGCCTTCCAGTTCTCTACTCCCGGGATATGGACTACCGATAGAAACAGCACATGTCACTCTGCCCAGGCTAGTATGTGGTTCACCTCCTTCAGAGCTGAACGACTTCTGGTACCACCTTGGTGGTTTATTTAGGCCACTGCAGTGGCATTGTCGGACTGAACCCTCGATAGGGTAGTCCTGAAGCTCCACCGTCTAGGACCGTAGGGTCAGTCGTACTGCCGGTAATTCCAGGATGTTGATGGGCAGGATCTGTTCTGTCCTTCCCCATTTTCCCTGAGCTGTGAGCCCTTCTATGGTCGCTCCCCAGCCTGAGAGAATGGCATCTGTATTCAGTACTCTCCAAGTTACTGGGAGGAAGGATCTTCCCTTTCGCAGGTTCTGATCCTGCAACCACCAGTTTAGGCTTAAGCGTGCCCAAGGAGATAAGAACATTGGATAATCCAGGGCTTGTCCTCTCCTGTTTCAAGCCAACAAGATGGTGCTAGGACCTTTGTGAACACCCGGGGGGCTGTAGCAAGCCCGAAGGGTAGAGCCACAAACTGAAAAATTACGTTCCTCTAATGCAAATTGCAGGAACCTCTGATGAGGCTGAAATATAGGTACGCGTCCTTTATATCGATGGAGGCTACAAAGTCTCCCATCTGGAGTGAGGCTACTACTGAGTGGACAGACTCCATCCGAAAGGACTGGATCAGTAGATACTGGTTCAGGGATCTTGGGTCCAAAATGGGCCTTGTGTCCTCGCTTGGCGCTGAGACATTTAAAGCGGAGCTGCACCCTCACCAAAAATATTAAAAGTCAGCAGCTACAAATACTGCAACTGCTGACTTTTAATAAATGGACACTTACCTGTTCCAGGTTCCAGCGGTGTCGGCAGAATGTGACGAGTGACCGCTCGTCTCTCAGCTGCCCAGCCGCCATCCTCTGTCAGGGAATCAGGAAGTGAAGACGCAACGTCTTCACTGCCCGGTTCCCTACTGCGCATGCACGAGTCGCGCTGTGCTTCTCTATTGGTCACCGCTGTGTCCTGGGAACTGTGTTTCCCAAGACACAACAGGATATCCTCGGATATGGGCAGGGATGCTAGTCCCAGAAGTGGGTGCAGATACCTGTATTATACAGGTATCTGCACCCCCCTCCCCCCTTAAAGGTGCCAATTGTGGCACCGGAGGGGGGAGGAATCCGATAAGCGGAAGTTCCACTTTAGGGTGGAGCTCCGCTTTAAGGAAGCAGTCCCTGAGGTTTAAACGAAGGACACCAGGTGCTTTTCTTCACAGGATGTAGAGAACTCTTCCCTCCGGAAATCTTTTTGATAGATTTGTCCAAATGATCACCAAATAAACGTTCCAAATGAAAGGGGAAACCTGCCAATAACTTCTTACAAGGAAGCTTGGCTGGCCAGTTCTTAAGCCACAAAAGTCTGTGCATATGTACAGACAAGAGAGCCAAACGAGAAACCTGCTGTATTGAATCCCTTAGGCGTCAACAGCAAAACACAGCGCTCAAGGAATATCTGTCTTATTTTCAGGCAGATCATCCTCCCGGTTAGGCCTGTCAGGCCATCTGATCTGATCCTCTATGGACTGGCAGATACCAATTGCTGCAACAGCTGGCTGAATAGGTGAACTGGCCAAAGAAAAAAGGAAGCTTTTAATAATGACTCCAATTTCTTGTCAACAGGGTCTTTCAAGCCCTGTGCGTTATCTACCGGACAAGTTAAAGCGGAGTTCCACCCAAAAATGTAACTTATGCTTTTCCGGTTCCCCCTCCGGTGTCACATTTGGCACCTTTCAGGGGGGAGGGGGGGAGCAGATACCTGTCTAATACAGGTATTTTGCTCCCACTTCCGGGCATAGATACCCGAGCCACCTGATGTATGAAAAAGAAACACCAGTGTTCTGTTTGTAATGATGCAACAGTACTATGATGAAGAAAGCATACATATTTACTAGTAAAATGACACAGATTAAAGGCCAATAAACATAAAATACAAAATGACGGATTACATGATGATGAATAATTCCAGTCTTGAGAAGCCTGATAAAAGTAGTCTTATTTATACTCCCTGTAGTTATGGCTCACATCTGTGGAGCAGATTGCCGGTCAGTCTGTCTTAACAGACAGACTGGATGGCAGGCCTTATTGTGAATATTTTACCTCAATGTGAAATGCATTTATTACAACACAACTAGATCAATCTTAGTCTGCAAACATTGGTTTAAAAAAAAAAAAAAAAAAAAAAGAAGCCTTCGCTATTTACTATAAAACTTAAATGGCAAGCAGTAAGCAGATGGGATTTATTAAAAAAAATATACGACTAATGCCAAACGAGTGGAAAAATGTACACATGCAGCGAGCATATATTTGATTGCCTATAATAAAAGACTCCATTGCGCTGTCACTGTATAAAGGCGGCTGGCTGTATTTGGTCTTTTTTTTTAGAATTTTTATGTATCAAATTCATTGGGTATGGAAAAACTGTACGATTTTTATTCATGTCACAAGAATTATAACATAAAATTTCAGTACACAAAACAGAACACATCACAAAGGATATGACTCAAGGTCACTTTAAATGTATGTTAACAAAATAGGAGTGTTCCTTCCACTAAGCTGTAAAGAAGTGTCAGCACAGATGGTTAAACATAACATTATATACACAACCCAAACATAGGCTGCACATCATTAAAGTGGTTGTTAACCCTTACAAACCACTTTGACCTACAGGTAAGCCTAGATTAAGGCTTACCTGTAGGTCCAATAAATATCTCCTAAACCTACATGGTTCGCGCAGGCGCATGCCGAGATCACGGCTTCCGCACGCATGCGCGGGAGTGACGTCATCGCCACTCCAGCGAATGACAGCGCTGGAGCAGCGAGACCCGGAAGTCACTCCGGGCTTGATGACGGCGCAGAAGATCGTGGATGAGGGTCGCTTCGGGGGCTTCGTTCTCAGGTAAATCATTCATAATGAGCTAGTATGCTATGCATACTAGCTCATTATGCCTTTGCCTTGCAGGTTCCGTTTTTTGTTTTTTTTTGGAGGAGGCTTTACTTCCTCTTTAAATATACTAAATTAATATGAAGTGGAGCTCCAGACAAACAGCTAAATATGAGGCTGCAAACAGTTGCTTGCTCATGGAACAATAATTTTATAAGTGTGATGATACTGAAAAATAGTTCAATAAACAAGTTGGATGTGGAGAGGTGACACAGGAAGCTGCACCAATGAACCAAATACTTGGTGTACCACCTGCCTACCTGTACTGCACGGCATGTAATGCACACGAGAGGCTGAAAACAGTCACAAATCTTTTGGAAGGTAAAACAGTTAACATATTGTTCATTGTAATGGGAAGGAGCGTTCTGTATACAGCGCTCCCAAACCGCCCCAAATATGCTGCTTGCAGGACTTTTCCGAACGTCCCGCAAGCACACCGCCCGGGTGTGAAAGTACTCATTGTAATGAATGGGAGGCAGGTTTCAGGCGCTTTACAGGTGGCATTTCTAGCACTAAAATGCCTGAAAACTGCCTCAGTGTGAAAGAAGTCCAATACAAGCCGGTTATCGACTTTTCTTCTCTCCTCACGCTGTCGGCTTGAGAAAAGAAAAGGCGATAACCGGCTTGCGTTTACATCCTGTGATCAGCTGTCATTGGCTGACAGCTCACCACGTGGTTAAGGCCGCCGTCTGAAGGACTCAGCGATCACAGGGCGCACGGGCAACGCGATTACGGGAGGACATGCATGTACGCACTCTCGGCAAAGTAAGCCCGTGCTTTAGCCATCTTTCGGCTATAGCGCGGGCAGGAAGTGATTAACCACTTGTCTACCATCGCTGTCTAAAAATGGCAGCTGGTAGCAAGGGCTTTATAAACACAGTCCAGGCTGCTATGGCAGCAGGCACTGATTACTACTATCAATATTACTTTCTGTTGAAAGTGATTTGGGTGGCTGTAAATGTTGAATGAACTATGGTTGCCACCTCATCCCTTTAAACCCGAACACATATTACACAGGTTCTGTGGCTGATTAAGGTGGTAATTAAACTCACTTGGTGCCTTATCTGCATTTAATTAGCCTCAGAACTTGTGTAATTCAAAAGTGTTCCGGTTTAAAGGGATAAGGTACTTTAGTAAGTTCAATGTTCACAAACGTCATTTCCTAGAAAAATCTAAAAAAATAAATAAAATACTTTTTTTTTTTTTTAAAGTGCCCTACACCCACATAAAAAAGATTGAAAAAACATGCGTCAAGTGCGATTTTGTACAACAATGCCTGTGCCACACATATCAAGTATCACCATACATACTAGGGTTTTCTATAACCATCATTCATGGTTATCGCTAAACTGATAACCTGTAAAAGGCATTTCACACTTGTGCGACTTGTCCTGCGACTTGGGACTGCAAAGTCACATGACGAGTTGTACCCCCCATTATTTCCAATAAGTACCATTCATATCTGTGCGATTTCAAGTCGCACTGACTTCAAAGTAATCCCTTACTACTTTAGTCCAACTTTGATGCAAGTTGAAGTCCACAGACCTTAAGTTTACATAGGCATTCCCTATAATTGTGGTAAAGATTGCACGACTTTGAAGTTTCGCTAGTGTAAAAGGGGCCCAAGGCCCCTTTCCCACTTGCGCGACTTGGGACTGCAAAGTCGCATGACAAGTCATACCCCAGGATTTTCAATGAGTACCATTCATATCTGTAAGACTTGAAGTTGCACCGACTTCGAAGTAGTGCCTGTAATACTTTGGTCCGACTTTGATGAGAGTTGAAACAAGTTTATACAGACATTCCCTGAAATTGCGTCAAAATCGCGGCAAAGTCGTGGTAGTGCGAAAGGGGCCTAAAGCATCACCTATGGACAATTGTGGCTACTGAAAGTTTTTCTCACAAATAAAGGGGGCATATAAAATCTTTTCATGTCTCCACAAGCACAGACTCATGGAAGGACCTTTGATCAGGGAGTTTCCATGGCTCCCATAAAATTCCTTACATTGAATGTTAGAGGTCTGCGTAACAAAATCAAGCGCACTGCCATTTTAACGTTCCTTAAATCTCAATGGGCTGATGTCATTACGTTGGTTGAAACGCATGTCACCGGTCACTTACAATCATCCCTGAAATGGCCCTGGATTGGATGGGCATACCATGCAACCCATACCTCTTACTCTTACATTTCAAAAGGTTCCTTTTGAAATGGTATCGCTACAGATGGACCAGCAGGGCAGATATGCATTTCTACACGCCACTATTAATGGTTCTCCTATTTTAATCTTGGCCTGCTACATCCCTCCTCTGTACAGCTTGACCGTAGTTAAGAAAGGTCTTGCTTTCATGTCTCAACACCCTACGGTACCGGCTGTAAGGATGGGAGATTTCAACATGACCCTAACCCCTGCATTAGACCAGATGGGGCAGCCAGACCCTGCTCTAGAACCTTCCACACATACCAGACTGCACCGTATGCTTACTGACTTTGCCTTGATAGACACGTAGAGATATAAGCATCCGACTGTTAAAGCTTTCTCATGCTTCTCAGCTAGTCATAACACCATGTAACGCATTGATTTTATTCTCCTGTCACTGACCCTAATACCTAAACTAATCAACGTGGGTTTTGCATCTAGAATACTATCAGATCGTGCTCCTTACTGGATCACTGTCCAACTGCTTGAGGCATCTCCCGCTCTGACATAGAGACTGAATCCATTTTGGCTGTTGACCCTGCAAGATCAGGATGATATGCCTAATGAAATACAACACTATTTTACAGTTAATCAAGGTCCAATAAATATCTCCTAAACCTACATAGTTTAGGAGATATTTAGAAAAAAACAGGCGATATGTCGCTTTCGCACGCATGCGCGGGAGTGACGTCATCGCCACTCCAGTGCTACCCACCTACATAAAAAAAAAAAAAAAAAAAAAAAAATTAAAAACCCCCCAAAGCCATAGTCCAACAAGCTATAGAATGTTTACATGAGCTAGAGGGTACATTCCATAGTACCCCCTCACCAAATACTGCTAATAATCTTAAAATACAGACACGACAGGTGACACAACTACATATCGAAAAAGCTAAGCAACGTATTTTTTTTGCAGAGTGTTTGAGTATGGAGAATGATCAAGGAGACTACTTGCATACTTGGCTCACCTGGATTCGAACCCTCCGGTAGTAGTTTCACTATCGGGCCCGGACGGGAATGATATAAATGACCCCCAATGGATGGTTGATGAATTTGGGAAATTCTACCACATGTTATACTCCTCTCAGGTTACCCAACCTTTGCAAGCTACTAGGGACTACCTATCAAGTATTAAATTCCCCTGATTATCAGATGAGCAGGTAGCACTCTTAAGCCCCATACACACGGTCGGACTTTTTCATGGATTCTGTCCGATCGGACAATGTTGTTGAAAAATCAGACCGTGTGTATGCACCATCGGACAGTGTTCGTCGGTTTGTCCGACGGACAAAGTCTTATCTCCTGCTGGAAAGATTTGCCGTCAACCCGGTCCGATCACACCAAACCCGATCGTGTGTACGGTTGTCCGACCGGACAAAGTGCTACGCATGCTCAGATCACATTACAAGACCAAAGCTATTGGCTACTAGCCTCTACGTAGTCCCGTCGTAGGCAACAAACGTCACCACGTTCAGAATGATCGGATTTTCCGACAACTTTGTCCGACCGTGTGTACGCAAAACCAATATCGGACAAAGTACGACGGACATGATCCGACGGACCTGGTCCGCGGATTGTCCGACCGTGTGTATGGGCCTTTAGAAGCGCCCATATCTGTAGATGACATCTCCATGGCTGTATCATGTCTAGCTGCATGCAGTAGGCCATCCGGGATCGGATGGCCTACCGCTTGAAGTTTATGCCAACTACTCGGAAATCCTTATTCCCAGACTACACAACCTTTACCAATTTATATTCTACTCGGGAGTCATGCCTCCCTCCATGCAAGAAGCCCAAATTATAGTAATCCCCAAACCGGGGAAGGACCCTAGATACCCGGAATCCTACCACCCAATTTCATTACTGTGGGTGGACATAACATTTTTTAGCCAAGATCCTGGCCTCCCGTTTGAATCAGGTTATCCTTTCCCTGATCCACCCTGACCAAATAGGCTTCATGCCCGGGAAAAATACAGCCATGAACATCTGACGTCTGTTTATGAATATACAAATGTCCCATGATGAGATTGGCACACATGTTGTAGCGGCTTTGGATGCCGCCAAGGCCTTTGTTTCCATAGAATGGAATTACATGTGGGAGTCTCTCGCTGGATTCAGGTTCGGCCCCAAATTTATTAGATGGGTCCAACTCCTCTATCAATATCCAAAAGCTAGGGTCTTTGTTAATGGATGGCTGTCAGAACAGTTCCCTTTAGAGAAGTACTCAACAGGGTTGCCCCCTCTCCCCTCTACTTTACACCTTGGCGGCGGAACCGTTGGCCAATTCTATTTGACCGGACGCCAATATTCGGGGTCCTAAGGATAGGGAATATAGAAGAAAAGAGGCATGTAGGCCGATGACACGATTCTATATTTAGCAGATTCAGGACCCTCTCTAATAACAGCATTACACTCTATAGAATGCATAGGTAGCCGCTCTGGTCTAAGAATTAATTGGTCTAAATCCCAAATTTTACCCATTGACCATTGCACCCCTCCCCTTTCATCCCCCCACTGGCCCTCCCTAGAGTGTCCCTAATTAAATATTTGGGAGTAACGGTCACCAGGTCACTTACGGATTACACACCTCTGAAAATTGAACCTTTATACAGCCTGATCAAAACTAAACACAGGGCTAGACTACCTTATGTGTTATGGGGAGCATCAGCCTCCTCAAAATTATACTCCTTCCCAAGATACTGTATCTAATGTGGCATGCTCCTTTATATATCCCCCTAAATTTTTTTTAAAAACTATAGACTATTATAAAATTATTAGAATTTTTACAGTAGACACAAACTGTCTTGGATAGTCTTAAAAAACCCAGCGACAATTGGAGGTACAGCCTTCCCAGACTTTCAAGACTATTACCGAGCTATCAGACCGCCTAACACAACTATATATTATCCAAAGGACATATTCGAACGCCCCAGAAAATTGCCCATTTTCAGCCTACATATAACCCAGGGTGCCGGTTACGGCACTGGATGCCCGACCCTTTCTATCATCTAATCTGGACCTGCCCAGTTATGCAAACATTCTGGACTCAAGTAATCCGCTTCCTCCATGATCAAATGGGTTCACCAGTCACTCGAGCCAAAACTATGTTTACTTGGACTACTGCCAGACCCAAAAACATAGACAAGTCCTTAGCCACCTTTTTACATGAAACACTATTTCTGGCTAGGAAGACCATAGCTCAGACATGGATGCAGGCTCTGCCCTGTACTTCAGAGCTGGAAAAGGGAGATTAATGACACTCTTCCATACAAAAAATAATACAAATACATACAAATTCCATACAAAAAATTGATTGTGTGGAAGAATGGGCCAAAAATCACACCTGAGCAATGCATGCGGCTAGTTTCTCCATACGGGAGGCGTCTTAAAGCTGTCATTACCAACAAAATATTTTGTACGAAGTATTAAAAAAAGAAGAAGATCAGTTAGCGTGTTCAATACTTTTTCCCTGTGTCATTCCATTTTATTACACACAACTTAATTTCTGAAATTATTTGTTTTGGTTTCTTTGTATGTATGGATTGCATGGGTGACATGGTGAAAATCTCAGGTCAATAAACACTGTTAGAAATATATTTACCTAGAAAAATGGTGACGTGTTCAATACTTATTTTACCAGGTGTATCGGTTTAACAATTGCAAAGTTTAAAAAAAAAAAAGAAGAAGGAGGGATCACTGTTCACCCAGCCAGAAATCTTGCGAGCTGACAACAGTCCAGAGGCAGACACCACAGGAAGTTATAAGTTAGCATTGTTCTCTGCTGTATCCATGCACTCCAAACGAACCTCCCCCTATGGAGAATAGAGGGAGGTGTTATGTAGCCCTAACACACTCCCTGTCCTAGAGTCACGACGCTGCTCAGTATAGTTGCCATCTTAGGACAGCAAATTAGTTAAAGTGGTTGTATACCCTTAATTACAACTTGCACCTACAGGTAAGCCTAGATTAAGGCTTACCTGTAGGTACAAGAAATATCTCCTAAACCTGCACGGTTTAGGAGATATTTGCAAAGAACGATTTACAACGTTGTCTACGGCGCATGCGCGCCGTAGACAACGGTGCATTTAACGGGTTAATCACCATTCCCAACTGCGGCTCACCGCAGTTGAAGTGCCCCGCGCGCATGCGCGGATCGACGTCTTCGCTGCTCTGGCCAATCACAGCGCCGCAGCCACCATATGCAAGGACAGGTAAACTGCAATACTATCAATTTTTTTTTTTTAGGGTTTAAAAACACTTTAAATGTTAACATTACTAGCATAGCTAGTGAAAAAGAGCACTCTTACCTCTTCTTTTGATACGTCCGATTCCAGCCTCATTGTGAGGTACATTGCTATATGAGGCACTCCTTGAACAACCTGCAGGTGGCTGGCATGTTCTTCACCCCATATCAGCTTTGTTAGATGATTCATGGATGGTTGTGCCTCATAACTTAAACTCTGAGGTTGGATCGGTGCATCAAACACAGTTGTTTCAAATGTCAATTTCACCTGTCAAAAAAACATTTTACAAAGTGGTAAGTGATTAATATAACATTTTTAATAAAAGCAGTTACTTTAAACAAATGAAAACAATAAAATGTAAAAAAACACTTAAGGCTAGGACCAATCACTTTATAAAATACACACAAAAAAATAGTAGTACAATCTTCATAACACCTGTCTGTAAAATAAACTGGTCTTCTAAAAAAATTAAAGCGGAACTAAAGTCTGTTCCAGTGATGGAACCATTGGCCATTGTTGCTGGCCACTGACAACATCTCCCCAGACTCCTGTGCCAGGTTTTAGGCCTCTTGATTTGCTGGTGGGGTTGACGCGATTCCCATGCAACAAAAATCATGCAGGTTTCTGGCATGTGCGTGTGTGTCATTCATTTGTATACTGACCTCTATATTTTGAGATCCATCATTCCAGTAAGCCTTTGATTAAACTGGTCTTTAGCCACTTGGGCACTAGAGGGTTCCCCTAAAAGGTGAAGGAGATGATCACCCCTTGTGACTGTAAAGCTGCAAGGAGATGTAAGAAAGCTTGCTTTTTGTGAAGCAGCAAGTACGATGAAGCAGTAGAAAACAACAGAGAGAGGACATCAACAGGAGACTCTATGCACCTCTTCGAAAGACAAAGTAAAATAAAGGGTCGGGATGTTTCTGCCCTAAGCTGGAACAAATGTCAGTAGGCATCCACTCACTTCCAGGGGTTGGGGCAAACATTCACTGTAAAGAAGGCTTCCGAACAGGTCCTGTGGGCTTACAGGTGACAGGTCTGCCGTGAAAGGATATGCCTGCAGTAGATGATAATGTCTGAAGGCAGCAAACAGATCGTACATATAAGGTAAAGGAGGCCAAATAAATAGGGCGGTGCGATTGTGGATAGTGGAGCAGGTATGCCCTTCCCTTTGTAACTGCCTCAGTGTATTTCTCAAGAGACTTTCCAAAGAGCTCCCCTTTAAAAGGGCATGCACAAAAAGGCACCCTTACCAAGCTCCAAGCCATAAAATCCTGCGTGTATGCACATAAAGTAAGAATATTCTGGAGATTTGACTAATCACACTGGCGTCACTATGCAGTTATTTGTGTTGCAACCTGTTGGCATTAACTGACTCCATAGGAAACAAGACATTTGTCTTGTCTATGCATTGACGGAACTCTAGAAATTAGCTGTCAGTGTAGCCCCCAACGCATCTGGTGTGAAGAACTACTAAGAAAATGTAAATACAAAATGTCAATGAATTAAAAACAAACACACACACACACACACACACACACACACACACACCCCCGAAGGCCCCAATTTAAGCCTTTGACTTCATGCAATTCTAGACCACTCTGCAGCCACCACAATAGGACTCTTGTAGAAATACTGTTATGCCACGTACACACGATTGGAAATGCCGCCAGCAAAAGACCGGTGATGTTTTCGGTCGGAAAAAGTTCTGATCCGAAATTCCGATCGTCTGTACAAATTCCGATGCACAAAATTCCTACGTATGCTCGGAAGCATTGAACTTCATTTTCTCGGCTCGTCTTAGTGTTGTACGTCACCGCGTTCTTGATGGTCGAAAGTTCATAGAACTTGTGACCATGTGTATGTAAGCCAAGCTTGAGCAGAATTCCGTCAGAAAAACCATCCAAGTTTTTTCCGACGGAAAATCCGCTCGCGTGTACGGGACATTAGGGAGCACTCAGATGACCTGCACCATGGCTAAACAATCATACGTCTCCTTTTGTCTAATTTTCCTTAAAAAAAAAAAAAAAAAAAGTTTTAAAACAAAATGATGCATTGGACCCACTGCTCTGAGCAACACATCCACTGTACCATTTTTAAAAAGGGGACTACTTTGTCAGTTTTACATTAGAATGCAATATTAAAACACTTATGGGTTACAGAGATGGAATGCCAATGTGTCCCTATACACACACACACACACCTATCAAACTTTGGTGGCTTCTCAGACAATAAAGCCTCTGTACTGAAGGTTTTACAGCTAATAATGTAAAGATATACACACTGTTAACACCCAAAGGAACGATCCCAAAAATCTGATTTCTGGCTGGGACTGAGACTGATTCAGTTACCAACAATAAATTTTACTTTGAAAAGACAAAGTAAGACATAGTAATAAGTCTCTAACTCTTCCTGTCAACATGACTGCTCCACTGACAAGAGGAATGTACTGAATATGCAGCCGCTACAAGGCAACTCACTGACCAGCATCTATTAAGACACTGTGGGGTTGATTTACTAAAACTAGAGAGTGCAAAATCTGATGTAGCTCTGCATAGAAACCGATCACCTTCCAGGTTTTGTTAATTGAACAAGCTGACGTAGAAGCGGATTGGCTACCAAGCACAGCAGAACCAAGTTATGCACTCTTCAGTTTTAGTAAATCAACCGAACTAATGCCCCGTACACACGTTCGGACTTTGTCCGGCGGGACTTCCCCACACACGCCCGGACTTCCGAGCGTGTGACTTGCCCACACACGCCCGGACTTCTCCGGCGGACAATCCGCTGGAAAAAGTCAGCGGGACTTTTGAAAATGAACAGACTTGCCCACACACGGAGCAGTCCGTTCATTTAGAACGTAACTTCAGGTTTACATAGCTAGCGTAGGCAGTGAATGCCGCCGCGCTAGCTCCGTCACCTGGCATGGATTTAAAGGGACTCCAAGCCGAAAAACGGCGTGGGGGTCCCCCCCAAATCCACCTCAGACCCTTATCCGAGCATGCAGCCCGGCAGGCCAGGAAAGGGGTGGGGACGAGCGAGCGCCCCCCCCTCCTGAGCCATACCAGGCCGCGTGCCCTCAACATGGGGGGTGCCCTGGGGAAAGGGGGGCCGTGGGGCCCCCCCACCCCAAAGCACCTTGTCCCCATGTTGATGAGGACAAGGGCCTCTTCCCGACAACCTGGCCATTGGTTGTCGGGGTCTGCGGGCGGGGGGCTTATCGGAATCTGGGAGCCCCCTTTTATAAGGGGGCCCCCAGATCCCGGCCCCCCACCCTATGTGAATGAGTATGGGGTACGATGTACCCCTACCCATCCACCTAAGGTGTAAAATGTAAAGTAAAAAACCACACAATTTTGAAAAAATATTTTATTGCACTGCTCCAGGGGTCTTCTTCCGTCTTCTCGCCGGACTCCTCCGCCATTTACCTAGCTCTTTTACCGAGCGGAGGAGGCCGGCTACCTTCTTCGTTGTCGACGCCGTCGTCTGGGGGTCTCGATCCGCCTTCGGGGGTCTTCCAGGGTCTCTTCTGTTCTTGCCGCGGTCGTCGTTTTCCGCGTCGCCGGCGCCACCTTCTTCCTCTTCTTCTTCCGATGTTGACCCGTCGCTCTCTCTGGCCGGAATGCCATAGCCTCGCTGTGCTGGGACTTATATAGGGACAAGGAGACAGGGTCACATGCTCATGTCACATGGTGACCCCGCCCCCCTGTGATGTCACAGTCCCAGCATCCTCCAGGACTGTAACATCACAATCAAAATTGTGTGGTTTTTTTACTATACACGGCCCCCCTTTCCCCAGGGCACCCCCCATGTTGAGGGCACGCGGCCTGGTATGGCTCAGGAGGGGGGGGGCGCTCGCTCGTACCCACCCCTTTCCTGGCCTGCCGGGCTGCGTGCTCGGATAAGGGTCTGAGATGGATTTGGGGGGGACCCCCACGCCGTTTCCCTTTAAATCCATGCCAGGTGACGGAGCTAGCGCGGCGGCATTCACTGCCTACGCTAGCTACATATACCTGAAGTCTCGTGCTAAATGAACGGACTTTCCGATGAGCGGCAAGTCCGTTCATTTCAAAAGTCCGGCGGACTAGCCTACTAACGGCGGGATTGTCCGCCGGACTGCCAGATTGTCCGCCGGACTGCCAAGTCCAGCGGACAATTTTAAAACAAAACTTAAAACCTAGTCCGCCGGACAGATATCCGCTTTCCCCTATGGGGGATCGGATGAACACGGACCGTCTGTGCAGATGGATGGAAAAATAGGGTTTTCCTCTGCAGAATCGGACCACAGCGGAGGCGGACGATATCGGGTGTCAGCGGATGCTCATCCGCTGACACCCGCTATTCCATAGGGGTACATGTATGTCCATTTTACATCCGAAAAACGGATGGATGAAAAACGTGTGAAAGGGGCCTAAACCGAATAGCTATCTACTACCATATGTAGCTAAACAATGGGAATGCACATCGTTTCTAAATACAAACATTTGTTGCAAAAAAGCTGGATTAAATTTCAGTAACCATACTAAAAAGTCTAAGGGAAAAAACAGTGACAGTAGTAACACTTGGAGTTTCCACAATTAATAAAAAATGCCCCCCCCCCAATTCAGCCTGAGCTGCATCTTACTAGCCCTCCTGTATTAACAGCAAAATCCTGATTCTAAAAGGTTTTGGGGCAACTTATGACCATTCCATTCTTGAAAATACCTGGATTCTTGTGCCCAGGGCTGACCCTTTTGTTTTGCTAATGAAGACATCTAAAAGCCGGGTACACACGGGCAAATGTCAGGAGACAATCGGCCGCTTAAAAAAAAAAAAAAAAAAAAGGCCAACATTCAACCTGTCTGACAAAAGTCTGCTGGCTTCTGTCGGACATGCGTGCTGGGAAACCACAAGTGGACCGACCCCGATAAGCGCTCTCAGTCAATGGGAGAGAGTGCTGATCGTAGTGTTCTAGCAGGGGAGCCATTCCCCTGTCAGAACATAACAGCTCAGTGGGGGAGATCGCTGTATATATGTCAGATAGTTCCGCTCAAGCTGTCTTGCCTAAACAGGGTCACACCAAATTCCGACTGTCAAGAACGCGGTGACGTAAAAACACTACGAGGAGCCAAGAAAAAAAATCAAGTTCAATGCTTCCGAGCATGCGCCAAATTTTTTATCGAGCATGCGTAGGAATTTGGCACATCGGAGTTGTTACAGACGATCAGAATTTCCGAACAAAAGTTTTTCCGTCTGAAAAATTGAGAACATGCTCTCAAATTTTTGCTGGCGGGAATTCGGCCAGCAAAATTCCGATGGAGCCTACACACGGTAGCATTTTACGATGAAAAGCTCTCATCGGTCTTTTGCTGGCCGAAATTCCGATCATGTGTACACGGCAGAAGCTGTAAAAAATCTTGCTGATCCTGCCAGTTCCTGTGTCCCCTCTGCGTACTGACCACGATAATAATGGCTGCTGAGCCCCAAATACTGTGGTCAGTTTACGTGCCTCCATTTTGTATGACCTCCATGATTTGTAAGGACAGCACCAAGTCTACTAGGCATGGAATGAA
This sequence comes from Lithobates sylvaticus, assembly GCA_028564925.1. Classification (NCBI taxonomy): domain Eukaryota; kingdom Metazoa; phylum Chordata; class Amphibia; order Anura; family Ranidae; genus Lithobates; species Lithobates sylvaticus. The sequence goes on along the minus strand of CM053026.1, from coordinate 567,204,985 downwards.
CAAGTTGGTGACATCAACATCTGTTGCAATCAACATCTTTCTTTTTCCATTGAAAATAAAAAGTGCAGCGCTATGTGTAACAAATTATCAACACAAATGAACGGTGATATTAGCATATAAACATAATAAAGTGCATCATGCAAACAATTATATAATGTATCCAGAAGTGAAACCTTCTATATGAAAATATAAAAAGGAATTAAAAATATGGTATAACCACCATGTAACCAAACAGTCCAAATAATAAGTGAAAGACAAAAAGTTAAATTCCAATGGCTTAGGGCAGGCATGTTTGAAGTTTGGCCCGCGTGTCGGTTTCAAATGGCCCACCTGGTAATTTGGACATGTATATCTTTTGTGGCCCACAACGGTTCTCAGAGCGTCAGGGGCCACAAAAGATATGTATTCCTTGGAGGGGACGGGGCGGGACGAGTGCCGTACTTACAGGAGAATTTCCTGTTTACACGGCGGCCTCTGTAAAAAGGAAGTCCCGTCTCCTGCGCTGCCATTGGACGACTGTTCTGTCCATCATAGGAGGCGGGACTTTGTATTAAAGAGGCCGCCGAGAAAACAGGAGTTTCTCCTGTATGTAATCTGTTGGCCCTTGTCCCACCCTCTCTCTGTGTCCTCCAAGGCTGCAGATGGGCATGAATCAGGTTGCACTCATGGCAGTCGTGGGGCTGCACTCATGGGCACTGACCCTTATTTTGCTTCACAGTTCTTTATTTAAAATGTAAGATTTTTTTCCTAAAACTTCCCTCTTATAGTGAAGGTGAATGTTATACGCCGATAAATAGGGTATATCCAAATAACACGCCCAAGCTCATCTCTTCACCACACATAGCCACAAAGGCAAGAGAATTCTTGTTTGGCAGTGTATTAGTGCTTGGAAGAACACACTTAGACCGAATTTTAATGGTTCTAAGAATGTCAGGCAAAATGGTTGGCCCTCACGCATGTTCACTTCATCAAATCTGGCCCTCTTTGAAAAAGGTTTGGACACCCCTGGCTTAGGGAGTCACCACAGCATGTGCATCCACCACCCAGGGGAGAGGAGTAAACACGCTTACCAGAAGACATCAACTGAGCATGTAGAAATAATGATCAGGATGGTGGTCAAAGAGACGGTATCCAAGAGTGAGACAGCAAAGCTCTTCACATCGACAGACCCCCTTGCCAAATCATAGATGGCAACATTTATAAAGAAAACTTACACAAATTCTGGAATAACAGGCATCAATAAGACCTCTCCTTAATGTGATCACATAGATCAGTAGTTCTCAACTCCTGTCCTCAGGACCCACAGGCCAGGTTTGCAGGAGAACTGAAATACATCACAGGTGACATCATTTGCTGCTCAGTGATTGCAGTATTCACCCTGTTCCTTTTCAGAAATGCAACAGTGGCCTTAGATGTGTTTTGGATCATTGTCATGTTGGAAAAGTGCACGACTACCAAGGGCACGGAGTGATGGTAGCATCGCCTCTTTCAATATAGAGCATGATGCCATCAATGAAAAAAGCACCAATATAGAGCAGGATATCTGTAAATTCATGATACATCAATGAAATGCAGCACCAGCAGCACTCATGTAGCCCCACAGAAGGACACTGCCACCACCATGTTTCACTGTAGGCACCATGCATTTTTCTTTGTACTCCTGCCCTTTGTGACGCCATACAGTTTTGAAACCATCAGTTCCAAAAACATTTATCTTTGTCTCACCACTCCAGAGTACAGAGTCCCAGTAGTCGTCTTCTTTTTCAGCATGGACCCTGGCAAATTCTAGGCGGGCTTTAGGAAAGGCTTCCTTCGTGGACAACATGCATGCCATTCCTCTGCAGTGTACGCCGTATTGTGTCACGGGAAACAATCACAGCAGATTGGCTTTTTAGTTCTTTAGCTAACTGCAGTGAACTTGAATGGGGATTTTCTTCAATCCTCATCAGAAGACGCTCAAGGTGTTAACTTCCGTGGATGGCCTGGACGTCTGTGAGATGGTTGCAGTTCCATATTTGTTAAATTTTTGTATCACTTTTGCTACAGTAGTCTGACTGATAAGTAAATCTTTGCTGATCTTCTAGCCTTCACCTTTCTTGTGTAAAGAAATTATTTTCTTTCGTCTGCCTTCTTCGTCGTGACATTTCTCTCCCATGTGGTGCCATTGCTGACAGCATCAAACAGGAAGGGGTTTTCTTTGTTAAGTAATGACCTTTCATAATTAACTGTCTGCTGGACACCTGTTTAATGAATAATTAGACTTACCTGTAGTTGAATTTGTGTTAATTAGGATTTTGTTGTCTAAAATTTAGCTTTGCTCCCAAGACTTTCATTGAGGTGTATTCATTTTTTGAAACATGGTCTTGAATGAATTTGTTAGGAAAAATACTTTGTGTGTACAAATTAACAAATCTTGATTACAATCAATAGCCCACATTTGTGGGAGTATTTTGTAGTATTGTGTCCCATAGAAAATGTTGATTGTGAAAGGAAAGTAAAGGTTTTATGACGAATCTGTTGGGGTGTACTCATTTATGCGGAGCACTGTATATGCTATGGGACTGCTATTCCACAATTTGATGCACATTATTCATTAGGTTTTAATAGTTAACTATTTTTGCACACACATTTTTGTATTGATCACTACAGAGATATTGGTTTTGCACATCTTTTAGATTATTTTTGTAATTCATTTGTGTCCGGAATATAGGTTGCACAATTTTTTTTTTTTTTTTAGATTGATGTGCCTTGCCACTCCAGTCACCGAAGGATAGAATAACCTGTTGCATGTATTCAACCAAAAATACGATATAAAACATTTTCAAGATGTATTACAGTTCTAGGGTAATTTCCGACAAAAACATATGTAGTGAAATTAGACATTTTTACCTGCATGGGTCCTGGTATACAAGATAAAACTCTTTCAATGTTTTCTGTGCTGACTTCCACATCATTAACTGCAATTAGAGTATCGCCTGTCAAAAGGAAGAAATAAAAAAAAAAAAAACAGTAAAAATGTAAGACCCAGTGTTTATCCCTGCCAAGTATGTTAACTGTTGTCCACAATTAGAATTGATCCATAATGTTCAGATGTCATAGATAGAATCGCATTCAGTGGTTGGAAAGTTGTACATTTTCCACACAGCACTCCAATTCGTCATAAAACTTAAGGGTGCTAAATTGGATTGTGTGACATGTCATAAACTTCTGACTGCTGGATGTAGCTGTATGTTGTCATTACTTAAAGCAGTGGTCTCAACTCCTGTCCTCGGGACCCACTAACAGGCCAGATTTTCAGTATTACCTTGGAGAGATACAGACTAGAATACTGCAATCACTGAGCAGCAAATGATATCACCTGTGATGTATTTCAGTTATCTTGTAAATCTGGCCTGTTATTGGGTCCCGAGGACAGGAGTTGAGAACCACTGACTTAAAGTATAAAGTAAAAAGATTTGGAGTGGAGAGGATTAGAAAGCTTGTCAGTTTTTAATCACTGTCTGTGCCACCTTTTTTATTTGTCCCGTTTACCATTATCATTGAAAGGAAAAAGTAAAGAAAATCCAAAATTATGGGTTGTCTTCAGAAAAATAGGAGGGGAAAATCTTCCAATGGGGACACTAGTTCTATTCACCTGGCAGTCCCCAAGGAATTCCCTCAATTTGTAAGGATTTTTTTCTGATTGGCTATGGGACAGGAAGTGAAGGGAAATCTCCACAATTGGACACAGATGGCGAAAAAAACAAAACAAAAAAAATAAATAAATAAATAAATCTTCCTTCCTTGCTCTAGCCAAAATGAAAAAAGGAAGTTTTGCCTATAGTTATACTTTAACATACATCCTGATGGAGGATGATGTCCTGAATGTCAATAATGCTCTTTAGCATGGGAAAAGTGCACTTTGCACCGTGTAAAGCTAAAATCTAATTCTGCATTAAAAAAAAAAACTGTACTAGTTGGTTAATTTACCTTGTTTATTTACCTTGTTAAACCAATAACCTAAAATTAAAAAGCAAGTGCTAGACAAATCTGATGAGCCAGTCAAAATAAATAAAATCTGCAATTCAGCGCTTGCTCTATCGTTAAAAACACATGTTCATCGCTTAAAACGATCTACAGGCTTGTACAGGTTTATATCTAAAGTGTAAAGTCACTTGACGCTTCACCTAAGTACTACAGAACACCTATACGCATCAGCGAGAATAGAAATCTTTTCCTTCATACCACGTATGCTACAGCTGAGCCAGCATACGCGTTACCCAGGACACTGAAGCTAAACATGTGCTCAGAGGAATGTGCCATTAACGTAACAGAAGAGAACTCTCATGAGTACACAAGTGCAAATTCCTAATATGTCAGCTGATTTTATGAACCTTAAAGCTGAACTCCAGGTATCAAAAGGATTGCAGTGGGCTCTCCATTACACTCCCCACTACAAGCATTAAATACTTGATTCATTTGGGGATGAGCAACAAAGAAAAATACTTACAGACTTGGGGGGTGGGGGGGGGGGGGCACACCCTAAAAATGTGTTTACATTCAAGATGGTGCTGCTATAAGACTGCAAACAGAACAAAATAGATTCCTGAGCACACATACAAAAATTACATTTAAATCCTGCAAGGCTATTTAAAACACCTGAATATATTCAAAAATATGGGGATTTGGTTATATGACCATATAGTGCTAAGCCCACTACTGCGTCAAAGTACCCCATTATCAGTGGGTCCTACACTATTCATAGAATGAAAGGTCCTGCATCTCAACCATGGGAGATCTATAAGGACTCCTCCTATATCACAGGTGGACACTAATAAAAGGCAATGAGGGGGGGGGGGGGGGAGTGGGGTGCTCAAGCCCAAGTGATCTGGTTAGGACCCTTACAATATACAAACAGACTTGGGGTGCACACCCTAAAAATGTGTTTACTTTCAACTTGGTGCTGCTATAAGACCGCAAACAGTATGGGTCTGGACCTCGATGGTGCAGACAGAGGCGCTTGTTGAGGAACATGAGGAGGAGCTGACCATGGAAGAACTTTCTGAACTCCACAGTGAGCCGCAGAAGGCGCTTATTGAGGAGAATTCCACTGAGGAAGAGGAAGACAGGGAGGAGGTTAGCAGTGATGCCATAAAATCCCTTATTAAAAAATGGAATGAGTGCCATGATTTATTTTTTTTTTTTAGAAACGCCACCCCAACATAACTAATGAACAGAGTGCTAAATCTGATGAACGATAACGTGGTCTCATTTCCAGAAGGCTATGCAGCTCAGAAAAAGACAAGTGACATTGGACAGATTTTTCACCAAAACTAAGAGACAAAGAAGAGAGGAAACCCCTGAAGGAGATCTCCCCAATGTGCTTATGGAGGAGGACTCTCCCGGCGAACAATAACCACCTCCCACCCACCTTCCTCTACACCAGAAGTCGTCTCAAGCAAGGTTAGTGTTCTCTCTCTTTTCATACTGTACTGTACTTTGTTTCATATTTTTGTGGTTCATAAAAAAAAGAAATAGTTCAGAATCTGATTTACATTGAACCCTATGGGAAAATTTGCCTAGGTTCGCGACCAGAGTCGTTTCACAAATTAAGTTTGTGAACCGAGGTATCACTGTACATCATTTTCACACATGATAGTCTGCATACATGGTAGGAGGGTACATTTTTAGGATTAGTTGGGTTTCTACTTTAACCCTTGTAGTGCAAGAGAGTTGTTCCTGCCACATTCCCAAAGTTCAGCACTTGCCGTCCACCGATTTACGTTGGCAAAATGGCACGGGCAGGCAAAAGGGCATACCCCTTTGAATTTGCCACCTATCAGCAGCATGCGCCCGCCGTGCACCGTGGGAGCGTACCTGCAGATCCCACAAACTCGATGTTCGCGGCATCCCGCAATTGTGGTGAGGAGAGGCAGAACGGGGAGATGCCTATGTAAACTAGGCATTTCCCTGTTCTGCCTAGCAACATGACAGCGATCTACTGCTTCCTGTCATCGGGAGCAGTGATCTCTGTCATGTTGTAGTGAGCCTATCCCCCTACAGTTAGAACACATCCAGGGAACACACTTAACTACTTGATATCCCCCCCAGTGTTTAACCCCTTCCGTGCCATTGTCATTTATACAGTAATCAGTGGCTATTTGTAGCTCTGATCGCTGTATAAAATGTCAATGGTCCCAAAAAAAGTGACCGATCTGTCTGCCATAATGTTGCAGTCCCGATAAAAAAAAAAAAAAAAAAAAAAAGAACAAAGGAATAATAAAAATGCCATAAACCTATCCCCTATATTGTAGACGCTATAACTTTTGTGCAAACCAATCAATATACACCTATTGCGATTTTTTTGTACCAAAAATATGTAGACGAATACATATCAGCCTAAACAGTGGAAGAAATTAGTTTTTTTTAGATATTTTTTGGGGATATTATAGCAAATAATAAAAAATATTGCTTTTTTTTTTCAAAATTGTCGATTGTTGTTTTTTGTTTATAGCGCAAAAAATTAAAAACCGCAGGAGGTGATTACCACCAAAAGAAAGCTCTATTTGTGGGGGAAAAAAATTTGTTTGGGTACAATGTCCCACGACCGCGCAATTTTCAGCTTAAGCAACGCAGTGACGAATCGCAAAAAATGCTCTGGTCAGGAAGGGGGTAAATCCTTCCAGGGCTGAAGTGTTTAACTACTTATAAATCAAAAAATAAGGCTTTGTTTGTCATTAAAAAATTCTGACACTTCTCACATACTGTATATGTAAAAACCTACTTTTTTTTTTTAGCAGAGGTCCAAGAGAATAAAATGGTGGATGTTGCAATTTTTTTTATATCACACGGTATTTGCGCAGAGGTTTTTCAACTGCAATTTTTGGGGGAAAATATACACTTTAATACATTTTATTGCAACACAAACTATGTAATACCCAATTTGTTGGTAAAAAAAAAATGTAAAGATGTTACGCCAAGTAAATAGATACCTAGCATGTCACACTTTAAGAGAAAGAAAGAAAGAAAGAAAAAGAAAGAAAGAAAGAAAGAAAGAAAGAAAGAAAGAAAGAGTGACCGATCTGTCTGCCATAATGTTGCAGTCCCGATAAAAATCGCAAGATCACCGCCATTACTAGTAAAAAAAAAAAAAGAAGAAGAACAAAAGGAATAATAAAAATGCCATAAACCTATCCCCTATATTGTAGACGCTATAACTTTTGTGCAAACCAATCAATATACACCTATTGCAATTTTTTTGTACCAAAAATATGTAGACGAATACATATCAGCCTAAACAGTGGAAGAAATTTGTTTTTTTTTTTTTATTTTTTGGGGATATTATAGGAAAAAAAAAAAGAAAGAAAGAAAGAAAGAAAGAAAGAAAGAAAGAAACGAACTACAGTTTTTTACACCTCTTCTCATCACAAATAACCTTCTAACCCTGATTTCCCCCCAGAGTAGTAGTTTTTATCTGCAGTGTATTATGCTTTTTTTCATACTACTTCTAATTAATAAAGACTTTAGGCACTTTACGGAAAGTAAAGGAATTTGCAGAAATTAATTACACTTACCAATAAAGATTTGGTGACTTCTGACAGCTGGACTTTCTGGAATAAAACCATGTATAACAAGTTTCTCATGGCTTGTCCATTTATGCACTGCATCATACTTGCCCTGTCTTTCCATAAGCTTACTGGTCCTTGAGGACTGATGTACAATCCCAATTAGAGCCTGCAGTAGGTTAAGCTTCTCATATGGTCCATTTTCAAGCAAACGGTTTGGATTTACATACAGACAAACATCTTTGTACTGCTGATGTATGCTCATTCCAGTTTTATGGCTGGGCTGGTGTTTGAGGATGGATGTTGGCCCTGCTTGGCTATTTAATCTTGCAGATCTTTTCTTGCCAACGTGTTTATTTTTCAATATTTTAGCAAGTCTCTTAAACCGTGGCTCAGTCTTTTTATCTTTCTTGGGATCTTCTGATATTACTTCTGCCTCATTTTCACAAAACCGCACATGGTTTACACCTTGTGAATTCAAGAGGGTTTCTTCCTCTCCTTCACTTAGCTCAAGATAGAAGAGCTCTCCATTTCTTTGTACACTTTCCAACCACTCCGGCTCCAAGTCACTACAAGGAAAAGCAAGATGTGTCATCAGCAATTACATTTTTTTCTTAATAAAGCGATTAAAAAAAATGTTTTTGTAAAAAAAAAAAAAAAAAAAAAAGGAGATTAAAAAAAAAAAACGTACCTACTCTGCGCGATGGTTTTGCACAGAGCAGCCTTGAACCTCACTTCTGGGGTCCTCTGTCGGCTCCTTCTTCCCTCCGATTGCGCTCATAGCAAGCCACTTGCTATGGGAGCACTCATGCAGGCTCAATGGAGCACTCGTGCAGCCCCCCCCCCCCCAACAGGATTTGATTGACAGCAGAAGGAGCCAATGGTTCCTGCTGCCGTCATGTTCTGCGAAGAGAGGGGAGGACAGCGCTGCTGCTGTAGGGCACAGCGCTGGATCGAGAACAGGCTAAAAAGTAAGAATTTTCTGGGCGTGCTGGGGAGGAGCTGACAATGGAATGTTATTTTTTACCTTAATGCAGATAATGCGCATCTGTGTGTGAGCACGGAGGGATGGGGGCGCTTTACTTTTTTTTTTTTTTCTTATTCATTTTATTTTTACACCGTGCCTTTATTTTTTTAACACTTATTTCTATTACAAGCAATGTAAACATCCCATTTAATAGAAAAAGGGATGACGACATGTCATGTTATGGAGAGATCTGGTTACCTTTAACCACTTGCCGACTGTATACTATACATACAGTATAAGGCTGCAAGGTGGCTCTCCTGCACCGGATCACGTACTTATTACGTGATCCTGCACTTCTAGGATGTGGGGCGCGCAGCCGGCGGCACACTCCCGCTGTAATTAATCACAGCAGGAACTGCTGACTTGATGCCCTTTAGCACCCACCAGCTAGGAACACAGTTAACCCTTTGATCACCCCTGATGCTAACCCCTTCCCAGCCAGTGTCATTAGTACAATGACAGATATTCTCAATAGCTACTAGCCCCAACTATGGTGGAGATAAAAAAAAAAAAAACACATCCTATATAGAATATAAACATAAGGATCTGCTACAAAAGGCATACGTCTAGTGACTCCCCCCCCCCCCCCCCCATCTACATCCTTATATATGAAATGTGACAAAGCTCGTGCCTTGAGACATACATTATCCCTCCATGGACCCATGTTAAAATTTCCATAAACATGTTAATGTACAACAGCTTTGTTATATGGAGACAGCGCTGATACCCGCTGGAACAAGCCTCCAAATGCACCCTCCTTTCTGCTAGTTTGGAGCGCATACACGCCTAATTGCACATGCGCGTCTGCAACCACCTCATTTATTGCAATCATTGCTGAAGATAAGGCGCTGCTGCTGGCTGTTCTTGTCAGAGCCTTATGTGAAGTGGCAGAAGGTAAGCGACCAAGTTGCTGTCCTTATGTTCTGCCTTTGCCAGCCATGGCTTTTAGCGCCACTTGCCTACTTGGAAAACATGCAGGACACTGAGGGCATGGTTGGCTCTAAACTGATAACCCCAGGGCTGCCACGCAGAAGCACGAACCACCAAGCCACTGTGCTGCCCATGCAAAATATTGTTATACCCCTGTACCAATGTTTCTTGTGGCACAAGGACACACACTATATAAATGCAGTTTTAGGCATATTGGTTGCCTGGCACCTGGGGTTTGTGCAGCACTGCAAGGATGTATTATAAACACATCAATAAGGACAAATACTTGTCAAAAGAAAAAATATATATTAATAGGCTTTAATACAGTCAAGGTGAGACCACAGAATACGATCCAACTGTCTGAACGTGTCATACTTTAGTACAATAAATTGGGACTTTGTCATCTATAAAAAAAGGCCCTTCATGATGACATCTGGCTTTTCACTTTTGTGTACATAGCAATTCATTACATCCTTATACAGCTGATTTCAGGCCTCTTCTACTCAACACTTCTCAATACTCAGCTTTTCAAAGTGTACAAGAATTATACAGCGTGAAGATTTGGCTTACTGTTTTTTTTTTTTTACATAAACCATGGGAATGAAAAACAGATGCCCCTCCAGAGACAGAAACAGCTCATATAAGCATTTTAGTATTCAACCACTGCTAAAGCAGCGTTTACACAGCACAACCTCATTCATTTGTGGCTTTCAGATGGCAGACTGAATAAACAAGCATGTCCACATGGGCTGGGGACCCTTTAGAAATGTTCAGCGTGAATGACATCTCCCTAATTCGATTGCTGCGTTTTCCTTGACAAGACTCTGCTTACTTTGTGTGTCTTAAAGCACCAAGACCAAATAAATTCACGGTTCTGTTGCAGTGAGCTTATCCAGTATGACATCATAAACAAATCCTGGAAAACGGTTTGATATACAAAAGATCATACTCAGAACAAAATGTAGACTCACTGCACAAATGTTATATTGCAGCCCCACTGTTTTTTTTTTTTTTTTTTTTTTTAAATAAACAAAATTACTAATTCCCACTTCTTTAAGAGTCCATTCACACAGGGGCAACTTTGGATCCAACTTGAAGTTGCCCCATTTCGCACAACATGATAAAATCAATGTAAGTGAATGAGAGCCATCTTAATGCATACTACTGAAGTCGCTCCGACTTCAGAAAAGGTTCCTGTACTACTTCAATCCGACTTCTGGGCAACTTGTACCCATTGATTTCAATGGAAGTTGCCTCAAAGTCGGATCCCCTGTCTTAACTGAAGCAACTTTCTAGGAAGCAAAAATAGTTTTCTAGGAAAACCCCTCCCTCCCACAGAGCTGATTATTATGCGATTGGCCACTGGCAAAGTCCCCTGTCCTGGAGGCAACTTCAAGTTGCCTTGTAAGTTGCCTCAAGTCGTGCTGTGATTCATACTCAAGTCGTGTCCAAATTGCCCCCCAACGTCACGCTGGAAGTCGTGTTGCCCCTGTGTGAATGGACTCTTAGAATTTGCAGATGTTTCTGCCAATTAAAAAATTATACATACACTAACGCCATCCAACCTTTTTTTTTTTAAATAATGTAGAAAAATCTTGCTTGTAGCATGTTTACGAAGTTTAAAAAAAAAAAAAACCCCGGAACAACCAGCAGCCACATGATGACGTTACACCAAAACATGGCGGCTTGGGACTGAGCACTGCCAGAAGAGAAGGGGAACTCATCTGGACAACGCTGGATCCATTGGGTGAGTATCTGAAATGTGCAGAATATACCACCAGGTAAGCAGGAGTTTAAAAGAAAAAAAAATAAAGGGGGGGGGGGATTAAAAATGCACTTTAAGAAAATGTTAATTGTTACTAAGCAGGACCCTGAAAATGTGGTCTTGAATTCCTCCTGAAAAATAGCAGTGCACTGGTATGAGGAAGGTACCTGGGCACTTTTGTGCCTACAGCCTCCCATCTGCATTTCTGCAGTGTGAGATCTAAGGCACTGATGTCTCTGACAGCTAAACTCACCAGATTTGCAGTGGTATTTGGTGCAGTCACTACCGTGTTGCTCACTGTACTCCCTACTTTAGGCTCTAATATGTGGAAGCAAAGCCCTGCCTCTACCAGGAAGTAGCAGGGAGAACACAGACAATACTGGCGACTAGTCCTTTGTCCTCTGCTTGTCTTTTTGGACAGATCTTCCTCTTTAAGGTGTAGAGTTTTTTGCATTGAAACTCATATGGCTTTATCATTATAAAAAAGGATCCTCTTTAAAAAAAAAATTTAAAAAGCTAAATGTCTAAATAATCACAAAATAATTTGTTAATATCTTTATGTAAATATTCACTTTACTGCTGTGCGTTTAAGTCAAAGAACCTTTACAATAAGTCAAAAGTGTCAAAAAAGTTATACCAATTAAACAGTCTGCCATATAGCATTTTATTTTGGGAACATCATGCTTAAACCCAATGCAAAAACCGCAATTAGCACTCAATTAAAACATAAAATGTTAATGCTGCCAAATCCACAATAAATATTGGTGTAGTATATCTTTGAAGTAGATGTGTAACAGATGGGCAATTTACAAAATGAACACGACACCAAATATCCCCACAGTTACAACTTTCTCTTTTAAAACCACAGCCCGGTCTGGTAGAATATTGCTGCCAAAATGAAAAAAATAAATCATCATCTACAGAACAATATTTTTGTACAATTTTTCAATTCACGGCAAATAGGGTACTAGCAGCAGCTCTTGTGGGTTTAATACCGTGAGTTAGGCAATGCAAGACGTTTTTCCCCCCTTTTTCTTTATACACCGTCATTTGAATTACTCACACTATAGCAGCTGACCTAAAGCGCCAAGACATACCAGAACATTAGTCAGTCACTTACTGTAAAATAAGGTTTTGTTCCAATATTTAGAGCAAAACTGCCACAATATTGCACATAGTACAACTTTTTAAAGACAATTAACACTCAATAAATGGCCGAGGGCTCCAGGACCAAAGTCAGATGGGAGAATAGTTTAGCTTTTACATTATGAACAGGACATAAAACAATGAATAGGAAAGCAGGCTAGCAAAACACAACATAGTTGGCTGTAACCCTCTCTGTAAACGTTAGCTCATTGAAAACGCTACTGATCTGTGCCTGTGAAATCTCACTTACCTGTTGTGGCAGAGTGTCCCAGAGAGAGCCAGGAGAAGTCTTGTTCGGGGTTTATACATCTCCCAGGCTCCTCTCATACACATTCAGAGGTCTCTGATACATGATCCAGTTCGGATCTTAGTCCTCCTCTCCAGGCTAATTTAAGCTCACCTGAGCAAACAGCCTTTGCTCTCTGCCTGGGACACACAAACATGGATGGTTTGTGAGGAGCTAAAAGGTTGGTAAAACGCTTTAAAAACCCTTTACAGAAACTGACAAGCGGTAGGCTTGCTCAGCCTGATAGTTAGGGACAGTGTATGGTATAGTTAGAGCCGAGACACGGCTAGGACTTTTGTTTTTTGTTATTTCTGTTTTGATGTGTTTTCTGGAAGACTGTGCAGCACCTGTGTATGGACTTGTATTTACATCCAATAAACCCAGCACTGTTTTCACTACCTCAAGTAGATTTGGTATCTGTGCCTAAATAAACAGCTCATCCCAGGGAGCTTTATACCTGCTACCTGTCCCCCAGGTTACATATGGTGGATTTCAGCGGGCAGCTGTAGTAAGTTACTACTTAAAAGGCCAGTACCTAGAGTGACTAAACATGGAGGAAATCCTAAAACAGTTGATGATATCCAACGCTGCGCAACAGCAAACAAACGCTGCACTGCAGAAAACAAACGCTGCACTCCACGCTGCACAACAGCAAGCAAACGCTGCACATCAGCAAGCAACCGCTGAACAGCAGAAAACAAATGCTGCACTACAGCAAGCAAACGCTGCACAGCAGAAAACAAATGCTGCACAACAGCAAGCTAATGCTGCACAACAGCAAGCTAATGCTGCACAACAGCAAGCTAATGCTGCACAACAGCAAGCTAATGCTGCACAACAGCAAGCTAATGCTATCGCACAGGAGCAATCGCAGAGGCTGTTTGAACAGCTAGCCACTGATGCAAAAGCAGATAGGAAAACCTTGTCTGAGGTTGTGGAGACAATAGCACAGTGGTCACCTGCTAACGTTGATAATGTTGGAGACAAGCCCTCAGCCATCCATGTGGCTCGCTTTTTGTCTAAGATGACTACAGATGATGATCCAGAGGCCTTTCTGCTAACGTTTGAACGGACCGCTGAGAGGGAAGGTTGGCCTAAAACCCAGTGGGCAGGACTGGTCGCACCGTTGCTTACTGGGGAATTGCAGAAGGCCTACTATGATTTGGAGTCAGCAGAAGCAGCAGACTATGAAAAGGTCAAACAGGAAATACTGGCACGACTTGGGGTCACTTTGGCAGTTCGAGCACAGCGGGTCCACAGCTGGTCCTTCCAAGACCAGAAGTCTCCAAGATCGCAGATGTTCGACCTAATTCACCTGGTGAGGAAATGGCTACAGCCGGAGTCCCTGTCTGGGCCACAAATAGTGGAGCGTGTGGTCATGGACCAGTTTCTGAGGTCACTACCCATTTCCCTGCAGGAGTGGGTGAGTCAAGGAGACCCCAATTCGGCAAACCACCTGGTGGAACTTGTTGAAAGGTATTTTGCTGCAAAGAACCTGGTAACCACCCCTACAGCCGCACGGACTTTCCGCCCAAAGCCACGGTCTCCCCAGGCAACCGGTAAGACTGTTCCAGGGGAAGTGGGTGGTAAGCATGGCAAGGAAATAGGGGGGAGGATTTTTGGTGCCAGGACTGAAGCTTGGCCTCCCAAACAAGGGAAGCCAGTGCCTGTCAGCAAACCAAACTGGGGAAACGTCAGGTGTTTTCGTTGCCAAGAAATGGGACATGTTGCGGCAAATTGTCCATTGACAGATGAACCAATGCAGTGTGATTTATCTATTAGAAGGCAGTCTATGTTTGCAGCGGTTTCATGCACTGCAACGCCAAATATGAGAAAACCAATGTGCCAAATGACTGTGAATGATAAGCCTATTACAGCCTTGCTGGACTCTGGAAGTCTAGTGACTTTGGTTACAGCTGAAATTATTGAACCTGTGAATTATCATGCTAAAAATATTTCTGTGATCTGTATACATGGGAATACCCGGGAGTATCCTGTAACCACTGTTCAGTTTAAAACTGGTTTAGGTACAGTGACCCATCTGGTCGCAGAGCCAGAATTCCTGGCCACTACTGACAATGTGGGTTCAGGGGACTCTTCTCAGGGCTCCCCGGCTTTTCCTCTATCGGTTATGGCAGGAGAGCTGGAGGCCCCTGAGGAAGTCCCCACTACCAGTAGAGCCGGACAGCCGTCTGCTGACCCCGAGCCTATGTTAGAGTTTGATGACCTTAATGTGCATAAGGAAAATTTTGGTACTGAGCAGAGAAAAGACCATACCCTTTCCAGGGCCTGGGAAAATGTAATAGTGATTAATGATGTACCTGTCGAACCCGGGGACAGGCCCTGTTTTCCTTATTTCAGCAGCAATGAGGATTTACTGTATCGTGTATGTAAAATGAATGATGAAGTGGTTGAACAGTTGGTGGTCCCTAAGCCATACAGACGGCTGGTGTTAGAACTTGCCCATGGGCACTTGCTAGGAGGCCATTTAGGGGTTGAAAAAACTACTGAAAGGGTGTTGCGCAGGTTTTACTGGCCCGGGATACAGAAAGATGTTAAGAATTATTGTCAATTCTGTCCTGTGTGTCAGATGTCAGCCCCACTATCCCACTTCCAAAGTCCTTTAGTGCCCTTGCCCATCATTGAAGTGCCCTTTGAGAGGATTGCCATGGACCTTGTGGGCCCACTTCCCAAGTCTGCCCGGGGTCATCAGCATATCCTCGTAATCATGGATTATGCTACCCGTTACCCTGAAGCAGTTCCCTTACGTGCCGCGTCTGCTAAAAACATTGCCAAAGAACTGTTTATGGTGTTCAGTCGGGTTGGCATCCCGAAAGAAATCCTTACAGACCAGGGCACCCCGTTTATGTCGCGAATAACTAGGGAGCTCTGCAAGTTATTTAAGGTGACGCAGCTTAGTGGAACGCTTCAATAAGACGTTAAAGAGCATGTTAAAAAAGGTTGTGGACAAGGATGGGAAAAACTGGGACTTCCTGATACCATACTTGATGTTTGCCATCAGGGAGGTTCCCCAGTCCTCTACGGGGTACTCCCCATTTGAGTTGCTTTATGGGAGACACCCTCGGGGACTCTTAGACATAGCCAAAGAAACTTGGGAGGGAGAACAGACACCCCATAAAAAAGTGTCATTGAGCATATTGCCCAAATGCAGGAGAGGATTGCAGCAATCATGCCAGTGGTAAAAGAACACTTACTGCAGGCCCAGGCAGCCCAACAGAGAATATACAACAGGGGGGCCCAACTCCGTGTTTTCTCACCTGGTGACAGGGTCCTGGTGTTAGTTCCCACTGTTGAGAGCAAGTTCCTGGCTAAGTGGCAGGGTCCCTTTGAAGTAATTGAGAGAGTTGGGGAGGTCAACTACAAGGTTTATCAACCAGGAAAAAGGAAGCCCGAACAGGTTTACCATATAAACCTGTTAAAACCCTGGAAGGATAGAATGGCGTTAACTGCGAGGCCTCTCCCAGTAACGCCTACGGGTACTGAGTCCCCTCTCATCCCTGAGGTCACGATTCCAGACACCCTCTCATATTCCCAAAAACAGGACACTAGAGAATTCCTGATAAGGAATAGAGAGAAGTTTTCAGAGTTACCTGGCACGACTTCAGCAGTTCAGCATGACATTGTTACTGAACCTGGGGTACGTGTCAAGCTCAAACCTTACCGAATTCCTGAAGCGAGGAGAAAAGGACATCAGCAATGAAGTTAAAAAAATGTTGGAGCTAGATGTCATTGAGGAATCCAATAGTGACTGGTCTAGCCCCATCGTGTTAGTCCCGAAGCCGGATGGCACTTGGAGGTTCTGTAACGACTTCAGGAAGCTTAATGCAGTGACAAAGTTTGACACATACCCAATGCCCAGAGTAGACGAACTTATAGACCGACTTGGCAAGGCTCGCTATCTTACCACTTTGGACTTGACAAAAGGGTATTGGCAAATACCCCTAACTGGTAGCGCCAAAGAGAAGACTGCGTTCGTGACCCCAGACGGTTCCTTCCAATATCAAAAAATGCCTTTTGGGTTGCAAAATGCCCCCGCGACATTTCAGAGGGCCATGGACAGGACCCTAAAACCCCACTGACGATATGCAGCAGCCTATCTAGATGACATAGTGGTACATAGTACTGAATGGGAGTCTCACTTGCCCCGTGTCCAGGCTGTTCTTGATTCCCTCTTCAAAGAAGGTTTTACGGCAAATCCAAAAAAATGTGCCATTGGTCTAGAGGAAGCCAAGTATTTGGGCTACACTATTGGCCGTGGTGTCATAAAACCTCAAGTGAGTAAAATAGCAGCCATCCGGGAATGGCCACGCCCTGCAAACAAGAAGCAGGTCAGGGCCTTTCTTGGTATTGCGGGGTATTATAGAAGATTTATCCCAAATTTTGCAACTATAGCTGCCCCTCTGACAGACCTTACGAAAGGGAAAGACTCAGTAATGGTGAAATGGTCCCCAGTAGCAGAGGAGTCTTTCCAGGTCCTGAAGAAGGCTCTGTGTGCACAGCCAGTACTGTACTCTCCCGATTTCTCCAGAGAGTTTTTGGTTCAGACGGATGCGTCTGATGTTGGTATCGGGGCAGTACTATCACAGGTATACAATGGGGAAGAACACCCTGTCGTGTACCTAAGCAGAAAGCTCAATGACCATGAGAAAAAAGTATGCAGTCATTGAAAAGGAATGTTTAGCCATAAAGTGGGCCGTGGACGCGCTCAGATACTATTTGTTAGGGCGCCAGTTTGACCTAATAACTGACCATGCTCCCCTGAAATGGATGGCCCAAAAGAAGGAGACTAATAGACGGGTGAACCGGTGGTTTTTGGCTCTACAGGATTACTCCTTCACCGTAAAACACAGGCCAGGTGTGGAGATGGGGAATGTAGATGCCCTGTCCCGTGTTCACTCCTGTTGGGCCACAGGTGTTCCAACCCTGGGGTTGAAACAAGGGGGGAGGATATGTAGCAGAGCGTCCCAGAGAGAGCCAGGAGAAGTCTTGTTCGGGGTTTATACATCTCCCAGGCTCCTCTCATACACATTCAGAGGTCTCTGATACAAGATCCAGTTCGGATCTTAGTCCTCCTCTCCAGGCTAATTTAAGCTCACCTGAGCAAACAGCCTTTGCTCTCTGCCTGGGACACACAAACATGGATGGTTTGTGAGGAGCTAAAAGGTTGGTAAAACGCTTTAAAAACCCTTTACAGAAACTGACAAGCGGTAGGCTTGCTCAGCCTGATAGTTAGGGACAGTGTATGGTATAGTTAGAGCCGAGACACGGCTAGGAATTTTGTTTTTTGTTATTTCTGTTTTGATGTGTTTTCTGGAAGACTGTGCAGCACCTGTGTATGGACTTGTATTTACATCCAATAAACCCAGCACTGTTTTCACTACCTCAAGTAGATTTGGTATCTGTGCCTAAATAAACAGCTCATCCCAGGGAGCTTTATACCTGCTACCTGTCCCCCAGGTTACACTGTGCATTTTTCTGGCAATCTTTTATGCGCAGTCCGTCGCTTGATTCACGGCATGCTATGTGTGCCGTTTCAGTGTTAACAGCATGCCGAGTCTGTCATTTTCCCTGTAAACAGTACAGCGCAGAAGCCTTGCAATACTATGCCTTCCTCTTCAGCGTCCTGGTTCTCTCCTTGTGCACGCGATCGCGCATGCGTGAGATTTAGGGGTGTAAATGACATATTCGGCGGCCCATCGCAGTTTGCTACGGAAGTGACGTTCCGTCGCCGCCATCTTGCTACACCACACACTCGTCCACAGTAAGGATACACTAAAAAGGGGGAAAGCGGACATGTTGTTACACCCACCGGAGTTTTGCATTTTACACGTATTTAAAACAGTAAAAGTGAGTTTCTATAGTGAAATACAGTACTTAGAACTGCATCTGACTGGTTAGATGTTGAATCTTAAAAGCAGAGAACTACTGTCAGATTAGCAAACCTGTGAGATGAGCAGGGTTGCCGCTGCTTTTAAAATTCAAGATCTAAGTAGTCAGACAGAGTTGCAAGTACTGTATTTCACTATATAAACTGACTTTACTGTTATAAATACGGGTGTAACAACATGTCCGCTTTCCCCATTCTTAGTGTATCCTTACTGTGGATGAGTGTGGGGTGTAGCAAGATGGCGGCGACGGAACGTCACTTCCATAGCAAACTGCGATGGGTCGCTGAATGTGTCATTACAAGGGGAACAAAGGAAGGGCAGAAATGACGTCCACACGAGGATCAGAAAACAAGAGTCGAGATGGCGCTGTCGAATCCCCGGAAGAGTATCTTCTTTACTAAACAAATAAAAAAGGTACTTGGAAAGCATTTTTTAAATGCATATAAATGTGGGAGACGTGTAAACAATTAGTTCTTTTGTAATATAAAAAAAAACGGGGTTTACTTCCTCTTTAAGCAGTACTAAAGTCTAAATGGCTTATCTTAATGAATCTTCTGCAGTAAGGTAAGAAACAGCCCACTACTGGTTTCACCCACCTCTATCCCTAAACACTTACCTGGCTCCATGTCACCGGTCCCCTCACTTCCTGCTTTTACAGGAGAAACCAAGAGCCGTCAACCAAACTCCTGTGAGGAGGTAGCAGGAGCATGGTTTATTTGTGCTGTGTATGTCGATGGATGCACACAGCCTGCCTCAGGAATGTGCACACACAGGTGCCACCTTAAAGTGGATGTAAACCCTCACATATAGCCAGTGAAGTGTACAGCCTCAGATGATACAGAGATGAAACACATCTTCCTACATATATGTTTTAAATGTATATCCGCGGTCTTCAGCAAGTTCAGATTGTGTTAGGAGGAGATTTGATCTTCCTGTTCAACACTGCAGTGAAATCTGGGCATACAGCCAAGACAGCTGATTGGAGGAAAGTCACACGCCCCCTCTCCTCATAGGCAGAGACTTTAAGCTCTGTTTCGAATAGTTTAGGGCTCTGCTAATCTATTTATAGCATCCTCCCAAACACAAAACTCCAGCTGCTTTTATCATGTGACGGAGAACTTGTCAGGAGTTAGGCTGATAACAGAAGAACAGAGCAGGAGAAAGCTACGGGACTCAGTGCTTTGAAGAGAGATAAGAAAACACTGCAGATACATGTGCCCAGCTCAAATTTCATGAATCATGTTTATACTCACTTTAACCACATGCCGACCGCGCTATAGTCGAAAGACGGCTACAGCGCGGTCGGCTTATCCTGGGTGGACGTCCTACGGACGTCCTCCCAGAAACTTGCTCCCGCGCGCCCCCTGGGGCGCGGACTCGGGAACATCAGTGACCGCCGGGTCCCGAGGACCCGGCGCATCACGGATCACGGTAAACAGCCGCTGTTAGCGGCCGTTTACCACGTGATCGATCTGTCAAATGACGGAGCGATCACATGTACACAAACCGGCGTCACGTCATGACGCCGGTTCCTCCCTCCCCTCTCTGTACCGACCGGTACAGTGAGAGGGGAGAACCGGAAAGGGGGAGAGACGGGACCAGCGCTGTGGGCTGGATGTGTAGTGCCCACAGCGCTGGTCAGTGACAGCTACACTGTGCAATGCTCTGCAAATACTCTGCAATAATTTTTAATAGAAACAAAAAATTTTTCTTTTTTTTACCAAATTTTCAGTATTTTTTTGATTTATAGCGCAAAAAATAAAAAAAAAAACTGTGGTGATTAATTACCACCAAAAGAAAGCTCTATTTGTGTGTAAAAAAGGACACAAAATTCATTTGGGTACAGTGTTGCGTGACTGAGTAATTGTCATTCAAAGTGTGAGAGCACCGAAAGCTGAAAATTGGTCTGGTTAGGAAGGGGGTTTAACTGCCCAGTGGTCAAGTGGTTAATAATTCCCGGCTTTCTACATGAGGGACCTAAAAAGGAGGAGCCAACAGTTATGGTGGTGACTGCCAGAAGAAGAGGAAAGCAATCTTTTTGTGCAATATTATTGCACAGAGCAGGTAAGTATATCCTGTTTTATTTTAAAAAAAATTGCCTTTAATATCACTTTAAACATATTATTGCATAAAGCTTTTTTGTTGCTGATCAATTTACATCAAACACCTTAAAAATGTACATTCAACACATTGTTTCCATGACAATCAGGAGCCATTAGTAACTTTGATTTAGTTCTAAGACAGGAGCAATGACATATACAGAAACATCAATGTTCTTTAAAGTCATTTTTTTCCCCCCAACAAGAAGCATATGAAAGTAATTTCTAACAATAGAACAAGTAGAGGATATTCTCTCAATACATTATCTATATTTAAACTGCTGTCAAGTCATTTTCCTGTAGCAAAGTAATTTTCTGTATAAGGTAGGCATAAAGTGACACTAAATTATATTCTTATTCTCCAAAATACATACGCATCCACTACTCAAAGTGGAGTTACACCCAACTTTACTATTTGGTCTTAAATTAAAGACCACCCCTCATTTTTGGATATACATTTTTTCTTTTCTTACCTTTTATGAAGTGCAAAAGGTTTTGTTCCAGCCTCGTCATTTTCTTTTTCTGCCCTGGCCCCTCCTCGCCCCCCCCCCCCCCCCCCGCTGCCTTCTGGGACCTGTGTGTGTCCCAGAAGACAACAGGGCCAGTCAGAAGCACCAGTAGGAAACTGGATGAGAAGCTTGAAGGCTCCACTGCCGGTTTCCCTTAGTTGCAATGGCAGCGCCTGCACCCGCCCTCGGAGGGCCGACATCGCGGGCTCCCTGGACAGGTAATTGTCCTTATTAAAAGTCAGCAGCTACATTATTGGAGGGTGTAACTCCGCTTTAATGGCCCAGTTATCTATTTTTTCTTATTGTGTTTTTCTGTCTCCTTGTAACGTCCTAGGAGAGCTCCTGAACCTCTCCTTTTTCCTCCTCACCTCTGTTTATTTGGAACAAGCAGTGCAGGCTAGAAGCAGCCAGAGGCATTGCTCTATGTACATTACCAATCCCACAATCAATAGCTCATTTTGGGAGTGAGCAATAGAGTGTGGCTATTTTTCTACCTACAGTAGGACCATAGAGAACGAACATAGCCACCCTCTACCAGAAAGTCAGAAAAAAAAATGGAGGTGGCTGAGAGCAATAGAAAGCCATTTGAGTTAAAGGTTAAAATGTTTTTTTTACCTTAATGCATTCCCTGTTGTTGTGGCCTCCCTCCGCCAAACACTTACTTAAGTCTCTCAATGCAGTGCTGCCCCAGCTGCAGCTCTTCTTCCCTTTCTATTCTCACAGGAGACTCAGGCCGCTACAGCACACAGTTGCCATGGGTGCAGACGAAGAGAGAAGGCGAGACAGCGCTGGCGGGGGACTCCTGAAGAGGAAGTAAGGGGTCGTTCGGTGCAATACCACTACACAGAGCAAGGAAGTGAAAACAAAAAAAGTGCAGCGCTACCTTATTAATCAATAACGTAACAATAATGGTGGAACCCTCTAATGTATGATAATCTTAATATTACCACTATACCAGTCTCTGTGATAACGGAACGTCACATATAATACCCATCAAACTGAAAATAAGACATACAAAATTAAACTTAGCATGGATGGTGGAAACCACTTCTATAGATATTTGCCATACAGATTACCTTAAAGTGCAATCATTCCAGCGATATGCGATTTCACATGTAATACACATCAAAAGGAGAATAAGACATACATTTTTTAAAGCATAGAAGGGGTGGTGGAAATTAAACTCCAAGTGCAATAATTCACATTATAATAGTAACAAGAACATGTAAAATTAAAGGGGTTGTAAACCCTCAAGGTTTTTCCACTTAAAGTGGAAGTAAACCCCCCTATCGTTTTCAGCCAAGGAAGCTGCCATCTTTGCCTCTGTTTAATCTTCAACTGCCACAGTGCTGCACATGTGATCTGTTATGACACCAGCCATTGGATGGTTTGACTGTTTGGTTGAGAGCACAGCCAATGTGCAGTTAGCATTCCCGGCATGCCTTTTTTTTTTAAACTGTTAAATCGATGGGTTTACTTCCGCTTTAATGTATTCTAGGCATTGGGGTGAAAAACCTCCTGTGATGCAGCAGCCCCCCCCCCCTTTTAATTACCGGAACCTGGTCCTTCCAGCGACAGGGACAAGCACACCAGCTCCAGCCAGTGTCTCGGGTCCCGATTGTATAGATTGATAGCAGCGCAGCCATTGGCTCCCACTGCTGTCAATCAAATCCAATGACATGGGGCAGAGTCCTGCTGTCTGTGTCCTGTTGGAGAGCAGCTCTCCAACAGGACACTCAAGAAGAGGAGGAGCCAGGAACACCGCTGAGGGACCCCAGAAGGAGGAGGATCAGAGCAACTAGAGGAGGTAAGTATGACATGCTTTTTTTTTTTTAAACTAAAAAGTTGTTGCACCTGAAGGTAATTTGTATTGCAAATATCTATAGAAGGGGTTTCCACCATCCCTGCTAAGTTTTATTTTTTGTGCTTTATTTTCAGTTTGATGTTTATTATATGTTAAGTTACATATCACAGAGACTAATATTGAAGTTTATTGAAATTACCATACATTAGAGGGTTCCACCATTAGTGTTAAATTATTGATTAGTAAGCGCTGCACTTTTTTTTGTGGCATTAATAAATATCAACGGATTCCAGTTGTTCCCCAAAAGGCCACCCCCCCCCATGGACAATATGTCTGGCTGCTGAGCTCCTCTCACCATCCCTGTACTCAGTGCACTGATGGCGTGGGGGTTTCCTATAAAATCCATACCGGACCTAAGGATCTAGTATGGTTTGCCCCCCCCAAACCATACTAGATCCTTAGGTCCGCATTTTTTTTTCTGCATGAGGTTCCCCTTAAAATACAAACAAGACTCAAAGGGCCTGGTATGGATTGGGGGATCCCCATGCTGTTTTTCCAACTTTTTATTTTTTATTTTTATTTTTTTATTGCTGGCAATGGGTTTTTCACATTCAGCTGTCAGCGGGGAATCCTGCTGACAGCTGATGACTCAGTTTTTAAGGATGTGGCGGCTAGCTTCCCGCCCTACTCCTTAACAACCAGCTTTCGCTAGGGCTAAACACTGCTAAATGCCATCAAAACACAATTTTTAGCTTTCTAGTGTGTATGAAGCCTAAGTCTGCTGCTTCTCCTTTCAATGTTTAATAACTGGGTGGAAGAGGGACAAAACTTGTGTTACCAAATTGCAGAGACATCTTATGTCCTGGCAGACAAAGAGGAAAAAGAGAAATCTGGATGGCCGCACTTCAGCAAAAACTTCTTTATTAGGCGAAAGATAAAATCCAAAGTAGTGACATCTCATGCGATACAGCAAAACAGCAACAGTAGCTTACGCATTTCACGCCTCAAAGGCGTGCCTTTGAGGCGTGCCTTTGAGGCGTGAAACGCGTAAGCTACTGTTGCTGTATCGCATGAGATGTCACTACTTTGGATTTTATCTTTCGCCTAATAAAGAAGTTTTTGCTGAAGTGCGGCCATCCAGATTTCTCTTTTTCCTCTCTGTTGTGAGCAGAGCCTGCACCAGCTGTACCGAATCAGGGTGGACATCACTTTGCCTCCAGACTTAGAGCGGTATTTATATTCTCATCCTGGCAGACAAAGACTGGACTTTCTGGCAGAGCTGCATAAATCTAAGGAAAGGCTGAACAGAAACTCAAAAGGCAGATTAAACAGTTCCCTTGTGCATCTATGTTTTTAGCAGACTTGGACGTTTAGCTTTAATAATTTACTTCCACTCCAGCAATGAACTGGTTGAAAGTATTCAGGTTAGGTTACATTTGCTATATAATGCTCACAGTAATCCAATACACAAGGAGACGCCGCTGTCAAACATATTATTGTTACCATATGCTGGCAAATCAACACCATGGATGCTCTTACTAGTAACAAACAGCAGGTGCAAAACCGTTACCGACATCAGCCTGTGAACTAATCTCCAAACAACTTAGAGCAATTTTATACCATACACACTGCTGTAAGTCTTATGACAACAACCCTGTCAGTTTTTTGTTAGCTCGATAACTAGTTTAGGCCCCATTCACACCTGAGCGTAGCATTTTCAGGCAGAAAGTTGCACGATTTTACCACATTTTTTGCCACGGGTCAAAAGATCACCAATGTAAAAAGCTGAAAAACGCCTGTAATCTGCCTAAAAAAAATAAAAAAAAATAAAAAAAAAAAGTTCCAGAACTTGTTTGAGCTTCAAGCGTTTTGGAGTGGAGATGTGAACCATCTCCATAGAGAATAATTGATTTTTTTCCCTTTCCAGCATTTTGTAGCTTCAAGGCTTCAAGCTACAAAAACGCCCAGGTGTGAATGGGGCCTTACAGGTAGTGATACAGCCGAGAATGCTGGGGTATAAGCTAAATGTAAAGCATTCACTATGCTAGTGAACTGATGTGCTTAGAGAAGAGGTGCACTTCGAGAGTCAACCCCAATTCACTATGGATAGAACAGAAAGGAATGTGCACTGGTTGGTGGGGTATGTGGAAAAATCTGTTAAAAAGTAATAATATGAATAAAATCAATGTATGGTGCTCAAGGCAGGGCTAGGATGGGGGGGGCAAAAGGGGCACATGCCTCAAGAAGTGTTGATATGTGCCCCCTTACAGACTGCAGCGTCACGCCTGTCAGAAGCATCAGGTGTTTCAATAGCTGCTGGAAGAATTACTACATTCAAAAGCAACCTGCTGTTGGCAGAAAAGAAAGGGTGCCCACCGAGAACACACCACACAATCTCAGCACAGCACCGTTGGGGAATGAGGGCACAGTGCATAAGAGCCCACATTGCCTCCACCCTTCATTAGGGCTAATTTCCAAGAGCAGGCGATGGGCGTTAAAGCCACAGATTTACCGATTCTCCACAGAGACCCCCACCCCTGATCACCTACCCGAACAAGGAGATGCAGCCACTCAAGGCTTTATACACGCTGCATTATGGCAGTGGCAAGAAACTTAAAGGGAACCTCCTCTATAGGTTCAAATGGGTGTTTAGATAATGCCTCTAACACCCTTGTCAAGACCCATGGGGAGACCAGGGAAACTTTCCCTGGCCACCAACAAACATTTAATGGGGTCTTCCTTTGCCAGTCTTGTATCAAGATAGACCAAGAGGGCACCTATCTGAACCCGAAGGGTGCTGACCGCTAGGCCCTTGTCTACTTCGTCCTGGAGAAACTCCAGGATAACAAGAACAGTGGTGGAAGTTATCTGTTTTTCTTTTCCCCAGGAACAGAAAGTCTTCCAAATTTTTGAGTAAATCTTTTTAGCCACTAGTTTTCTGCTCAGAAGGAGGGTACTTATCACTCTTTCTGAGCAGCCTTTACGTTTTAGGATCTGGCACTCACTAACCAGGCCGTCAGCTGGAAAAATTCCGGCTTTGGGTGTAGTACTGGCCCCTGCCTGAGAAGATCTGGCCTGCTCGGGAGCTTCCATGGCTCTGTCACTGCCATGGATCTTAAACTTGTGAACCAAGCTCTCCTTGGCCACCAAGGTGCTATCAGGAGGAGCTGAACTGGGGACTGGCTGAGCTTTTGAAGGACCCGTGGAATCAGTGCTAGGGGTGGAAAGGCGTATGCCAACCTGCACTGCCAGGTCTGAGTCAGGGCATCTAAGCCTTCTGACCCCTGCCTTATCGGCTGAGGAAGTCCGCCTTAGTGTTGCTTGTCCCCTTTATGTGGACAGCTGATACGGAGAGAACTTTTCCTTTGGCCCAGACCAGGATCTCCTTGGATAATTCTAGAAGAGGCCTGGACCTGGTGCCTCCAGGGTGAAGAGGGGGTCTCCTTAACCTTGCATCCTCCTGTGTCTCGTTTAGCTGGTCTGGATCCACCTCCCCATCTGAGCTGTGGTCTGACCTGACCTGGCTTTCTATTTGCCCCCCCCCCCATCCTCCTCTTCCTGAGCTAGAGGGAGTGACTGAGTGCGGGAGGAGAGCAATAGATCCTGATCCTGAGAGGATGTTCCTTCTCTAGAGGCAAGCTCCTCTGGGTCAGGACCCTGGGCTGCTGACTGCCTGGCGGCTTAACGGAAAGACTCGACTGTTGCCAGCATTTCTGTCTGCATAGATGAAAAACTTACATCAGGGTAGAAGCCTCTTTCCCTGCTAATTGTTTGATACATTTATAGCAGAAGGCTTTTGAATGGGACTTTGGGAGTTTATCCTTACAGTACTCACATTTAATGTCCGCCGGTGGCCCGCGATCCTGACACGGAGAGGCAGAACAAGGCATTTCCCTGTTCTGCCTAGCAACACGACAAGGATCTACTGCTCCCAGTGATTGGGAACGGTGATCTCGCATGTTCTAGTGAGCCCATCCCCCCTACAGTTAGAACACGCCCAGGAAACACACTTTACCCCTTGATCGCCCCCTAGCGTTTAACTCCTTCCCTGCCAGTGACATTTACACGGTAATCAGTGCATTATTATAGCACTGATCGCTGTATAAATGCCAATGGTCCAAAACTAGTGTCAAAAGTGTCCGATCTGTCCGCCGCAATGACGCAGTCATGATAAAAATTTTAAAAAACGCAGAGTGCCGACAATACTAATACTCAAAAAAAATGCCGTAAATCTATCCCCTATTTTGTAGACGTGATAACTTTTGCACAAACCAATTAATATGCACTTATTGTGATTTTTTTACCAAAAATATGTAGAATACATATTGGCCTAAACTGAGGAAAAAAAAAAAAATATATATATATATATATATATATATATATATATATATATTTTTTTTTTTTATTTTTTTTTTTGGAGATATTTATTATAGAAAAAAAGAAAAAAAAAAGTAAAAAAAAAATATTGCTTTTTTTCAAAATGATTGCCTTTTTTTTTTTTGTTTATAGCGCAAAAAATTAAAACCGCAGAGGTGATCAAATACCACCAAAAGAAAACTCTATTTGTGGGAAAATATTGTTAGGGTACAACTTCGCACGACCGCGCAATTGTCAGTTAAAGCAAAGCAGTGCCGTATCGCAAAAAATGGCTTGGTAATGGAGGGGGGGGGGGGGTAAATTAGAGCTGCACGATTCTGGCCAAAATGATAATCACAATTCTCTCAATGTAAAATCTTTCACATTATACAAAAAAAAAAAAAAAAAAAATGGGCTAACTTTACTGGTTATTTTTTTTTTTTGTTTTAATTCATTAAAGTAATTTTTTTAAAAGAAATTGCATTTGAAAGACCACTGCGCAAATACAGTGCGACATAAAATATTGCAACAACCACCATTTTATTCTCTAGGGTGTCTACTAAAAAAATATATATAAAGTTTGAGGGTTCTAAGTAATTTTCTAGCAAAAAAAAAAAATGATTTTAACTTGAAACCAACAAATGTCAGAAAAAGGTTTAGTGTTTAAAGGATCACTAAAAGATTGTTATTTAAAAAAATAAAAACAAACATGTAATACTTACCTCCACTGTGCAGCTCGTTTTGCACAGAATGGCCCCGAACCTGGTCTTCTGGGGTCCCTCTGTGGCTGTCTCGGCTCCCCCCCCCTGCAACGGACCCAACACCTTCATGCGAGCTCCCTCGCATGATGAGGAGTGCTTGCGGGCACACTCCCGTGATACAGGCGGCGGCCATAGCCGCTCACTGTATCACTCGGCCCGCCCCCCGTCATGCCGTGTCATTGGATGTGATTGACAGCAGCACTGCTTTCAATCCATCCCCTGTAACCAATCAATGGCCAGGCTGAGCAGGGAAGAGGATATCGGGGGCGAGCGCGGGACTTTCGAGGGGTCAGGTAAGTAAAATGGGGGGGCTGGTATTGTCGGATGTTTTCACCTTAAAGGGTCACTAAAAGGAAATTTTTTATTTTTTTTTTAAATAACAAACATGCTATACTTACCTCCACTGTGCAGCTCATTTTGCACAGAGTGGCCCAGAACCTGGTCTTCTGGGATCCCTCGGCGGCTGTCTCGGCTCCCTCCCGCAAGGACTCCACAACTTCATGCAAGCTCCCTCGCATGATGTGGAGTGCTTGTGGGCGCGCTCCTGTGATACAGCTGGCGGCCATAGCCGCTCACTGTATCACTCAGCCCAGGGCGAGCGCGGGACTTTCGAGGGGTCAGGTAAGTAAAACGGGGGTGCTGGGGGGGCCAGCATTGTCAGATGTTTTTTCACCTTAATGCATTAAAGGTGAAAAAACTTTTACCTTTAGGCTGCTTTCACACTGGGGCTGTTTGCAGGCGCTATTGCGCTAAACATATCGCCTGCAAACCGACCTGAAACAGCTGCTGCTGTGTCTCCAGTGTGAAAGCCCTGAGGGCTTTCACACTGGAGCGGTGCGCTAGCAGGACGGTAAAAAAAAGTCCTGCTAGCAGCATCTTTGGAGCGGTGAAATGGCGGTGTATTCACCGCTCCTACCCATTGAAATCAATGGGATACCGTGGTAATACCGCCGGCAAAGCGTCGCTGCAGCGGCGCTTTGCGGGGGGGGTTTTTAACCCTTTTTCGGCCGCCAGCGGGGGGTTAAAACCACCCCGCTAGCGGCTGCATACCGCGGGTAAAACAACGGTACAGCTATATTTAGCGCTGCTTTACCGCTCCGGTGTGAAAGCAGCCTTATAACCCCTTTAAGTGGTTAAACTTTTTTCACTTACACACAGTCTATTCCATTGACAAATTGTTACAATGTTTATACTTAAGTTCAACTGATAAAGAATGTTTTGATTCTTGGCAGACTGCCCAGTTTTTCTCTTCCTTTCTTTTGAGGGCTGTGGCTTCAGAAGAAGAGCAGAGAGAATTCTTTGCATAGAAAGAATTGTGAAACACTTTAGTCAAGATCGCGATAACAATTCTTGACGATCAATTGTGCAGCTCTAGTGTAAATCCTTCTGGGGCTGAAGTGGTTAAATCCAGTTGATTTAAATCAAGCCTTTTTACTAGCGATTTAAATCAACTCGATTTAAATCAAATCCACCCTGGTTATAACCCCTGTCAAATGTTCTTCATCACCATCTGTGTCCCATAACCAATAGGAAGTGAGAGTCAATCCCTGCAAATGAAAGTGTTTGTGAACCTAAATATTTAAAGCACTGCCAGCCCCTCTATTATAGTTAGGCATAGCACACTGTACAAGTCTTAAAAAAACGAGTTTCGTAAATACAGATTTAGAGCGATCTTCAGGCCGGTTACGTGAATCACGGCCGCTGCACAGCCCTGATACATGGCTACTGCAGGAGGGGCCGAGATCTCCCTCTGACCTCAGCCGGGGAGGTCACATGGCGGCTCAGCTCCTTCTGCAGTAGCCCTGGAAACTGTCCGAGAGACACGTGACCGGCCTGAAGATCACGTTAAATCTGTATTTACAAGCCTCGTTTGCAGTGACCATATATGAACTTTTATTTGTACGAATAGCAGCGGGGATGAGGGGGTGGAGACAGACACAGATCACAGAGCTGACAGGCAGGAAGGAGGGGGTGAGAAGGAGAGCAGAGCTGCGTATGCCGAAGGGACGTACTCTGACCATGGTGGTCAGGGCTCAGAAGCCTTTATTTTTGTGGTCAGCGCAGAGAGGGGTATACAAGAAGTGGCAGGATCGGGCAGTTTTTTTTTTTTTTAGTTTGGGGGGGGGGGGGGGGCAGATTACACAGCACAAGCACTGTTCTGTTTAATCTGCTTCAAGGGACCAGGATCTCTATTTTTTGGGGGGTTAAACACTTTAAGGGAATTCCTTGGGGACGCCCAGGTCACCAGAACTAGTGTCTCCATTGGAAGATTTCCCCTCTATTACTTTTCTGGGGACAACCCAAAATGTAGGATTTTCTTTTACTATTACCGTATTTAATCGGCGTATAACACGCACTTTTTCCCCCTTAAAATCGGGGGAAAGTCGTGGGTGCGTGTTATACGGCGATCCCCCAAAAAAAAATCAAACGGCGCCGAAAAATAGCGACCGTCAAAAAAAAATAAAAAAAAAGAGCGCCGCCGGAAAAAAAAACGAGTGCCGCCGAAAAAAAACGATCTGACTGTTCGGCTCCGCTCGCAGTCAAGCCTCCCTGCTCTCGCTTCCGAAACAGCAGGGAGGCGGGACTGCGAGTGGAGCCGAACAGACGGCTCAGGCTTTTCCGGAGGCGCTCGGTCTTTAATGGACAAGAAAAAAAACCCCTATGGTTGGGACTTTAGATAGAACACCACTCTCACCAAAGATTTTATGAAAATTATTATAAATTTTATTGGAAAATAAAATGGTATAAAAAACACCCAAGTATCCGATAGCAGGGTGCACAATACACAGTATGCATGACAGTTCAAAACAAATAACAGAAAAATTATACAAAAAATTATATAATAATGAAGACAACACTTAACAAAAAATATGTACAAAGGTACGGTACTGATTCTCTCCCGGAGGTACGTGACCCCCGAAAACTCGACGCGTTTCCAGTTGCCCGAATATGGGAACCTTCGTCAGTAGAGAGTTATTCTATTTGATAAGTACCTGTCGCTCACGTTTGAGTCGATATTCGTGGACCAATGAGTTGTATTTCAACGGGGGAGGGGGAAGGAAAATGCGCCCCCCAAGTGCGGCAGCACACACAGGGTTGAATCCTAGTGAAATGTTCTTTTGTGTGGACTATATGTCCAAACAGCCAGGTCCCAAAGGAAGGGAATGGCGCTGTCCGAGATAATTGCAGCTATCCAAGGTATATCCTTGGAATGGGGCTCATCCCCGAGAATTAATGTCCCGAATAGATGAGGTGGAATCCCAATAGTGGATTCTCAAAGCCCTTTTCCCTGTGGGGTGTCCCCTGTAAAGAGACGTGCGTCCGCTGTGTTCTGACAACCGTGTGGTCCTCTGCTGCCCGATTAGGAAATGGCATGGGGGTGTTTTTATAGGAGCAGCTACTAGGAATAAGGGCGCACGGTTGTCAGAACACAGCGGACGCACGTCTCTTTACAGGGGACACCCCACAGGGAAAAGGGCTTTGAGAATCCACTATTGGGATTCCACCTCATCTATTCGGGACATTAATTCTCGGGGATGAGCCCCATTCCAAGGATATACCTTGGATAGCTGCAATTATCTCGGACAGCGCCATTCCCTTCCTTTGGGACCCGGCTGTTTGGACATATAGTCCACACAAAAGAACATTTCACTAGGATTCAACCCTGTGTGTGCTGCCGCACTTGGGGGGCGCATTTTCCTTCCCCCTCCCCCGTTGAAATACAACTCATTGGTCCACGAATATCGACTCAAACGTGAGCGACAGGTACTTATCAAATAGAATAACTCTCTACTGACGAAGGTTCCCATATTCGGGCAACTGGAAACGCGTCGAGTTTTCGGGGGTCACGTACCTCCGGGAGAGAATCAGTACCGTACCTTTGTACATATTTTTTGTTAAGTGTTGTCTTCATTATTATATCATTTTTTGTATAATTTTTCTGTTATTTGTTTTGAACTGTCATGCATACTGTGTATTGTGCACCCTGCTATCGGATACTTGGGTGTTTTTTATACCATTTTACTTTCCAATAAAATTTATAATAATTTTCATAAAATCTTTGGTGAGAGTGGTGTTCTATCTAAAGTCCCAACCAAAGGGGTTTTTTTCTTGTCTACTTAAAGGGATGAGATCACCACGTAATATACCTATCTCACCGGGGGAGCTTGCCTTAATCTTTTCCTCGGTCTTTAATGGCGGCGCCCGCTCGTTTTTCTCCGGCGGGAAATTTAAACATGCCACAGATGCTGACAAGCTGCAAATGGCGCTGGGCAAGGCTGCAAATGGCGCTGGGCAAGGCTGCAAATGGCGCTGGGCAAGGCTGCAAATGGCGCTGGGCAAGGCTGCAAATGGCGCTGGGCAAGGCTGCAAATGGCGCTGGGCAAGGCTGCAAATGGCGCTGGGCAAGGCGGCAAATGACGCTGGGCAAGGCGGCAAATGACGCTGGGCAAGGCGGCAAATGACGCTGGGCAAGCTGCAAATGACGCTGGGCAAGCTGCAAATGACGCTTAAATGTACGTTTTTTTTTTTTCCCTAAACTTCCCTCCTAAAACTTTTTTTCCTTAAGATGCCCTCCAAAACTTGGGGTGCGTGTTATACGCCGATAAATACGGTACTTTCAATGATAATTGTAAATGGGATAAATAGAGAGGGTGAATTTCCCTAAAGGGGGCACACCACAATAAACACTGACAGGTTTTTTAAATCCATCTCACCTCTATCCAAAACAAAAAAAAAAAAAAAGTTTTGCCTTCAGTTATACTTTAACAAGCCTGAGGAGCCCTTTCAGTCCATTTTCCTCCCCCTTTTTAGATCCATGCACCCCTCAGAGCCCACCTCTCCTTCCCTCCTTCATCCCACTGACATAGAGGCCTACCCGTCCTGCTCAGACTTACATCAGCAACACAGTAGCATTTTTTTTTCCTATTGAGGCAGCGCCATTTTTCCTCTTAGCAACACCACTGACGGAGGGGACATTTTTTCCTTTCAGACACCACCAATGCCGAGATTTATTTTGCTCTTAGTGACACCGCTAACATAGGGGCATTTCTTCCTTCGCCACTATTAGCCCCATATTTGTGTACCAGTATTAAAACTCTGCAGTGTACCACTATTGATACTATTTCAGGACAGGCTACAAGTATTACATACATTTCACTGCCCATGCCACTATTAGTCCCACCCCCTCCATCACCCGGCACTGGTGGGGTTCCCGAGAAACGCTAAATGTTAAATTAACCAATCACTGCGATTACAAAAAAGGTAAACAGTGTAGTGTTTTTTCTTGTGAAAAAAAAAATAAAAAATTGTGTAGTGTTTACATTGCAGAGCCAGCCCCTTTCTCTTATCACAGAGAAAGAAGGAAGGAACTAAAGATGGCCATGGATAGATTTTTTTTTTTTTGATCAGCTAGCCAGCTGATAAAAAAATAAAAGAAAAAACACACAACAACACAACAAGTGGCTAGCTGATCAAAAAAAAAAAAAAAAAAAAAAAATCTATCCATGGCCAGCTTTAGTTCCTTCCTTCTTTCTACAAATTTGAGGTGGATGAAGGAATCCTCCCCCCCATGCTACAGTATTTTGACAGCGGGACTCCTCCACTGATCAGGGATGCAGCTAATTGGCTGCAAGCGCTGATCAAATGAAAATATACCAACAGACCTGTTTGAGAGGGGTCAATCATTACATCAACTCGAGGACCAGAGATTAATTGAAATTTGCCCGATCTGGATGAATTTTCCTAGTTCATTCGTTCCAGATCAGTAGATCTCAAGGCTGCGAGATCATTTTTAAAGTATATGTAAACCCGCACCTTGTAAAAGAACCCATTAAGATTATAATTATTATTATAATAAGTACGAATGCTTCTTTTTTATTTTAAATGCCTTTTTTTTTTAAGCAATCACATACCTTCTGTTCTTAGTTGCCTAATGAGCTTAGAGAGCCGGGGAGGAGAAACAGCAAAACACTGATCTTCCCAGTGAAAGGCTGTGCCGGGGGGGGGGGGGGGGGTCAGGACAAGCCTGAGCATTGGGTGAGAGCAGGCCGAGTTCCCAGCACAGCTAGAGAACTGACCAGGCTGTGCTCTCATGCCTAGTGTGGTGAGTTTTTAATAGGAAAACAGAGAGACTGGTAGGAACACCAGGGAATTCAAAGGAAGCAATACAGAGAGAACAGGAGACTTTCTCATACAAGTGCATGGTACAGCAGGCCCATATCAGGAATATGAAGTGTTGGGTTTACATATTCTTTAACCCTTTCTGTGAAGAGATCCTCTGCTGAATGGGAGCAGGACGGGACAGGACATCTGCGCCCATTCAGTTTTCTTCTGTATTCTGCGACCAGACATTTACAGATGTGTGTTGGATCTACGTGTGGGCTTGTGAAAACGGACCTCTGTCCACTTAGTTCGGAACACCTAGAATCCAACACATTTAGGTCCAGAAAGACAGAAAGGGGTGCTGATCTTTTTTTTTTTTATTAATTGGACCTGGATGTAATCAGATGGATACGGACACTGACATCCACCTACCCTAAAGCCTCATACACACGATCGGACCTTGGACCAACTTTCCCGTGGATATTTGTACAAAGGGCGTTGGCCCCAAGTTGGTATTGCATACACACGATCGGACTTTTTAGGCAAACATGAACGTAGTGACGTTTCAACGTACTGACAACACTTCAAAAGAGGACGTTCGAATACTCCAGCGCCACCTTTGGTCAACTTCTATACTGTTGTCTGATCTTTTGCATTGGTTCTGAGCATGCGTGTTTGTACTTTGTACAAAAGTCCGTTGGTTTTGTGTACACACGGTCGGACTTTGGTCCATCGGACTTTTGTTGGCAGAAAGTTGGTCCGTTCGCACAGCCAAAAGTCAGATGAAACCTGGAAAAAGTTGGTCCATGGAGCGTACACACGGTCGGATGTTGGTCCAAAACAGCTAATTTGCATGTTGGTTGTTAAAAAGTCCGATTGTGTGTACGGGCTTTTAGACTAATGGTCCGTAAACACACGATCTGAAAATCGGATGAAAAACTCTGCTTTAGACGCGATCGTACGATAATCAGATCGTTAGTACAGGGTTTTCAAGAGCCGATCACGACAATTCATCCGATATTATTCGATCGGACAAGCACGAAAATTTTCCTCATACAATTTTCGTTTAGTCAATACAATTGTCATCCGAAAATACAATACAAAAACATTACAACACATGACATCACTTCTGATATTTTTTTTTTTTCTGTCGTACAAGAATTTTCGTGACTTTAGTAACCTATTCAATTTCTCCTTGCGACTATTAAGCGAAAAAAAAAAAAAAAAAAAAAAAAAAGACGATCTGTTGTCCAATTTTTGGATGCCAAGGAGGTTCACATCACCTGAATAACAGACAGGCAGATCTGATTGTACGGTCCATGTGAAAGGGGCGGGGCAGCACACAAGCAGCAATAAAAACCTGACAGGGGGGGGGGGGTCTGATCCCTCATCAGGCCCCTTTCACACTTGTGTGAGCTAGAAGTCACACGACTTGAAGCAACGCCTGTGAAATCTTGAGGTCTATGGACCTCAAGTCGCATCAACGTCGGACCAATGTAGTGCACGAACTACTTTGAAGTCGCACAGATATGAACGGTTCTCATTGGAAATCATGGGGTGCGACTTGTCGTGTGACTTTGCAGTCCCAAGTCACAGGATAAGTCGCACACGTGTGAAAGGGGCTTTAATGTACTTGATAGGACTTTAGGTAAGCACACCAGAATAGCTCAGTGTGAGGGGCAGAGGAGCCTGGCTTGCAGGGAGTGTATTGGTTGGACAGGATGATGAAGTTTCCAGAACTACACTCAGTATATATTGATTACTGGCTGGTCATGTTACCTGGAGCAACAGCTGCTGCAGTCAGTGTATGATGATGAGCGGCTGTCCCATCCTCCTCCTCCTCCTCCTCCTCATCCTCGTCCTCGTCCTCCTGCACAGCGCCCCTGTCCCTCACCCCTTCCATGTCCCACAGTCTCACCCACCACAATACACCGTGTCAGCACATAGCCACACTATTCCCACTCCAACAATGACAACCACATCTCCTCCCACAAAGCGTTTGTAGCAACAGTTACAGGTAAGAGCCTAGCCCCGCCTCCTCCGGGCATCTCACCACGGGATTGGGCTGACGGACAGCACATGACCCGTGACCGCAAGGCTTCTTGGGAGTTGTTCGGCCATCCCAGGACTACACTCCCCAGAATGCTGTGCGACAGAGAGCTTGGCTGCTTCTCCTTGTGTATAATACTGTACATCGTGCTTCAGTGGTTTATTAGTGTTATATCTCTGGCTTCATAATTGTGATTAGTCCTGTGTGATTCCCATTCATGCAGAGGGATACTGAGAGTTTTACACACCTGACTCCAAGGCTTCTGTTACATCCCAACTTTTTGAGATTGGAATGAGGGACACCTATCAGCAAAAGTATGCAGGTATAGGACACACCCCCTTGCCACGCCCCCTTAAAGGAGAATGGTACGAAAAATACAAGATTGGTTAAACCCACAAGTGCTTTTTTACCACTACTATTCCTTTATATTGGCTTTTGGAATTTACAAATGCAGCAGTTTAAAAATCAGATGAAAGGTTTAGTGCTGGAAAACATCTTTTGCTAGATAACAAGTGCATTTCTTATACATCTATATAGATCAGACCAAAATGAGGGACAAATGAGAGGGACACTCCCTCAAAATCAGGGACACAGTGAAAGAAATTGAGGACATACTGTAGATCCCCAATTATTTCTCTGCAGTATCAGCTGCACTGCAGATGAATGAACAGGAAGCGCTCTGTACAGAGGCTCCTGTTTATTCATAAACGTAATCATAGTAAACAATGTTTTAACAGTGATTATCACTGTTATAAGCAACCATTTTTTTTTATGAATGACATCCATTCATGGACACAGTATGTGACAGATTGCAGTGACAGGTGACAGATCATGCCATGGGTCTCGTTAGTGCAGTCTCATCAGTGCAATCTCATCAGAACAGTCTTATCAGTGCAATCTCTTTAGAGCAGTCTCATCAGAGCAGTCTCATCAGTGCAATGTCATCAGAGCAGTCTCATCTGTGCAATTTCATCAAAGCAGTCTCATGAGTGCTATCTCATCAGAGCAGTCTAATCAGTGTAATCTCTTTAGAGCAGTCTCATAGGTGCAATGTCATCAGAGCAGTCTCATCTGTGCAATTTCATCAGAGCAGTCTCATCAGTGCAATCTCATCAGAGCAGTCTCATCAGTGCAATCTCTTTAGAGCAGTCTCATCAGAGCAGTGTCATCCGTGCAATTTCATTAGAGCAGTCTCATCCGTGCAATTTCATTAGAGCAGTCTCATCAGTGCACTCTCAGTCTCATGAGAGCAGTTTCATCAGTTCAATGTCATCAGAGCCGTCTCACCAGTACAATCTCATCAGAGCAGTCTTGTTAGAGTAGTCTCATCAGTGCAATCTCTTTAGAGAAGTCTCATCCATGCAATTTCATCAGAGCAGTCTCATCCATGCAATTTCATCAGAGCAGTCTCATCCGTGCAATTTCATCAGAGCAACCTCGTCAGTGCAATCTCATTAGAGCAGTCTCATCAGTGCAATCTCTTTAGAACAGTCTTATCAAAGCAATCTCAATGCAATCTCATCAGAGCAGTCTCATCAGTGCAGTCTCATCAGAGCAGTATCATCAGAGCACCCTCGTCAGTGCAATCTCATCAGTGCAATGTCATCAGAGCAGCCTTGTAAGTGCAGTCTCATCAGAGCAGTCTCATCAGTGCAATCTCTTTAGAGCAGTCTTATCAGAGAAGTCTCGTTTAGAGCAATCGTGTCAGTGCAGACCTAGTAGTAAGAAGGACCTACCTGGTCCTAGCCATGCCAGTCAAGCTCCGCTCACCATCCCCGGGCTCACCAAGTAGTGCTGCCAGCTCCAGTGATCGGCTAGGCTGCCTCTCCACATGCTCCTGCATCCGCCACATCCCGATGTCCGTGACAGAGGTGTATTTTCGGGGTTTTGCTCAGGGACATTCTCAGACCAGGACATTGGTCTGATTTCCGGGAATGTCTCGGGCAAATTGGGACTGTTGGCAGCTATTGAATAGGATGGGTGCAGCACTTATGCCAAACACACTACAGTAGGGGTACTGAATTAAAATTCATGGAGGCCCGCTCAGTATATTTTTCTTAAAGCAGAGGTCCAAGTCTCATATTTGTGCTATGACTCCTTCACATCACACTCCCCTTTACATCACAGTCCTTCCTTAACATCCCCCCTCCTTTGTATCCCAGTCCCCCATCACATCACAGTCCCTCCCCTCCACCCATTTACATTAGTGTCCTCAGTCCCTGCTTCACATCACAGCCCACCCCTCATATCAATATCCTCAGCCCCTTTTACATCAACTTTCTCCGCCCTCTACAGTCCTATCCACAGCAGGGCAGAAGGCATAGGGTACAGCAGGTCTGGATGGACCACAGGAGAGTTTTATGTTAATAAGAGAATGATTGCTAAGATAGCCAAACCATCTATCAATGAATCACCCGCTTGTTAACTTGAAAGGTTGGGGAGCTCACACCTTCTGTTCAGACCTGACGCACCTTCTGCCCTGTATTGAGGATGACATCAGCATCTGTAGTTGCTCCAATAAGACTGTCACCTGGTCCGGGTCCAGACCGCAGTCCGCCATTTAGCGATGCCTGCACTACAGTACATTGAACAAAGTCTCTGAAGCACTGCTGTAGGCAAGTTAGACTCAAGGCCTACACAAGACTGTTACTTTTGCTACTGAAAATGCTTTGATAATTACATAAAATCCTAAACAAATTTAGTGATTATGTTATAATAATTTGTTTTGTACAGGAACTGGTTAGGTAACATTAAGCCTTGTAAAGCAAATGACTGTTAACATGTAATAAAATATGTGGACAAAGTGGTTTGTTGGACTGCATATGAACAACCATAATCCTTCCCTCTATAGCCTTTTAGTCAGTCAAAGATTTCCAATGGTTATAATATATTGTAGGAAAGTTAACCTTTTCATTTCCAATGTATGAAGGTCCTTTTTACACACAGTGTGCAGAATACAAGCTGGGAAGAGGAGAGTCTTAGTTGTCATGGCAAGTTCTGTATATGATATTGTTATGCCAAGCCTTATGGAGACGTATTGACAGGTCTACAGTCACTAAAAGAGCCACAGAGACGGAAGCAAGGTCAGATTAGGAAAGTAAGTACAATGATTACTCAAGAAACAAAGCTGGATAGGTGTAATGCAAAACCAAGGAACAGGTAGGTTAGTCTGTTGTTTTCAGTTGGAATGCTCCCCCCAAAATTAACAAGGTATTGTCCAGTATAGGAAAAAGGTGGTCTGTTAATTTGCTTACCTAGCCAAAGGTATGCCTTTCAACAACCTGAAAAATGAATGCAGATGATATAAAGAGTGCATAAAAAGAATAGCTCACCTTCATACCTTCCAATCCTCTCCACTGCTCAATGAGACCTCCTATTACATTAAAGTGGAAGTCCAGTCAAAAATGAAAGTGGAAGTCCAGTCAATAATGAAATTATTCCTATTAATAGTATATTAAATATCATTATCTTTGATAATATTCATTTTCTGGCTAGCTGATTGTCTAGCTTAGAAAGAGTTATCGAAACCAGACAATCAGCTTCTTCCTGTTCTTCACCAACAACCCTATCTCCCTTTATCAGAATTTGCTAAGCTATCTTTCACTTCCTGAAAAGGTTGTCCTGTGTGGATGGGTCACCCCTGTGTCCTGTGTGGATGGGTCCCCCCTGTGTCCTGTGTGGATGGGCCCCCCCTGTGTCCTGTGTGGATGGCCCCCCCCTGTGTCCTGTGTGGATGGGTCCCCCCCCCTGTGTCCTGTGTGGTTGGGCCCCCCGTGTCCTTTGTGGATGGGCCCCCTGTGAGTCCTGTGTGGATGGGTCCCCCATGTGTCCTGTGTGGATGGGTTCCCCCTGTGTCCTGTGTGAATGGGTCCCCCCTGTGTCCTGTGTGAATGGGTCCCCCCTGGGTCCTGTGTCGATGGGCCCCCCCCCTGTGTCCTGTGTGGATGCCCCCCCTGTGTGGATGGGTCCCCCCTGGGTCCTGTGTAGATGCCCCCCGTGTCCTTTGTGGATGGGCCCCCCTGTGTCCTTTGTGGATGGGCCCCCCTGGGTCCTGTGTGGATGGGTCCCCCCTGGGTCCTGTGTGGATGGGTCCCCCCTGGGTCCTGTGTGTATGGGCCCCCCTGTGTTCTGTGTGGATGGGCCCCCCTGTGTCCTCTGTGGATGGGCTCCACTGAGTCCTGTGTGGATGGGTCTCCCTCTGTCCTAATTATGTCCCCTTTGTGTTGGTCTATCACATAAAATCCCAATAAAATCCATTTACATTTTTGGTTGTAACATGACAAAATTTGAAAATTTTTAATGGGTATGAATACTTTTTTAAGGCACTGCAGCTGAGAAAACCCTTCCTCCTCTCTTCCCCTCCGGAAGATTCCTGAGATGTATGACATAATTTGCCTAGGCAAGAAACCAGGAAGTAACTAAAGAAATGTAAAGTGCCTGAGCTAAGAGCAGATGGATTCCAGGAAGTAAATTGTAAATAGTTACATGAATCATTTGCCCTCAATTAAGATGGCCACAGCCAGAAATGCTAGGTGGTTGTTTTTCAAAGCAATTTCTCAACGGAGTAAAGCATAGAGACATGGATGGATGGGGGAGTTTGCTTTGAATTATAAAAATTCATTTAATAGAGTTTTTGGTTTGTGGTGCTCAGATGCAGTGAAGAGGGTTTTTTAAGGGTTTTTATTTTTATGTATCTTTTTACACACACTTGCAAAACATGAATATTAGGAGGCAGATAGTGTAATTCTTACAGATCAGTTGTTTCAACTACATAGGACTCTATTGCCGCGTACACACGGTCGGAATTCTCGTCGGAAAAAGCTCTGATGGTTTTCCCGTCGGAATTCCGACGGAATTTCGCTCAAACTGTCTTGCCTACACACGGTCACACCAAATTCCGACGGTCAATAACACCGCAGCATACAACACGTTCGACAGCACTATTAAAAGGAAGTTTAATGCTTCCGAGCATGCGCCGAATTGTTTCCGAGCATGCGTCCGAATTTTGCTTGTCGGAATTGCATACACACGATCGCAAAATCCGATAGAAAGGTTTTCCGTCGGAAAAATTAAGAACAGGCTCTCAATCCAAAGTCCGTCGGAAATTCCGACAGAAAAAGACAGATGGGCATACACACGGTTGGAAAATCCGATGAAAATCTCCCATCGGACTGTTTCCATCGGAAATTCCGACCGTGTGTAAGCGGCATTAGGCTGCTTTCATACTGAGTCCCTTTACAGGCGCTATAGCGCTAAAAATAGCGCCTGCAAAGCCAGAGGGCTTTCCCACTGGAACGGTGCGCTGGCAGGATGCTAAAAAAAAGTCCTGCAAGCAGCATCTTTGAGGCGCTGTTGGAGCAGTGTATACACCGCTCCGTAAGCGCCCCTGCCCATTGAAATCAATGGACAGCGCCGTCTAAGCAGCGGCGCTTTGTGTACGCTTTTAAACCTTTTTCGACCTTTAGCAGGGTTTAAAAGCACTGCAAAAACGACAGTAAAGCGATGCTAAAAAATAGTGGCGCTTTACCGCCAACACCCGGGCGCTGTCAGTGTGAAAGTTCCCTAACATAAAATTTCCTTTAATGAATCAAAGCTAAATTATTGCCAGACAAAATAATTGCATAATTCCCAGGTTCATGGACTGTCATATCAGGATGTTTTTTTGGAAGATATGTATTGTTTTTTCCTAAAAATAAATAAATTCTGTAAACAGAACTTCTTTACTTTCCCTAACAGCTGTATTGATGGACTACAAAACTGCAAGTCATATTATTCTTCCTAATTACTTCCTGCAGATAGGTGTGCGCGGTGGAAGACGCAGACTGGAGTGACGTAGCAGGAAGTTCAGTATTTGATTTTATGCATGGTTTCAAGGCATTTTTTGTGTTTCTTTTTTGTAAGTGCTATTTTAATGATTAAAATAGGCGGCGGTTTTAACAAACTACATTATCAGAGCCCTCTTTCTATACTTCTTTTTTAATTGGCAAGGCATTTTGGGCTGCATGAATACTTAAGATTCTTACAGGGACCGCACCTTGTATTTTTGGAGAGGTACTATGGAGTATACCCAAGTGAGATCCTAGTGGACAGGAGGCTACAGTGGTTCCATTCAAAGAAGGTGGAAGATTGTGGTGTCTGGTTTAATACATGATTCATTTCTCCACACTTAAGGTGAGATCTCTGAGAGCCTTAAGGTGTCAAGGCTGATGTTGTTATGAACATGTGTGTTTGAAGAAACATTAATCTGTTCAATCTAATTCAAGGTTCAGCAGAAGTCAAGGAACAAGGCAGGGTTGTCCAATGGATCAGAGAAGGTGCTGGCCAGCATCTCAGGTAGCTCAGCGACAAGTGTCATTGTCAGACACAGCAGAGGTCCCAGCTTCGAGTCCAAACCCTGACATGGAGCAGAAATGAGAGTGCGGTATCAGGAAATTTGAGTATCCAATAGCAACGGGATCCGAACCTGCAGTACAGGGATCTATGTCCTGGTCGCAAGGTATGGTAAGGAAAGAGTTAAGT
This sequence comes from Lithobates sylvaticus, assembly GCA_028564925.1. Lineage (NCBI taxonomy): Eukaryota > Metazoa > Chordata > Amphibia > Anura > Ranidae > Lithobates > Lithobates sylvaticus. The sequence goes on along the minus strand of CM053026.1, from coordinate 567,162,178 downwards.
GAGAGCATGCATGAGGTCTGCACTATGTGCTCGGCGGGACCCCATTCTGTTACTAGGAGTGAGGCAACAGAGGTACACTGGACTAGTAAAGTGGGTGCAGGCTCAGCACATCCATCCCAATGCAACACATACATGTTACAGTGTGTAGTGACATGGGACAAGTTGTTTTTCAATGGAATTCTGTACTTTTTTTTTGTAAAATCTTTTTTTATTGAGTTTTTCATTATCACATAAACTTGCCCACGCAGGGGCCAAACACTACCCACGCAGGGGAAAATCCTCTGAAGCGGCAACAACCACAACTGGGTACATCATATACCATAAACAGACTGCCTCTGAAGCAGCAACAGACCGCAACAGGGCAGACCAATAAAAACACAACCTTACTTATCTATACCCCAATGTGGGGAGAGGTTTAGTTCAGGAGAGTCTGTGCTCAATATTGTAATGACAGGATAATGTGACAGGAGGGTACTTGGGTCAATTTACTATCATACTATAACCGTAATGTTAATCTAGGGATTAGTTACTGCATCAGTTGCCATAGTATTGTCATCTAACCAACAGGTCCACACCTTTTCAAATTTTTGTGGGCAACCCCTGTCCGAGTAGGTGGCTTTATACAGGGGCAAACTGGCGTTCACTAGGTTTTTCCAGAACCTGACAGAAGAGGGAGATGATTGTTTCCAGCTCATTGTGATGGCCTTGCGTGCATAGTACAATAATAGGGATATGAGTATTTTCCTAGCTCTGAGGATTGACATTTGTTCCACTAGCCCCAGCAGACAGTATTTAGGATCATAGGGGACACTAGTCTTGGTGATCCTAACTATCACATGGAGAACTTCCTTCCAATAATGCGCAATTGCTGGGCAAGCCCAGAAAATGTAAAAGAAGTCCCCTGGTTGATAGGAGCAACGCCAGCACGCCGGGGAATGTGCCGCCAACATCTGGTGCAGCCTGTGGGGTGTGTAGTGAGCTCTGTGTATAATTTTGTATTGGACCAGTTTGTCCCTGGCTGAGACCAGCAGGGAGAATGGAATGGAAAATCCGAAATCTCACTCCAATCATCTTCATCCAGCTCCGGTATGTCCCCCACCCATTGCCTGCGGAGGGAGGACAGCTCGGGGATGGCAGCAACCAGCAGGGACCCGTAAACCTGAGACGTGGGTTTCTCCAAATCCTTCACCCGAAGGGTGGATTCGAGCTCAGAATACTCCAATATGATCAGTTGACCTAAGAATTGACACCTATAAGCGTGTGCAATTTGAAGATACCTGAAATGGGCCAGTGCAGGTACATTCAATTTGGTACGCAATACATGAAAGGGAGTGAGCTCCTCGTTGGTGATAACATGCTCAAGAGTCAGTATTTTGTATTTGGCCCAGGCCTGTGGATCCGGGATGGTATTGAACTGTGATAGGTTGGGATTCAGCCACAGGGGGGGTGTGAGGAGACCAGGAGTTCGCCAGGGATGCCCTCAGTGTCTCTCCCGCCTTCCATGCCCTCATAGTGGTTCGCATAGAAGGGGTGAGGCAGTGAAGTGTTTTTTGCCCCCTGAATATCAACTCTTTACTTTAATTGCTGCACACAGTGCAGGCTCATCTCTAAGTCAGGTAACTGCCTTAATGTTGGATTTCTCATATGACCGCAGTCTCCACCTGGTCTCGAGCATTGATGAGCATGCTCTGTGGGAGAGGGTGGCTACATTCCTACGTGAGTGGAACCAATGAGAACGAACATAGCCACCCTCTAGTAGGAAGTCGGATCACAGCAGCACAAAATTATGATTTGAAGGCAGCTGAGAGCATTATAAGTTACTATTTGAGTTAAGAATACATACTTTAATGGAATTTTTCATTCTAAAGGCTCAAGTTTTTTTTTACCTTCATGCGTTCTATGCATGAAGATAAAAAACCTCTGTGCAGCAGCCCCCCCAATACTTACCTGAGCCCCATCGCGATCCAGCAATGTGCATGAGAGCCTCGGGTCTCAGGGGACTCTCCCTCCTCATTGGCTGACACAGTATTGGCTCCTGTTGCTGTCAATCACAGCCAATGAGAAGAGAGAGAGGACGGGTTTAAACCATGGCTCTGTGTGTGAATGGACAAGCAGATCAGCGGCTTGGGAGCGAGCCTGCTTGGGTGCCCCCATTGCAAGCAGCTTGCTCTGGGGGCACTCGGCAGGAGAAAGAGGCATGGATTGCTGGTGGGGGACCCCGAGAAGAGGAGGATCGGGGCTGCTCTGTGCAAAACCATTGCACAGAGCAGGTAAGTATAACATGTTTGTTATTCAAAAAAATAATAATTGCCTTTTATAATCACTTTAAACCAAAGTTTTGTGTCGCTTTAAATTTCTGCCTTTTGAAGTGTCTGGTGCTGTGTTTTATCGCCAGCTACCTGAGAGCTAAAGAGCTATAATACTTACCTGCCAGTTGCTTGATTTTTGCAGACCCCAATTAACCTAACTTGCCTGCTGCCTACTTGGACCTGACTACTCTCTTGCCTGCCGCCTACTTGGACCTGACTACTCTCTTGCCTGCTTCCTACCATGGTCCCTACCTGGACCTGACTACTCTCTTGCCTGCCGCCTACTTGGACCTGACTACTCTCTTGCCTGCCGCCTACTTGGACCTGACTACTCTCTTGCCTGCTTCCTACCATGGTCCCTACCTGGACCTGACTATTCTCTTGCCTCCTGCTTGCCGTGATCTCTGCCTGGACTAGCTACTCTTTTGTTTCCTGCCTACAATAACCATTGCCTGGACCCAAATACTCTCTTGTCTACCGCATCATAGACTGTCTCAGCACTGTATCCCTTCTGTCTCAGCAACCCTTTAGTTGGATGATCTTGAGTTCCCTAACCTGGTGCCAGTTTGCAGCAAAGAAAACAAGAGACCACTAAGGTTTTAAGCTGACCATCAAGAGCTCTGGTGAAGACCATTTGTGACTCTGCACCTTGGGTGAGCCTGGGTCATCTGCCAGGGGGGCACCTTAATAATAAGCCTGCCAATATAACAAAGTGTATATTTGTAATGAAGGGAGTTCTTAACGCAATACTCCTTTATTTGCATATTTAAAGTTAAACTATGCTAAATAAAGGGTTATATTATATATTTTTGCTCACAAAAATTGTTGCTTAGCCCTCCACAGAAATCCACACAGTACTTGTAATACACTGAATATCTTGTAAAACATAGTTATATGAAAGACATTCCTAATCAGCCACAAACTCTATCAATCATCAATCAATAGAAATAATGATGTAAAAGAAATGCCTACAGCTACATGTATAGGAAACCAGCCACCCAAGTAATTGTATTATCTTTTTATGATAACACTGTTTCTTTTTCGGTGGAAGGTATCTGCATATATTTTGTGGTTGTCATAGCACCAACCAACATGGATCCATTCCAGGTTTATTGTTTTTTGCTGGGGGGTCAAGCCATGAGGAGTATTCAAGCAATAATAACTACGTAATACTCAAGGACAACAAGATCAAGGTCAGACACATTCCGAGTATCAATAAATGTTAGCAAGCTGTTATTTTCACAAGAAATTTTAGCTTTTTAGCTTTTGAGCTCAGAATCAGTGTTCAGAGACCGCTAACATTGGTATCATCAGTGGGTGAAATTTTAAGCTTGCTTGACAATTTTTGGATTGTTCAAAGAACAGCTTTTTCGAAAGAGTTGGGATTAGCACTTATTACTGCAGGAGCACAAGCAAGTCTTGGATCTTGTGTTACAACATCGAAGAATATACCAGCCAGTGGGAGATAATACCGCAAATTACTGGTAAAATTTGGTGAACAGAAAGCATATAGCAGTTTTATTTTGGGCTCTTGTAATATGAAAAGGTATCTAATACAAAAGCACATCTAACATATGTCTGAAAACTGCTATACTACTGGAAAAATTGCCTGTTTTAGTGATCAGTGTACCCTGTGCAAACATTCTGCCCGCAAAGTTATTTATTTCCAGTAGTTATAGAAGTGGCATGTTAGGCAACTCTTTACATAGATCCAGTCACATTTATCTTGACTTCTTATATGTTATGTAAATAAACATAGCCTGTGAATAAGACACTGACTTTCCTCTAAAAAGAAAAAATAACAACTGCACTCCAATCACCGCTCTTCTTGCTGTATTTATTTAACTGGCAGCTAAATGACTGAATACATTATGTCTACCATACCTCCCAACATTTTAAAGTGGAGCTCCGTCCTGGGGAAAAAATTTTTTTTTTTTTTTTAAAAGTCAGCAGCTACAAATACTGCAGCTGCTGACTTTTAAAAATCGGACACTTACCTGTCCCAGGGTCCAGCGATGCGGGGGAACGAGACCCCCCCCCCCTCGTTCCACGAGCCGCTCGCGGCGCCGGCATTCCTAATGTGGGAACCCGGCTGTGGCCTCACAGCCGGGCACCCACTGCGCATGCGCGAGCGGCGCCGTGCGCCGTGATTTGACGCTCAGTCATCTGGGACACGTGACAGGTCCCAGATGACTGTGCGGTGCCGAGGGGGAAGTGACGTTTAGCCCGGGCACTGAAGGTGGCAGACTACGAGGGACCCCATAGCAACAGGCATTTGGAGGTGAGTAATTATTTTTTTTTGATTTTTTTTAATGATTTTTAAGCCCCTTTTTTTTTGACTGGAACCCCACTTTAAGATAGGAATGAGGGACACCTACTAACAAACTTATGTAGGCATAGGACATGCCCCCTGCCACACCCCCTTAAAGAAAAAAAGAAAAAAGATTACCGTACTTATTGGCGTATAACACGCACTTTTTTCCCCCTTAAAATCGGGGGGGAAAGTCGTGGGTGCGTTTTATACGCCGATCCCCACTGTCTGTGACCCAAAAATATCGAGCGCCGCCAAAAAAATAGCGAGCGCCGGCAAAAAATACCGTGCGCCGCCGAAAAAGACAGAGCGCCACCGAAAAAGACCGAGCCGACTGCTGTTTCTGGAGCGAGCGCTGCCGAAAAAGACCGAGCCGACTGTACTGTGTACTCGGCTCGGCTCCGCTCGCAGTCCCGCCCAGCAGGGAGGCAGGACTGCGAGCGGAGACGAGCAGTCGGCTCTGTCTTTTTCGTCGGCGCTCTGTCTTTTTCGGCGGCGCTCTGTATTTTTCGGCCGCACTCGCTCGCTCTGTCAGCGGCAGGAAATTTTAACGTGGGCAAGGCTGCAAACGACGCTGAGCAAGCTGCAAATGACACTGGGCAAGCTGCAAATGACGCTGGGCAAGCTGCAAATGATGCTGGGCAAGCTGCAAATGATGCTGGGCAAGCTGCAAATAACACTGGGCAAGCTGCAAATGACACTGGGCAAGCTGCAAATAGACACTGGGCAAGCTGCAAATGATGCTGGGCAAGCTGCAAATAGACACTGGGCAAGCTGCAAATGATGCTGGGCAAGCTGCAAATGACACTGGGCAAGCTGCAAATGACGCTGGGCAAGCTGCAAATGACGCTGGGCAAGCTGCAAATGACGCTGGGCAAGCTGCAAATGACGCTGGGCAAGCTGCAAATGACGCTGGGCAAGCTGCAAATGACACTGGGCAAGCTGCAAATGAAGCTGGGAAAGCTGAAAATGACGCTGGGCAAGCTGCAAATGACACTGGGAAAGCTGCAAATGACGCTGGGCAAGCTGCAAATGACGCTTAAATGTAAGTTTTTTATTTCCCTAAACTTCCCTCCTAAAACTTTTTTTCCTTAAAATGCCCTCCTAAACTTGGGGTGCGTGTTATACGCCGATAAATACGGTAAAATTAAATCCACAAGTGCTTTATTTTTACCACTGTTAGTCCTTTATATTGGCTTTTACATTTACATATACAGCAATTTAGAAATCGGATGAAAGGTTTAGCACCGGGAAACACTTTTTGAAAGATAAAAAGTGCATTTTATATACAACTATATGGATCAGACCAAAATGAGGGAAACATGAGGGGGAAAGAGGGACAGAGGGACATTGTTCCGAATCAGGGACAGTCCCTCCAAATCAGGGATAGTTGGGAGCTATGTGTCTACACCTGAAAACCAACCTTTCTTGCTCACAAGCATAGGGGAAATGTCACAAAATGAAAATTGGCACGCAAAATTCCAGTGTGGCCAATTGATTAATTGTGAGAAGCTCACGATCCAAGACTGAATAAATATACAGGTGTTTTAGTATAGGTATAGTTACTTTGAATATCTATGACTACATGTGCACATGCCTTGGGTTGCGAGATATATTAATCTTAAAATTGGAGATATATTAGCTCTATATAACCTTCAGCACCGGAAATTGTTCTAGACTTTGTTAGCTTTTTTCTATAAGAAAGAAATACCCATAACAATACTAATCACTACTGTACATATGCCACTACTTACAGCAAACAGCAAGCAGTGCCTTAGCAGGCAATCATTCTGCAAAAATTAGATCAGAGAAAGATCATTTCTGATTGGTTACTGTAATCTAAAACATTGCATTTTCTTCTTTTTATTAAGTGAACATTTGTGTTTGGCCTGAATATTTACATGAGCTGGTACTGAGAATGATAAACCAATGACCCTCAGCAATAGAATTCTATTGCTGCTGCTTGGAATATGAACAAGACTGAGTATAAATTATTCTAATAATTTTTACGTATAGGTTTACTACAGGAAGATACTGTATATCAATGACAGACTGAAAAATTAGATCCAGCGAATAACTGTAATTAATATATGCTTTCTGTTATGTGCATTGCAGTTTTGCTGTTCGCTACCAGCAGGTCCATTTTCTGTAGTCCTTGAGACATTGACATTGCTTGTTCTCATGACAGTTACTAGTTCTGACTCAGATTTATCTTTTTATTAAATCTATTGTTGTGATTCATAAACTACAGCAACAGCGTAACTGTACCAGCTACCAGAATGCCACACTCTGAGCTGCAAAATATTGTAACTTTATTAAAATAACCATCAGGAACAGGTGATGTTCTGACATGTTTTGCGCTAGGCCCAGAAGACTACCTAGCCCAAAACGTCAAAATACAACCTGCTCCTGCTTACTATTTTAATAAAGAAAGAATATTAATTTGCATCTTGGTGTTTGGCATTCCTGTTGCTGGATTAATTGATTGCTTTGGTGGAGACGAGCCAAACCAGCATCTGATGCCGTGTACACACGATCGGAAATCCCACCAGCAAACGTCCGATGTGAGGGTTTGGTTGGAAAATGCGACCGTGTGTATGCTCCATCGGACTTTTGCTGGCGGAATTCCCGCCAGCAAAAGATTGAGAGCAAGTTCTCTATTTTTCGGGCGGAAAAAGTTCAGATCGGAAATTCCGATCATCTGTAGCAATTTTGATGCGCAAAATTCCTACGCATGCTCGGAAACAATTTGACGCATGCTCGGAAGCATTGAACTTCACTTTCTGGGCTCGTCGTAGTGTTGTACGTCACTGCGTTTTTGACGGTCGAAAGTTCCGAGAAATTTTGTGTGACCGTGTGTATGCAAGCCAAGTTTGAGCGGAATTCCGTCGGAAAAACCATCCAAGATTTTTCGGACAGAAATTCTGCTCGTGTATACGGGGCATTAGATGTGATTGTGTAATGTGAAGCCTGATCTTGCCTGAAGTGACATGTGACATATTTACCAACTTAGCTTAGATAATAATATACCGTGCAGCTTTACAATAAAATTCACAGTTCTTGATTTTCAAAAGCGGATGGAAACAAAATGTAGTGAATTTGTCATTAGAAACTATCTGGATTTACTTACCAGTTTCAAAAACGACCGGGAAGAAGAAAAAAAAACCTTGCTTGCTAATGGCAACAGGTTAATATTCCAGGCTGCCTCTGTTTTCAGGTAGTCACAGAGATTTTGCTAAGTTACTCAGATGATAGGCATCTATGTGCACCTTGATTTCATTCATGAACCCATATTCCATGAAGATTTCTGTAGCTGGTGCAAGAGGTTTTTGTATCACTTCTGAATGTACCTCCTTTTAATTATTTTCCATGCACTACATCAGTTGCTACAAACAACATTCAATTCTGATACATTACGTATGAATAAGTCAGGCAGTGTGCTGACAGCGATTTATAGAATACAAATGCATTCAGCTACAGCATGAAAAAAATGTGCTAATCACACAAAAAGATGACCTATTGAAACAGCATAGCTATAGCAATAAAAGTTACAAATGGTGTAATGGGGATGATTTACTAAAGGCAAATCCACTCTGCACTAAAAGTGCACTTGGAAGTGCAGTCGCTGTAAATCTGAGGAAAAAAAAAAAATCTGAAATCAGGGGAAGCTCTGCTGATTTTATCATCCAATCATGTACAAGCAAAAATTATGTTTTTCCTTGCATGTCCCCATCAGATCTACAGCGACTGCACTTCCAACTGCACTTGCAGTGCAAAGTGGATTTGCCTTTAGTAAATAAACCCCAATACGTCTAAAGTGAATCTGTCTGATCTTATTTCCTTCTTCTCATTAACTTACCTGTGCAATAAGATACTTTGCACAGAGTCCAGGTCATCCAAGTTCCTGCTGACAGTCCTTGGGATGATGCGATTGCCCACATTAAACATGGTCCCCAGCAGGTTGTCTCATGGCACAGTTACAGATGTGATTTTATTCAGTGCTCATCTTGTAGGTGTCTTCTTGATGGATGCTGTGGCTCCCTGTCGCTTCACATTTAACAATCCCTGAGCTGGATTTCTTTCATCTTTCTGTAGTACAGCCTTCTCTGTGCCCCATTCTTCATTCCAGCTCCAGAAAAGTTTGAGTGGTCACTGCGAAGCTGAGGTCCCTTGTCCCCTCCTCCTTTAGGGACCCTATGTGTAATGCTAGCAGCTTCAAGCAGTGCTGTAAACTCTGCCATCCTCTCTCCTGTCTCCCAGCAGCTCATAGTTGTGATCTTACTAAAGCCTCAGCCCTCCCACATCCCATTCATCCCACAAACGTCAGGCAGCCAAAAAAAAAAAAAAAAGGGCTATTGAGGAATGGGAGACAAATCTGTGCTGCTGTGACAAGTCAGGTATAAGAGACTTAAGCCGGCTACACATGGAGGCACATGATCATTCGTATTCTCAGATGATGCTCCTTTAGCCAACATGCAAATCCATTATTTAGTTAATGCAGACTTATTACTTTTTATGTAGGGGGGGCACGCAATTGGATAACAGCCAGCAATGCTGTAGATGCAAATATCACTGGGCTTTGTACAAGTTAACATCAGGATAAGAGTGGGAAGTTCAGAAGCAATCTTTATTGCAAGTAGAGAATTTTCTCGAAAAAGCTCTGTGTGACTGATCACTGTCCATCACTTTTTTAGAAACATTTTCACCATGCCTTCCATATAATAATTTTTTTTTTTTTTAATTTTAAATGTTTATTAAAGTTCAATGTAGACATCGCCAACTGGGCATACCCTGGCTTTATTATGCATGTATAAGAGGTACATTGTAACAAGGAATGAGGCGTGTTAACATGTAGTATCTAAGCAGTTACATCAAAACTTAGTGGATTGATATTGGGTGGATAATGTTAAACAAAAAACAGGAAACAGAAAACGGAAAACGGGCAGATAGGCACAAGGTATCATTACAATAAACCATAGTGGAACTGTATCAGGAATTTCAGGCGGAATAGAGGCGTGGAGTACTAATTTCATGGAAAGAGGGGGATCTAACATAGAGGTACACTTCTAGGGTTGGTGATCCAGAGTTCCCAGGATGTGGAAAATCGGTTTGTGGAAATGTTAGCTTTGGCGAAAGAAAATTCCATCAGGAAGTTCTGATTGAGTATTTGAATGACATCTTTCAATAGAGGGGGGAGTGTCGATTTCCACTTTCTCGCGATCGCCAGTCTTGCTGCAATGAGAATGTGGGTCACCAGAGTCTGTAGGTGTTTAGGCCAGGTAGGAATGGTGAGTCCCAGGAGTAGGTCCAGTGGGGACATTGGGAGGGATATACCACATATAGAAAAGATTAGGTTCCTTACTTTGTCCCAGAATTTCCTGATAGAGGGGCAGTCCCACCATATATGCAAGAGAGATCCAGTTTCACCCAACACTTGGGTGAGGTATTTGGGTATATCTTTGCCAGCCTTTCTGGGGTGAAGTACGCCTTCCATATAATTTTGTTGACCATGTCATGGAGGACATTTTGACTGATCCTGGTGGTACTGCAATCCTTATCAAACTGTCAGATCATTAACCTTCCATTATTGTTTGGGAGAGTGCTGTCAGTGTATGACTATTGTCTTCACCTTTATCGGCATAGATGAAGAAAAACATAGCATCCCTTGAAATGCTAATGACAGTCTTCGAGGACCTTCTGATGACATCATTTACTTTCATTGTGTTCAGCAATTTTATCTTTTATAACTACTATAAAGTAACTTGTTTATTAGTATTTATACTGAAGAGACCCATAGCTCAGGCTTCCTTCAGTATGTAGATTTCAACATTTCTGAAAAGTAGGTGCCAAGAGCCCGCTGGATCCCTCAATGCAGTTTGGAGCCTTATCTACCTTTTGAGAGGGACTGGATTGTGGCAGACATTTGGGCTGTCATCGGAGCTATGAGTGCTGAAAAATGCAGGGTGTCTTGATTTTGGGTGCTTCTAGGTGCACCTTGCAGCAATGTAATCACAAGTAAGTAATACAAGGCAGCATGTTGGGAGGCTCAAACATACTGTATTGCCCCCTAGGGGCTGGTCACACTGCCTACAAGCCAATAAAGTAGCACTCTAACTCACTGTTCTGTGTGGTGATTACACTTTCAGGCCAGAACCCAGTTGACACTATAGCCCCCCACACACACACCCCTCTTCAGCCAGTGGCTAAGTCTATTCCTACCTGCCTTTCTACTGTCACGTACCTGGTGGTAGAGTCTGGTATGCAGAGGGAGGCCTCTCTTACACCTCTGACTCGAGGCCCCTGATAGAGAAAACAGGAGGCACAGGAGTGCAGAGTCGCACGAGTGGCTGGCAAGGTTGCTAGTAGACGAGCTGGACCGGAACTGAAGCAGGAACTGGAATGGACTCAGGAACAGCTGTCCATCAGGAAACTGAAGCTCAGGCAGGTGCAGGCAGATGGACTGGAAGCGTAGGCACACAAGTCCAAGCAGGTGGACACTGGAGCAGGGTCAAGTGCAGGCAGGTTCGGCAACAGGCTGGCAGTGAGGTAGCAGACGGAGCAGGCAGGAACGTGGTCTCGGGTACAGGCAGGTTCGGCAACGGGCTGGCAGCGAGGTAGCAGAAGGAGCAAGCGGGGACGTAGTCAAACAGGCCGTGGTCAGATGCAGGCAGATAAGCAGGGATAGTCAGGAGCAAGCCGGGTAGGGTCAACTGGAGCAGGACACAGGCAAACGACAATCAGGGGTCTCAGGTAACGCTGTAGACCAGAAAGCACCGATCCAAGGAAGTAGGGAAGTTTAAATAGACTATTAGTGCCACAGGCGTCACCGGGCACGCGCGCGTGTGCGCCCGTGCGTGCCCATGCGCGCCAATGTCACTACACTAGTGCGCAAGCGTGTGCATGTGCGCATAGGTGCGCGGGTGCGCGCAAATGTGCCCACGCAGCCCTTCTCAGTGGGACATGTAGAACAGGGAGACGTCTAAGGTCGCCATCTTGATTGCTGGCGTGCCCTTCCTGACAGCTACACATTATTTACACAATTTCTCCATAACCATAAAGGTTAACTGAGATGTTTACTTTGCACACTATTAACCACAAGGGTTAACTTGGTCACATTGGTGATTGTCTCTTCTCAGCCCAGATGGTTAACATGGCTTCACTCCCATTTTTAAAGATCTTTTCTTTACAGTCACCATTGCTACATTCTGGCCTTAAAGGGGGGTACCCACAAGGAGATTTTTTTGTTCAACCCAGAATAAATAGACCTCCACCATGCCACATCCAAATTAATACATAATAGGATAGTAGAGGACCTACTATTGAAAACAACTGACTTTATTGCCACAATTGGCAATTGATTAAAAATCTAAAATGTTATTTATCCAAATGAAAAAAAACTAAGAAATAAAATAAAGCAACACCCTTGGGTATACATGTCAACTAATAACAGCAATGACCCTGCCCAGAAATGCAAATAACATCCAGTAGGTAAATACACCAGTGTCCTTAATAGAGATTAAGTGATATCAATGTTCAAGTTGGTGTTTATAGTTACTCCATTCTGAAAAGGCAGCATGTTTTGTGGGGATTACTCACTTCCTCAGGGCTGGTTGGGTCGGTGGTGGTGCAAGGTGTCAGAAAATACACATATAAATACACAGTATATACAGATCATCTGAAAAATTACATACTAGGTTTTTACATAACTCTCAAAATAGTACAAAAAACAACAAAAAATAATAATAATAACAAGAAATGTATGCCTGCCTGGTTAGGACGTAATAATAATAATAATACATTTATTTTTTATTAGCGCCTTTCAGAACACTCAGGGTCACCTTACAAAGATAACAACAAAGCAAAAAAGTAAATAAATAAAATAAAATACATTACATATCCATTAAATTACAAAAACAAAACAATGAAGTCACACAGAGTAAGCTAGTTTAAAAAGATGAGTTTTGAGATATGATTAAGAGATGGGTAGGAAATCAATATTGGCAATGTCAGGTGGCAGAGTGTTCCAAAGTCAGGGGGCAGAGCAGCTAAAGGCTCTCAATCCCATAGTGGTCAGGCAGGAACATTGAGATAAATGGAAGAAGAAAACCTGAGAGTGAAAGAGGGTCTGTTGATATGCAAGAGTTTAGAAAGGTATGGATGAGTGAAGTTAGGAATGACCTTAAAAGTAAGTAACAGCATCTTGAAATGAATATGATATTTGACCGGAAGCCAGTCAAAGTGCTGAAGGACAGGAGCGATGTGATTAAAGGAAGGAGTTCTAATGATGATGTGAACAGTAGAGTTCTGGTACCAGGTACAGTTTATGGAGGAACTTGAAAGGGAGACCAAAAAGAAGGGAATTGCAGTAATCTTTGTGGGAAGTGACCAGATTATGAATGAGAACTGCAGTGCTATTGGGTGTGAGAAACAAACGGAGGTGATTCCTTTTACGTAGATGGAACCAAGTGACATTACTGATGTGGGCTTGGAAGGATAGTGTGCTATCGAGGATGACACTCAGACTCTTTTCCTGAGGGGACGGAAAGACTGTGGAGTTATCAATATTAACTGAAAAACTGCTAAGCTTTGTCAGGGTGGATTTTGTACCAATGAGGAGAACCTCGGTTTTGTCACTGTTCAATTTGAGAAAATTGGAAGAGAGCACAGATTTGATTTCCTGTAAACAATTGGTAAGGGATTTGGGTGGAAGGGTAGTAGTACGTTTAGTGGACAGGTAGAGCTGAGTGTCATCTGCATAGTAATGGAGCTGGATGTTAAATGTATGAAATATGTGACCAAGAGGAAGAAGATAGATTATGAACAGAAGGGGTCCCAAGACAGAACCCTGGGCACACCAGTAGAGAGCAGAGATGATTGAGATTTGAAAGTTTTGAGTTGGATGAATTGAGTATGGTCAGAGAGATAAGATTAAACTAGTTCAGGGCCACTTCCAGTTTCAGGGTCTCCCGTTCGGGATCTCTACTGCCCCCAGAAATTTCACCTAGGTACTACTACCAGTAATCGCATCCTTAAGTGAGAAAGGGTTGAGTGTCCATCACTACCTGGACGACATCCTCCTCCTCTAGATCAGAGGAGGTGGAGAGTGATTGGTAAAAAAAAGTCCCTTGAGCTCACCAGACATAGCCCCACCAAGAGGTCGACGGCACTAGTAGTGGTGGTGATCCCTTTCTGGCCGAGGAGGCCTTGGTTCACTACTCTCCTTCAGTTGAACGCAACGGATCCTCTCCCTCTTCCGCTGTCAGCAGATGTGCTCTCTCAGGACCAACATCCGAACCTGGAGAGGCTACATCTGATGGCCTGGAGGCTGAGAGGTCTAGGTACCTAGAACAGGGCTGTTCTCAGAGGGTAGTGGAAACAGTTAGATCGGGGTCAAATGGGCACATGATCCTCTGGTTATCCAATTTCAGAGGGCCTGTTCAGCCTCACTGTGCAAATCTCATTTCTGATTGCTATCACTTCAGAAAAGAGGGTCTCAGAGAAACAAACTCCCACACTCAGTGCTCAGATCGAGGATGTGGAGAGTGATTGGTAAAAAAAAGTCCCTTGAGCGGACATAGGAGCCCCACCAAACAGACAGGGAGAGGGGAGATGGAGCAACCCCAGGACAGACCCAGATGGACAGAGAGCTCACTGCAGTGGCTTGTAACTAGTATTCACAAGATGTGCTCTGCAGAGATACACAACGCAATAATAGTGGGGGGGGTGGGGGATATAGGTGGAGAATGTAGTGTCAGTTAGAGTTGCAAAGTGCAATAAACTTTTTTTTCAAAAGGCCAGGGGGTGTTTTTTTTTACTTTCCTTTTTAAACATCCTTAGGTGAATGGGTAGGGGTCCCCCCACATCCATGTCAGACCCTCATCCGAGCACTCAGCCTGGCAGGCCAGGATAGGGGTGGGGACGAACGAGCGCCCCCCCCCCCTCCTGAGCCGTACCAGGCCGCGTGCCCTCAACATGGGGGGTGCCCTGGGGAAAGGGGGGCCGTGCGGGCCCCCGCCCCTTGTCCCTATATAAGTCCGAACTCAGAGCGGCACAGGCATTCCGGCAGAGAGAGCGTCGGGTCAACATCGGAAGAAGAAGAAGAAGAAGAACAAGAAGAACAAGAAGGACAAGGCGCCGGCGGCGCGGAAGACGACGACCGCCGCAAGAACAGAAGAGACCCCCGGGAAGACCCCCGAAGGCGGATCGAGACCCCCAGACGACGGCGGCGACGACTCAGAAGGTAGCCGGACACCTCCCCTCGTGAAAGAGCTAGGTAAAAGAGCAGAAGCCAGGGGAGGAGTCCGGCGAGATGACCCCCAAGACGGATGAAGACCCCCGAAGGCGGATCGAGACCCCCAGACGGCGGCGACGACGAAGAAGGTAGCCGGACTCCCCTCGCTCGGTAAAAGAGCTTGGTACATGGCGGGGGAGTCCGGCGAGAAGACCCCCAAGACGGCAGAAGACCCCCGGAGCAGTGCAATAAACTACGTTTTCAAAAGTGTGGGTGTTTTTTTGAACTTTACATTTTACTCCTTAGGTGAATGGGTAGGGGTACATCGTACCCCATACTCATTCACATAGGGTGGGGGCCGGTATCTGGGGGCCCCCTTATTAAAGGGGGTTCAAGTCCGTGCGTGTGTGGGCAAGTCCACACCCTCGGAAACTCCAGCGGACATAGCCGGAAAGTCCAGCGGATTGTCTGCATTTACTGCCTACGCTAGCTCCGTAACCTGAAGTTCCGTTCGAAATGAACGGACTGCTCCGAGTGTGGGCAAGTCCGTTCCTTTTCAAAAGTCCCGCGGACTTTTGGCCGGCGGATTATCCGCTGGACAAGTCCGTGCGTTTGTGGGCAAGTCCACTCCCTCGGAAAGTCCAGCGGACCTAGCCGGAAACTCCAGCGGATTGTCCGCTGGACATACTCCCCACTGTCATATCCTTCTGCACTCCTTTGCTGAACATACTCCCCACTGTCATATCCCTCTGTACTCCTTTGCTGAACATACTCCCCACTGTCATACCCTTTGCATCTGTCTTCCAAACATACTCCCCACTGTAATACCCTCCATGTTCACCTTCTGCTCATATTTCTCTGTCATACCCTTCGCATTTCTTTCTTACGGATACTACCCACTGTCATACCCTATAGCAAGGGTCTCCAAACTTTCGGGGAAAAAAAGGCCAGTTTACTGCCCTTCAAACATTGGGAGGGCCAGACTGTGGCCAGAAGGAGTAGAAAATGCCCTGGCATTGGTGGAAGTAAACAATGCCATAAACTTGGTGGTCAGTGGGAGTAAAAAAAATTACACCATTGGTGTCAGTGGGAGGAATAGTGCCCCATCATTGGTGTCAGTGGGAGAATTAGTTCCCTCATCTCTGGTGTCAGTGTGAGGAATTGTACTCCATCATGGGCATCAGTGGGAGGAACAGTCAAGCAAATATCTTGTTTTTTTCATTTTCCCTGCACATGTTAATAGTAATGGGTGTTTTTTTTGCTGGTGTTCCTAAAACATAAAAGGTGAAATATAACAATTTATGTGATAATGAAAAAAATTACCTATTTGCTAATCAGAGGTAGAGATTAAAATTCCATATTCATAATATATACTTTCTTTACTGTTGGCAATCTTAAAACGATGAAGAAAGGCCAGCTGTGTACTATACATATGCATCTTTTTGGTTGGCGCTGGGGCATCAATGCATGCTGCCTTCTCTTCATCAGTTAGATCTCTTCATACTCTGTCCCTCAATGACTTCCACCATGTACTAAGAGCTTTCACAAAAAAAATAAAAAAAATAAAAATAAAAATAGGTTATCTTGTATTTAGTGACAGCATTACATACGTATATTTTGCAAGTAAAAAAAAATCACTTCTCTCCTTTTTCTGCAATTTGCTGAGCTGATCCCAGTTTGTTGTGAACATTTCCCACAGTTTGGGGTGCACTTACACAGCTGCAATCAGATCCGTTTGGGAAACGTCACTAGCCATGCTTGTAGCAACCTTCCTGTAACTCCAAACGGCTCAAAATGGAGATCTTCCCAGCTCAGACAAAGAAAGACAGAGCAGCAAAGGACACTTGGAACTATAAATTTCCTGTATGCAGATGTTGCCTGTGTCCAATAAGATAGCTTATTGCCTGTAAACGCTAGATGCGGCTAAATGTGGCTAAACGCTGGTAGTAGCGTTTACACACATTTAGCTATGTTAGTGTATTTTTAACACTGATCTCCTCAGAACTCTGTGGGTTTTGTTATCCTGCCACCAATCTCTACTGCCACAAAACGCGGCTAAAGGCCCATGTGTGCATGGACATATAACAGAACATGCAGGGGGTTTGGGGAGTTTAGAGGTAGGAAAAAAAAACGCCTGATGCCCCTAGAATCTGCTGTAAAAATGCCCAGTGTGCATAAGGCCTATTTCTTACAGAATTTTTGCTGTGCTGAAAATAATAGAAGACCTTCTTCAGTAGGCTCGAAAACACAGAAATGCTGAAAAATTAGTTTTTTCTATAACACTTATACTACCCAATTATGCCTATTTCATAATGAAACAGACAGATTGATAGATGGATAGGTAATTTTATAATTATTAATTAGTTGCACTATATTCTCCCTCTTAGGTTGTAAGCAGGGCCCTCAGATTCCTACTGTATTAAAGAGGAAGTAAACCCTAGTGGGTTTTACTTCCTTTTTTGTTCCCTGCAAAGTAAAAGCATAATGTGCTAGTATGCATGCATACTAGCACATTATGTGACACTTACATGCAAACGAAGCCCGCGATGTCCCTGCTGGAGGCCACATCTATGTTCGCCCCTCTTTCTTCTAGGGCCGTGGACTCCGGCTCTGTGACTGGATGCATGCGCGTGGAAGCTGCCAGTCACAGCACTCGCTAGTGAAGAAACGGCTCGGCTGGGCCGTTTCTTCACAGTGCATGCGCCGATGACATCATCGGCGCGGTACAAAGTAAATATCTCCTAAACAAGCATGCCGATATTTACTGTACCTATAGGTAGGCCTTATTATAGGCTTGCCTATAGGTACAACTTGAAAATGGAGGTGCACAACCTCTTTAAATTGTATTGTATTTGTACTGTCTACCCTTATGTTGTAAAGTGCTTTGTAAACTGTTGGCGCTATATAAACCCTGTATAATAATAACAATATCGCTAATGCAATTTTAATTCTAAATTGGTTGTTTGCAATCTTTTTTTAAATTGCAGAATGAAACTTCAGATGCTTGTGACATAGCAATATACAATCTATTGCTTTGTGGCTCTTGTATTTTACAATGGAACCAGCAAAAGCCTAGCACAGAAATGCAAATTACATCAACTATTATTGCTATCTGTGCTACAAATCAAAAACTATTGTGGGCTCTTGTATTCCAAAACAGAACAGGCACTGGTTTTGCTAAGCAACCTGCATTTGTTCCCACATGCAGCATTATTATTTTGTTAGTTAATAAACCTGAGACCCTGGCTCCCAGTACCTCATTATTGCAGTCTGTGAGTGCAGGTGACAGTTAATACTGGTTATTTTGTAAAAGAGATTTTTTTTTTTACTTTATGTTTTTTTTTTTTGGTTTGAAATGATGTGTTAAGATGATTAGCTTGGCACAGAAGATATACATATTCTTACCTGAATGGTAATCATAATGAAATGTATGTATGTTTTGCTCATCAGCTCAACATATTTTACTTGTTCGTTTAAATTACCAAGCAACCAAGTATGGCTGTGCTCCTTGCCCTTGATTTTGTACTGGTATGATGATATGCAGTCAGTGTAGGCATGGTGATGTCAGGCACAAGATCACGATGTGTGCAGCTTAACTCTTTCTGCAGAATTAACGTGGTATAATATATGCTGTTGTTGCTACGGTTGATATTGGAAGTTATTAAGATGCCAATTGTGAATTTTGTGGGTGACAGCATAGCTGTTTGGACAATGTGCAGCTTGGTGGAAATAAATTATCAACTGGAAGCATGTAAAGCCCCATACACACGGTCGGACAATCCGCAGACCAGGTCCGTCGGATCATGTCCGTCGTACTTTGTCCGATGTTGGTTTTGCGTACACACGGTCGGACAAAGTTGTCGGAAAATCCGATCATTCTGAACGTGGTGACGTTTGTTGCCTACGACGGGACAACGTAGAGGCTAGTAGCCAATAGCTTTGGTCTTGTAATGTGATCTGAGCATGCGTAGCACTTTGTCCGGTCGGACAACCGTACACACGATCGGGTTTGGTGTGATCGGACCGGGTTGACGGCAAATCTTTCCAGCAGGAGATAAGACTTTGTCCGTCGGACAAACCGACGAACACTGTCCGATGGTGCATACACACGGTCTGATTTTTCAACAACCTTGTCCGATCGGACAAAATCCATGAAAAAGTCCGACCGTGTGTATGGGGCTTTAGAAGCTATAGGAAATAATACCCGTTCGGAAATTCCGATCTTCTGTAGCAATTCCGACGTGCAAAATTCCAACGCATGCTCGGAAACAATTCGACGCATGCTTGGAAGCATTGAACTTACTTTTCTCGGCTCATCGTAGTGTTGAACGTCACCGCGTTCTTGACAGTCAAAAGTTCAGAGAACTTTTGTGTGACCGTATGTATGCAAGCCAAGCTTGAGGGGAATTCTGTCGGAAAAAAACATCCAAGGTTTTTCCGACGGAAAATCCTATTGTGTGTACGGGGCATAAGAGTACTGTGTCCTATGGCTGATAGGGTCTGTAATCATATATATTTATCAAAAAAAACTCTTCATTTGTGTATATGGACTCAGTTAGTATTTGTTGAGCATTCCCATCTGTACTCTCACTTAGATGCTGTGGTTGCAGCCAGGTGGTTGGGTGTTTGGGGAAGGGGGACTCATCACCTGTGTGTCCATGACACGTAAATGTGATCTAGCTAATTTTTATGGCATACAAGTTGGAAATCTCTGTTGTAAATTCATAAGATATAAAAGTTATGTGGTAGTGACGCAACGCATGGGGAGGAGCCGGATGACGTCACTTCTGGTCATGGCCGAGACTTTGTTTTACACGCTGCTGATCTATGCTTTTTAAAATGTAAGTTACTACTTTTAATAAATGAAATTTGTTTTAAATACTACACAATGGAGATTCCTTTTATACCTACATAACATCCATCAACTGGAGAATACTTGGAGAGTGGCCTGTAGAATATACAGTATAAGAGACTTCACCATCTGCAGATACTGCTGTTCCCCTTTTGCATTGTGATATCCCCAAGCAGGAAGGAGAGGAGTGGAGCTCG
The DNA here is from genome assembly GCA_028564925.1 of Lithobates sylvaticus. Taxonomy (NCBI): domain Eukaryota; kingdom Metazoa; phylum Chordata; class Amphibia; order Anura; family Ranidae; genus Lithobates; species Lithobates sylvaticus. The sequence continues at coordinate 567,142,278 of CM053026.1, read as the reverse complement.
TCTTCAAGGAGTACTCAGATGTGTGACTAGACTCACTGGGGTCTATATTGGAGGTGAGAGGCACACTGCGTGTGAATTGCTAAAGGGGTCTGCAAGTTTTTGTTCACGTTCAAATTTACCCACACTTGGACAATTTTTTCCTCTATTTCCTTTCTTTTCATTTCTTTGCACATTTTGAAAAGACTTATTTATAGAAAAAAACATTGTTTTCAGTTTATTTTGTATTCTTTCACAGGTTTTTTTTTTGCACTGATTGGACTATTGTCATTTGTGAATTGTGCACCTTTATTATGAATTTTGAATAATTATTATCACAATTTGCACTTATTATTGAATATTTTGCACTTTGAGGAATTATATTTGTGATATTGTGGAGAGTATATCAAAATGTTCTAGTCACTTAAGTGTTTACATATAGCGCTGCTCCATTTGATTATATTAATATTTATATTAGGTGCTGGTGACACTTTGTTGAGAGTTGAGCAGCTGTATATATGCACATTGCACTTCATTCATTTATTCACACTTTGAGTAGCGCACAAGTACTTTTTTTTCCTAAATTCATAAGATGACTATCCCTGTTTTGGACCAACAAAAGAGTGATCAAAGTGGGTATTTTGTACCAAATACTTGTGGTCTGGACAAGATCTGCATAAATTGAGTCTTTTTTTTTCTCAGATTTTCTGACCTCAGATTTAAACATAATGAATATATGCATTTACATAAAGACGAGTAAAGTAAAAGTTCCCAGAGGTTTTGGTGCAAACATGCGGAGAGAGACCCGACTTTTATTAAACATGTCCTCTAAAGAATAATCTCAGTATTTACATTGTTCTTCTAATCCTTTTCATTCACAAAAGGTTAACACAAATGCACTAAAGTCTAGTCCCTTTTTCATCATCTATGTCTGATGTCTTCAAAGGGACTTTCAAGACAGAGGATCAATCTGTTCCTAGTATACTAGTTGTCTATGTTTGAAATGTATTCTAATAGCACAGGAGTTATTAAAAACTGGTGTTTCCTCTTTAGGGCTCAAGCTTGTAAAATCAGGTACGAAGAACAGTCCCACACCATGATGTTCCCATCTCCAAACCTCACTGCTGGTATGGTGTTTCTGGGGTGATGTGCAGTGCCATTTTACCTCCAAACATGGTGTGTATTAAGCCATCCAAAGAGTTCAATTTTGGTCTCATCTGACGGACTATATTCTCCCAGTATTTCACAGGCTTGTCTAAATGTTGTGCAGCAAACTTTAAATGAGCTTCAACATGCTTTTTCTTCAGCATGGTGAGCGTGCATAAAGGACATGGCAGTTTACTGCATTACTTATTGTTTTCTTTCAAAACAATTGTACCTGATCATTCCAGGTCTTTCTGAAGCTCTTCACAAGTGGTCCTTGGTTAATGGACAACTCTCCTGATAATTATTTTCACTCCTCTGTCAGCAATCTTGCGAGGAGCACCTGGTCGTGGCTGGTTTTTGATGTTCTTTCCACTTCCTGATTTTGGCCCCAACAGTGCTTATTGGAACATTCAGAAGTTTAGAAATCCTTCTGTAACCAATGTCATCAATATTTTTTGCAACAATAAGGTTGCAAAAATCTTGAAAGAGCTCTTTGCTTTTACCCATCATGAGATGTTTCTTGTGTGACACCTTGGTAATGAGACACCTTTTTTCCAGTGGTCAGCTGGTGGAACCGCTGGCTGTAATCCTGGGTTTCCTGCTCGGATGGGAGAGCCAGGGAAGTTGGCAGAAGGCAGCCTCCTCTAGTGGCTTGCAAAAGCAGTCAAGCAGGTATTTAGCTGCTAGGATTGCTTTTACAAGAAAGTGTTCCACCGGCTAAAAAAAAACGGTACTGGGATCATCCAGGTATAACCACTTAAATCTCCTAGATATGCATGCATTTGCATGCCTCCAGCGTTTACATGTTGACTCCTTCTTGTACTTTGCGACCAGGCCATAGAGCTCAATAATGCAGGTTCGGTTCCGGTTGCTATTGGAAACCGACCGATAGGGAGAGAGACAGAACATCAACCCCCTCGCTACCAGAGGACCTGACCCCTTTACCAGGTACAACACCTAATGAATGGTTGCTTGTGACTTGAACTAGTGCTTGGTTACCCATAGCAACTACATTGCTTCTCCTGTTTACTTGTTGAGTAGTCCTTTCATCGCAGCTGAACTTCATACCCCACATGTGCTTTACAGACCCTGGTTCTTTAGAAACACCATAACCAACATGCACCCCTTTAAATAACTTCAGACCAGGGTCAGGACCAGTGGCGGCTGGTGCTCCAAATATTTTGGGTGGCGCAAACTAAAAAATTAAACTGTTAGTAATCCCCCTTTACATCAGATGTCCCCATCAGAGTCCTCCTTTACATCAGATGTCCCCATCAGAGTCCTTATTTACACCAGATGTCCCCATCAGAGTCCCCCTTTACTTTAGATGTCCCCATCAGAGTCCCCCTTTACATCAGATGTTCACATCAGAATCCTCCTTTACATCAGATGTCCCCATCAGAGTCCCCCTTTACATCAGATGTCCCCATCAGAGTCCCCCTTTACATCAGATGTCCCCATCAGAGTCCCCTTTATATCAGATGTCCCCATCAGAGTCCTCCTTTACATTAGATGTCCCCATCAGATTCCTCCTTTACATTAGATGTCCCCATCAGAGTCCTCCTTTACATTAGCTGTCCCCATCAGAGTCCTCCTTTACATCAGATGTCCTCATCAGAGTCCTTCTTTACATCAGATGTCCCCATTAGAGTCCTCCTTTACATCAGATGTCCCCCCTCGTACTCACAGCTCTCAGAGCAAGTCGCCTTCCATCCACCTTCGGACAGCCGGGATGAGTCAGAAAAACCAGAAGTGAAGGCACAGGACCTGCCAAACACACACCACAGCAGGGAACAATGCTGTAGAGGGAGTGTTCAGGGCGCAGAGCTCAGAACCCTGAGTAATTTCTAAAGGAATCCAATAGAGCTTCTTGTGTATCCGGCATCCCACACACACTTAAAAGGCCAGTATTTTTTTTCCTTTTTTTTATGATGAGTAGCTTTGGTGGTGGGGGGGGGGGCAGAACCCCTGCGCCCCCTATGGGCAGGCCGCCACTGGTCAGGACAGTTGATGCAACTTTACTGAAGTGCTTCATAGTACAGTCCAACATAAACAGTTAAATTCATTAGGTCCCTAACTACCTCTAACTGGCTTCCCAGGCTTACCTCAGAAAGGTAGTAGTCCATTTTGGTGTTCTTTATGTCTTGCTTGTTCCCCGGAACCCTGGTCCCTCTAATGGACTGCAAAGTTCAGCAGTACTCCTCAAATACAGTCACTACATGTATGGTAGAGTACAGGCAAGGAACGACCCCTGCACCTCAGCCTTCCCCCTTTTATATCACAGGTGGGCAGGCTGGATTTATCCTGGTTTTTATGGATCCTATAATGGAGGCAGCTTCCTTTGATGTATATATGCATGCCTATATATGTGGACACATATGCATTTCATTGTGGATTCTTCATTGGTCCAGTATGGATTAGCAAATGATTTTATATGCACGTCCCTTGTGTGCATGTGTGGGGGAACATGGATATGTGCACCTGCACATGCATACACGTCTACATGGGACAATTGGTTTATTGTCATATATGTGTATATCATTATTTTTCACAATCGTTTTTCACATTTTATGTATGTATATTTATTTCTTGTTTTCTCCTTTTTCAAATGTTTTTATTGGTTTACGGTATTATTTATAAATGTTTACATGCGACTGTTGGTCCATGTTCCTATGTGTATGCAGGACCTTTTGGTATGCATGAGAACATGGACCTTCAGTTTGAGCTTTTACTCAAGTTTCTAGCCGTATGCTCTTTGGGGGTGAGATTTGATGATGGATCGATCTGTGTTCTCATCACTGATTATCACTATCCCCAGAACACCTGTAGCTATTGGGGCGGTCTATTTAAGATCTATCAGTTGTCTCAGTCATTGTAATGATTAAGCACAAGATGTATGTGTGAAACGCGTCTATGTGACCACAGTTTGGTGTCTTTGGTGTTATCTTTGTGAAACAAAATAAAAGGCAATCGGAAGTTCTGGATGTCATTTCTGGCAGCCATTTCTTTCTTCTTTCCAGGTTTCTCACAGAGGCAGAGCGGTTCTTTTTCTTGTCTCCGCTCGGGGAGGTGAGAGAACCGAGTCATCGGCGGTGTGCGATCGCTCGGTTCTCAGTAAAGAGGTGGCGGGGAAAGATGCAGCATCGGACTGATGCTGCATCCACCTAGGTAAGTATGAATCTACAAAAAAACCCCCCCCAAAAAATACATCTCTTTTTACAAAATAATCTGGAAGCTGATCGGTTTCTATGCAGAGCTGCACCAGATTTTGCACTTTTCAGTTTTAGTAAATCAACACCTATTTGTCCATGCACACTACTTTAGGCTATTAGCATTTTTTAAGCTTCAGCGTCAGGAGCAGAAAAAAAAGTTGTTTTTGTAGAGAGTCTTGGAGCGTTTTTTTCAGCAGAAAACTAATAGCGTTTTTTGAGCTTTTTTTCCCTGCTAATAAAACGCTAACGCTCCTAAACGCTCTTAAACACTCCTAAAACACTGCTAAAATGCTACTACAAAAGCTATTACCAGCGTTTTTTTATCCAGCGATTTTTCCAGCATTAATTTTTAGCTTGAAAAAAAAACGCTAATGTGCATGGAGGTTTACAGGTCTGTTCTTTTTGTGGTTTCTATTTTAATGAGAGTCAGTCAGTTCTTCTGAAACTTGGGCTATATTTTTCTATATCTGCGTGGAGTTCATCTTTAACAATCATCTATATGTACGCTCATCTGTGTTATTACCATTGTTCCTTGTAAGAAACAATGTAGATAAAAAAAAGAGTAAAGTCTGAAAACGTTCAGGAATCAGTATCATGGCATTTAAAGGAAGTTATTACTTCATAATAAATATGTGAACTTGCAAGCTTATTTAATTCCAAACCCATGGTGCAAAACAAGGCGTGGATACCAAGCTGCTCTGTCATATATTTCTTTACCAGGGCAGGGGATATCGTAGACAAAGAGAGCATTTGCTTTTGGTTTCTGTCTTCTTTGTGCCTCAAGCGGTAGTGACTGTTTGATTGACATTCATAACCTCATGTCATTTGTTTTGTCAGTAGAAGGAAGAGGCGATTCATTAAAGTGGTAGTTAACTCTATTTTAATGCTTAAACCTACAGGTAAGCCTATAATACGGCTTACCTGTAGGTACTGTGAATATGTCCTAAACTTGCACTGTTTAGGAGATATTCAGAGCAGGGGCGTAACTAGAAATCACAGGGCCCTATAGCATAAAATGTTGTATGGGCCCCACCCCCTGCAAACAGCGTTTGATGGGCACAGTGGCTGCGTTTGATGGGCACAGTGGCTGCATTTGATGGCACAGTGGCTGCATTTGACGGGCACAGTGGCTTAATTTGATGGGCACAGCGGCTCAGTTTGATGGGCACTGTGACTGCATTTTATGACACAGTGGCTGCGTTTTGCCACAGTGGCTACCCTTGACAGGCACAGTGGCTGCATTTGACGGGCACAGTGGTTGCTTTTTATGGCACAGTGACTGCATTTTATAGCACAGTGGCTGTGTTTGACGGGCACTGTGGCTGCGTTTGATGGGCACCATGGCTGCGTTTGATGGGCACTGTGGATGCGTTTGATGGGCACCATGGCTGTGTTTAATGGGCACAGTGGCTGCATTTGAGCACAGTGGCTGCATTTGACAGGCACAGTGGCTGAATTTGATGGCACAGTGGCTGCATTTGACGGGCACAGTGACTGCGTTTGAATTACAGGGTAAGGCCGAGGTTCATGTCAGGTGTAGTGCAGTGCAGTCACTCACAGTCTCACAGCAAGGCAGGCAGGCTCCGTCAGGCAGCTCTTTTCAGAAACGCTACTCTCGCTCTGCTCGCTCCCCTACCTCTGAGCCACGCTGTCTGAAGATGGCAGAGGTGGGTGAAGCCGAGCTCATTTTCCAGCCGCGGAGGTGCTGGGGCGGCCTCTGACATCACTGGTTGCTAGGCGCCAGGCGGCTGGCGATTCTAGCAACCAGTGCAGTCAAGTGGCGTGCCACAGCTTCGGCGGCTCTGCGCCTCTTCTCTGCGGCAGCTTACAGCGCCGGGGCACGCACCCGCCTAGAATCGGCCTTGCTCACCAGGCCCCACTCGGCTGCAGGCCCCATAGCGAGAGTGTGGGTCTCTATGGCAGTAGTTCCGCCCCTGATTCAGAGTGCATGCAGCCGATGCTGTCACCGGAGCATGCACTCTGAAGGTTCGGCATACAGTGCCGGTCTTTTAGAGTCTGTGCCGTAAATGGGAAGTGACGCCATCGCATGTAGCCGGAGGCCGCAAATCACAGGGCCACGGGGGAAGATGGAAGCATTCTCAGTGTTGACAGCGCGACACTGGAGGGCTTCGTTTTAAGGAATGCGATGCATGCTAGCACATTATGACATTGCTGGTTTACTACCGCTTTAATAGCAAGTGTGGTATTGACATAATGGCATGTGTACATAGATGCCAACTGTCCTTGATTTGCTGGGACAGTCCTGCTTCTAGGTGCTCTGTCCCATGATGCTATGTCCTGTGCTGCATCTTGATATCGTAGCATCACCCTTATTTGAGTTACTAAGCATGCTCAGTAGTAACTAAAAAAAAATACTAATGGTATCGCTGCAGAAAGTGGCTGGTTCCTGCATAATTAAAGGGCAGGACAACCCAAAAGTTGTCAGGATCAAGTCAGGATCACCCTTAAACGCTAGGTTCACCTTTTCCAGAAAGTATTATATTCAGTCAAGGGACTGCATAGTATGTATAAAAAAACTGTGCAGCATTGGAAAAAATGATCATAAATTTTATTGTCATACCATTTGGCCCCACTTGGAAGCCAATTAGTAATCCCCATGTCCTGTTTTGTTATTATTGTTGTAAAATGAATAAACATTTTATGAAGCTGCACATTTTTTTTAATCTACTGGGGCCCCTTTACTGTATAGGTTATTTTCTGGAAAAGGTGAACTTCGCCTTTAAGGTGGACACAATCTGGGTGGGGCCCTTTAGGGCACATTAAAACTGAACTCCGGGCACAAAAACTGTAATTTAACTGCTTCCCATCAGCTGTATGGATTTACACATCCTTGGATGGGAACAGTGGTCCCTCTGTGTTAATTTTCAGTGAGTTTATGTGAGCAGCCATGTGCAAGCTGTGGAGGTGTTATGTGAGCTTATTAATGGGTGATCAGTTTTTGGTAGATAATTTCTTGGTAGGGAGTACAGCCTTGTTGTTCATCATTTATTAGCAAGTTTACTGTTCTCTAGTACAGCCTTTTTCAATCAGGGTGCCATGGCACCCTGTGGTGTATTCTGGGTTCTTCATGGGTGCCTTGGAAAAATGCTTAAAAATTTCCCAAAAATTGTCAACAAGGTGGCGGGTGGGTCAAACCTACCTTTTTTTGTCACACAAAGCCACAGTTGTTTATTGTGCAGCATTACAACCATGGACATTTTGTTGGCCAGCTACTGGTGTTCCAACAATTGATGACTATAGATTGATAAGGAGAATGTTGGGCACCTAAGGACATCCTTGTTAGCCCCTCCTTTTCCCCTCTCCATCAGTACTGGGGTCACATTAGCAGAGAGAGGGAGAGAAACCGAGGAAGAAGAGAAACACTGGTACCAGTCAGTGCCAGTTTCCAAAGGTGGAGGAATATATCACCTCAAATGTTGGGTGGCCCATGTGTGTGGATGCTGCTGTGTTATGTAAAACTGTTAGTTTAGTATTTTACATTGGGGGTCAGGGTGCCTTAAAATTGTGAAATGTGTGGATAGGGGGCGCTAAACAATAACACTAAAATATACGTTCTAACAAAAACTGTTTCAGACCATGTATCATGATGGATAGTGAATCAATATTAGTGACAATAATCATAATCAGCAAATAAAAAGTCCATAAATTCTTCAGTGAATGAACTAATCAAAAACTTGGTGAATGAAATCAGAAGTGTGCAATATTAGCAAATATCAAAGAGAAAGTACATAAATTCTTCAGTAAATATACTAAATAAAAATTTGATGAAACAAATCAGAAGTGCATAGACAGTCCTTCACAACTTGACTGAAATCCAAATCACACCCAATGTGCTCTAATTGAAAACCTGCTCACCAGATTTCCATGACTGAAGATGGGTTTGAAAACTTCTGTGATTAACTCTCCTCTCCAGCACGGTTGCCTATTGGGGATAGAAGACAAGAGAAGGACCAATAGCGTAATATTGTTTTTATTAAAAAATTGACAAAATGTAACAAATGCCTGCTTGATGGTGCCTACCCGGCACTAGGAATAACCCGCAATGGATGCTGGTTTAGAGTCTTCTGCCTAGTGACCAGAATACTTCCTGATGAGGTAGCGTTACAAAACGTACGTCGAGGCGCCTTCCAGCCACGTCACTTCTGATGTCTGGGCTTCCGGTTTGTCTCTCAGCATCAGTGGAACGCACACCAACCTTTTAGCATGAGCTGAGGGGCGTGCGGCTTCCACCAGAATCCATTGTGGGCTATTCCTAGTGCCATCTAATGCAAGCAGGCATTTGTTACATTTTAGCAATTTTTTAATAAAAACAATATTACGCTATTGGTCCTCCTCTTGTCTTCTATTCCCCATGGGCAACTGTGCTGGAGAGGAGAGTTAATCACAGAAGTTATCGGAACCCATCTTCAGTCTACTTGTTCCAGTACTCCTATCTAGCGATCCCAGACCTTCTTTTTAGTTAAAGAGGTCATGGAAATCTGATGAGCAGGTTTTCCATTAGAGCACATTGGGTGTTATTTGTATTTCAGTCAAGTGGTGAAGGACTGTCTGTACACTTCATCAAATTTTTGTTTAGTATATTTACAGAAGAATTTATGGACTTTCTCTTTAATATTTTCTAATATTGCACACTTCTGATTTCATTCACCAAGTTTTTGATTAGTTCATTCACTGAAGAATTTATGGACTTTTTTTTGCTATTTTTCATGATTATTGTCACTAATATTGATTAACTATCCATGATACATGGTCTGAAACAGTTGTTGTTAGCGCGTATATTTTAGTGTTATTGTTTAGCGCCCCCTATCCACACATTTCACATTGCATAGTAGTTTGCCTACAGTATTTGGGGAGCAGCTTTTATAGTTTTTATATAATTGGCGGGAGGTTAGTTTTTTCATTAGTTTATGCCTCAAAATTTTGCTGAATTTTAAAGGGTGTCATTGACTGAAAAAAGGTTGAGAAACACTGCTCTAGTCTATGAATTCTGAAATATCTTGGGTGACTAGGAGTCTGCTAAGCAATAGATGTGATATTTGGAGATGGGCTTCTTGGCTTGTGTGCAGTGTATGTCATCAATATTCCTATTGAAGAATATGGAAGGTATAAAAACACAGCTGAAAACACGTCAGGTCACTATTAGTGCATTTACTAACAGCAGAATACCAGCTTTATATGAAATATGTTTTCAATCAGGGAGGTCTGCATTCTCCTACAAAGCTTGAAGTCATTACTTTGCTGAAATGAACAGCTCAAGACATAGACAAGTAAAAAAAGTAGGTTTAAACCATCCTATTCCTTAATATGTGATTATCACGGCTGGAGTCTGCAAAGAGCCAACACAATCCAAAACCTATAACAGATGTACATCTAAAATAGCAAAGGGGAAACCTAAGCAACTAAGCTGTTCTTTTGATGTAGCATAATTCAGTATTATTGATAACTGATGATTGAAATATTGGGCAGTGCAAACAGTTCACAGTAACTGTATACCGGTGTTAAACCAATGGCACTTTCTCCCTAAGTCTATCTAATAAATATATGGCAATACATAAAGCACAACCTAGGAGTTATAAAATTAAGAATGTTAATATGTGCTTTGTATGCATTTGTATGCCTTTTTTGAGATTAGTAAAATAACTAAAGGCAGGAGCTTGCGTGTAGTGAAATATCTCTTGGCAAATCCTCCTAACAGTTTAAGTTACTGCTTGTGGTTATGCATAGTCAGCAATACATGATGCATTGCTGCAAATTATATGTATATTGTGCATAAATAATTCAAATCCTTTCTATGACTGTGGTCTTATTTCAGTTACTTTCCATGTATCTTGGTAAAATAACAGTACTGTAGCAACCTACAGATTGCATTTATTATGTGAATTATGAGATTTGTTATAATCCTATGCACTCAGCAAAAATACTGAGCCTTTTAACATAGTTATAACAAAAAGAACTTCAAATTGCAGTATATATTGTGTGCTTAATAAATATATGTTCATATATAATTTTCACATGTGTGTGTTTTAAAAAATTCCATCCAATGCTTAAAATAAAGCAGGTCAATGTATTTAGAAACAGGAAAGTGACGACAGAAAAAAAGACTGAGTAGGCCATCGAGTCAGCTCATTTATTTTTTATTTTTTATGTTAACTCTTTTATCTGTGTATAGATCTATGTTTGTCCCAAGCATGTTTGGAGCCATTTACTGTTTACTGGCTCACTAACCCTGCTGGAAGTTTATGCCAAGCATCAACTGCCCTTTCAGTAAAATAATACTTTCTAAGATTCGTTTTGAACTTTCCTCCAGTTAGTTTGAGGTCATGTCCGCCCCCGTATTCTTGATTTTGGTTTCATATTAAAAAAAAAAACTGCCCCCCTGAATATTATTCACCCCCTTGATGTATTTAAAGGTTTCAGTAATATCTACCCCTTTCCCTTCTATACAATGTGGCCTCAGCAGGGTGCCCCATGCAGTCTCCATATGCCCAGTAAAGTGCCTCATGCAAACACCATATCCATGGCAATGTGTACTATATACTAATATCAAAATAAGTGCAGCGCTAACACTTATTTTGATTTTAGTTTGATTATTCACATTTAGGAAGTGTGTTTAGTGCTGGCAATTTTAATTAGATTAACACAGCAGCTCACAAGATTTCACATATTTACAATGTGTACTATATAGTTGCTGCATGTGGTTACCATGGCCAAGCAGAGTGTCCCAAGAATTAATCATGCCAGGGTACCCAATGCTATTGCCATACCCCTGTCAAGCTTTGCTCATTTGTGTGGTGGAGTGGACCTTTTTGTCTCCATGTGCCTAGAAGAGTGTGGAGGCAGGTGCAGTCTATTTTTTCCACTGCAGGTGATGCTCATCCACAGCAGCAATGGAGGTGGAGAAAGTTGAGCGTTAACTAGTTCCTCTATGGTTTTCACAGTCACAGAAAGGCAGCATCTGATTGGATGTTGGCACCCCATGTGACTTTGGTGGCTCACTTGGGTCAGGTAGAGTCTATTTAAGACCCCTGGTTTTAAGGCTCCCTGGTTTGATGCATGTTTTGCGTGTGGCTAGAATAGGGACAGGATACCCTGCTGGTAGGGAAAGTGCTTAGCGTCAGGAAGAGGTTCTAGAGGAGTAGGGAAAGCACAGGGACATGCCATCCTTCTGGAAGCCTTCCCCTTTGGGTACAGATGGGCCTAGGCCACATTCCACCCCATCGAGATAGATACTACTTCTACTGACACACCGCTGTTATATCCTGTAAGTTCTCCCAGTCTACCTTCCCGCCGGGCCTGTTCTGTGTTGCCAAACTTCAGTTACAATTTAATTCTGTTTCTCTGCACTGGGACTCTTAGTGTTTTATGCCCTTTGGGTTGCTTTGATCTTGGCAGAGCGGCCCTTTAGGTTGTAAGGATCACAGTGAGGTGCTCCACACAGTAGCTTTATGCTAGGCGCAGTTCACTACTAGGTCCATACATATCCCTTGTGGATTGTCTCTTCTTAACAGTTTAGTTTCATGTGCACACTGGCAGACTATTAGAACCTAATCCCTCCTATAAGAACACTTAGCCCATTTACAGAAAGGCACAAAGCATGTTCACCATTTTAAGACTACAAGCAAAAATGGCATCTACCATAGTCTTTTGATTGTCTATAAATGATCAAAACCCAATGCATATCTTGATTTTTCTTGAAGCCTATACAGTTGCAAAAAAAAGTATGTGAACCCTTTTGGAATGATATGGATTTCTGCACAAATTGGTCATAAAATGTGATCTGATCTTCATCTAAGTCACAACAATAGACAATCACAATCTGTTTAAACTAATAACACACAAAAAATTAAATGTTACCATGTTTTTATTGAATACACCATGTAAACATTCACAGTGCAGGTGGAAAAAGTATGTGAACCCCTAGACTAATTGGAAGGCCGGGTACCGGCCTGAAGTTATGGGAGGAGCCCGGAGGGTATTTAAGCAGCCCAAAGGCCGCCGGTCTTTGTCGGTTTCCTGTGCGTGATATCTGATACGTCAGACATCTAGGACCGACTCGTTCGAGACAAGCGCTGTTGGTGCCGGTTCGTGAGCTCCGTTTTCGTCTGTCCGTCTCCTCTTGTTGCAGTCCCGCGTTCGTAAGTTGTGTTGTCCCTTCGTGTCGCACTCGTGTCGCCGAGTCACAGTTTCGTACAGAGAGTCTGGTTCGGCTGTCGCAGGTAGGGCTTCGGCTCCCATGTTTTACGTTCTCATGCACTGCTTATCATGTCACTAAACTGTGGTCTGCGTAGCTCACGAACCACGCGCTGCTTGTCTCGAAAACTAAACACTTACTCGCACGTTTTTGGTTGTACACGATCGGGAGCCATCTAGCGGCACGCACATTCAGGGCCGCCCGCCACTACACTCCGACCGATGCCGCATCCGGCACTCAAGGGTTCCCCTTACGCGGTCGTGCTACGCAGTCTTCGAATCGTTCAAACATGACTCACGTACGGGTGCCGTTCGCACTCACACGCGTCGTTCATGTCCTGTCATTATTCAAATCAGTTGCGCCAGCAAGTGTGCCGAATCGCTATTTGCATTCCGAATCGCTGTTGGCATGTTAAATGTACGAATCACTTCGACCATGTCGAAACATTTCACGTATTAGCATGACAAATCATTTCATCATTTCAAACATGGCTAACGTATCAGGCCATTCGGTCATGCTAAATCATTTCACATCAGTTAAACAGGGCGTTCATGCCATCGTTTCGATCCTGGTCCGGTCGCATCCATACATGCTCCGATCGGGGCGATCCAGATGCACGACTACCCGGCCTCATTTCGATACATGCGCCAAGGGCGGAATCGCATCACTGGTTGCGTACATTCCTGATTCTTGCCCCTGTCATGGTATATCATTTCTGTCACCTTACCACGCCCGGCATGTATGCAGTCACTTCCCTGCACTGATTCGGGTCGGCGTGCCCCAGGCTGGCCTCATTTCAATACATGCGCCAAGGGCGGAATCGCATCACTGGTTGCGTACATTCTTGATTCTTGCCCCTGTCATGGTATCTCATTTCGGTCACCTTACCACGCCCGGCATGAATGCAGTCACTTCCCCGCACTAATTCGTGTCGGCGTGCCCTAGGCCCGGCCTCATTTCAATACATGCGCCAAGGGCGGAATCGCATCACTGGTTTGCGTACATTCCTGATTCTTGCCCCTGTCATGGTATCTCATTTCTGTCACCTTACCACGCCCGGCATGAATGCAGTCACTTCCCCGCACTAATTCGTGTCGGCGTGCCCTAGGCCCGGCCTCATTTCAATACATGCGCCAAGGGCGGAATCACATCACTGGTTTGCGTACATTCCTGATTCTTGCCCCTGTCATGGTATCTCATTTCTGTCACCTTACCACGCCCGGCATGAATGCAGTCACTTCCTCGCACTAATTCGTGTCGGCGTGCCCTAGGCCCGGCCTCATTTCAATACATGCGCCAAGGGCGGAATCGCATCACTGGTTTGCGTACATTCCTGATTCTTGCCCCTGTCATGGTATCTCATTTCTGTCACCTTACCACGCCCGGCATGAATGCAGTCACTTTCCCGCACTAATTCGTGTCGGCGTGCCCTAGGCCCGGCCTCATTTCAATACATGCGCCAGGGGCGGAATCGCAAAAAAAAAAAAGAAACTTTGATTCCTGTCCTTGTCATGTTATATCATTTCTGTGTCACCTTACCACGCCCCGGCGTTAATTGGTCACCTGCCTGTACGAATTCGCGCCGGCGTGCCCTAGGCCGGCCGCATTTCTACAAAAAAAAAAAAAAGAGCTTGGAGTCGGACCCGGTGGCAGCTGGATGTCACAGTTCGGCCTCAGCGTACCCAGGTAGTTGGCCTCATTTCACGGTTGCCTCATTTCTGTACGTGCTCCAGAGTCCGGCTCACAGTCACCCCCATACGGTACGAACGGGCCGGGCCCTGTCACGGGAAGTTCATTCAGTTAAGGCAACATGTCAAGTCAGTCATTCACGTTGTTATCTGTCATTTGATCCCACAGCGGTCTCGGCAGTCGACTTAAGTCACTATCGCCTGTTGTTATCATCTACGTTGGGTTCCGTCGCTCTGGACGGCAGCAGTTTTAGGCTCTTAAATAGGTACTTTCTCTCACACTCTCTCAGGTCAGTCGGATTCAGTAGGTCCACCTGCACCAGCTTGATCAGGGTTCCAGCAGGTAAAAAAAAAACAAAAAAAAAAACGCAGGGGCACGGAGGGCTCCTGCTTTCTCATGGCAGGTACGTATACCATAGGTGACACGTCCAAACTCATTTCTTGTCACCTCTTTATAGGCCCAGCCTGCAGACACGTGACCAGTCTACTAAGTAACGGGTCTTGGCAGCCGCCATGTCATCAGTCAGCAGCGATGACCTCACCACCCCGCTATCTCCGGCGTCAGCCTCCGAGGCTGGCAGTGTCCAGTCTCTTAGGGCATGGACAATTCCCAGGCTGTCCGCCGAGCTGAGGCGCAGAGGGATACCCTTCTCGTCCGCAGCCAGGAAGGCGGAGCTATTCAGGCTCCTCTTCCCACCACCGGCCGCAGCAGGCCCCAGCAGCCAGCAGGCGTCTCTGGAATCTATTTCAGCCGCCATCGCTCAGCTACACACCCTCGTGTCTTCCCTGTCTTCCTCGATCGTTGAGGTCCAGGACAGGGTGTCTCGCCTAGAGACCAGCCCGGCTGCCACGGTTCCGGACCCTGTGGTGGTCCCAGCCGTCAGGGCACCGGCCGCAGGTAGTGAGCTTACCACGACTACCGTCCACCCTTCCCACCTGGTGCCACCCAGCGTAAGGAAGGACATTTTAGAGGCCAGAGACGTTAACCTGGCCTCACTCATGATCTCGGTCCATGACTTGGCCGAGAACAAGGCCTACACCTGGGGGGACGTCTCGGTGGTTTTGAAAGCAAAGGATCCGAGGCTCAACAGAAAGCTCACGGTGCCCAAGTTTACGTGTTCAGGGACGTGCTGTGCTCAGCCTCCCCCGGCAGACGGGAGGAACCGGACCTCTACCTCCATTTGATCGTAGACCTGGGCCACAAATACGGTGGCTCAGCGTTCTACGATTATCATCGGTCCTTCTTGGCCAAAACCACGGCCAGATTTTCACAGTTTCATTTGACAACGGACTGGAGCGTAGTGGACACGGAGTTGTTCTGCCGCCACTTCGCGGGTCTACGCTCCCCGCTATGTGCTGTCTGTCAGTCAGCGTCCTACACCACGGTCTGGTGTGCCAACATAGCCTCTGTCCATCCGATAGCTAGCACGGCCTCTACCAGCACGAACCAGGCTCAGCAGGCCCTGGCGCAAGGGCAGAAGGTGGACAAGTTGGGACGTCCGGTGCGGATGGTTGGGGGAGCCGCCATTTGCAACAATTTCAATTACGGCTCCTGCAATTTCAGCCAGTGCCGGCTCTTGCACGTTTGCACCCTATGCCAGAGGGCGCTCCCCAGGATCCTATGTGAGGTCAAACAGAAGAAACCGTGACTAAGCCGGTCAATGTCCTTTGGCTCGATGTTTACTTGACCTCACACCCCACTCCGTCACTCGCCAGCTACCTCATCCGAGGTTTCACCGATGGGTTTCATACCGGGCTCATCACCCTGCCCCACTCCACCCGCGGATGTCCGAACCTACGCTCAGCAGCAACAGATGAGCCAGCGATTGACGTCCTTCTGCAGACGGAGTTGGATCGGGACTTCATGATAGGCCCGTTCAGTCAGTCTCCCTTTAGCATCTGGAGGGTTAGCCCTATCAGGCTTGTACAGGGAATTTTTGCAAATAAAACGTCTGGTGTATGATCTGTCAGCGCCTCATTTCGTTCCCAGTCTCAACTCGCTCGTCCCCTCCGAGGAGTTCTCACTGAAGTATACTTCGGTAAACATGGCTTTCCAGGCCATTCTCAGGGGGGGGGCGGGTGCTTGGCTCTCGAAGGCGGACATATCCGACGCCTTCAAGCTGCTGCCCATTCATCCTTCCCTGTGGTGCTGGCACGGCGTCAAGTGGAGGGAGCGATATTATTTCGCGACCAAATTGACCTTCGGGTCTAGGAGTAGTCCTTGGGCAGTCAGGGCAGATCTGGCCATGTGGGAACACCTTCTTAGTAATTGGAACGGTGTGTCCCTGTTCATCCCAGTCGTGTCCACGCAGTCACCTCAGGTGGTGACCGATGCGGCGGCATCACAGGATGCGCCGCCATTTTTGGCCCATTTGTGGTTCGCCGCCCCTTGGCCTCCTCAAGCACTAGCCACACCAGGCTTCACTACCACGTCAGCCCTCTTTGAGCTCTTCCCCATCGTAGCAGCCGCTCACCTATGGGGTCACCGTTGGTCTGGACAGACTGTGGCTTTCACGACAGACAATCAAGCCACAGCCAAGATCATCAGCAAGGGCAGGTCTAAATCCAGGCCCGTCATGTCCTTCCTCCGCAGACTGGTCCAGCTGTCCCTACAGCATCAGTTCAATGTTTACTGCTCATTCATTCCAGGGAAGTTAACTCAGCAGCGGACGCACTCTCCCGTTTACTTTATTTCCTTCTTTGAACAGATGCCAGGAGCCTACCATCTTTCAGCCACTATCCCGGATTGGTCACAACTGACCTTGGACTAGCCCCACATCTACGCTCAGCTTCCAACATCGCCTCGCTTGCCCGCAACACCCGCCGGGCCTACCGGACGGCCTGGAGGGCGTTTAACAAATTCCTGCCCCATCGCCCTCGGGAGTCTTCCAGCCTCAAGCAGGTTCTAGCGTTTATCGCTTCTTGTCATTCTCACCTAGCACTGTCACACAGCGCGATACGCTAGTACGTGGCCGGGGTGCCGCACTACTTGTCACTTCAAGCCCCCGCGAGGTCTTCGGTGTTCCCCTGCCACGCAGTGAGGGCTCTACTACGTGGAGTTCAGAAACACCGGCCGCCAGTCAGCCCGAAGCGGCAGCCTATCACGGGGGAGATCTTCAAGGGGATGTCTGACATCCTGGATAGGTCCCCTTTCGGTCTCCTCCTCAGCACCGTCCGGCAGGCTGCGATACACATGGCGTTTTCGGGTTTCTACGGCCCAGCGAGTTCACTCGCAGCCACCCAGCCGGTCCAGTCTTGCATAGACGTAGTCTCTGCCACCACCAGGATCACTACGTCCTTCACTTGGCGACATCCAAAACTCAGCAGCGAGGTTCCGGAGTAGATGTTCACCTGTACAGGACTCACAACAACTGGTGCCCAGTTGCCGTGTTAAGCCGCTTGACGGCACTGCTATCCGACCGCCCAGGGTCCAGTCCGCTTCTACCCTTTCCGGTAAAACCCCTCAACTCGTCACAGTTCGTGGAACATGTCCGGGTCCTTCTCGGCATTCTTCAGTTGGACCCCAGCCAGTACTCCGGGCATTCATTTCCGGATCGGGGCGGCCACGACGGCCTCTAGACAGGGGGTTCCGAACCATGTGATCAAGAAACTGGGTCGATGGAAATCGGCCTGCTTCTCTCGCTACATACCTGACCCACAGTTAGAGATGGCTCAGGCCTTTGCTCGACTTACTCAGTGACATTACCTTTAATAAATAATTATCCCCTACCTGAAGGTTTTGCCCCCTTATTTTGGTGTACCATACGGTAGACCAAGGCACACTTTCAGGTCTATTTCATGTTGGTTAGTTTTGTGTTGTTCCTATGTGTTATCGTTACTCATGTCGTCCGTAGGGCTCTAGACCATAAATTGGAAGGCCGGGTACCGGCCTGAAGTTATGGGAGGAGCCCGGAGGGTATTTAAGCAGCCCAAAGGCCGCCGGTCTTTGTCGGTTTCCTGTGCGTGATACCCACCCACCCTCCCCTTTTTAAAAGCCTCTTCCAAGTATTCTTACCCCAGACTGAATACTCATTCCACATTATTCCATAAACTACTTCTTATCATTCCTTATCTAGGGTATGCCCCCTTATTTTGGTGTACCATACGGTAGACCAAGGCACACTTTCAGGTCTATTTCATGTTGGTTAGTTTTGTGTTGTTCCTATGTGTTATCGTTACTCATGTCGTCCGTAGGGCTCTAGACCATAAATGAGATATCCAAGAGCTAATTGGAGTGAGGTGTCAGCCAACTGGAGTCCAATCAATGAGATTTGAGATGAGATTGGAGGTGTTGGTTACAGCTGCCCTATAAAAAACACACACCAGTTCTGGGTTTGCTTTTCACAAGAAGCATTGAATTGAATTGACTGATGTGAATGATGCCTCACACAAAAGAGATCTCAGAAGACCTATGATTAAGAATTATTGACTTGCATAAAGCTGGAAAGGGTTATAAAAGTATCTCCAAAAGCCTTGCTGTTCATCGGTAAGACAAATTGTCTATAAATGGAGAAAGTTCAGCACTGCCGCTACTCTCCCTAGGAGTGGGCATCCTGTAAAGATGGCTGCAAGAGCACAGCGCAGACTGCTCAATGAGGTGAAGAAGAATCCTAGAGTGTCAGCTAAAGACTTACAAAAGTCTCTGGCATATGCTAACATCCTTGTCAGCGAATCTACGATACGTAACAACATTAAACAAGAATGGATTTCATGGGAGGATACCACAGAGGAAGCCACTGCTGTCCAAAAAAAAACATTGCTGCACGTTTACAGTTTGCACAAGAGCACCTGGATGTTCCACAGCAGTATTGGCAAATTCTGTGGACAGATGAAACCAAAGTTGAGTTGGTTGGAAGAAACACACAACACTATGTGTGGAAAAAAAAGACACAGCACACCAACCTCAAAACCTCATCCCAACTGTGAAGTATGGTGGTGGGGGCATCATGGTTTGGGGCTGCTTTTCTGCGTCAGGGCCTGTACGGATTGCTATCATCGAAGGAAAAATTAATTCCCAAGTTTATCAAGACATTTTGCAGGAGAACTTAAGGCCATCTGTTCACCATCTGAAGCTCAACAGAAGATGGGTGTTGCAACAGGACAACGACCCGAAGCATAGAAGTAAATCAACAACAGAATGGCTTAAACAAAAGAAAATACGCCTTCTGGAGTGGCCCAGTCAGAGTCCTGACCTCAACCTGATTGAGATGCTGTGGCATGACCTCAAGAAAGCGATTCACACCAGACATCCTAAGAATATTGCTGAACTGAAACAGTTCTGTAAAGAGGAATGATCAAGAATTACTCCTGACCTTTGTGCACGTCTGATCTGCAACTACAGGAAACGTTTGGTTGAAGTTATTGCTGCCAAAGGAGGTTCAACCAGTTATTAAATCCAAGGGTTCACATACTTTTTCCACCTGCACTGTGAATGTTTACATGGTGTGTTCAATAAAAACATGGTAACATTTAATTATTTGTGTGTTATTAGTTAAAGCAGACTGTGATTGTCTATTGTTGTGACTTAGATGAAGATCAGATCACATTTTATGACCAATTTGTGCAGAAATCCATATCATTCCAAAAGGGTTCACATACTTTTTTTTGCAACTGTATATATGTATAGCAATAATCTAACAGTTCAGCCTTTTTCAGGTTCCAGTATTAAAGTAGTATTGAAGTAGAACTATAGGCAAAACTTTTTTTTTCATTTTGGATAGAGAAAGAGAGGGTTATAACAGCACAGACAGCAATATAAACCCCACAGACGTTCTAATCCCTCTCCACTTTGTCCAAAATTAAAAAAATGTTTTGCCTTTATTTGTATTTTAAATCCAAAAACAAAAGTGTAATATTATTGTAATTTACCATACATTAAATGGGTCTCTACAGTTTTATTTTTTTTTGTTTTCTTCCCCCTCAATTTTCACTCAGTGATCCGGCCCGTAACACACTTCCTGTCTTTGGTTGTCTCAACCTGGATGGAGGAGCAATGGAGACCCCTTTGGACAACAGCATTGTCAAACTAGGGAGAGGGAAGTGTGATGTTCCATTAGCAATGACCTTTGGCTTAGCTGGATACAACATAAAAATATTGAACGCTAAGAGCATGCAGCCTTTTCTTGATATCCAGGAATTTTTCTCTCTTCCTTTGGACTTCTGCTGAAAAATCAGGAAACTGAGATTTTTGCATTATCCACCATTATCCATTATCCACCTGTTGTCCTGGCTTTGGACAGGATAGCCCCCTAGCTTTATAATTAAGGAGGCGAAGCAAAAAGGGACACGGTGGAGCTCCTTGCGGCGGTGGTCCCGCTGGAACTCCGTGAGCTCTTTCTACAGCGAACATGGGTGAAAATGCTTCCCGACCAAGTGTGTCAGTCATCCATCCCTCAATGAATGCCACAAGGTTTCTGCCCTCCGCTCTTTCAGAGATGCCAACCACCTGCACATTTTTCCTGCGGAGGCGATTTTCCATATCCTCCAATCTGGATGCATTAGCAGAGGTCACCGACTGAACATATCTAACATCTTTCTTCAGAGGTTGCCAGTCATCCTCCAGAGTACTGAGATGGTGTCAGAAACCATGAAAACACACCGAGACAGAAGTACAGTGTAATCACACTTGTTTAATAATAAAAGTAAATAGAACAAACATAGTCAAAACATAGCCTGAATTCAGGAACCGGAACGGATAGTCAGACAAGCCAAATGTCAGGGAGCCAGAGATGAGCGTAGTAAAACAGCAAGAAGGATCTGGAGCCAGAAGGGATGTCAGCCAAGCAAGTCTTTTAACAGGAATTCAGGCAAGCGTCCCTGTGATGTTGACTAAGGCAGAGATCCTCTGGGCTGAATGGCTTAAGTAGGCAGGACTGAGGAGCAGGATATCATAAACAGCTGGGTACCTGTGAGAGATAGGAGCTGGCAATTAGCCGATAGCTGAGCGGCCAGCTCAGAGAAGGAAGGGCTGAGCCCAGCCCTGACAGACGGCCGTCCAATGGAGAGGTAGGTTCCCTCAGTTTCTGCATGTCCTGCCTTACTAAAGAGATCTTCACTTCCCCAGTAAGATCAGCAATGGACGAATTACAGGTAGTGACAGCAGCTAAGATATCCCTAAGTGTGGGTTCAGGATCAGTGTTGCCCTGCTGTGCAGCCGCCACCATATTGGCAGCATGGTGCTGTGTACTCACATGAGGGGCGGCTGGAGGCTCAGACAGCAGCAAGGGGGAAGTATCCAGTTCTCCTGGGTCATCATCCAGGCCATCTCCACCAGGAACAGCCAGCTGCAGTAGCGGGGGATCTTTACCAGAAGTCTCTGCGAAGAAGTGCTGAGCAGTCTCCTTCGCCGAGCGGGGCGGGAGTCCGCCATCTTGGCCAGGAGTGTCCGGCGGTATTCAGAGGCCCTGTCCTCTCCTGGATAAGGCAGAGTGGTGATACTACCAGTGGGAAGGTGCAGAGATACAGTGGCAGCCAATGAGGTGTTTCCCGAGGCAGACCGGGATAGAATGGCAGTGCAGACAGGAGGATACACAGGATTCTCGGCAGAGCTTCCCAGAAGCATGTCTTACTGCATGCCGCGCTCATATGAATATCAACATTAAGGCAGAACCCCAGCTTAGAGATGACCCGTTCACATTGTAAGCACCCTGTCAGTGTTAATGATTTGTCTAAACCCTCTAACTGACACTTTTGCTGGACAGCTGTTCATTTAAGTACTGTTGCAGTACATTTGTCAGCACAGCAGGTTGGAAAGCCAACTACTGCATTGCACTGTTAATAGAACAGCATTGACACTTCCAATAAAGTGCTGTGAAATGAAAATAAAAGTAAACAGTGTGATGCACTGACAGTAGTACATTGACACTGTGTTACACAGCACTCACCAGCAAAACCAGACAGGACACACTCACAGGATGTTCAGTGATGAGTATAGCAGTAGGTCTCAATGTCTGTCTTGAGGAACGGATTGTGGCCTGGCCAGTCCATTTTTGAGTGGGAATGCTTCAATGAACGATGCTGTGTCCTTGCTATTTTCCTACTCCCTTGGAACCTCTCTCTGCCGCTAAACACTGCCCCTGACATACTGGGGACCTGTCTCTACCCACACGTGAAATGAGTGCCTAGGCTTTAAAGCGTTTGTTAACCCAAAAAAAAAAAAAAATACAGGTCCTGTTCCCTTAAAGCATGTTATACAGCACAGTGCTTGTGCTATGTCATTTGGACCCCCGTATCACCTGAAATACCTGGCTGATCTTGCCTAGCTATGCCCTCCCCTCTGCAAACAGACCATGATAATCATGGCTTGATTCTCTCAGCCGCAGCCTGCTCTTCTGTAAAAATACTGCATGATTCTACTTGTATGAGCTCCGCTTCGGGTGTTCAGCTGATTGTAGGCGGCTTGGCGCTGTGTGTCTCCTCTCTCCATCACATCCCCGGCTGAGGTCAGCGGGAGGGCTTGAGTGCCCAGAGAGGAGCTCATACAGCTAGAATCGTGCAGTTTTTTTTTTTACAGAACACAGGCACAGGGGAACTTCTGATAATGGTGCAGAGAGGATGGGATGATGTAATAGAAGTGGGTTAACAACTACTTTAAATAGACTCTGCCTGACCCAAGATTTCCACCAGAATTATGTGGGGTGCCAATACTCAATCAGATAGCTGCCCAGTGACCCAGAAAACCATAGAGGAACCATGTTCATGCAATGCTGCTGCTGTTTGAGCGCCACCTTCATTGGAGAAAGCAGACTGCACCTGCCTACAAGCTTAATAAATCCGAACAGCTATATTAGATATTTAGGATTATAGATGTTTTAAAGCAGTCATGCAAAATATTGAAAACACAGATATAATTGCTTTATGATTGATTTCAACTGAAAGGTTAAAGAAACTTACACACAGAATGTTTCCATACCATTTCTCTCCCTCCCACTGTGCTGATCTAACTCCCCCTTCCCCTCTTCTGCTGTATCCACTTCCATACTGGGCCTATTCTGGTACTACTCTCCTACATGTAAAAAATCATAATTTTTTTACTAGAAAATTACTCAGAACCCCCAAACATTATATCTTTTAGCAGAGACCCTAGGGCAGTGATGGCGAACCTTGGCACCCCAGATGTTTTTGGAACTACATTTCCCATGATGTGAACCTTGGCACCCCAGATGTTTTGGAACTACATTTCCCATGATGCTCCACTACACTGCAGAAATGTAGTTCCAAAACATCTGGGGTACCAAGGTTCGCCATCACTGCCCTAAAATTTTATGTCACACAGTATTTGCATAACAATTTTTCAAACACATTTAAAAAAAAAAACTTTCATGAATTAAAAAATAACAAAACAGTACAGCAATCTTTTTGTATAATGTCAAAGATGATGTTATGCCGAGTAAATAGATACCTAACATGTCACGCTTAAAAAAATTGCACACACTTGGTACTTAAAAACCTCCATAGGTAACAATTTACATTTTTTCACAGGTTACCAGTTTAGAGTTACAGAGGAGGTCTAGAATTGTTGCTCTCACTCTAACGTATGCAGCGATACCTCACATGTGTGATTTGAACCCCTTTTTGTGTGAGTTCACTTCTGTGACGAGCACACGGGGACGGGGGCGCTTTAAAAAAAAAAAAAATTTTACTTACGTTTTTTTCTTTTTACACTTTCTCTTTACAACATTTTTTTGATCACTTTTATTCCTATTACAAGAAATGTAAACATCCCTTGTAATAGGATTGGTGCGTCACAGGTCCTCTTTATGGAGAGATCTGGGGTCTATAAGACCCCACTTCTCTCCTCCAGGCTGGAAAGATTGAGATAAAAAAAATTAACAATCTCTTCCCGGGCCTCCGAAGGTCATAGAGATGACTGGGGACCATCTGGTCACTGGAAATCTCTATGATCAACATCCGGTGGCGGTGGATTCTTTCTTTGGTTCGCCAATTGTACAGGCGAGCCCGGAGAAGCACCGGAGGGCAGCGGGAGGGGTTGATGTCCCCTCTCGCTGCCTGTAGGAACGATTAAGTGGCTGAACTGCTGCTATGACTGTTCCTACGGTGCACAGAATCATCGGCTGTAAAAGATGATATCTGAATGATGCCATCTGCAGGCATCATTCAGATATCACCACTCAAAATCACTGACGTCATATGACGTTCTTGGGCTGGAAGTGGGTATACAGTACTCAGTTCAGGCACCAATTCCACTGGGATTCTGCCACAGTGTTTACCAGTACCAGTTATGTTTTTTTTTTCTCAAGCAAAGGGTTTTTATTGGGCAAAATATACAGAACATACAAATTCCAGAGCAAAATAAATCCAGAAGTATAGCCAGTATTAGTAAGTGTACTGTCAACACCATAAACATCACTATACATACATCGGTTTTCATCTCATTCACATGTTCAAAACACATTTCTTTGTGGAATCACCATAGGGCCACAGCACACTTCCCCCCACCAAGTCATCACTCATGGAATTTGGTGGCCTCTCCTTTTTTTTATAAAAGTATACGGTCCATAACCACATCAACTGGGACTAAGCCCGGAACATCCAGCCACGGAGACCATAATTTGTCAAATTTATCCCAGCTACCCCTGTGCTGGTAAATAAACTTCTCCAGTCTGATTGTGGCCCCCTTTTGAGCAATCCACCCTTCTAGAGTTATGGTCGACAGCTCCTCTCCAAGGCACCACATACCACTATGCCTAAAATATCCCCACTTCTGTGCCTTTAGGCCAACTCCAACATGCTCTCAGCACCTGAACACCAACCGCCAATCTCACCACTGCATTGGACCTCTCCACCTGACTTCCCCCCTGCTGATTTTAACCATCTTCACTCCACTCACCTCTGCGCCACTCCCTGCCTCTGTGCTAGCTGCCATTGCACCAATGCATGACTCAATGCTCGCCATATCATGCTAGTGTTAACATATTACATAGAGCAGGCATTCAACAAACATCAAGTAGGGTTGAAGCCTAAAAGCAGCTTGTTTCAAGTGATAGCCAGCACTCTCATTAAAATCCTATTCAAATTGTTTAACATCCCCAAACTGGAAGTCAATGGTGCTTTAAAGGTATCAACAATGCAGATTGAAGCTGTCTGAAAACTTTGCAAATGCCATGTAAAAGCTTGCCCTTAAGAAAGCTGAAGCCTGTATGTACAAGGCCTGAAAAAATACAATAGTGAGCATCATTCTCACAAGGCAGTGTGTCATAAGAAAATTAAGTATGCTGCGCTTTAACAAGCATTTTCTGCCTGCACAGGGCAACATTGAAGTACTTGTAATATGAAAAATGTATATACATGGGGTTACACAGACTTTACTTTCATTTTCATACGTTTTTATGACCTAGTAAGTGATGGCATGGAAAATAACTTAAAATCACAGGCAACACAGGCAAATATGCAAGCAACACACACGTAAAATGCATAGAAAATACATTTTGCTACATCATAAATGTGCCAAAATGTACTTACAGTAAATGCATATGTGTGCACTTTGAATGCATGCAGTGTGAATGAAGCCTGAAATTTAGTTTTTCAGTATTGTTAGATAAATTAGTTTTATCACTTATTTGAGCCAACAAACTAAACTGATATGTTTTAGAGGTTTCTAGCTATATTGTGTTTTATCTGCTTAAAATGTTAGGAAAATAGCTTTTTCTTTGTAAGCATCCCTATGATTTATTGTTTGTGTCAAATGATAGTCATAAAAGCAGTAATTTATGAAGCAGAACTAAGTATGCTATGGTTAAAGTACATCTACAGACAAACATGAACTACACTCTTTATTTCACTGATGTATTCCTTCGAGTCATAAAATCACTTATTTTATTTAGCCAGTGAATTTACCAGAACTATTCCTTTACACAGTGTTGCTTTTACCCAGCTGAAAGTTGAAATAAGGCTTCTATGGCTTTTACGCTGCAAGCTGACCACAGTCTGACCACAGGGTGCAACTCAGAGTGGTGATGTTCACTAGTGTTCACTAGTGGTATAAAGAGTAAGGTAATGGATTTACGTAAACATAAGTGCAAGGTCTTGTGGCAGGGTGAGCTCATGCTACAGTCTAAGATGGCTGTCTGGGCCAGATTTTGCGGGAAACAGGCATATTATTGATGCAGATGTGTGCTGCATTCATATTAGAGCCAGAGTTAGAGCTCAGGGCTCCTCCCTCCTGAGGGGGTTAGTGTGTGAAGGCAGCCATGAGAGTTGCATGTCTGCACCATACTGTCCAGGTCAGGACAGACCAAGGACCGAGCCTGTGAAGGATGTAGCAGCGAGGAGCTGCAGGATAACAAGCCAAGCGGACAGAGGTACAGCGTTTTTTTGCACAAGCACTGGGACTGTGTGTTTGATGGTCAGGAAGACTGAGGCATGAGGCCTGAGCCGCAGGGATGATAAAGAGCCAGGAGGCTGAACCCTATGTTTGATTCATATTGATGGTGAGAACCCCCTGCGTGGGAAGATATTCACGTGCAAACTATGTTTTCTTTGAAATAAAAGTGGGCAGAAAAAGCCCTGAAATGTACTTCTGGCATGAAGTAAATTCACTGTTTTGCACTACCAATGAGCTACAAAACCCGCAACTTGTCAGTCCGAAAAGTTTTTTTTTTTTAATAAGTTAAGTAAGAGAAGAATGATGCAATGATGTCTTTAAATGTTACGCATTGTGTAAATCACACAGTTCATTACTTTAAAGGCATAACCATTGTTAACCACTTCCTGCCCACCATATAGCAACATGATGTGCGCAAAGTGGTTTGGTTATCCAGACTAAGGCCCCTTTCACACTTCTACGTCTTGTCCCACGATTTGGGACTGCAAAGTAGCATGAGAAGTCGTTCCCCATGATTTCCAATGACAGCCATTCATATTAGTACGACTTCAAGTCGTTCCGACTTCAAAGTAGTTCCTGCACTACTTTGGTCCGATTTTTATGCCACTTACAAAGGCATTCCTTGAAATTGCGGCGAAATTGCGGCGAAATCGCGTCCGCGAATCGCGGTAAAATCGCGCGACTTTGAAGTCGCACAAGTGTGTAAGGGGCCTAAGGCCCCTTTCACACCCACGATTTGGAACTGAAAAGTAGCATGACAAGTTGTTCCCCATGATTTTCAATGACAGCCATTCATATTAGTACGACTTCAAGTCTTTCCGACTCCAAAGTAGTCCCTGCACTACTTTGGTCCGATTTTGATGCCACTTACACAGGCACTCTTTAAAATCGCGGCCGCGAATCGCGGCAAAATCGCGGTAAAACCCGCGTGGCTTTGAAGTCGCACAAGTGTGAAAGGGGCCTGAACGTTATATGACGGCGATCATATTACAGGCATCATATTACGTCCAGGCTGAGACTAATGGCCCGTACACACGATCCGAATATCGGATGACTGATCGTACGACCGTTTTTCGGTTAACAATCACAAGTAGAAATTGAATAGCCAATAAAGTCACGAAAATTCTTGTACGATAGGAAAAAAAATCGGAAGTGATGTCATGTGTTGTAATGTATTTGCATTGTATTTTCGGACGACAACTATACTGACTAAACGAAAATCGTACGATCTGGAATCGTACGAGGAAAATTTCCGTGTATGTCCGATCGAATAATATCGGACGAACGGTCGTGATCGGCTGTCGGAAGTAGTGTACACACGATCCGAAAATCGTACGATCCTCCCTCGGACGATCGTTTTCGTCCGATATGCGGATCGTGTGTACGGGCCATAACACTTGTCTACATACAACAGATCTTGTTCTGATGTGCAGCTCCCAGGATCTTCTGCTCTTATCTTCGTGTAATCCCAGACAGACTCCATGATGTCGACTCCTTGTTCTTCTTTACGCTGAAGAAAATTCTGTATGTTTTGGGTTATTGTCCTGCTGCAGAATAAATTTGGGACCAATCACACGCCTCCCTGATGGTATGTCTTGATGGATAAGTATCTGTCTGTATTTCTCAGCATTGAGGACACCATTGATCCTGACCAAATCTTCAACTCCATTTGCAGAAATGCAGCTCTAGATATGCAAGGAACCTCCACCATGCTTCACTGTTGACTGCAGACACTCATTATTGTACCGCTCTCCAGGCCTTCTGTGAACAAACTGCCTCTTGCTACAGCCAAAAATGTCAACTCATCAGTCCAGAGCACCTGCTACCATTTTTCTGCACCCCAGTCCCTATGTTTTCGTACATTAGATGTGGAAACAAGGCTAAATGACTCAACTATGCACGAAAGCATAGGAACTGGGGTGCGTAAAAATGGCAAATGATGCAGTCCTCTTGTGTTTTTTTTCCCAGACCGGAACAGACTGCCGGGGGTAGGCAGGTGTAAACGGACTGATGTCCATTTACATCCACCTGTCCATAGGGCTGAATAGTCCTTCAGGTCAGGTCTGCCTAATGCCGCGTACACACGAAGGGACAATCCCGCGGGATTATCCGCTGGACTGAAGTCCAGCGGATAATCCCCTCGTGTGTGGGCGCCGGCGGACTTTTTTTGGCCAAAGTACGGCGGACTAAAGTTTTAAGTTTTGTTTTAAAATTATCCGCTGGACTTGGCAGTTCGGCGGACAATCCCGCCGTGTGTAGTATGGTCCGGCGTACCAAAAAGGACGCATGCTCAGTAGCAAGTATGTCACGGACTCGCTCGGTCTGGTAAAACTAGCCTTCGTTTTGAAGCTAGCACAATCGTCACGCTGCTGATCTTTTTTTGTTATTTTCTGACAGCGGAATTTGTATGTTATCGTACTTGAAGAATGATTTTGCCTTGCTGCTTGTATATTCATGCAGAGTACTCCCGAACGTTTTTTCTTCAGCATTCTTTAGTGAAGTTATATATTTGTATATATATATCTATATCTCTATATCTCTCTATATATATATATATATATAGATAGATATAGATATATATATATATATCCAAATCACCAAATTAAAAATATATCTATATATCTCAATAGAAAAAAAAATATATATATCTATATATACATATATATATATTTATATATATAGATATATAGATATATACGTGTATATATATATATATATATATATATATATGTACATATATCTCTATTTAGATATATTTTATTATTTGTTGGTTATCAAAAGGATTTGTTATTACACATGATACAATTGTGGAGTCAGCAGAGCTTGCCCTTAATTCAGATCTTAACCCTCACCTTTCCAGCGACTGCACTTGCAGTTCCATTGAAGTTGCACTTTACACTTGTATTGTCAAATGAATGTGCGTTTTGGAAATGCCCTCCATATAATTTAGACATGTACCTGCCTACTCCTAAATAAACTATGTTTTTGAATAACAAGCACGTATATCATTATTTTCTTGAAATTAAATTACCATTTATTGTGGTTTAAACAAACAAGGCAAAACAAAATAGGAAGGCAACACTGGAGCCACTTTGAGATTTTGAGAAGACTTTTTGCCCCAACGGCAGACATCAAGTTTGTGAAGCCAAAAATTAAGCTTGGGCAGATTTGATCCAATATAGGGAGCACAAGAAGATTGTCCAGGAATCACACAGACCAGGAACAGCAGCAGATGACATCTATGTCCCCAAGCTGTGGCACTACAACAGCCTGTGTCTTCTGTGAGACCAGACTGAAGCCAGGCAATCACTTCCGACTCTTCCCACCACGCTGCCCTGCACTCTTCCCTGCAGTCTTCCCTGCACGCTTCCTTGGAGGCTGACTTGTGGTAGGAGGAGGAGGAGGAGGAGGAGAAGAAGAAGGAAGAGGAGGAGGAGGAGGAGGAGAAGTTGCTGTCGGGCCTTCATGTGTCAGGCGGGTGGATTCTCTTAATTGACCCCTCAAACCCCCCTTAATAGCTTCAAAAATGAGGCCCTCGCACAGGTGCCGTTGGCCCTTCTCCATTTCCAGCAACCTGCTGGCCAAGTAGGTGGCATAGGCCTCTTCTGGAATGGGGGGTCTTTGGAGAATCTCACTCGCCTGCCGAATAAGTTTGAGTGATTCCTCCTCAACCATGGTCATCCTCCTGGGCCTTCTTGGGGGTAAGGGCAGGGGTGGAGGTAGACTTCTTACAGTCTGGCTGTCAGTCTGGCTCGTGCTGGGCCCAGCCACCTCCTGGCTCTCGCTGGTCATGTCCTCCTCCTCCATACCACTTGTCCCGGCATCATCCTGGGTCAGCTCATCCTGTGTGCAAATAAAAACAAAAATCAAACACCTGTTTTTTGGTTTATGGCCTCCTCAATCATCCAATTGTAAACTTATGAACGAGCAGATAAATTTAAAAAAAGATCCAAAAGGCTATCATTTGGACCCCTGCATTTTCCAAGCAGATCACCAATGTTGTATAATGCATTTTTTGCCACTACTGGATGTATGTATACACTATATATGTATCGATATGTAGCACCAACACTTTTTAGAAGTGTGCGCAATTTTTGGCTGTTTTTTTCCCCAATTCTGAGTTCAGGGTGTTAATTGTTTCACATTTTTACGTCGACATCATTAATATTCACCCAATCACTATTTAGGCTACAAAATATATACCTGGCTCCAGCTGGGCGCATCAGCCTGCTCCAAGGTGGAGGGGTCTTCTCCTTCCGTGGAAGCCTCAGCTGGGGTGGAGGGAAGAGTGGAGGGAAGAGTGGAGGGAAGGGTGGAGGGAAGAGTGGACAGTGATTGCCTGGGTTCCATCTGGTCACCTAGAAAAGCCAGTTGGTTGTAGTACCACAGCTTGGGTACATAAACATTCTCTGCTGCTGCTCCTGATCTGACTGATTCCTCAATCTTCCTGCGCTCCCGCTTGTACATGTGCCTTAAACTTGAAATTCTGGCTTCAACAAACTTGATGTCTGCGTTGGGGACTTGAGTCTTCACAAAATCCAAAAGTGGCCCCAGTGTTACCTTCCGGACATCCCTATTTCCATATAAAGGGTTCTTGAGCTGCCACAGGTTGGCATTTTTACGGTACAGCGCAATGAATTCCGTCATGAACTGCTGGTCCTTAAATGGATTCAACTGGGCTGCTGACATGTTTGTTTCTGTTTTGTTAGTAATGGCAATACAAAAGACCAAAAACACAAATGTTACTAAAAACGTACACATCCAGTTTTTCAAACAAAACATTACACAACACACCCACACACAGGCAGCAACCCCTACACACAGGCAGCAACCCCTACACACAGGCAGCAACCCCTACACACAGGCAGCAACACACCCACACAGGCAGCAACCCCTACACACAGGCAGCAACCCCTACACACAGGCAGCAACCCTACACACAGGCAGCAACACACCCACACAGGCAGCAACCCCTACACACAGGCAGCAACCCCTACACACAGGCAGCAACCCCTACACACAGGCAGCAACACACCCACACACAGGCAGCAACACACACATATCCTTAAAAAATGCAGGCCCAAAACACAAAAAAACACAGTAATGCATCCTAGAAAACACTTACCTTCGTACAGAGCGCTCGCTACTTCCGTTCGGGAACACGTGGGGCCCTCAAACAGCCTTATATACACTGCGCACGCGTCGAAGTCCGCCTGCATCCTCCGCGTCGCCCGCCCATGACGTTCCTCCTGACGAGTATTCCCCGCCCCGCTTCCCTCGTTGCATTGTGGGTGAATAAATTCATGAAGATGGCGGACACATTCTCAGCCAGTAGCGCGGAGGAAAGCCCAGAAGCGAACACATCTGCATCCAGCAGCAGATATAAGGCCACCAATATGGCCTTTGAAGAGATGGTGGAGATGGTGGACATCCTCCAAAGGGAAGATTACGAGGGGGAAAATGGCCCCTACCCTCGACCCAACTTGCGCAAGGACAAGATTCTCACTACAGTCGTCAGCACCCTGGAGCATAAATTCGGTGTACGAAGGGGCAAGGATCAACTGCGCAAGCGATGGTCCGACATCAAATCCAGGGAGCACGATCAGTACAGGAGAATTCGAAAAGCCATCAAAAAAAGTAAGTCAAGCACGTGCGCTACTATGGTTGTACTTGATATGTCTAATCTTGCGCAGATGTTATTAGCATTCGTAAGTGAAACTTGCGCAGATGTTATTAGCATTCGTACGTGAAACTTGCGCAGATGTTATTAGCATTCGTACCTGAAACTTGCGCACATGTTATTAGCATTCGTACGTGAAACTTGCGCACATGTTATTAGCATTCGTACGTGAAACTTGCGCACATGTTATTAGCATTCGTACGTGAAACTTGCGCACATGTTATTAGCATTCGTACGTGAAACTTGCGCAGATGTTATTAGCATTCGTACGTGAAACTTGCGCACATGTTATTAGCATTCGTACGTGAAACTTGCGCACATGTTATTAGCATTCGTACGTGAAACTTGCGCACATGTTATTAGCATTCGTACGTGAAACTTGCGCAGATGTTATTAGCATTCGTACGTGAAACTTGCGCAGATGTTATTAGCATTCGTACGTGAAACTTGCGCACATGTTATTAGCATTCGTACGTGAAACTTGCGAAGACTTGATGAAAGTTCGTTTGTCTTGATAAAGTTTATTCAGTTTACCTGGCTTTGGGTTGTTGGAGTTGTAAGGTTGTTTATTATTGTCACTATCTATACTATTACTGCTGTAGTAATGGTTTTATGGGTAACTTACACAGGGACTCCAGAAGCTGTTTTGGGGGGGGGGGGGGGGATAAATCTGTTAAGCAGGGTGTCAAGCTCCAAATTCAAACAAAATGCTCATCATCTAGAAATACTGTAGGTGGTGACTTTTCTAAGAAGAAGTACACTCACCTGTCCCTTGGATGCTGCAGCTACAATCTTTGATATTGTAATCATGAAATTAATCTTTGCGGCTTCACTTCCCGGGTCACTATTGGGCATGCGCCAGTTGCGCAATGCAATAGGACTGGTCCGCGCTAGCTCTGGGACCCCTGTGTGTCCCAGCAGACAGCACGGTGGGACGGGATGTGGCGTATACTTCTGTGGGAGTCTATGGCCGGATGTGTGTGCAAATACCTGCCTTACACAGGTATCTGCAACCCATCCCCCCTAAAAGGTTCCAAATAAGACACCACAGGGGTGCAGGGATCCAATGAGCGGAAGTTCAACTTTAGTGTTTAAGGGCGGTTTAAGTATTGGAGTTTCATTACATAGAGATTTCAATTCTGTATTCAAGTAGGATCTTCCTACAAACTGCTAAGAATTGGACAACACTTTTAAACAATGTTTACTAATCATATTTCGGCACTCAAATATCAGTGTGATTAAAAGTGTACCTTTGTGTTCCATTACCATAGGGGGCAAAAGACTCAGACGTCAATCAGAACCTACCAGGACCTCCCGGCCTCAGCAGACTAATTGGGCAGTTAGCCCAAGCCCACGCATGGATGTGGAGGAAGAGGTGCTTGAAGTGGATCAAATCTGCACCCCACCAAGTGAGTGTCTCAGAACACAGATTGAGCTACTAAATTAAGGTCTGCATGTTTTTCACACTTTTTTTCTTGTGTTTTATCTACCCAACTTTTAGGTGATGCTGATCTGGTTGTGGAAGGACAAGCTGCGGAGCCATTTTCCACAGACAGTGCCCACAGGCTTATTGGCCAGATAATGGCCTGGAATCTGCAGCTGGAAAACATGCAGAAGGAGATGGCCACCATGCAGCAGGGAATGAAGGACATGATTGATGTTTTGGGGAGAATCTAAAGACCCCTTTTCCATTTCCTAACATCAATCATGTCCTTCATTCCCCTTTTGATCCGCTATTGTTTTTAATTTTTAGAGGCCAAATTTTTTATATGCACATGGTGTGTCAACATGTGCTATGTGCCATCAGGGGATCTCAATGGACGCATTTTGTGTTTGCAACCCCTAATGCTAGTAGGTGAGAGGGAAGGGGTTTCACACACAAAACACGTCCATTGATTCCCCATGATGAAACATAGCACATGTTGACATTACCCATTTTCGTGTTAAATTTGTGTGCATATTCTAAATTTGGCTTCTACTGTACATGGGTTACCTGTTGAACTTTGTAAGTTCCCTACTTTAACATTGTGTAAATATTTTCAAATGCTAACCAAAAAATTTTTACAATTTTAAACCATGTTTTTATGTTTGTTTAAAAAAAAAATCCTAAAAAAAAAAAAAAAAAATGTTGTGAGAAAAAGACCAAAAAAATATGAAAAAATAAAAAATCTGTTGTTAAAAACAAAAAAAAAAAAAAATATTACCAAAAATGACCAAAAAAAAAAGAGAGGAAATCAACAGAAAAAAAAAAAAGTTTGGATGTGCACTATAATAAAAAAAAAAAATGTTTGCACAAATTAAACAATGTGTGGCTTCTTCTTTTTAAATACTACCAGTTTGACCAAAACATGTTGTGGTTCATTGACAAAGGGGCTTATTTACTAAACGCAAACCAAGTTTCCCACTATTAATAAGTGCACTAGGACAACATATAAAACAGGCAAAATTAAAAGCAAAACAATAAGAAAAAAACAATCTTTCAAACATAAATAACTGTATTTATTCTTTCCAAAAAAATGATGTTTTAAGGGTCTGCTGCCATTGCAATGGCCCCCCTACCATTAAAATAATTTAAATAACGGTCCCGCACTTGCTGTGCTGATTGTGGGGCCAAACCAAGACGGCGATTATCCAGCCCTGTCATGTCGCCTTCCACTCCGGCCTCAGGCCCGATAGGTAATGTGTAGCTTCCAGAATGTTTCCGTAGATAATTGTGCATTACACAGCATGCAAGAATAATAGTATTCAGTTTGTACTCTGCCAGATGTATGGATGTTAGCATCAATCGGAAACGGTTGGCCATAATACCAAAGGCATTTTCCACAACCCTTCTTGCTCTGGCCAACCGAAAATTAAAAATCCTCCTCTCAGGGGTGAGGGATCTTTGGGGAAATGGCCTCATCAGGTGGTCACCCAGACCGAACGCCTCGTCGGCTATGAAAACGAACGGGAGTCCCTCCACATTCTCTTCATCTGGTGGCAGCTCCAGGCCACCAGTCTGGAGACGATGGCCGAACTCCGTCTGGTTGAAGACTCCTCCATCCGACATCCGGCCGTTTTTCCCCACATCCACATAAAGAAAGTCATATTGTGCCGACACCACCGCCATCAACACTATACTATGGAACCCCTTATAATTCCAATAGTAAGACCCCGAATGGGGTGGGGGCACAATTCGGACATGTTTGCCGTCAATCGCCCCTCCGCAGTTGGGAAAGTCCCAACGGGCAGCAAACTGGGAAGCCACAGTCTGCCATTCCTGTGGCGTGGAAGGACACTGTGAAGTCAAACAGAAAGATACAATTCGAATTAAAAACCAGGCAAAACACCAAACTAAATCCAACAAATTAACTAACAATTTGGAACAACATATGTATTTATTTTGTTAATCCTTGAAATAAAGCCAAAAGATTAAGGATAAGGGACAAATCTCTGATTGATGACCCCTCTGATGGCCCAGAGAAGATAATAATGGGGATGTGGGTGGGGAGTAATTAATTGTAAGCTCACACAATACACATGCAATTAATTAAAGAGGGTGTGAGTGGGGTGTGGGGGGGGGTTAATAACAAGCTGACCCAAACCACATGCAATTAATTAAAGAGGGTGTGTGTGGGGGTGGGGGGGTTAATTACAAGCTGACCCAAACCACATGTAATTAATTAAAGAGGGTGTGTGTGGGGGTGGGGGGGTTAATTACAAGCTGACCCAAACCACATGCAATTAATTAAAGAGGGTGTGTGTGGGGGTGGGGGGGTTAATTACAAGCTGACCCAAACCACATGCAATTAATTAAAGAGGGTGTGTGTGGGGGTGGGGGGGTTAATTACAAGCTGACCCAAACCACATGCAATTAATTAAAGAGGGTGTGTGTGGGGGTGGGGGGGTTAATTACAAGCTGACCCAAACCACATGCAATTAATTAAAGAGGTGTGTGTGTGGGGGTGGGGGGGTTAATTACAAGCTGACCCAAACCACATGCAATTAATTAAAGAGGGTGTGTGTGGGGGTGGGGGGTTAATTACAAGCTGACCCAAACCACATGCAATTAATTAAAGAGGGTGTGTGTGGGGGTGGGGGGGTTAATTACAAGCTGACCCAAACCACATGCAATTAATTAAAGAGGGTGTGTGTGGGGGTGGGGGGGGGGGGTTAATTACAAGCTGACCCAAACCACATGCAATTAATTAAAGAGGGTGTGTGTGGGGGTGGGGGGGTTAATTACAAGCTGACCCAAACCACATGCAATTAATTAAAGAGGGTGTGTGTGGGGGGGGGGGTTAATTACAAGCTGACCAAAACCACATGCAATCAATTTAAAAATGAGGGGCAAGGGGGGTGAAAGGGGTGAGGGGCAAGGGGGGTGAAAGGGGGGGTGAGTAAAGCAGTACAATGGAGCTGGTAATATACATTTTTAACCAAAGAAAGTGACTAGGCTAGGGGTGTTTAGGGGGCCAAGATTCCATGCTGGGGAGGTTGGTGCAAGGAAATATGCATGTGACCCACTAAATAATACATTCTTAAAGCAATTTCGATAGGTCAACCATAAAATACTATACAAAAAACAAAAATTCAAAAATATACTGGAATAGGGGACATTCATAGAATAGTCCTATCATGGTAATTAGCTAATGATGACATTGATGCACTACATTAGCAAACATACAAGACATAGGTAATTTGAAAAGAGAAGACTTACCTTAATGTATTCCTCCTGCAGGACGTGGATAATGGCAGAACAGGTCTCTGGAATAATGAGCCCCAGAGCCTGGGGGGAGATGCCTGTCGTGAACTTGAGGTCCTGCAAGCTTCTCCCCGTCGCAAGTAACGCAACGTGGCGACTAGCCTCTGCTCCGCACTGATGGCTTGCCGCATGCAGGTATTCTGCCTGGTAATATAAGGGGACAGCGAAGCCAACAGACGGTGAAAAATGGGGTCCGTCATCCTGAGATAATTCCTGAAATCATCAGGATTATTCTCACGGATCTCACGGAGCAAAGGCATATGCGAGAATTGGTCACGCTGGCGCAACCAATTCTTGGTCCATGAACTCCTCCTCACCCTGTTCATGGACTGGGCTCGGGCCAAGGTGTTAACCGCAACACCGAGCCCCTGCACAGCACAAACTCGTTCCCGAGTACGTCCACACTCCATGGCTTCAAAACGGTCGGCTGATCAAACAAACAACTTAACCGAACGCACTGAAGAACAGCAAGGCCTATGAAGAACGACCTGAAAAACAGGAACGAGCGGACCAGAACGGCCTGAGAACAGGTAGGAACTGATCCACACGCACTGAAAGACAGATACAAACCTCACAAGCACAAACTGAACGGCAGAAGCGAGCGAATTAAGCAGAAGTCTGAGAAGCGCGAATCGTCTCTAACCAAACGTCAACTAACACGCGATACACACGAGATTAGCTGACGGTGCCCAAAGGGTGTCGTTTGGGATCTCGAGCTTCCTTTTTCTAGTCCCGTCGTACGTGCTGTACGTCATCGCGTGAACCGCCGGACTTTTTGCGTGATCGTGTGTGGTCAAGTCCGTTCGCTTTTTAGTCCAGCGGACTCAGCTGCAAAGTCCAGCGGATTGTCCGCTGGACTTAGGTCCGCCGGCAAAAGTCCCTTCGTGTGTACGCGGCATAAGAAACGGACAGGCATACCTGTTCAGAAGGACCTTGTGAATAAGGTAAAAAGAGAAAAAAAACATGTGGTCTATAGTAAATACTTCTAAAGAAGAAGTTGGCTGCTGAGATAAAAAAAAGTCTGTTCCTGTCAGTTCAAACTGTTATTCCATTTATTAGTTCCTACATTGTCTATAAATAAGTTATCACCCTATCAATGACTGCATATTTTCTGTGGCTCAATAATA
This sequence comes from Lithobates sylvaticus, assembly GCA_028564925.1. Classification (NCBI taxonomy): domain Eukaryota; kingdom Metazoa; phylum Chordata; class Amphibia; order Anura; family Ranidae; genus Lithobates; species Lithobates sylvaticus. The sequence goes on along the minus strand of CM053026.1, from coordinate 567,104,150 downwards.
ATAATAATCACAGTATATTACTACTACGGTTAATATCCAACTTGCTAAAGTGACCTTATCTTAAAGAGGAATTTAGCTCTGGAAAAAATAATTAAATGTCAACAGCTACAAATACTGTAGCTGCTGATGTTTAATAAACAGACATTTACTAGTCCAGGGATCCAGTGCTGTCCTCACCCGGGCTAGTTCTTGGGTGTTCGGGTCAGCGGTGCCCCAAACTTGGATGTGGGAAGCTGGCTGTACCTTCCTGGTGCTTCATAGCTGGCTTTCTCAGTGACATGTCCAAGGAGGTTGCAGGGGGATGGGAAAAAGGGGGGGGGGGGGGCGGGGGTTGTTGAACTTCCGCCTAGGCAATGTGAGTAATAGTGGAGCGGGCACCTGTCAGAAATAGGTACCCGCTCCAAGGAGAATGAAAACTCCAAAAGTGGTAGAGTTGGGGTGGAGGAGGTGGAAAAGCGTAACTTCCCTTTTTAGGTGAATTTCTGCTTTAAATCCCAGTTAATATTTGATGCTCATATCAGTATTTAATATGCATGAAAATAAAACGAGAGTGAATAAAATATAAAAATTATCTAAAGAGCACATGACTTAAAGCGGTTCTGCACACATTTCATTTAGTAAGTCTCTTTGCCTTCCAAATCAGGCAAAGAGTACTAAATGAAATGTGTTAATTTTTTTTTTTTTTTTTTCACTTACCTTGATAATCGCTGACTTCCTGTCCTCTGTCTCTGCGGCGGTGGGCGGGGTCTCTGCGTCGATCCTCGTCAGGCAGCACTGTCTCCTGGGATCTGGGGTCATTGTTCCCAGGAGTCAGTGCGGACATCTTCGAAATCTCGCGAGATTTCGGCCACATCTTCCGAAGTCTCGCGAGATTTCGGACACATCTTCCGAAATCTCGCGAGATTTCGGGCACATCTTCCGAAATCTCGTGAGATTTCGGGCACATCTTCCGAAATCTCGCGAGATTTCGGCACATCTTCCGACATCTCGCGAGATTTCGGGCACATCTTCCGAAATCTCGCGAGATGTCGGCAGATTTGCCGACATCTCGCGAGATTTCGGAGAACGTGAGCTGCACTTTGCCGTTACTGCGCACGCGCGAGCTCGGCGCAGTAACAGCGGTGCATGCTGGGCCATCTAAAGTGGCTGTGGGGTTTCATATGCCCACAGGCAAGATGGCCCCCAGCAGAAAATAATTATATAAATAATTTTATTGGAGGAAAACCAGCTGCTATTGATTAAAAAGATGAAACACGTGAGTCCCCCAATTTACCTAGTAATCCTTGGCATTGTATTCCCCCCCCAAAAAAAAAAAAAAACACAGTGCAGAACCGCTTTAACTGCTAGTGGTAAAAAGCATAAAGTGGTCTACATTTCTGGCATGCAAAAAATGTATACATGGCAGAAATGTACAACTCCTTTTTAAGAAAATCAAACATATTTTGTATCTCTGCAAAATATCTTATACGCTGTTAAATATGCACTACAGCATGATTTAGTTACAAGAATTGATACTTTAATAATATGAATTTGGGTGCAATAAAACATAAAGTACTTGGTGCACTCAGAAATATTTCTTTTCAGGACTGTGAATAGCATCCATTTTCGATAAAAGGGCGCCACCTATTGGTGAATTTGTATAACATTTTCCTGTTCTCTAATTCTTAAAACACTGAAGAATCTATGTAGAACAGCATAAAGGACTTTTATGTTTTTTTTTTATTTTTATCTGTTTGGCTCATCTAATTATAATCTGTAATAAAACCTGGACACCGGGATCCCAGGGCATTTTTAGAAACATCAACCCTGGCTAATATGAGTTCACAATGTAAAAAAGTCACTCAAAATATTTTAATATTCTGTTAAAAAAAAAAGAGGCTCCGATGAGGTAATATAGCCACTGGATAGTACATCTTCTTCTAGTATAGGGATAGGAATATACTGCTGAGCCACATAATAAGCAAAGCATTTGGGTGACCAGCAGTGCTATACATCATAGTGTTGTGCTGATAGTGGTAGGAAAAGGACTTTTCCTAACTCTACAGAAGCAATTTGGCTGGTAATACAGCTCATTTTACATTAAACTTCAATTATCTTGTAAAAAAAAAAAAAAAGTAAATGGCTGGACTTCAGCCTAAAATGTTTCCTTTGGGATGTTAACACGTAATTTACAAAAAGCTTTTCACTATACGAAAAAGCAATAACTTATATTATAACTAAAGTCAATACATTTTTTTTCTTTTCTAGATCTGATAGAGCAGATAAGTTTAATCCTGTCAGGCTATTATTGCTGTCTGTGTCCCCTTTAGGTAGATTCACCCCAATTTTTTGATCAGGATTGTCACCAGGAATGAAAGGGAGGGTAAGTGCAAAATTCTGTGCTGCCACCAGAACAGAAATAGAAGGGACATTTCCCAATAGGGACACTTGTTCCAAGTGACAACTGTATAAGGCAGTGGTCTCCAAACTGCATCCCGTGGGCCTGATGTGGAACTTTGCTTGCCTTTATCTGGCCCTTGGGTCACCACTCCTTCCACTGTCAACAAGGTTGAGGCACTATTCCTTCCACTGACACCAATAGTGGGGCATCATTTCTCACAGTGACACCAACGTGGGGCACTGCTTCTTCCACTGAAACCAACAATGAGGCACTATTCCTTCCACTGACACCAACGAGGGGCGCTACTTCTACCACTGACACCAACGAGTGCACACTACTTCTGCCATTGACACTGACACCAACGATGGGGCACTGCTTCTTCCACTGAAACCAACGAGGCACTATTCCTCCCACTGACACCAACGAGGGGGGGGGGGACGCTACGTTGAAAACAGAGCTGCTTTAGCACTTCCCTACTCTATCCAAAATGAAAAATAGAAAGGCTGGGATACTTTAAGGGGTGTAGTTAAATAAAAATCACACAGATCTTTGTCTTTTGAAACTGCAGGAAAAAATTTGTTCTGTGTGAATGCCAACAAAATAGAATTGTAATAGGCTATTTTCTCTGCAGATCAGATGTTCTTCATTCATAGGAATAGCGTGAATCAGGTAAATACCACATCACGACCACTATAGTAAATAAGTATTTGCTTCCTATGATCATCAACTCTACCTAGTTATTACGTATTTATTTCCTATTTTCATCAACTTAATCTACTGGTTTGAATGCAGTATTTTCCAGAGTCAAGCTATGCTTTTAAATCTGATCTGCTGAGAAAATAGCTTAGGAACCTTCAATTTTGTTTTGTTATTCACAAAAGAACAATTGTACATGCGGTTTTGCATGACAAATAGCTCTTCAATGATTTTTTTATAAATACACAGTCAAGCACTATTTCAGCTTTTTACCAAGTTTGTAAGTGTTCCTGTCATGTTTATTAACATTTAAATTTTGTTACAATGTAACAAGGTAGGTTATAACCCCATTCTTTTCCTTTCATGTCCCCTTGGACCAGTGGAGGCTGTGAAATTCTAGTTCTTGCTGGTACAGGGCTGATGCTTTGAGAAAGGAGCCATTTTTACAGCAAAAGACTGCAATGTATACAGCCAGGTATCAGCATGGAGGAAGGCCCACATGCTGAGGCTACCTAGCGGTATGCAATGTATGCTGGGTAGATCGATCTTTCTCTCTCTCACGTCACCATTTTTCGAAGTAAATATATTTATAAAGGTGCCATTGAAATATAATTTTCACCACATGTCGGTAACAACCTATGCAATCTATAAATACAAAGAAACCAAAACAAACAAATTCAGAAATTAAGTTATCTGTAATGAAATGGAATGACACTGGGAAAAATGATTGAACACGCTAACTGAAATTTATTTAATACTTCGTACAAAATCCTTTGTTGGTAATGACAGCTTCAAGACGCCTCCTGTATGGAGAAACTAGTCACATGCATTGCTCAGCTGTAATTTTGGCCCATTCTTCCACACAGTCTTCAAATCTTGAAGGTTCTGTGGGCCACTTCTATGAACTCTGATCTTTAGTTCTTTCCATAGATCTTCTATTGGATTCAAGTCAGGTGATTGGCTGGGCCATTCTAGAAGATTTATTTTCTTTCTTTGAAACCAATTGAGAGTTTCCTTGGCTTTGTGTTTGGGGTCATTGTCTTGCTGAAATGTCCACCCTCGTGTCATCTTCATCATCCTGGTAGATGGCAGCAGATTTTTATCAAGAATGTTTTGGTAAATTTTTTCATTCATCCTTCCTTCAATGATATGAAGTTTGCCAGTACCGTCTGCTGAAAAACATCCCAACACCATGATGTTCCCACTTCCAAATTTCACTGTTGGTATGGTGTTTTTGGGGTGATGTGCAGTGCCATTTGACCTCCAAACATGGTGTGTATTATGGCATCCAAAGAGTTCAATTTTGGTCTTATCTGACCAGACTATATTCTCCCAGTATTTGAAATGGGAAAAAGACCCTCTTATGGGATTTTGAAGGCAACTAAAAAAGAAAAATGCATAACCATTTATATATAAAACCACTTTTTATTACAAAACTCTAAAAAGACATAGCCTTGTTAAAAACACACATATCTCTTTGGAGGATTTGATGATCAGCAGATAGTTTGTTCGGGCATCATAAATCCATCTCTTTCTCAGGGATGATTAGATGCCTTTCTGAAATATCAAAAAAAAAAAAAAAGACTTGCAATAGTATCTATAATTAACATACAATAAACATACATTAGAAACAATATTCTCCCAGTATTTTACAGGCTTGTCTAAATGTGCAGCGAACTTTAAATGAGCTTCAACATGCTTTTTCTTCAGCAATTGAGTCTTGTGTGGTGAGTGTGCATAAAGGCCATGGTGGGTGAGTGCATTACTTACAGTTTTCTTTAAAACAATTGTACCTTCCAGGTCTTTCTGAAGCTCTTCACAAGTAGGCCTTGGCTCCTGGACAACTCTTATGATAAATCTTTTCACTCCTCTGTTGGAAATATTGCGAGGAGCACCTGGTCGTGGCTGGTTTATGGTGAAAATTATGTTATTTCCACTTCCGGTGGAACATTTAGAAGTTTAGAAATCCATCTGTAACTAAGGCCATCAGTAAGTTTTGCAACAATAAGGTTGCAAAGGTCTTAAGAGAACTTTTTGCGAGGAGCACCTGGTCGTGGCTGGTTTATGGTGAAAATTATGTTATTTCCACTTCCGGTGGAATGAGTATTCAGTCTGGGGTAAGAATACTTGGAAGAGGCTTTTAAAAAGTTATCACGCACAGGAAACCGACAAAGACCGGCGGCCTTTGGGCTGCTTAAATACCCTCTGGGCTCCTCCCATAACTAAGGCCATCAGTAAGTTTTGCAACAATAAGGTTGCAAAGGTCTACCGTATGGTACACCAAAATAAGGGGGCAAAAACCTTCAGGTAGGGGATAATTATTTATTAAAGGTAAATGTCACTGAGTAAGTCGAGCAAAGGCCTGAGCCATCTCTAACTGTGGGTTAGGTATGTAGCGAGAAAAGCAGGCCGATTTCCACCGACCCAGTTTCTTGATGACATGGTCCGGAAACAGTGCTAGGTGAGAATGACAATAAGCGATAAATGCCAGAACCTGCTTGACGCCCAGATTCACGAGGGCGATGGGGCAGGAACTTATTAAACGCCCTCCAGGTCGTGGCTGCGAGTAAACTCGCTGGGCCGTAGAAACCCATAAAACGCCATGGGTATCGCAGCCTGCAGGACGGTGCTGAGGAGGAGACCGAAAGGGGACCTATCCAGGATGTCAGACATCCCCTTGAAGATGTGGGGCTGACTGGCGGCTGGTGTTTCTGAACTCCACGCAGTAGAGCCCTTACTGCGTGGCAGGAGAACACCGAAGGCCTCGCGGGGTCTTGAAGTGACAAGTAGTGCTGCACCCCAGCCACGTACTGGCGTATCGTGCTGTGTGACCGCTGCTGAGTTAAAACTTCCCTGGAATGAATGAGCAGTAAACATTGAACTGTTGTTGTAGGGATAGCTGGACCAGTCTGCTGAGCTGGAATGAATGAGCAGTAAACATTGAACTGATGTTGTAGGGATAGCTGGACCAGTCTGCGGAGGAAGGACATGACGGGCCTGGATTTAGACCTGCCCTTGCTGATGATCTCGGCTGTGGCTTGATTGTCTGTCGTGAAAGCCACAGTCTGTCCAGACCAATGGTGACCCCATAGGTGAGCGGATGCTACGATGGGGAACAGCTCAAAGAGGGCTGACGTGGTAGTGAAGCCCGGTGTGGCTAGTGCTTGAGGAGGCCAAGGGGCGGCGAACCACAAATGGCCAAAAATGGCGGCGCATCCTGTGGATGCCGCCGCATCGGTCACCACCTGAGGTGACTGCGTGGACACTACTGGGATGAACAGGGACACACCGTTCCAATCACTAAGAAAGTGTTCCCACATGGCCAGATCTGCCCTGGCCGCTGAATCCAGCCTGATGACCTGGTCTGGGTCCTGAGTGTAGGACAGGAAGATCAACAACCGGGACACGAAGGAGCGGCCCTGGGGGATGATCCTCATAGCGAAATTCAGCATCCCGAGGAGAGACTGAAGTTGCTTCTGAGTACATCCCCCCACCCGGGTGAACTCTCGCAGAACCGTCCTGATACGGTCCAACTTATCTGCGGGAAGGCTGGCCTGCATGGCAAGCGTGTCAAGGTCGATGCCCAAGAACGTGATCTTGTGCGCCGGTCCGTCGACCTTGTGTTCCGCTATGGGGACGTTAAGATTGTCAAAAACCGTCCTCAACTTTCCAAGGTCCCCTGGGGGAGCCCCGGGTGGCTCTATCAGAAGGAAGTCATCCAAATAATGGATGACCTCGTGGCACTGTGCCTCGTGGAGAAGGATCCACGCCAGGGTCTCCGCGAACTTGTCAAATAACCAAGGACTACTCTTAGACCCGAAGGTCAATTTGGTCGCGAAATAATATCGCTCCCTCCACTTGATGCCGTGCCAGCACCACAGGGAAGGATGAATGGGCAGCAGCTTGAAGGCGTCGGATATGTCCGCCTTCGAGAGCCAAGCACCCACCCCCGCCCTGAGAATGGCCTGGATAGCCATGTCTACCGAAGCGTACTTCAGTGAGAACTCCTCGGAGGGGATGAGCGAGTTGAGACTGGGAACGACGGAAGAATGAGGCGCTGACAGATCATACACCAGACGTTTCTTATTTGAAAATTTTCCCTGTACAAGCCCGATAGGGCTAACCCTCCAGATACTAAAGGGAGACTGACTGAACGGGCCTATCATAAAGTCCCGATCCAACTCCGTCTGCAGAAGGACGTCAATCGCTGGCTCATCTGTTGCTGCTGAGCGTAGGTTCGGACATTCGTGGGTGGAGTGGGGCAGGGTGATGAGCCCGGTATGAAACCCATCGGTGAAACCTTGGATGAGGTAGCTGGCGAGTGACGGAGTGGGGTGTGAGGTCAAGTAAACATCGAGCCAAAGGACATTGACCCGGCTTAGTCACGGTTTCTTCTGCTTGACCTCACACAGGACCCTGGGGTGCGCCCTCTGGCATAGGGTGCAAACGTGCAAGAGCCGGCACTGGCTGAAATTGCAGGCGCCGTAGTTGAAATTGTTGCAAATGGCGGCTCCCCCAACCATCCGCACCGGACGTCCCAACTTGACCACCTTCTGCCCTTGCGCCGGGGCCTGCTGAGCCTGGCTCGTGCTGGTAGAGGCCGTGCTAGCTATCGGATGGACAGAGGCTATGTTGGCACTGACAGACAGCGCATAGCGGGGAGCGTAGACCCGCGAAGTGGCGGCAGAACAACTCCGTGTCCACTACGCTCCAGTCCGTTGTCAAATGGAACTGTAAGAATCTTGCCGCGGCTTTGGCCGAGAAGGACCGATGATAGTCGTAGAACGCTGAGCCACCGTATTTGTGGCCCAGGTCTACGATCAAATGGAGGTAGAGGTCCAGTTCCTCCCGCCTCCCGGGGGAGGCTGAGCACAGCACGTCCCTGAACATGCCGAAAGCGAGAGTGAACTTGGGCACCGTGAGCTTTCTGTTGAGCCTCGGATCCTTTGCTTTCAAAACCACCGAGACGTCCCCCCAGGTGTAGGCCTTGTTCTCGGCCAAGTCATGGACCGAGATCATGAGTGAGGCCAGGTTAAACGTCTCTGCCCTCTAAAATGTCCTTCCTTACGCTGGGTGGCACCAGGTGGGAAGGGTGAACGGTAGTCGTGGCAAGCTCACTACCTGCGGCCGGTGCACTGATGGCTGGGACCACCGCAGGGTCCGGAACCGTGGCAGCCGGGCTGGTCTCTAGACGAGACACCCTGTCCTGGACCTCAACGATCGAGGAAGACAGGGAAGACACGAGAGTGTGTAGCTGAGCGACGGCGGCTGAAATAGATTCCAGAGACGCCTGCTGGCTGCTGGGGCCTGCTGCGGCCGGTGGTGGGAAGAGGAGCCTGAATAGTTCCGCCTTCCTGGCCGCGGACGAGAAGGGTATCCCTCTGCGCCTCAGCTCGGCGGACAGCCTGGGAATTGTCCATGCCCTAAGAGACTGGACACTGCCAGCCTCGGAGGCTGACGCCGGAGATAGCGGGGTGGTGAGGTCATCGCTGCCGACTGATGACATGGCGGCTGCCAAGACCCGTTACTTAGTAGACTGGTCACGTGTCTGCAGGCTGGGCCTATAAAGAGGTGACAAGAAATGAGTTTGGACGTGTCACCTACGGTATACGTACCTGCCATGAGAAAGCAGGAGCCCCCCCCGTGCCCCTGCGTTTTCTTTTTTTTTTTTTTTTTACCTGCTGGAACCCTGATCAAGCTGGTGCAGGTGGACCTACTGAATCCGACTGACCTGAGAGAGTGTGAGAGAAAGTACCTATTTAGGAGCCTGAAACTGCTGCCGTCCAGAGCGACGGAACCCAACGTAGATGATAACAACAGGCGATAGTGACTTAAGTCGACTGCCGAGACAGCTGTGGAATCAAATGACAGATAACAACACGAATGACTGACATGACATGTTGCCTTAACTGAAATGAACTTCCCGTGACAGGGCCCGGCCCGTTCGTACCGTATGGGGGTGACTGTGAGCCGGACTCTGGAGCACGTACAGAAATGAGGCAACCGTGAAATGAGGCCAACTGCCTGGGTACGCTGAGGCCGAACTGTGACATCCAGCTGCCACCGGGTCCGACTCCAAGTGCTACAGTATGCATTTGGAACGCAAGCACTCGTGTGCCAGCGACCTCGATCATCATGCCACTGTCTAGTGACTGAACCCCTTTCTCTCTTTTTTTTTTGTATAGAAATGCGGCCGGCCTAGGGCACGCCGGCGCGAATTTGTACAGGGAGGTGACCAATTAACGCCGGGGCGTGGTAAGGTGACATAGAAATGATATAACATGACAAGGACAAGAATCAAAGTCTCTCTTTTTTTTTTTTTGCGATTCCGCCCCTGGCGCATGTAATGAAATGAGGCCGGCCTAGGGCACGCCGACACGAATTAGTGCGGGGAAGTGACTGCATTCATGCCGGGCGTGGTAAGGTGACAGAAATGACATACCATGACAGGGGCAAGAATCAAGAATGTACGCAACCTGTGATGCGATTCCGCCCTTGGCGCATGTATCGAAATGAGGCCGGGTAGTCGTGCGTCTGGATCGCCCCGATCGGAGCATCTATGGATGCGACCGGACCTACCCAGAGGTATGGTGACCGAAATGAAACCATGACAAAGACTAGATTACAACAAACCGAGCAATTTGTAACCGAATCTAATCTCTGGAGCATGTACCGAAATGAGGCCGAGCGGCTAGGCGAATCAGTGCGAATCGATGCATGCCGGATGCGACCGGATTCAGACCGATACGTGGCCAATGACCGATATCATGCCAAAGACTGGACTCGAGCCCGCATCCGTACGAGCGGTGGGCCAATCTCTGAAACATGTATGGTAAAACGGCCGTAACCTGGGTACCCCGAGACAAATCCGTGCCTAAGTGCGACATGACTTGAATCTGAGTGCGGCCAGGATCGAAATGATGGCATGAACGACCTGTTTAACTGATGCGAAATGACTTAGCATGACCGAATGGCCTGATACGTTAGCCATGTTTGAAATGACGAAATGATTGCCATGCTAATACGTGAAATGTTTCGACACGGTCGAAGTGATTTGTACAATTAACATGCCAACAGCGATTCGGAATGCAAATAGCGATTCGGCACGCTTGCTGGCGCAACCGATTTGAATAATAACAGGACATGAATGATGCGTGTGAGTGCGAACGGCACCCGTGCATGAGCCATGTTTGAACGATTCAAAGACTGCGTAATACGACCGCGTAAGGGGAACCTTGAGTGCCGGATGCGGCATCGGTCGGAGTGTTATGGCGGGCGACCCTGAATGTGCGTGCCGCTAGGTGGCTCCCGATCGTGTACAACCAAAAACGTGCGAGTAAGTGTTTAGTTTTCGAGACAAGCGGTGCGTGGTTCGTGAGCTACGCCGACCACAGTTTAGTGACATGATAAGCAGTGCATGAGAACGTAAAACATGGGAGCCGAAGCCCTACCTGCGACAGCCGAACCAGACTCTTTGTACGGAACTGCGACTCGGCGGCACGAGTGCGACACGAAGGGACAACACGACTTACGAACACGGAACGCGGGACTGCAACAAAAGGAGACGGACAGACGAAACGGAGCTCACGAACCGGCACCAACAGCGCTTGTCTCGAACGAGTCGGTCCTAGATGTCTGACGTATCAGATATCACGCACAGGAAACCGACAAAGACCGGCGGCCTTTGGGCTGCTTAAATACCCTCCGGGCTCCTCCCATAACTTCAGGCCGGTACCCGGCCTTCCAATTAATTTGCACTGACAAGGGGCAGTATTGCTTTCTTACTACTGATAAATTTCAGCTGGGGCACCTTCCTTTCTTCGTGTGTTCACTACTTTTTCCCGGTGTCATTCCATTTCATTTTACATAACTTAATTTCAGAGCGTATTTGTTTTGGTTCCTTTGTTTGCATGGATTACATGAGTTGATACCGATGTGGTGAAAATGTCATGTCAATAGCACCTTTTAGCCCCCCCCAAAAGAAAACAGAAGTCATTTTTATCCCAAGCCACATACTAGTTTAAAAGGAATAGTAAACACATGCACAGTTAGAGCACTATTAACCACTTCAATACCGGCCTATAGTCATATGACGCCCACAAGGTGGATCTACCATCCTGGGTGGGCGTCATATGACGTCCTCGCATTCCTGGCCGCCTGGGGGGGGCGCGCCCGCGCCATCGCTCGGGACACGGTGCGAGTGCCCGGCGGCCGCGATGTCCGCCCGGCACCCGCGATTGCCCGTTAAAACAACGGGACCGTGCGGGACCGTGGAGCTGTGTGTGTAAACACACAGCCCCACGTCCTGTCAGTGCAGAGGAGACCGATCATGTGATCCCAGTACGGAGGAACACATGATCGGTCTCCTCCCCTTGAGTCCCCTCCCCCCACAGTTAGAATCACTCCTATTAGGGAACACATTAACCCCTGCAGCGCCCCCTAGTGTTAACCCCTTCCCTGCCAGTCACATTTACACAGTAATCATTGCAATTTTATAGCAACGATCGCTGTGTAAATGTGAATGGTTCCAAAAATGTGTCAAAAGTGTCCGAAGTGTCCGCCGCAATGTCGCAGTCACGAAAAAAAAATCGCAGATCGCCGCCATTACTAGTAAAAAAAAAAAAAAAAAAAAATCAATAAATCTATCCCCTATTTTGTAGACGCTATAAGTTTTGCGCAAACCGATCAATATACGCTTATTGCGATTTTTTTTACCAAAAATATGTAGAAGAATACGTATCGGCCTAAACTGAGGAAAAAAATAGTTTTTTTTTAAAAAATGGGATATTTATTATAGCAAAAAGTAAAAAATATTGTGTTTTTTTTCAAAATTGTCGCTCTTGTTTTGTTTATAGCGCAAAAAATAAAAACCGCAGAGGTGATCAAATACCACCAAAAGAAAGCTCTATTTGTGGGAAAAAAAGGACGTCAATTTTGTTTGGGTGTACGACCGCGCAATTGTTAGTTAAAGCGACGCAGTGCCGAATCGCAAAAAGTGCTCTGGTAAGGAAGGGTGTTTAAAAGTCCTGTATTGAAGTGGTTAAAATGATCACCATGGCTGGATTTACTATAAGGTACAATAGACCTGTATGGGCAAGGTGTCAGATTTTAGAAACGTGTAAGAACAGAATGAGTAAAGCTACTGTCAAGCTACCGAAAATGAAATCTCACAAATGCCTGGTTAATGTCATAATAAAATTATTTATTTGAAAAACGCAATAAAAATATCTCTTTATAAATAAGCATATAAATAAAATTCTAAAATCAGATGTACTTTGTTAACATGTTCAGATTTCATTCACTTTCCTTTTCTTAATCTTCTCTTCTGGAAGCTGTGGAATGAAATGGAAGAATTCCAGGAGGTTCAGGAACAGTCCTCTGTCAAATGGATTACAGAACCTTCCACTTTCGTCCATGAGGTACGAGTACTTCTTTGAATTCATTCTTTCATTTGTTGTGATGTTCACAGCAGCCATATATAGCTGTTAATATACAGTGAAATGAGAATGGCAGATTATTGCTCTTGTTCAGATGCAGGAGGTTTTTATACAGTGATCACAATAATCTCAGAATTCTAATGGTCAAAGTTACCTCCAAAGTGTATGTCAGGTATACGATAATAGAAATTTGAAAGAACCTTTGTGCAAATATTCTTACAAACATTTGTACGACAATTCTCAGTACATTCAACAGCTTCATGAATGTCATTCGAAAGTAATTCAAATTTTTGTTTGCATTTAACATTACATTTTGGAATTTATGGACTTTGAACGGAAACCATATATACTATTAGATAGATAAGATCTATTTTCCACCCTGTTCCTTTGAATTTTCATGTCAAAAATGAACATCAAATTGACTCCACTTACAAATAAAAAACAAATGAACGTTCTTAAAACAAATGATTTTGAACAGAATTCTGCTAGTTTATACCTAGTTTCAGAGCGCAGAAGGGTTAGAACTTCTGTTAGAATCTTACAATAAGTGGGGGAGGGGGGGATTTTACAATGACAACACAGACAGAAAAAATATTAACTTTCTTAGTAAATTGGGAGAAGGGGGAGTGCTCTGTTTGTGCCATTGTTGCCGATTTCCCCTCACTTGTTGTCTGGTAAGCCATTATCAGCAGGACAGGAAGTGAGACTAAATCTCATTAATGGCTCCCCAGGTTTCAGCAAAAATGCTAAATCATAGTCTAGTACAGTGGTCTCCAAACTGTGGGCCAGATTTGGCCCTTGCTTGCATTTATCTGGCCCTTGGGGGAATTTCCTTCCACTGATACGAGGCACTATTCCTTCTACTGACACCAACGATGAGGCACCATTCTTTCCAGTGACACTGACAGAAGGGCATAATTTCTTCACAGACACCAGTGATGGAGCACTATTCCTTCCACTGACACCAATGATGGGTCAATATTCTTCCTCCTACTGTCCGAAGGCACTATGTAATTTTTTCTTTTACTCCCACTGACGTTGGGGAGTCCCACTGACCCCCCCCCCCCCCCACCTAAAGTCTGAAGGACAGCAAACTGGCCTTGTGTTTAGAAAGTTTGGGGACCCCTGGTCTAGCACATAGAAAGTCTGACCCCTTTGATCATTTATCAAGTAATATGGACATTAGATCCAGAGTAATCAAAGTTATTGCTGGCAGTGTGTACATCATCCAATTTTCTGCCATCCCCATCAGGCTTGTGCATAAAGAATAATGGCCACCCCCGTCACAAGACTTGGTCATAGGAATTAATGTCTGGGCCACCCTAGGCACTATGCAGTGCAGTTATAGAGATAAGTGTCCATCCCAGGTGCATGCTCTGAGCCACTATTCGCTAAAGCTGGCCATAAACTTATATATTAAAAAAAAAAAAAAAATATACATATATATACTTATATATTTAAAAAAAAAAAAAAATATACATATATAAATAAATAAAATCCTCCATCCATTCTATACAGTGTAGATAGATGAATCTGCTGCTGTACTTATTGTATTTTGACAGCCAGCCCCACCAATTGTCTAAATACCTGACAAGTGACAGTATTTGATTGAATGCTTTTGCTGTTTGGATAACAATTTACAGCCTGGTACCTTCAATATTACAATCTAGGGACAGGGCCACCGAATGTCCAAATGTGAAGTGCTGCCACCCTCTGCTGTGCGCTCCCAATGGCCAAAGGCAGACAGCGTGTCTGTACATTCAGCCTCTATCTTGGTAGAAAGTGCATATTCCTCCTAATGTAACATTTCCCACCTTGGCCCTGCACTTGCAACTATGGTGTGCATGCCTCGCAAATAGAAATAACAAAAAATATGTTTTAAGCTTTACACACAACAATGTATCATACTTTATTTAAGTCCAAAGTTTTTTTCTCAAGGGTTTAGTTTTACTTTAACTTATAAAAAGCTAGCAGGCTTAATGCTAGTAACATGCTACTTCTTATGCCTAATTATGGGATTGGCTCAGGTACGACAGTGGTATGACTGATCCTGGTAAGGAGAACATATACATGTATGGTGAAGAGAAACGTAGCCATTTTGTTTCAATGTGTAAAGATAAAGAAAATATTGCCATTACAGAGGACTATAGGGGTGAGTAGATATGCAAATAACTAACAGGCAAATCATATTAAAGTAGTAAAGTCAATAGAGTTAAAGATGAATTCCAGGTATGGATATTTTATACATAGTTACTTTGGTTCAGCTTGGACCAACTTAAATATATATATATATATATATATATATATATATATATATATATATATATATATATATATATATATAATATACATTTTTATTATCATGCCTGGCTAATGCCACTGGAGCTGGAAATCAGTGTAGTAGCCACTGGTACTCCAATGATCTCCAGTTGCTCCCAGGTCCTTCGCCAAGTGGATGGCCTGCTGGATTATGAACACAGAAGGTCAGCTGCTGGGCATTGGTGTCATTCAATGAATGCTTTGCATTTTCTGAATGAATGCAAAGTGTTCTCTGATTGGATGAGGTGGAGAGGCGATGCATCGAACACTCTCCATCTTGTCCAATCAGGGAAAGCTTTGCATTCATTCGGAAAATGCAAAGCATTCTCTGAATGGCATTTATGCTGCTGAGCCGTTGACCTCCTACGTTCAGTAAGACCCCCTACACACTGGGGCGTTTTTCAGGCGCTTTAGCGTTAAAAAAAGCATCCGTAAAGCGCTTGAAAGAACCCTCATCTGCAATCCCAATGTAAAAGCCCAAGTGTTTCACACTGCCAGTGCCCAAAAAACGCCCGTAAATCGCTGATTAAACTAGCGGCGCTTTACCAGCTTTTTTCGAGCGCTAGTGGTGCGCTTTTAACCCCTGCTAGTGGCCAAATAAAGGGTTAAAAGCGCCCACAAAGCGCTGCTGCCAAAAGCGCTTTGCAGGCGCTTTTCAGGTGTTTTGCAGGCGCTTCCCATTGATTTCAATGGGAAGGGGCGCTTTAGGATACACCGCTCCAAAAGAGCTGCAAAGAAGCTGCTTGCAGGACTTTTTTTTGACGCCCTGCCAGCGCAGCGTCTCATTGTGAAAGCACTCGGACTTTCACATTGGAATTGCAGTTGCGGCTTCTTTCAAGCGCTTTACAGGCGTTTTTTTTTTTTTAACGCTAAAGCGCTAAACGCTAAAATGCCTGAAAAACGCCCCAGTGTGAAAGGGGTCTAAGCAACAGAGCAGCTGCTTGGCATGGGAACCCGAGAGCAACTGGAGAAATGTACGTAGGGCAGAACTGGAAGTCATGACAATTCAGCATTGCATTGTGGGATTCGCAGCTCCTTTGATTGTGTGATGACGATTGTGTGTGTTTTTTACTAAAGTACCACCTGCAATTTTACACTATGCCAGCCTGGTGCTCTATTTCTCTTTATTTTTGGGGACCCTAAACAGAGGAACATCTGTCCGTGGGGGCTTGCTGGTGGATTCTGGATGACACAGTGAGGTTTTACTGCACAGAGAGTCAAACTAGCTTATATGCATGTGGGTTGAAAGGACACCTAGTGTTTTTCCTCTTTTTTTGGACATCTGATTTGGGATCCATGGATGATTTCTTGTTCTGCTTTAGCCTGGAATCAATTTTAAATCATAATATGCGGTGTGGGACTGTTCTCAATTTTGTGCATGAACTGTCTATTTTTTTTTTTTTATTATGATATGCAAACTCTTCACTTTTTATGTTATTTGAATTAGACTTTTTCACTGTTTATGTAATTTATGTAAACCACCATTTATGTTTAAGGTTTAACTCAACCTGAATTTATATTTATCATATATTTTTATATGAATTTTCAGTTCATTATTCATTTTGGGCAGTGTGGCATCCTGCAGCGTAAGCAAGTGGAGATCGCTGGAAAGAATAGTCAAAAAGTGTAGCGCTACCCTCTTAAAAAACTAACAAGTGAACAGTGGCGGAAACCTCCTACGTGAATGAAAGGTCTTAGCAATATGCTGGACCAATAGGGATAGCTCAAAGGGGGATCCACAGTCTGCTTTGCTTTTATTTTACAGGTTGCCATTTGGTCACTGCAGTTTCCCTGGGCAGCAACAGCCATGGGATTGGTTAAGATAATGGAGCAGCTGATTGGTACAATTTGGCGGTTACTGTAGCCTGAGCTGAGTGAGCCTATAAAAGGGCCTGAAGCTGTGTCCCCGCAGACCGTTTGGACCGGACCTCAGCGCCCACCCACCCTCCCGATTTTCAGCAAAGTCATGTTGTTGTCCTAATGGGGGAATAGTCGTCCAGGATTTGCTGGATGGATATTGTTTAAAATATATTTTAGCCAAGATGGCTTTATATTTTTTTTAAATTTATAATTGCAAAGATTATCCCTCATGGATAGCACCGTAGCCAAATATTTCCAATTAATAAATATTTTTTGAATTATTAAAATTGTGTTGTCTCTTTGTTATTATGTGCTAGCCCATGTGAAACACCATAATGCTGTATCCAACTTATACTGCTGAAACCTTAATAACTGATATATAACTCAAACAAAATAACTAAGTGTACTGAAAATGTGATATATAACAAATATATATACTGTATATGGCAAATAAAAGAACATCATAAAACTGAAAAGTGCCCTATGTGCAATAGAAAATACACTGGAGTATTGGTATCTATCTCAGTGATTTCCAGCTTTTAGGGGCATCAGCCAGGTATGGTATATGCAAAGTAACTGGTCCAAGCTAGACCAATGTAACTATGTATAACATTTCCATAACTAGAATTAATCTTTAAATATAACTTTCATTAGCATATCTTTAGGTCTGTTTTTAGGTTGGTCTCAATCAATACACTCCAACAAACATTTAAGGTTTGCATGCTGCAACCATTAGTTATTATAGGAAAGTTTTTGTACATTACTAAGGGAATGTTGGATGAACAGTAGAAGTTGTGAATCTGAAGTTTCATTTTAACCATAATTACTTACACACGTTCCAGTCATCATAGCAGAAATAAAACCAATCACGGCGAGGAATATAAAGCCCATTTCAATTAACAGGCTGTGACCTTCAATATATAACCAGTCCCAACACAGGTAGACTCCAATAAGGCAGCTGATGCACATATTCAACAAGAACACGACAAAAAACACCCTGTGAAGTAAATATAAATAATGAAATAGAACATATGTAATTAAAACACTTTAGGGGTAATTTAACAAAGAGTTAATTATTTAACAGAAAATTAATTTTGCCAATTTGGAAATGTTAAACCTAGGGCCTATTTAGATCTTTGCATTCCAGTAATTTGGTGTAAATTGCAGATTTTATCACACATTACCGCAATATGTAGCAAGATGTGCATCATGATCCCATTAACACCCCAATGCACTGTAAAACAGTAGCCAATAGGCAATAGATGTGCATCGTGGGGTGTCTGGACATGCATTAAAAAAAATAACGCATATCTGATTTTTTAGGCATTAAGTTGCACTGCCATCCCATTCAAAACGAATGCAATTTATAATAAGAATGGATCTTTAAAGTAAAGCTTTCAAGACACAAATGCAGAGGCTGCTATTACTGAATTTCTTATCTCCATACTTATTCCACATCAGTACTGTAAGGTCAGTGTGACAGTTGGGCAGCTAGCATCTTAAAGAGTAACTCCACTTTTGCGGGGAAAAAAAAAATAACCCCTCTGAGTGATCAATGTACATTGCAGGTATTTTAACAAACTTTGTTTTGTATACTTGTTCCCAGAATCTATAAGCTCCGGGGCAGTAGTACCAGATGTGTGACATTGTTCCGATATCTTTTTGGCATCTCCAACATGTTTCTTTATTTTCTGGATTTATTTTATGCATGTCTATTGGGCATCTGTACCACCTGACCAAGAGCTTATAGTTTCTTTCCTGATGTCTGCTAGATTTTGATAATTTGTGTATTATTCCGAATGCTTCCTTCCATTTATGTTTAGGGATCTCTATTCCTAGTTCTTCTTCCCATTTTTTTGTGTATGTTATCTCTTGCGTATTATTATTCCTCATTAAATATTTGTATATATTCGACAGGTTATGTGTTGGCTTTTCTTTCTGTATCAGAGTTTGTTCAAAACTTGTCAGGGGTCTATTAAGTATCTCTTCTTTAGCTATGGAGGATATATATTTATGTAATTGCCAATATTGTATCCAGTTATTTTTATATTCTATGCCAATGGCTTCTAGGGGTATTAATTGGAACCAGTCTACAATCCTTGTTATTAGAGCCGCTTTTTAACAAACTTTGTAGCATAGTCCTACATGTTTCTGTTCTTAAGGCTCGGTTTCCACTATTGCAACCCCAAAGTTTTTGCTGCGACTTGAAGCAATGCCTGTGTATTCTTGAGGTCTATGGACCTCAAGTCGCATTAAAGTGGGACCAAAGTAGTGCAGGGACTACTTTGAAGTTGCTGTGACTTGAAGTCGCACAGATATGAACGGTACTCATTGGAAATCATGGGGTACGACTTGTCATGCGACTTTTCAGTCCCAAGTCACACGAAAAGTTGCACTAGTAGAAAACCGAGCCTTAGGCTAGGTTCAAACCCATGGAGCAGATTGGCAGAAACACACTACAGTCCATTTAACATTAGTTCCTATGGGTCACGTTCACATCAGTTTCCACCAGCGCAGGGACTTTTTTACATGCAGCACAGTGTGTTTTTGGTTCCATAGACTTCAGTAATAACGCAATGCAGTGCTTGCATTTTTAAATGTGTTTCCGCTGCATTTTTGCTGGTTTTTCTCACATGACAGACACATCCCAAAAAAGCATTGAAAAATGCAAAACGTGTGTAAAAAAATGCAGGATGGAAAAAAACTCAAACACAACCTGCAACCTCACCTAAGAAAAAGTTGTATGTTCAACTATGTCCTTGAAAGGCTGATTCCTGAATAGGTGTGTCTGTGTTCAATCCAATCAGCAGATGCACTTGTAGGGTTCTAATGAGGAAATTTGCAGAGTCTGCATCTCTTTAGAAGTAATTATCCCTTAGGGAGTAACTCACCAACAATAAAATTCCTATTGCAGAGGATGCCTAAAATCTGACTTGTATCTTAGTGCAGACTTTTGGGAAAATCAATCAGCCAATCACATAAGCAGAAAATGACATCCCTGGGGAGGTTCTATACACAAACTGTGTACAGAAGTCCTCCAGGTTGCCATATTTTATTGAACAGGAAAGGTAATTTAAGTATCATTAAATTACAATATGGCTAGCATAGCAACTGTATATGCTATATTATTTTTTTGTTTGCTTTATAAGTTTCACTAAAGTGGAATTACCCTTTAAGAAGAAAAGGAATCTCTCATGACAGGTTAATTTCCAGGTACTATAGTTATATTATAAAAGCATATGCCTGTAAATGTATTATATATTTAAATACTATATTGTTTTTATAATGGAGTTTTATCCAAAACGCATAAATGAGCTATCTCCCTTTCTATGGTATCATGGCTTTTCATACTATATTACTGAATAAGCCCCAAAGAGTCTCTTCTCTAGAGTAATATATACATTAATCAGTTAATTTTAAAAGTTTTGCAGAGCTACTGTTTGTATACAGGAATGGATGATTAAAAGCTTTAGCACTGATTTTTTATGCGACTTAAAGGAAATGCCTTGCAATGTAGTTCTTTAGGCCATGAAAGATAAGTGCTTCCTGTTTCTTAGTCTGGACAAGCATTATTATGAATGAGAAATCAATGGAAAACATTAGTGTTTAATGGCATGCATACACTGTAATTTCCGTACCCATGAATATATACCGAATGAAACAAAAAAAAAAGCTACAAACCTATTGCGCTGTCCCACATCATTGTAGACATAAGGACAGTAATGGTCGAAGACTGCAACGCAGCGGTTTGTGACACGGCAGTGCTTGGAGCGCAGAGGCTTCACAAGATGGCACGTGTGGCAGAGTCGGCTCAGGGGGTTCTTACCATTTTTCCAGTCATTAAAATTGATAGCCTATTGGAAAGTATTAAACTGTATTAGAGCCAATGGAAAATATTCAGTAAGTTAAAGTAAAACTTGTTCTGGGCATTGCTAATATGATGTACATTTTTAAGTCCATTTTATTAGCGAATTTTGAAAATAAACGAACTCCAGACAAATTTTTTTGTGTGTTTTTTTTTTTTTATAGTGCATGGTTTTACCGTGGTTTTTGTCCCTGCTGATGGAGGGTTTCGTCTCACTTCCTGCCTTATGCGGCGTACACACGGTCGGAATTTCCGATGGAAACAGTCCGATGGGAGCTTTTCATCGGATTTTCCGACCATGTGTATGCCCAACGGTCTTTTTCTGTCGGAATTTCCGACGGACTTTGAATTGAGAACCTGTTCTCAATTTTTCCGAAGGAAAACCTTTCTATCGGATTTTCCGATCCTGTGTATGCAATTCCGACACGCAAAATTCCGACGCATGCTCGGAAACAATTCGACGCATGCTCGGAAGCATTAAACTTCCCTTTTATAGTGCTGTCGAACGTGTTTTATGCCGCTGTGTTATTGACCGTCGGAATTTGGTGTGATCGTGTGTAGGCAACACAGCTTGAGCGGAATTCCGTCGGAAAAACCGTCAGAGTTTTTTTCCGACGAGAATTCTGATCGTGTGTACGCGGCATTAGAGACAGTGCAACCTCAAGGCAGCGAGGAAGGGAGGAAGATTAGTAGATTGGTAAAAATTTAGAACCTCATAAGCTTTCATGGTTGTCTGTGTCCCCATGGAGGGGAATCTCCTTTTTTTTTTTTGATGAATGCTGCATCATCCCCTATTAACAGAACAGACAGAAGCCTGTACCCAGTGTACATACTGGTCCTGTGTGCATACACTATACTGTATGCCTAATACTTGATGCTTTAGACATTTTAGGTTAACTAACATATTCTGTTAAATGCAATGTAGATATAAAGTACTCATTTTCTGCACTGCATT
This sequence comes from Lithobates sylvaticus, assembly GCA_028564925.1. Lineage (NCBI taxonomy): Eukaryota > Metazoa > Chordata > Amphibia > Anura > Ranidae > Lithobates > Lithobates sylvaticus. The sequence goes on along the minus strand of CM053026.1, from coordinate 567,082,638 downwards.
TTGCCCTAAAGGCTACAACACTGAAATATTGTTCCTGGTAAAAAGTATGATAAGGTTGTTTATATGAAATGAATACTGGGTATGTTTTTTTTTTTTAACACAACACACAAAAAGGCAAATGAATGATAATGGAAGAAATGTTTCCATATGAACAGAAAAGAAAAAAGGAAACACAAATATAGCTAGGGGGGAGGAAATTAAAAGTGGCTGATCCTGTTGTAATACTGTATACTTGGTTGATCCTGCCTGTTCCTGTGCCCCCCTGTCTGTGCTGACCACGGTAATCATGGCTGCTGAGCTTACGGGCCTCCATCATCCCGCTGCTCTGCTGTGAGTCTCTCCTCCTCCCTCCCTACCTGTCAGCATGAGAGCGGCTCTCCTACCCACCACTCCTGCCATTATTCAGCTGCAATATTCAGAAAAAAGACTTGCATCCCCTCTGGATTATGCAGTTAGTAACTACAGCGTGTGTGATTTTTTTTTTAATGAAAAGGCTAAATACCTTTTCACACACCACCGCTGTGCAGTCACGTGACTTCCCTCTACTGGCCGGCTAACTTCACATTGATATCTCAGCCCCTTTCACTGCTATGCATAAACCGAGGAAGAAGTTCAGAGGGGGATCACGTGGCCGCACAGCTGCTTTAATGCTAATCCTGGTTAAAGTGGAACTAAACTCTCTCAATCAACATTAACTGTTTTTAATCCTTATGCTGCTAGCAAGTAGATCGCGAGGTGGATAGGAAGGTTTTTTTTTTACATTTCTACTGGTGTTTCCTGGTTTCTGGACTAGGCCAAAATGATGTCATACATCCCATGAGTCTTCAAGTGCATTTTTTTTTCCTTTCCTTTTATGTGGAGGAGGGGCTTTCTCAGCTAAGCACACCCTTCTGGCTGCATACCCAAGGGCAGATGGATTCCAGAAAGTAAATGCTACACTATTCATCTGCCCTTACTCAAGATAGCCACAGCTAGAAATGCAACAGGGGTGTTTTTCAAAGTTATTTTTCAGCAAAATAAATCATGGAGACATGGATGAATAGGTAAATATTAAAAATGAATTACCGTAAATAGCATTTTAAGTTTGTGGTGCTCATTGGCTATGCCCTGCCGCTGTTGGTGGGAAGGTGCCCCTACTGAAAAATGCTGGGCTCACATTCTAAAGATTTACGCTAGGGTGACAAATACTAAGATAATGAATACCCCGACAACCACCTTACTGTCAACAATTTCTGGTGCAATTTAATCTTGTAAAAAATAAATTTTACACTGGTTCCTCACTGCAGCGATAACAGTTATCCCTAGACATTGGCACTCATCACAGGTACCATCTCTAGCAAAATGGATTATAGAATTTCTATCCCATCATGCTTCTGCAATACCTGGTTGCCACAGAATACTTTATGTTAGATTGACACACTTTTATTTGGGTCATCTGGATGGTATTTCGCTATTTTCAAGAGTTCCAAGATTTACTATGCAACTAATATAACTCACTGCCACAGTGCTAACAGTGATAAGGAGAAAGCTATTTACTAACCCCCTTCCTCTTGTTCCCCACCCCATTTCCTCTTCCTCAATCACCGCCCCATATGCTCATGTTTTTCTCTTCCATAGGCCTTCGAATTCACCCTTCTCCCCTATCTACACTGTCGCTACATCAATAAACTGATACTCACACATTTCTATTAGTAGTATCAGGAGATAACCTAGACTCCCCCTTTTTAGTTTAAACTACTGGGAGATAGCCCCCTTCCTTTTTTCAAGTTAAACTATTGGGAGTTACCCCATTCCCTCTATCTAGTTTAAACTATATACATGTCAGTAAAATTGCATTTTTTAAAAAAAAGTCTGATAACATCCAGGTATAAGCTAATGCCATGGTATGATGCTATACTGTACTGCATATATGTTCTCAAGCATTACCCACATGGACTGTAACATACCCTGTCTTTAATCCACACCCTTTTTCATATAAAACCCAAATACATAAAAATAATTAACCCTTTTTTGGTTCAATCTTTTTCTAACTATACAGCTTTATTGCAGCTCCTGTCATGATGATGTCACAGTTTAGGGATCTACAGTGACAGTTGTTGCAACAGTTTAACTTTGTAACAGCTTACAGAATTACATTGAATGATCATTGTAACTAGCTGTTAATTATTGAAGTCTGACTGGTATGCTTGCAGATCAGGCTTATGCTACTCAAACTGGCAACTAGTCCCATTGGCAGCATATGTACAGTATATGAATATGAAGCCCTCCAGGGCATTTATATAATGTGGAAGGTCTAAGATGGATGGGGGAATCCTCTCCACTGAGCTATTGCATTCTGAAAGCGGTGAGACTTCCCTGCAGTCAGAATACACTGATTAGCGCTGCTGGCTATCAGCCTGCGTCGCTGATCAAGTAGAAAAAATCAGACAGGGGGCATACATGGATCGAATCTCAGCCAGTACCTGCTGAACCAGCCAAATCAATGTATGGCCTGCTAAAGTCAGTATCATGCACAGGTTTTTTTTTTTATCACTTAAAAGGAAAGTAAGGTGTGTTTGTAGAAAGCACATACTTATACTTGAACGTTGATAACATTATCCACATATGTTTTACGTCTATTTCTAAGAATAATTTAAAAGAATATACAATTTCTTTACGTTGACTGTCTATAGTAAGACTTTTTAATTGATTTTAATCAAAGTTTAACTGATCTCCAACTGGTTTAGTTGTACATGCTCGTGATCAGTTGTGTAAAATCCAAACTGGTAATATGTCTAGACCAGTGGTCTGCAGCCCTTTGGGGTATTATTCCTTCCACTGACACTAATGATGGGGCATTATTCCTCCTACTGAAACCAATGATGGGGCACTGTATACTCCCCCTAATACCAAAGATGGGGTACTGTTTACTAACACCAGGACATTTTCCACTCCCACTGGCCACAGTCCGTCCCTCTAAAGTCTAAAACTGTCCATTTGTTTAGAAAGAGGCCTGGTCTATATCAAGCAAGAAAAAAAAACTAAATCAAATCTAAAGAGCACAAACAGTGGACAATGCAGTAGGTTTAATTCTGCCCATTAGATATCTAAACAGTTATTGATCAGAAAAGTCATTGATACATGGAAACTCTTTTTATACAAGGTATGAATATCTGGAAGATAAGGTTCAGAATAGCTGTAGCAAGAATAATGGGTGGTACACACGAGAAGTTTTTTTTGTTCAACCCAGTGGGCTGAACTTACAGATTGCCGCACTAACACATCCGATGTTAGTGTGGCGATCTCCCTGTGGGTAATTGTGTTCTGACAGAGGGACTGCCCCCCCCCCCACAAGAACACAGTGATCAGCACTCACAGCCAATGGCTTTCCAGCATGCTCGTTTGACAGGCTACTGTCGGACAAGAAACTGTACACAAGGGCCGAAACTCAGCCAGTAACTGCCAAACCGACCATTTTCTGACGATTTTCGGCCCGTGTGTACCTACACTTAGGCATCAGCTTGAAAGCTCATCAATATACGGCATGTCTAACTGTTGTAGCTATATTTCTGGCACAATCCTTACATACATATTCTACGCTGGTCAGAGGTAAGTATTTTGGTGTAATAAATCTTATAAAGAGTAACTTGTTGTTTAATCTAAGAATACAGCACCTGCCTGACAGCATTATTATACTCTTCTGTGTCCCGGAGAAGGAAGCCTGGATCCACAAGGGATGCTTTTAAGAAAGAGAACCACATCAATACATTGCTGAGCAGGAATGTGATATGCCATTCCCAGAGATAATTATATGAGACAGGCACAATCTGTAAAAGACAGGAAACAGAGTGTTTAGTCAGCAATACTCCACAATGTATAAGTTACAGAAACAGAGCTCACTGTTACATATTTAAAAATGAGCCTCAGATTTACTTCCATAGCCAATGCATTGGTTGATAGGGAATTATTATTATTATACAGGGTTTATATAGCGCCAAAAGTTTTCTCAGAGCTTTACAATATAAAAGGTTGGACAGTACAATTACAATACAGTTTAATACAGAAGGAAGAGGAGGGCCCTGCTTGTGGAGCTTACAATCTAAAGGGAGGGAGAGGTGCTACCAAAAGTAATAGCTGCAGGGGATGATCTGATGGAGGTGACTCAAGTACAGTTTTTTTAGGTGGAGGTGGGGTAGGCTTTCCTGAATGAATGCATTAACAAGGATTGCCTAAAGGCAGACTGGGTAGGAGCCGATTGGGCATACTGGGGTAGGGAGTTTCAGATGATGGGAGAGGTTCTGGAGAATTCCTGGAGGAGAGCATAGGAGGAGGTAACAAAGGAGCTAGAGAGCAGGAGATTTTGGGAGGAGCCATGGGAGGAGCAGATTTTGCCAATTAGGAGCGATATGTGCAGATTTGGTTGGTGATGGCTTTGTACGTTTAGGTTAATATTTAGAATTTTATACCTTGGGCTAGTGGAAACAGGTGAAGGGACTGGCAGAAAGGGGCAGCAGTCATGGATCAGTTAGTAAGGTGAGTAAGTCTAGCAGCAGCATTTATAATAGACTGAAGGAGGGTTTGGCCTCTGTAAAAGAAGACCAGTGAGGAGGGAGTTACAGTAGTGAAGGCAGGAAATAACTAAGGAGTGAATAAATTGTATTGTGGTGTTGTTAGTCAGGAAGGGGCGAATTCTGGAAATGTCGTGGTGGTTAAGGTGGCAAGATTTAGCCAGTGATTGGATGTGGGGTGTTAAGAAGAGGTCGGAGTCTAGGATTACACCCAGCACCCTGGCGTGAGTGGAGGAACCACTGGTTGCGCTGTTGATCTAAATGGTAAAGTCATTGTGGAGAGGTGGGAAATCGGGGCGGAAGAAATATTACAAACTCTGTTTTAGAAAGATTGAGGTTGAGGAAGTGGTGTGACATCCATATTGATATGTTACTCAGTAAACTTGTGATACGGGAGGAGATCGAGGGGGTGAGCTGAGGAGTAGAGAGATAGATCTGGGTGTCGTCGGAGTAGAGGTGGTATTGGAATGCATACAACAAAAAACACACACACTATAGACAGATGTATGATTTTAACTGCTTCAGGTCTGCCCCATAGCAGTTTTACACGCCGACGACAGCTCGCTTCCGCTATGCTTCAAACACAGCCCAGCGGCAGGTACTGCAGGCTTAATGTCTGCCAGCACCTGCCGATTATTCAGTACACAGGCAGAATGGTGATCTGCCTATGTAAACAAGGCAGATTGCCATTTTGTCAGTAGAGAGGCATGGATCCTGTATTCCTGCAAAGGGTGGCCATGATGTTATGGCTGATCGGTGTACATGTACCGTACATATTACACACATACTTTCACCTTCCAAATCATTTTAGCCAACCTTGACCTTATTGCAGTTAAGGTTGGTCACTGGCCAACCTCCAACTTGATGACTTAAAAAGTGAAGGAGCACCACCACAATCTCCCTCCTCCTGCCTCCCCATGTCCTGCTTACTGTTTGATATATTCAGTCCAGGGAACAACACAGCAAAATAGGGAAGAGAATAATTAGTTAAGGGACCTAATCATCTTAATCAGTGTATAGCAGAATATGTAAGTTTTTAATTAGCTTTTGACTCTGATTTTACCTTAAAAAAGTATGTTGGGTATCCCCAAAGAAACAAATTGCCAAAAAAGAAGAGGATGGGTCCTTTTGATTTTCCCGGGCGACCAAACAACCACGTACTAGAGAGAAAAACAGACATTGCATTGAGGAATAAAGTATTAGAACCAATGTTTAGAGTAGAGTTGCCAGCCCAACCATATAAAACTGAACACATGTGAGTTACAGAGGTTCTGTGGCTAATGGCAATGGAAATCAGATTTACTCCATGCCCCACCAATGTATTATGGTAGGTTCATATCTGTGGAGTGCATTTAGGTGTGTTTTACATTAACATACCATTGAACATATAGCGCACATTTTCATGAGGGCACATCAAGGAGGCAGTAAGTAGGACTTTTTTTAATGCATCGTACCTAAAACACACATAAAATGCACAGGTGTGAATGAGGTTCTAGTCATGTCTAATTTGTCTTAAAAGGGGTCAGGCGGTAACCCTAGTTTAGCATGGTTTTTCAGAAGGTAAATGAGGGAAGGAGTAAACAAGCAGCAAAGGTTCCTAAAAGCGCTTGAATCCACAATGTTGTGTCAAAAAGGCATGTGGTCACTGGTGAATCCACTACTTGTATGTGACCAATACTCATGTAAAACACACATAGTTATTGTGTAAGCTGTTTATTGATAAAGATTTAAACAATGCCAGTGCCAGAGGTGAGTGTGATTGGCGGCTAACCTGTACTCCACTGGGAAAGATCCAGGATGTGTCTCACTGGGGATGGGTGCCAGCGATGAAGACCAGCTAACCGGGAGGTGACTGCCCGGCGACCAGAGGGGTTAATCTGCCACGTTGTGGGGGCATGCAGGAACCGGGACCAGGAGGAGGCTGGTGCCAAGCTGTGACTCTGAGGGAGGAAGGCGTTCGTGTCCGGTCTCCAGCGTTGACATCACTCGATAAGCCAGAATTGCCTTGGGAGGAAGCCACTGGTGAATCGCACGCCTGAAGCGCCTGGATAGCAAGCTAATGCCAATGGTCCTGTGACAATGATGGCATGTTTTGCACGCCTGCGCTTTGTCAAATGAGGGAAGGAGCAAGAAAATGGACATGTGTATTTAAGCACTGATATATTGCAGTACTGTGGTCCTGGGTCCAGATTCAAATATGATTGGTTCACATACAAATCGGCCTAGGTGTCCTTTAACATGCAGAGACTAATGTGAATGCTAGAGGAATGTAAAAGTGCTTTCTAAGGGACACCCTTTTTGCTGCTGTTCACATAACTGCATAAACCAGTGGTTTCCAAACTGTGGCCCAAGGGCCAGATTCTGCCCTCTGCTTGCCTTTGTACGGATCTTGGTGCACAATTCCTCCCACTGATGCGAGACACTGATTCTACTAACTGACATCAACAATGGGGCACTATTTCTCCCAATGATCCCAATGATGGGGCATTATTCCTCCCAATGATACCAACAATATGGCACTATTCCTTTCAATGATACCAACAATAGGGCACTATTCCTTTCAATGATACCAACAATGGGGCACTATTCCTCCCAATGATACCAACAATGGGTCACTATTTCTTTCAATGATACCAACGATGGGGCACTATTCCTCCCAAGGATACCAACGATGGGGCACTATTTCTCCCAATGATACCAACGATGGGGCACTATTCCTCCCCAATGTTTACTCCCATTGATTCGAGGAAAATTTCTGCTTCTACTGGCCACAGTCCGACCCCCCTAAAGTCTGAAGGACAATAAACTGGACTTTTGTTTAGAAAGTTTGGAGACCCCTGGCATAGTCCATTAAGTCTAACCATTTAAGTGACACTAAACAATATTTTTATTCTCCAAAAATAATCCCTATACATCCATGACTTAATGGCCCTGTAATCTATTTTTCATGAAATCGTTTCTTACTGTGTGTAAGAGCTCCCAAACTTCTTCTTCTTCTCCTTTTCCCCATCAATTTTGTTTGTTTAGAGCAAGAGTATAAATCACAAGTTAAGAATACATACCTTTTAGGACCATGCCTGTATTTTTGCTTAAAACAAGTCCTCCCACACCTATATTGGGATCATATGTGTTTTCGATGGGCCTGACTGTCAGGGCTGGGCTCAGGCCTTCCTTCTCAGAGCTCTGTGCTCAGCTGTAGGTTAATTGCAAGTACTCTTCATTCCACAGTGACTCACCTGGTCTTCATTTCCTGCTCATCAGCTAGCCTTGCTGGTTAATTAAACTGCCTGAATCAGATCTTCTGTGCCTTCGCTTGGTCAACATATCCGGATACTCTCTGCTTTGTTTTCCTGTTAAATACTTTTGCATGGCTGACTTCCCTTCTGGTTCCTGATCCTGTTTAATGCCTCTACTATGCTGATATCTGGATTCCTGTTTCCCAGGCTTTTTTTTCGACTACCTGCTCTGGTTACCGAACCCTGGCTATGTTCTGACTATGTTTGCTCTGTTTGTACCATTTTCCCATTTTATTAAAAAGTGTGATTTTTACTGCACTTCTGTCTCAGTCTGATTCATGGTTCCTGACACTGACAGACCCAAAATTTCACATACTTTGGAGACAAACCTTTTTCAGACGCATTCATTTTGCAAGAAAACAATAGGCTTCTGTCTAGTAGTGATTTCCAGACCCAATTTCACAATGAGCTTGACTTTCTTCACAAGTAAATGCTCACGTTCGGTCACTGCCTGCAGATCACCAAACCCTACGTCAGCTAACACCACTTGAGCAGATTTGTGTGGAGAGCTTTCTCACCCATTATCACATTTTTACGCTCTTTTAACAAACCAGGTAGAGATGTCAGACTTAACTTTTCTACAACAATGGGAAACTGACCTCCAAATTAACTTTTCTCAGCCGCATAAAGACAAGATAATACTTTTTGCTCACAAAGCATCCTTGGCTAGCAGGGAGGGTATAAGCTGCTTCCACGGTGGTATAGAACTCCAGCCAAATTGCATAGAATGTACCCGCAGGTCCTTAATACTTGTTGGCGCTCTGAGGAGTCTGTGGGGACCCTTCTGCACATTTTTTGGGAATGCCCAAAATGTTAAAATTTTTGGACTGATGTAGAATCCACTATTAAAACGCTGACCAGAGTTTCACTCGTGCAGAATCCGGTGGCCTACCTCTTAAATGACACCCCAATGTCAACCAAAGAATTATTTTGCTTACAGCGGCTAGAGCCTGTATTCCGGCTTTGTGGAAAAGTTTGTGTTCCCCTACAATTTCACATTGGAAGATGAGAATCAAGGCTATACAAGTTATGGGAAATCTAACAACGACTTTAAAGGAGCAAGACGATAAATACTGGAAGATCTTGACTCCCTATTTTTTCTATAGGGATCAGATACTACTGGCATCACAGCCAGCGGAGCACCCAGTGGAGTGAAGCTTCCCTGCCCTGTCTTTCCCTCCCTCACCCTTTTTTTTTTCTCTTTTTCCCTCTTCATATTTGTCTCCCTACCTGGCTTTCTTTTATCTTTTTCTGTTCTTATTTCTGTATGAGACTGGACCCTTTGGCCACTCTCATACAGTAATACTCTCCAAAAAACCCTGTTCGGGAAATTTGTTGAGATTGTGATCAAGCATCTTACAGATTGGGGTACAAGACTGACTTTGTTGGTTTTTGAATACATGCCAGTTGCTATGATGTGTGTTTGATACAAATGATGTCCGGATATATCTTGAGCTGTTTTTTTTGTGTACCTTAATATTCTTTTTGATAATGGTTTTTGGATAATTCTTTGACCTTTAAATTAAGAATTAAAAAAAACAAACAGAAAACAATGCTTTAATCTTTAATCTTTAATCAGGGTATCACTTTTAGGAGTAGATTTAACTCTGCAGCTGAGCTTCAGAGGCTACTGACAAGTGGCGAAGAAGCAATGTGATGCCTCCTCAGCACCTGTTTTAACCCAATTTTTACCAACAAACACACCACAACCACATGCATTTCACACGGTTACGGGGGATTTGCAGCGATTCTCCATTTGCTATAGTGGGTACCGTTCAGAGAGCTTGCCACCCACCAATCACTTTGTCGGGTAAACTTTGATGCAGGTGCGAAGTCAAGCATCTCAACGGCAGCATGTAAACACCCTTGTCTGCTGACTAATGCAGCTTAAGGAGGGGTGGTTGGCAACAGCACATCTTAATGAAGCCTAAGACATAATAGTGCTCATGACTCCTAGAAGGGTACTCCATAATACAGTATTTATCCAGCAGGTGGTGTTGCAGCTAATATTTGAAAATGCCGCTCCTAGTAAAGGAAATAACCGAAACACAAGAGGCAGGGACATGTCTAAATAACACTTAAAAAAATAAATATGTTAAAATCTAAAGCATTACAACAAAAATAACAAATAAAACTTTGTGGAAAAAAAATACCTCCAATCAAACTTAGCATTGAGATTCTTTGACCGCGTGATAGCTTTGTCCAGATATGAGACTATTTCTTTGGATTTACGTCCCTTAGCCAGTCGTAGTGGAGTGTTCTTGTTGTTATCTTCTCCTTCCAGCTCTACCCCATCCTGTAAAATAACAAAATTATTTCTACTGTATTTTTAAAAAGCATTAACAAAAATTGAACAAATGAAGATCTAGAAAAAATAGAATAGCATATATTATATACACAGTACTGTGCAAATGTTTTAGGCACCTATTACAAAATGCTGAGGATGCTTTAAAACAAAAAAATGCAATGAACAGCTTTATATTTTTATCATTTAATTACCTTCAAAATACAGAAACAGAAAAAAGGCCTAAATTAAATCCATCCTTTATGTGTCTACCCTTTGCCTTTAAAATAGCATTACTTCTCCTAGGTACACTTTTGTACACAGTTTTAAGGAACTTGGCAGGTAGGTTGTTCCAAACATCCAGGAGGACCAACCATAGTTCTTGTACGGATTTAGGCTGTGTCAGTTACTTCTTTTATTTCATGCAATCCCAGACAGACTCAGTGATGTTGGGATCAGGGCTCTGGAGGGTAAGGAGGGCTACCATCTCTTCCAAATCTCTTTGTTCTTTGGTTTTTCTGCATATAGTTCTTTATGACTTTTGTTGGATTCAATATGAACTCATGTAATATTTCTGGGATCCATAAATTGGCTCTCATTACAGTGTCACCACAGCTACGAGGACGTGCTAAGTATATTATTTGTATTGTATTTTGACTGTATGCTATATAATTTTATAACCCCTTTTAATATATGTTAGCTTTCTTATTTCCTTGGGAAATAAATGAGATTTGATTAATCTTAAACCGTGTGTTTGGTTCCATAGCTAACTTTATATTATGGTAATATTAACAGTAGCATGCGCTCAGAGTTTTAATAAACTAACTAATCTATAGGGACTAGACAAAGTAATACATACACAGATATAATAGTAAGTAATAGTATATCGCTTTCTACATTTGGCACCCCAAATAAAGGCGTGTAGAATATAGTTTTTTTTTCCGCACAGAATTCACAAACCCTAATGTATTTTTGTTTTGAGTCCTGATAAGCACAAATCCTCAAAGACACCCAGAACTGAAAATCGTCTCTAGTGTGGACACAAAATTGGCGCTGGCTCGCGAATTCTGAAACCCCGCTTGGATGGTCATGAAAATTCTGTGAAATATCGCATTAGTGAAACGGACGCGTAGAACCTGGTGAGAACTGTGGCTGATATATGTATGTACGTTAAATGTTTTGTTTTGTGCTTTAGGCCAGTAAGCAGTCAACGATACTGCCGAGTTAGGGATTGATCATCCCTGGTTATATGATATAGCCTGTGACAGGAGCTGGCACTATACAGGAGGCATTGGCTCTGCTTCCTCTAGCGCAGACTCCGTTCTTCACACTGATGCTCAGGGATGGTGGGTGGGGAACCCATGATCTGGGCTTACCAACCCACCATCCCAGAGCAGGAGGTGGCGGGCCACATCAGAGGGCACCACAGGCCTCATGTGTCCCACGGGGCAGCGGTTGGGCACCCCTGCTTTAGTCACTCCCTAAATGTGTTTTATGATTTTACTAGAATTCTAGATTTTGCCAGCAGGCAGTGCTGCAAGTGAAATCTAAAATGTATAGACTCGAGTTCATGGAAGCTTTAAAATATAACTAAAAGGCAATTTTTTTAAAGTTTTAAATAGCTTGCACAGGGATTAGAGTGCTTGTCAGTTGTTATTGTTCTCTGTGCCTCCATTAGGGAGATTCACCCTTTCTATCTGTCCTGTGTACCATTATCATTAAAAGTGAAAGTGAAAGAAAATCCCAAATTTTGGGTTGTCCCCAGAAAAGTAATAGATGTGATATCTTCCAATGAGGACATTAGTTCTGTAGAACTCGTAGAAATTCCCCAAGGAATTTTTCTTTAATTTGCAGGGATTTCCTCTCATTTCCTGTTTGGCTATGGGACAGGAAGTGAAGGGAAATCCCTGCAATGGGACACAGATGGTGATTAAAAAAAACCTGATGGTGATAACCCTCCCTTGCTCTATCCAAAGAAAAAAAAAAGGTTTGCCTGTAATTCTACTTTAAGAGATATGTAATTAGAACAGGTCACAAATAAACAAGGACCTCTAGGATTCCATGTAAATCCAATTTAACAGATTTATTAGCCCATTCAGTTTTACTTACTTGTTCACATAGCAGCTGGACAGTAGGGAGATTTCCACTTAACACAGCTAAATGTAATGGAGTCTGCAAGGAAAGAAAGTTTACTTTTATCAGTAGATTTTCTAGGATGTTATGGGAAAAGTTCTAAATGAGCCCAGACTTTAAATACCAATCATTCATTGCACTCTTGTTTGCCAGCAACTATGCAGCAAATACTGTATGTATGACTACAAATGTTTGGATTGGAAAACCAAAGGTCAGTTTAACCTCCCTAGTTGTAATCCCGAGTGTGGCTCGGGGTGAATTTTCATTACCAAAAGCGGTAACCCCGAGCCACACTCGGGATCGTATCACAGGATCCAGGCTACTTACCTTGTCCCCAGGATCCTGCAATGTCCCCTCTGTGTGTGCGAGCCGTGTCCTCCGCTCGATCTATCACTATCACAATCTATCACTGTGACGGAGCCCGGCGGCAAATTCAAAAAGTGCAAAAAGCATAATACATACAGTACACTGTAGTCTTACAGATTAAATTACTGTATCAAGTAATTTCACCTCCCTTTTGTCCCTAGTGCTTTGTGTATATATATAAATATATATAAATACTGTTCTTTCTGCCTGGAAACTTGAGATTGTCCATGGCAACCAAAAAGTGTCTCTTTACGTCAAAAGTGGTTTTAGACCAGCTAGAAAACAGTGATAGTAAATTAGAACACTTGCAGAATTGAGCGATAGTGATTAGTGGGGAAATTCTTCATCAAACACTGAAAGTAACGACAGCGACAATTCTGCAACTGAGCAAATTTCTGTGTTTTTTATTTGATTACATTATTAAATACATTTTATCATTATTATTTGTTATAATTATTTATAGTTATTTATTATATTATAATTTTTGATTTTGTGTTTCAAACTTTATCATACCCGGGATGTCTACTAGACTCTTGTTTGGACAGATTTAAGTGAGTAATTCCTAAAAATTACAGGGCTACAATATAAAACGCCAAACATGCAAAACAATGTACCACTTTCAGATGCAAAAATCTGACATAATCACATTATGATAACAGGGCCCTCCTGTACCTTTTGTATTGAACTGTACTGTAATTGTGTTGTCCCCCCTATACATTGTAAAGCGCTGTGTAAACTGTTGAAGCTATATAAATCGTGTATAATAATAATATAATAATCATACTGCCAGGGAGGTTAAGTGGACCTGACCTGGCCTAAAAAGGACCTACAACAGGCAATAGCACTGACAAACAGATACGTAAGTTGTGTTATTTTTCAAATTACGACTTATGTTTGTTCACATTAAGTCCTTTAGCTCCTTGGCCCGGACTGTACATAGTGTTCTGTCACTTTAGGAATAATAAAAACTGCTGACTCAGCAGTGCCTGCACATACCTGCAGAAACCTTCAGTCTCCTCAGCTTTGAAAATTGCCTAGGCCAGGGATGGCAAAACTTGGCACCCCAGATGTTTTGGAACTATGATGCTCAACTACACTGCAGAGTGCATGAGCATCATGGGAAATGTAGTTCCAAAATATCTGGGGTGCCAAGGTTCGCCCTCACTGGCCTAGGCATTCTGCTCAGCCAATGGTTGTGTTGGGAGCTTATTATTAAAATACCTCATCCCCTGCCCCCTACATACACAGACAGATATCTATTGGTCTATTAGTTTGATGGGCTGTTTAACTGGCCATTAGGGATGTTTGGAAAGGCAAGCTTTAGCAATATGAGGATGTTCTAACCACTAGATATGAAGAGCTGCTGCAGGTATAAGAAGGTACCTCTCTGAGTGCCCGCATATCATACCTATCAGCAGATTTGAGTATTCCTAAAGTATCCCAAGTTGAAATTATACTTTACCCTTCCTGACTTTAGACCTTGCCTTGTCAAATGTAATAGTTTTGTGTTACACTACACTGGCAACACTAGAGACTCATTGAACAGCTGAATACCAAGGGACAAGGCTTGGTGTCAATAGGGGACAGGGCTTAATATTGACTTGGAGAGAAACCAAGGCCCTGTGTGCTGCCTGAACCTAGGATCCAAGGATTATACATGGATCACTCTGACATTTAATACAAGTAACTACAGGTGTCACCATGCAACTACTTTTTAGTACTCATGTTACCTTTGGCATCTTTTTAGGCCAAAACAGATTCACTTTAAAGTTCATATGAACTAGTCCCTTAAAAACATATTTTGAAAACAATAATTTTTCTGTTACTGTCTACATAATTATAAGTGGCATCAAAAACATTAAAGAATTTGGCCCAAAATTCCAGTAGAAGGCTCCTTGATAAAGTGTGTGCCTATGTCCACCAAAGTATAGTTAAACAAATACTCGGTTGAACATTGGATAAAAGAATGGGAAATTAGACTATGGAAATAAATGAGAATGGTTATACAGTTTGTAAAAAACACAGAATTAGAAAAAGTTCCAAAAACATATGAAACTGGATGAATTCCAAATAGGGATATCACTGGTGTCTTGCACTCAATGGCCTAAATGCAGCTCCTTTTAAACGATCTGGTAAGATCTCAGGAGCTCGGACAGTATGTAGAGAGAAACAAAACAAAGGATATTCCACTTATCGAGTGCAGTCGGTTAGCTGCCTGTGCAGTCCAAGCAAGCTCTGAGATAACAGGAAGAGAGAGCCGCACAATGTACAGCATGTACTGAAGACAAGCACTGCTGACAGTGGATAAGCAGAAGGAATGGCAGGTGACGTGTTTCCGGGCACACAGCCCCTTTCTCAAGTCTATGTTTGTCTCCACTGCTTTAGTACAGGCTGCATGCTGTGCGGGTCTCTCCTCCTGTCATCTCAAAGCTGGCTAGGACAGCACAGGCAGCTGACCGTCCATACTCAAGCAGTAGAATGTGCTTGTTACACATAGATATATGCTACACCCTCTGTTTATATATGTAGGTGTCTACATTGTTTTATTGCTTTAATAAAGTGGTTGTAAACCTTTGACATGAAATATGAACAAAGCATATCCCTCTATAGTGTGTGATTGTCTCAGTCCAGAGCACTGAGTGTTATTTATGTCTGTTGCCTCAAGAGAAAAAATGGTAATGGGGAGGGCGCACCAGCTTACAGCCTGTGATTGATAGCCTTAGCGACTGCAGTGACTCACTTAGTGACTTACTGAGCTCTGCATGGTCCAGCTTCAGCTCTCTGCACCCTGCTTTCTGGAGGCTCGGACAAGCTGTGTAAATTCTGGATTTTGAATGGCTGTAGAGGCAAGAGGACTGCAGATAAACAGGTACAACTTATGAGTATTTGTTTTATCTCTGTGTATCAGCCACTGAGGTCAGTCACTTCACTGGGTATATGTAAAGGGTTTACAACCATGTTAAAGTTTCACCCTGTGTTTCTCTCTACATATGACCTACGGATACCATTGTTTCTTCAGTACGTTTAGTATGTCCTATTATATGGGAAATGTGAGTAAGGGACCTTAGATTGTAAATTCCTTAAGGGCAGGGACTGATGTGAATGGCGATATATAAGTACCCATAATAAATAAATAAAAGTGCAATTCCTGGCAAATCAAAGCAACATGGCCATGCTGTAGCTGTGCTTAGGTTCACTGAATTTAAATGTAAACTGTTATAAAACCCCATGCAGATAGATTTTAAGGCATCTCACTGGGCTTCTAGGGTTGGCATTCAAGATTATTGTCAGATGATTCTGTGCTATTGAGAAAATAATGATACCAGCAATATATGTGGCATTCATGGGCAGAAGATCTATATATATATTGGAAGGCCGGGTACCGGCCTGAAGTTATGGAGGAGCCCGGAGGGTATTTAAGCAGCCCAAAGGCCGCCGGTCTTTGTCGGTTTCCTGTGCGTGATACGTCAGTCATCTAGGACCGACTCGTTCGAGACAAGCGCTGTTGGTGCCGGTTCGTGAGCTCCGTTTTCGTCTGTCCGTCTCCTCTTGTTGCAGTCCCGCGTTCCGTGTTCGTAAGTCGCGTTGTCCCTTCGCGTCGCACTCGTGTCGCCGAGTCGCAGTTCGTTCAAAGAGTCTGGTTCGGCTGTCGCAGGTAGGGCTTCGGCTCCCATGTTTTACGTTCTCATGCACTGCTTATCTTGTCACTAAACTGTGATCTGCGTAGCTCACGAACCACGCGCTGCTTGTCTCGAAACCTAAACACTTACTCGCACGTTTTTGGTTGTACACGATCGGGAGCCATCTAGCGGCACGCACATTCAGGGCCGCCCGCCACGAAACACTCCGACCGATGCCGCATCCGGCACTCAAGGGTTCCCTTACGCGGTCGTGCTACGCAGTCTTTGAATCGTTCAAACACGACTCACGCACGGGTGCCGTTCGCACTCACACGTATCGTTCATGTCCTGCCATTATTCGGATCAGTGGCGCCAGCGAGCGTACCAAATCGCTATTC
Source organism: Lithobates sylvaticus (assembly GCA_028564925.1). Taxonomy (NCBI): domain Eukaryota; kingdom Metazoa; phylum Chordata; class Amphibia; order Anura; family Ranidae; genus Lithobates; species Lithobates sylvaticus. Next base: position 567,065,994 of record CM053026.1, on the reverse strand, counting down.
ACATTCCGAAGCACTGTTGGCATACTAATTGTACGAATCACTTCGACCGTGTCGAAACATTTCACGTGTTAGCATGACAATCATTTCATCATTTCAAACATGGCTAACGTATCGGGCCATTCGGTCATGCTAAATCATTTCGCATCAGTTAAACAGGGCGTTCATGCCATCGCTTCGATCCTGGTCCGGTCGCATCCATACATGCTCCGATCGGGGCGATCCAGATGCACGACTACCCGGCCTCATTTCGATACATGCGCCAAGGGCGGAATCACATCACTGGTTGCGTACATTCCTGATTCTTGCCCCTGTCATGGTATATAATTTCTGTCACCTTACCACGCCCGGCATGAATGCAGTCACTTCCCCGCACTAATTTGTGTCGGCGTGCCCCAGGCCGGCCTCATTTCAATACATGCGCCAAGGGCGGAATCGCATCACTGGTTGCGTACATTCCTGATTCTTGCCCCTGTCATGGTATATCATTTCTGTCACCTTACCACGCCCGGCATGAATGCAGTCACTTCCCCGCACTAATTCGTGTCGGCGTGCCCCAGGCCGGCCTCATTTCAATACATGCGCCAAGGGCGGAATCGCATCACTGGTTGCGTACATTCCTGATTCTTGCCCCTGTCATGGTATATCATTTCTGTCACCTTACCACGCCCGGCATGAATGCAGTCACTACCTCGCACTAATTCGTGTCGGCGTGCCCTAGGCCCGGCCTCATTTCAATACATGCGCCAAGGGCGGAATCGCACCACGGGTTTGCGTACATTCCTGATTCTTGCCCCTGTCATGGTATCTCATTTCTGTCACCTTACCACGCCCGGCATGAATGCAGTCACTACCTCGCACTAATTCGTGTCGGCGTGCCCTAGGCCCGGCCTCATTTCAATACATGCGCCAAGGGCGGAATCGCATCACTGGTTTGCGTACATTCCTGATTCTTGCCCCTGTCATGGTATCTCATTTCTGTCACCTTACCACGCCCGGCATGAATGCAGTCACTACCTCGCACTAATTCGTGTCGGCGTGCCCTAGGCCCGGCCTCATTTCAATACATGCGCCAAGGGCGGAATCGCATCACTGGTTTGCGTACATTCCTGATTCTTGCCCCTGTCATTGTATCTCATTTCTGTCACCTTACCACGCCCGGCATGAATGCAGTCACTACCTCGCACTAATTCGTGTCGGCGTGCCCTAGGCCCGGCCTCATTTCAATACATGCGCCAGGGACAGAGTCGCAAAAAAAAAAAAAAGAGACTTTGATTCTTGTCCTTGTCATGTTATATCATTTCTGTGTCACCTTACCACGCCCCGGCGTTAATTGGTCACCTGCCTGTACGAATTCGCGCCGGCGTGCCCTAGGCCGGCCGCATTTCTACAAAAAAAAAAAAAAGCTTGGAGTCGGACCCGGTGGCAGCTGGATGTCACAGTTCGGCCTCAGCAATACCCAGGCAGTTAGCCTCGTTCACGGTTGCCTCATTTCTGTACGTGCTCCAGAGTCCGGCCCACAGGCACCCCCATACGGTACGAACGGGCCGGGCCCTGTCACGGGAAGTTCGTTCAGTTAAGGCAACATGTCAAGTCAGTCATTCGTGTTGTCATCTGTCATTTGATCCCACAGCGGTCTCGGCAGTCGACTTAAGTCACTATCGCCTGTTGTTATCATCTACGTTGGGTTCCGTCGCTCTGGACGGCAGCAGTTTAGGCTCTTAAATAGGTACTTTCTCTCACACTCTCTCAGGTCAGTCGGATTCAGTAGGTCCACCTGCACCAGCTTGATCAGGGTTCCAGCAGGTCCGGCTTGCAGACACGTGACCAGTCTACTAAGTAACGGGTCTTGGCAGCCGCCATGTCATCAGTCGGCAGCGATGACCTCATCACCCCGCTATCTCCGGCATCAGCCTCCGAGGCTGGCAGTGTCCAGTCCCTTAGGGCATGGACAATTCCCAGGCTGTCCGCCGAGCTGAGACGCAGAGGGATACCCTTCTCGTCCGCGGCCAGGAAGGCGGAGCTATTCAGGCTCCTCTTCCCACCACCGGCCGCAGCAAGCCCCAGCAGCCAGCAGGCGTCTCTGGAATCGATTTCAGCCGCCCACCTTCCCACCTGGTGCCACCCAGCGTAAGGAAGGACATTCTAGAGGGCAGAGACGTTAACCTGGCCTCACTCTTGATCTCGGTCCATGACTTGGCCGAGAACAAGGCCTACACCTGGGGGGACGTCTCGGTGGTTTTGAAAGCGAAGGATCCGAGGCTCAACAGAAAGCTCACGGTGCCCGAGTTCACGCTCGCTTTCGGCATGTTTAGGGACGTGCTGTGCTCAGCCTCCCCCGGCAGACGGGAGGAACTGGACCTCTACCTCCATTTGATCGTAGACCGGGGCCACAAATACGGTGGCTCAGCGTTCTACGACTATCATCGGTCCTTTTCGGCCAAAGCCGCAGCCAGATTCTCACAGTTTCATTTGACAACGGACTGGAGCGTAGTGGACACGGAGTTGTTCTGCCGCCACTTCGCGGGTCTTCGCTCCCCGCTATGTGCTGTCTGTCAGTCAGCGTCCCACACCACGGTCTGGTGTGCCAACATAGCCTCTGTCCATCCGATAGCTAGCACGGCCTCTACCAGCACGAGCCAGGCTCAGCAGGCCCCGGCGCAAGCGCAAAAGGTGGACAAGTTGGGACGTCCGGTGCGGATGGTTGGGGGAGCCGCCATTTGCAACAATTTCAATTACGGCTCCTGCAATTTCAGCCAGTGTCGGCTCTTGCACGTTTGCACCCTATGCCAGAGGGCGCACCCCAGGATCCTATGTGAGGTCAAACAGAAGAACCATGACTAAGCCGGGTCAACGCCCTTTGGCTCGGTGTTTACTTGACCTCACACCCCACTCCGTCACTCGCCAGATACCTCATCCGGGGTCTCACCGATGGGTTTCACATCGGGCTCATCACCCTGCCCCACTCCACCCACGAATGTCCGAACCTACGCTCAGCAGCAACAGATGAGCCAGCGATTGACGTCCTTCTGCAGACAGAGTTGGATCGGGACTTCATGATAGGCCCGTTCAGTCAGTCTCCCTTTAACATCTGGAGGGTTAGCCCTATCGGGCTTGTACAGGGAATATTTTCAAATTAAAACGTCTGGTGTATGATCTGTCAGCGCCTCATTCTTCCGTCGCTCCAAGTCTCAACTCGCTCGTCCCCTCATCAAGTGGAGGGAGCGATATTATTTCGCGACCAAATTGACCTTCGGGTCTAAGAGTAGTCCTTGGGCAGCCAGGGCAGATCTGGCCACGGGGGAACACTTTCTTAGTAATTGGAACGGTGTGTCCCTGTTCATCCCAGTCGTGTCCACGCAGTCACCTCAGGTAGTGACCGATGCGGCGGCATCCACAGGATGCGCCGCCATTTTTGGCCATTTGTGGTTCGTCGCCCCTTGGCCTCCTCAAGCACTAGCCACACCAGGCTTCACTACCACGTCAGCCCTCTTTGAGCTCTTCCCCATCGTAGCAGCCGCTCACCTATGGGGTCACCATTGGTCTGGACAGACTGTGGCTTTCACGACAGACAATCAAGCCACAGCCAAGATCATCAGCAAGGGCAGGCCTAAATCCAGGCCCGTCATGTCCTTCCTCCGCAGACTGGTCCAGCTATCCCTACAGCGTCAGTTCAATGTTTACTGCTCATTCATTCCAGGGAAGTTTAACTCAGCGCTTATTGTCATTCTCTCCTAGCACTGTCACACAGCACGATACGCCAGTACGTGGCCGGGGTGCCGCACTACTTGTCACTTCAAGACCCCGCGAGGCCTTCGGCGTTCTCCTGCCACGCAGTGAGGGCTCTACTACGTGGAGTGCAGAAACACCAGCCGCCAGTCAGCCCGAAGCGGCTGCCTATCACGGGGGAGATCTTCAAGGGAATGTCTGACATCCTGGATAGGCCCCTTTCGGTCTCCTCCTCAGCACCGCCCTGCAGGCTGCGATACACATGGCGTTTTGTGGGTTTCTACGGCCCAGCGAGTTCACTCGCAGCCACCCAGCCGGTCCAGTCTTGCATAGAAGTAGTCTCTGCCGCCACCAGGATCACTACGTCCTTCACTTGGCGACATCCAAAACTCAGCAGCGAGGTTCCGGAGTAGATGCTCACCTGTACAGGACTCACAACAACTGGTGCCCAGTTGCCGTGTTAAACCGCTTGACGGCACTGCTATCCGACCGCCCAGGGTCCAGTCCGCTTCTGCCCTTTCCGGTATAACCCCTCAACTCGTCGCAGTTCGCGGAACATGTCCGGGTCCTTCTCGGCAATCTTCACTTGGACCCCAGCCAGTACTCTGGGCATTCATTCCGGATTGGGGCGGCCACGACGGCCTCAAGACAGGGGGTTCCGGACCACGTGATCAAGGAACTGGCTCGGTGGAGATCGGCCTGCTTCTCTCGCTACGTTCCTATCCCACAGTTGGAGATGGCTCAGGCCTTTGCTCGTCTTACTCAGTGACATTACCTTTAATAAATAATTATCCCCTACCTGAAGGTTTTTGCCCCCTTATTTTGGTGTACCATACGGTAGACCAAGGCACACTTTCAGGTCTATTTCATGTTGGTGAGTTTTGTGTTGTTCCTTTATGTCATCTTTACTCATGTCGTCCGTAGGGCTCTAGACCATAATATATATATATATATATATATATATATATATACATATACATATATATAAAAGAATATATATATATAAGAATTACAATTAAAATAATTGTAATATAATGTAATATAATAATTGACAACCGCAGCAAAATCGCAAATAATGGCATCGCAAATGCCTCCCCAGTTTTCCCATGACAACCTTGCTAAACCTCTTATTGCACTGTTGACTGTAACATTTTGACTCTGCAGTAATGATTGGTTGCCAATCTAGACCAGGGGTCTCCAAACTTTCTAAACAAAGGGCCAGTTAACTGTCAGGCTTTAGGGGGGCCAGGCTGTGGCTGGTGGGAGTAGAAAATGCCATGCTGTCAATGGGAGCAAGCAATACCTTATCATTGGTTTTAATGGGGGGAATATTGCCCCATTGTTGTTGGTATCAGTGGGAGGAATAGTACTCCATTGCTGGCGTCAGTGGCAGGAATAGCACCCCATTGTTGGTGTCATTAGGAGGAATGTTGCCCCAAGGGCCAGATTAAGGCAAGCAAAAGGAACGTATCCAGCCCCTGGGCCATAGTTTGGAGACCACTGATCTAGACCATCTAGCAACTGGAGCAGTTTTAATTTTTTTAATTTTTTGGGCGTTTAATGTGAGTTATTAAAGCTGATAAGTGTTCTAGTGATTCTTATCACATTTGAACTTTAATGATAGCTCCACTTTAATAGCACACATGCCTTTTTCTCTTTAGTATATCTTTATCTTTTGATAATCAGCTGCTTACATTGCTTGGAACATTGTTTCAATTAGGTAACACAAAACTAATTCAGTATTGTTAATTAACAATGATATACTGTATATGACCTGTAAAAATGTTTAAACGACCCACAATTTTATTTGTGCAGAGTATGCATATGGTAACAACAAATGTCAAGATGTATTTCCATTTATGATGCTGTTAGTGTACAATCATCCCCCGGAGAGGTGGACTGCTGTATTTAACAGGCAACAGGAATGCAAATACATGGAGTTTACATCTACATGTGTTTAACTTATTGCTAAGTATATCCAGGAATCCGAAAGAGTTCTGTAGAGCAGTAAATTCTCCAGTGAGTTAATTCCACCACATCCTTGCTGCTCGCTTTGTTAGGAAAAAAAAATATGAATATATATATATGAATATATATATATATATATATATATATATACACACAGTATATATATATATTTATATATATATATATATATATATATATATATATATATATATAAAAAATGTGTACTTAAAAGTGGGGTATGCCTGTGTATATATATATATATATACATATATATATATATATACTGTATACATACACGCTATATTACCAAAATTGTGACACCTGCCTTTACATGCACATGAACTTTAATGGCATCCCAGTCTTAGTCCGTAGGGTTCAATATGGAGTAAGCCCAAGATGGAGTTGTGCACAAAGCAAGGTCCATAAAGACATGGGTGAGCGAGTTTGGGGTGGAGGAACTTGACTGGCCTGCACAGAGTCCTGACCTCAACCAGACAGAACACCTTTGGGATGAATTAAAGGAAAGGCTGCGATCCAGGCCTCCTCGTCCACATCAGTGCCTGACCTCACAAATGCGCTTCTGGTAGAATGGTCAAACATTCCCATAGACACACTCCTAAACCTTGTGGACAGCCTTCCCAGAAGAATTAAAACTCTTATGCCCCGTACACACGATCAAACTTTTTGCCAACAAAACCGTGGATTTTTGTTTCGAAGGATGTTGGCTCAAACTTGACTTGTATACACACGGTCACACAAATGTTGGTTAACAATTACGAAAGTGGGAACGTGGTGACATACAAGACGTACAGCGAGCCAGGAAAAAGAAAGTTCAATAGCCAGCATGGCTCCTTTTGCTTGATTCTGAGCATGCGTGAACTTTTGTGCGTCGGACTTGTGTACACAAGATCGGAAATTCCGACAACAACGTTTTGTTGGAGGAAAATTTGAGAACCTGCTAGCCAACATTTGTTGGCGGAAAGTCCGCCAACAAATGTTCGATGGAGCATACACACGGTTGGACTTTCAGCCAATAAGCTGACATCCAACATTTGTTGTCGGAAAATCCAATCATGTGTACGGGGCATAGTTGCAAAGATTGGGCCGACTCAATATCGAACCTTACGGACTAAAGCCCCATACACACGGTCGGATTTTCCGACGGAAAATGTCCTATCGGACAATGTTGTCGGAAATTCCGACCATGTGTAGGCTCCATCGGACATTTTCCATCGGATTTTTGGACTTTTTCCGATCGTGTGTAGCGAATTCCGACGGACAAAGTGCCACGCATGCTCAGATCACATTACAAGACCAAAGCTATTGGCTACTAGCCTCTACGTAGTCCCGTCGTAGGCAACAAACGTCACCACGTTCAGAATGATCGGATTTTCCGACAACTTTGTCCGACCGTGTGTATGCAACACCAGTGTCGGACAAAATCCGTCGGAAAAAATCTGACGGATTTTGTGGTCGGAATTTCCGACCGTGTGTACGGGGCATAAGACTGGGATGCCATTAAAGTTCATGTGCGTGTAAAAGCAGGCTTCCCAATACTTTTGGTAATATAGTGTATATTTACTGTATATGGTCATTTGTAGAATCTTAGAATTTACTACATTTCACAATGCAAGAAATACAATAACTGGAGCTTGCTGATTACAGGAGACAACACTGGGGTGACCTGATCAGTGAAATGCAGTTCCTTTACTATTCAGTCCCATTCTTGGTCTATCTATTTTGTTTTGACTGCAGAAGAGAGATGTAAATGGTGCATTTCCAGTATGTTGGTAGCTTGCATATGTGTGTGGTATAGCATAATTTACTAGCAGATCTTATTGCAAAAACAGGCTTCTTAATACTTGGAAAGCTTTGCAGCCAACAGATATACTGCCAAGCATCAACATCACGCTCTACAAAAGTGGGAGAGCAGGTGGAAAGTTGGTTGTATGGAAGTAGGGGTGAAGATACATTTTAATAGCTCAAAGTTGGCATGGTGGGTTATCTCATTTTTGTGTTCTCTGCCATACCAATAATACAACCATTTTAAACAAAAATAAAGGCAATCAAAAGAGATTGTCCAGACATGTACTGATACAGTTCTTGATATAACTATAATTTTCATTTATGAATCTCATATTTCAGAAATCTATTGCAGTAGATGGGTGATTTGATCAACAAATAATACATTTAATTAATATTAAATGATCAGCCATGGAGGAAATGCAATCAAGTCAATCTTCTCTGCGTGCTAAGCACATATTTATGAGCGAGATAGGTATTTGATGGCATGCAAGATTGATAATCTATTCCTAATCTATTTATTGTTACAGCCAATGCCAGCATTAGTCTAAAATGTATTGCTTGTTTATCTCCATTTCAGTGAGTAGTTACAAGTAACGACACCTCATACCGCTAGAGTGGAGAATTAGGAGTACGGCCAACATCCTGAAATATGGTCTACAGGATAATCCTTTGAAGTTCTTTATTTAGTAATGGTTATAAACAGATGTCACTGCTCTGCAACTTTACTTCCGACTATCACTTTACACCAATCAGTTTGACATACAGAAGGTACTAAGGCTATCTGATCACATGGACATAATATCTTTCTCCAGGCAGCTTTTGCTAATGATCCTTTTTATACCCGTTGCGCACACATCTTTTTCTAATAATTAAAAAAAGATGAGTATCTCTTAAACAGTATCAAACATTGGTTTACATATAATTGACACACAGTTGTGTGTTCTTAAAAGTTAGCTTACAATCCTACTGTCAGGATGTGAAAAATGAACCCAATTTAAGACGTGTATATGGTAATTGTGATTTTTACTAAATTGTCTTTTTTTTATTTTTTTATTTACTTAGTAAATTATATCCATTACTGGAAATGAGACATCCTCAGTTATGGTGTCTATGTTACAATTATTGGATTGGTGAGAACTCACTGGACTGCACCAATTATCAAAATTCTTTTGGTATTGGGAATTTAGCACTGATAATATCTGATGTAGGGCTCTTGGTGTAGAAAATAATTCTTAGCGTCTAGCTTTGCCCATCCAATTTTCCTCTACTATTTTTAGTAGTACATTTATGATATTCAGTGAGTATAAGAGCAGGTAGTAGAAGCACTGTAATAGTTGGGATGTGGACAGAATGCCCTTTGATTCAAGAGAAAAAGCAGAACCAGCATAAAGAGGAAACATGAAATACAGACTAGTACAGTAATAGCATAGCCCTCTTCAGTTGTGGATATTGTATAACTAGAATAATATGAATTAAAGTCAAAAGTCCCTGTTAAACAACCACATTGTTGCACTGTTGGGAAACACAAATAGTAAGCAGTGGGATTTGAGATACTTGCCGTTGCCAATTATACATTCAGTTTTACTGGAATAGCCCACAAATTATCATACTAGTTCCGGTTAGAATTTCAGTCAATTGACAGCATCTGTACATCTTAAAAAGTCTAGTGAATGTCTGGATATGGAAAAGTTAGTATAATGCCAGTTTCAGAAAATTCCATGGAATGTGCAGATTCCGCATAGAGCAGTAATTTAATTCAACATTTTTTACACTCCTATAAAAGGACTTTTTAGGTACATTCCAGCTTTTTCTAGTGTTGCTGTTTCATGCCTTTATAAACTGTTAATAATATAAAAAAAAAAAAAAAAACACATTGTGAACATTCTCTGTGGTTACAAGCAAATCTGAATGCTAGCTGGCTTCATTATTCAGCAGATTCCCATGACATTTATTTTTTTTATTTCAGAATATGTTCACTTTTAAAAGAACACGATTAGATTATTAAATCCTGCCCCCTTAGACTGGCCACAAATGCACACCATTGAAGTAAATGGTGTCATTCTCTCTCCTCCATTCTCATTCCAGCCCTATACGATTCTGTACAGGAAGGTCAGGGATAGTGGACTAATGTAGTTTTCAGTACCAATCCACTTGTCATTTAACCACTTTCAGACCGGACCAATTTGCAGCCAAAGGACCAGGCCCCTTTTTGCGATTCGGCACTGCGTCGCTTTAACTGACAATTGCGCAGTCGTGCGACGTGGCTCCCAAACAAAATTGACGTCCTTTTTTTCCCACAAATAGAGCTTTCTTTTGGTGGTATTCGATCGCCCCTGCGGTTTTTATTTTTTGTGCTATAAACAAAAATAGAGCGTCAATTTTGAAAAAAATGCATTATTTTTTACTTTTTGCTATAATAAATAACCCCAAAAAATATATAAAAAAATGTTTTTTTCCTCAGTTTAGGCCGATACGTATTATTCTACATATTTTTGGTAAAAAAAAATCGCAATAAGCGATTATTGATCGGTTTGCGCAGAAGTTATAGCGTTTACAAGATAGGGGATAGTTTTATAGCATTTTTTTTTTTTTAACAAGAAAAAGTTTTATAGCATTTTTATTAATAATTTTTTTTTTTATTAGTAATGGCCGCGATCTGCGATTTTTTTTTGTGACTGCGACATTATGGCGGACACATCGGACATTTTTGACACATTTTTGGGACCATTGTCATTTATACAGCAATCAATGCTATTTAAATGCATTGATTCCTGTATAAATGACACTGGCAGTGAAGGGGTTAACCACAAGGGGGCAGTGTAAGGGTTAAGTATGCCTAGGGGTGTGTTTCTTACTGTGGGGGGGGGCGTGGCTGTCAGCTAGTGAATGCTGATCTCTGCTCCAATCACAGGGAGCAGAGATCGGCGTCACTAGTTGCTAGGCAGAACGGGGAGATGCTGTTTATCTCGGCATCTCCCCGTTCAGCCTTCCCGTGAGACGATCGCGGGGGTCCCTGCGGCGATCGAGATCGCGGGGGTCCACGCGGCGATCGAGTCCGGACTCACGGGGGTCCCGGCGCGCTCCCGATGGCACGGACAGGCATTAAGGAGGGACTTATATATACACCCTCCTGCCTGTACGTGCCATTCTGCCGACGTATATCGTCGTGCGCCGGTCGGCAAGTGGTTAAAATAAAAAGTCTGCCTCAAAATGCTGTTCTCAGTTATCAATGTAAAAGGTTTATTTACTAAAACTGGAGAGTGCAAAATCTGGTGCAGCTGTGCATGGTAGCCAATCGGTTTCTAACGTAAGCTTGTTCAATTAGGCTTTGACAAAGGAACCTCGAAGCTGATTGGTTTCTATGCAGAGCTGCACCAGATTTTGCACTATCCAGTTTTAGTAAATCAACCCCCTTTAAGTGGATTCCTTCAATGACTATTTATGTGTCTCTTGGACTTGTTAATTCTGTTTCCCCACTTTCTTGTGATGGAGTCTTCCTTCTGCTTTGCATTTTTCTTATTGTTGCTACAGGCCTCTGGCTTACCTGACCATAGTTGTCAGTCTGTCTGGGGTTACAACCTGAGTATATTAGCAGGTGGGACAATTCACAGTGACCTGTATACAAATAAAATAATACATGTTAAAAAAAAATGAATTACAGTAAAACTATGGTTTCAGAGTAACTTGGTTTGAGAGCGTTTTGCAAGACAAGCAAAAGTTTTTAATAAACTTTGACCTAATATACAAGCGATATCTTGATATACAAGTAGCGTCAAGTCACAACTGAGTATAAAAGAGAAGAGAGGCGCCTCTAAGTGTAGCAATATGGTTACATTTAATAAATGTACAACATTTAGCAACTCACATGGTCGATGATTAAAAAAGGCACATCTAAGTATGCAGGCATCCGGGGTAAAGCTGTCCACATAGATCATGGGAGGCGCCTCTCTCCTCTTTTATACTCTGTAGCTCCTGATGGATTTAGCTTCTAATCACCTTGTGGAGGCTGCCATTTGTGGATGGACATTTTATGGTTACACAACCACATCACATTGCTATAATCTTTTTATATGAACTACAAACTGAAGGACGTATGAATAAATGGTTGTGGAACGAATCGTCTGAGTTTCCATTATTTCTTATGGGGAAATTTGCTTTGATATACAAGTGCTTTGGATTACAAGCATGTTTCTGGAAGGAATTATGCTCGCAGTCCAAGGTTTTACTGTATGTGTGTGTGCTTTGTTAAAGTCAAAAAAATGTTTTGCTTAATTTTTGATAGGCTGGAAATGTTGGTACCTCTTTCATGTTTTGCGGTTTTCTTTGTTTGCATTGGGGTGTCTTTGTTTGCATAGCGATACGGTAGCTAGAATCCTTAAAGCAGAAGTAAACCCTCCTATCATTTTCAGCCAAGGAAGCTGCCATCTTTGCCTCTGTTTAATCTTCAACTGCCACAGTGCTGCACATGTGATCCGTTATGACACCAGCCATTGGATGGTTTGACTGTTTGGTTGAGAGCACAGCCAATGTGCAGTTAGCATTCATGGCATGCCTTTTTTTTTTTTAGACTGTTAAATCGATGGGTTTACTTCCGCTTTAAGTTTATCCATTCTTCTTTAGATGGATTGCGTTTTAAATGCGCTTTGTATGGTTTAGTGCAAAGGTTGAATTATACTGGATTGCATCACATTCGTCGGATGTCACACACGTATAAACTATTCAACACTGGCCTAAGTCTTCTCTTTTTTCCTTCCGTAGGGAACAGTTTTACGGGAATGAACTGCAGTCTAGGAATACCTAAACGATCTGCATAAAACAGAAACCACTCTAAAGTGCACTCTGTGCTATGATATTAATACAAGCCCAGTATACCAAATGTCTTTGTATTAACAATGTGCTATACAGTATACTGTATATATGCCAAATCCGAAATTAGATTTTTGGATCTGTTATTCTGCTAGGACCAAGAGCTTTGATTCTACTATGTATCTGACTGATTCATATTGGAAAAGTTCATTTTTCTATTCCTCTGAGAGTCGCTCAGCTGCTGGCAGAAACATGACAACTATATATGGTAACTAGATTTACTGACTTCCAAGCAGCACATATTTAGAATATCGCTACAAAAGAACACATTTTTGCCAACAAACACTGTATATTGTCAGGATAAAATAAATGGTGAACATGATATCGGATAACCTAATCTTGCCAAAAAAATATGGTTTTATTTATATAGTTTGTGGGCAAAAAGGATTTTTCTTCCATTACAGAGAACGCTAAAAGACAAGCTAAAGCATTTATTTCCAGCTCTGTCAAGTTCTTAAGGCTCCATGCACATTGAAGCTCATAAATGGCTGTTTTTCGGAGTTTGAGGCGTTTTTTTTTAACAGCCCATAAACTCCCCTCTGTGTTATCCTATGTGTCCATGCACACATGGAAGTTTTTGGATGTTTATCAGCAGTGGAGTTTATGGGCTGTTTTCTGAACACCATCAAATCGCATTCATTAGTCGTTTTTCTGACCACAAAAAACACCAAACGCTGATAAACGTCGATAAATGCTCAAGAACATGGCTCACCAGCGTTTTTTTATGTTTTTGAAAAAAAAAGGAAAAAATATAAAAGGTAGCGCTAATAAACGCTTTGCAAAAACGTTAAAAAAAGTTGTAAGACTCACTGCAAAGCTTATGTTCTGTGCCCCTGTGGGTGAGATTTCCCCATTTTTTCCCCACTTCCTATTTGACAGGTGTCACATACAAAAGTAAGGTGAATCCAACTCACCAAGGACAAAGATGGCAATAAAAACAAATGTCAGACTAAACAGGAAGTGGGAGGAAATCTCTTAAAAGAGACAAAGAAAGCAACCCAGCAAAGAAAGTAAAGCAGAACTAAAGTCAGGAATACTCACCTCTGTGCCAATGGTTCGACGCCAACGAGGTCCCACACCACCTCTTCTCCCCAGATTTTTCTGGGTGCCAGGCTTTGGTCATCTTGATTGGCTGGTGACGTCACTCTTGCACACGCATGGGAATTATTCATCCCAGCATGCTGGCACTCCACTTGCATGCACAGCTCCGTGTACATTTTACAGGGGACTGCAAACAGGTAGGTAATTGTATTTTTTGCAGAAGAGACATTACATGCTGTAGGTCATAACAAAAATAAAAACGTAATTTTACAAACCAAGCTGTACAGCAACAGTGGCAGCTAGAAGGTTGAGACAAACCATTTAACACTGACAGGGGTCCTTACAATGGTCAGGTTTTATTAGGTTTGTAAAACCTTTATCCTAAATAGGGTTCTATAACTTCTTAAAAAACAGCTTTATTTCATTTATCAAGTTCATCTAAATTTGCTAACTCATCTAAAGCCTAGTACACACTATGAGTTTTTTTGTCGTTCAACCCTGTGGGCTGAATGAAAGAAAACTGAAGAGCTTGAGAGGAGATCCCGTACTAATAATCAGATTTTAGTACAGCGATCTCCTGCGCTGAGCTATTGTGTTCTGGCAGGGGGATCGCCCATCCTCCAAAACACACCGGACATCGCTCTTAGCCATTGGCTGAGAGTGCTGATCGGATGCTGATCGGCAGACCTTTTTTGGCCATGCAACTTCGACAGCTTATGTCGGCCTGACTGCCGTACACATGGCCTGGCGGTCATACCCAATATTCAGCCCCTGTACACATGGGCCTTAACACTACTCTCCTCCCTTGACAATGCTACTGTCCAAAGGTTTCTCTGCTGCTCCTCAAGGGTGGAGCTCAACCTAAGACAGGAAGTGTATATCTGGACAGATCACTATGTGGAAAATAAAATATAATAAAAAGAAAATAAAAAAGGAAAAAATAAAAATAAAAACGAATGTGGCCACCACATTTTAAGGATAACTAAAGACAAAAATATATATATTTTTTGATTTAGACAGAGTGGAGAGGGATTAGAACACCTGTCAGTTTGTATTGCTGTCTGTGTCCCTGTTAGGGAGATTCACCCTTTCTGTTTGTCCTGTTTACTGTTATCATTGAAAGTAAAAGTAAAAGAAAATCACAAATTTTGGGTTGTCCCCAGAAAAGTAATACAGTAAACCCCCCTCCATCGCGGGGGTTACGTTCCGGACCCACCCGCGAAAAGTGAAAAACCGCGAAATAGAAAGACCCTATTTAAATACACCCTAGGCATGTTTTGTTAACTTTTTAATAGCATTTAAAGGTCTTTAAACACACTTTTAAGCAATATGAACACATAAAAGATATAGAGAGAGAGAGATCACACAAAAATATTGTGTTAACAGTACAGTAGTGTATACACTACTGTAAAGTAAAATATAGAGTACAGTATTGTATGTACAGTACAGTACTGTACTCAGCAGAAAAGAAGATGACTACAGTACTGTATACTGTAAGCAGCAAATACAGTAATCAAATAAGAGCAGCTACTGTTCTTCTGAAGGTGCAGGTTCAGCAGGAGCTTCTTCAGGTGTAGGTGGGTTGTCTTCTTGCTGCTCCAGAACCTCCAATTCTACATCAGAGGTGGCCGTGGAGGTACTTGGGGTGGATGCGGCCTTCTTCTGTTTTGGGAAGAACATAGTTATAGACAGTTGCTGGGCATGTTTCTTCTTTTGGGCGAGGAGGTTCTTGTACACCTGGATGGCTCCATCAATGCTGTTTTGGAACTGCAGTGAACGAACCATGTCAGGATCCCACTCAGCTAACATCTGTTTCAGGTCATTGGCTGTACGCACGACCCTGCCAAGGCGCTCAATTGACAAGCCTTCATCTTCTTCCTCCTCCTCCTGTTCCTCCACTTCCTCCTCACTCGCTGACTTGGTGAGTTCTGTCAGATCCTCATCGGTTAGTGGAGCTGAATGGGTTTCAATTAGGTCATTGACGTCGTCCTGGGTCATATCCTGAAAACCTTCACCTCCTAGCAACCTGGCCAGCCTAATTGCCTTGTCCACAGCTGAATGATGAACTTCGTCAGGAGAGAACCCTTCATAATTGTGAATAATGTCTGGCCAAAGCTTCTTCCAACAGGCATGCACAGTCTCCTTCTTCATCTCCTTGAGGGCCTTTTGTATGTTCTCCAGACAGGTTGCAATGGTGTAATTACGCCAGTAGTCCTTCAAATTGAAATTTTCATCATTGTTCATGGATTCGACAAGATGATTCAAGGAGTTGCGAGTGTACAGCGCCTTGAATGCTCGTATCACCCCCTGGTCCATGGGCTGAATTAAAGACGTGGTGTTGGGTGGAAGGAACTCAACTTGCACTCCTTCGTATGATAGATCCATGGCGTGGCCTCCTGCATTATCCATCAGCAGAAGCACCTTAAAAGCAATGCCAAGTTGAGCAAGGTAGACCTTGACGGCTGGGATGAAACAATTATGGAACCACTCAGTTGTGAGGACTTTAGTCATCCAAGCCTTACTGTTATGCATCCAATGGACTGGTAGCTGGTTCTTGTTTTTATTCTTCAGTGCTCTGGGATTCTTGGCCTTGTAGATCAGGGCTGGCTTGATCATAAACCCAGCAGCATTGCCACACATAACCAAGGTTACTCTGTCCTTATAAGCCTTGAATCCAGGTGCTCGGGCTTCCTCCTTCATGATGTAGGTCCGTTTGGGCATTCTTTTCCAGAACAAGCCGGTCTCATCCATATTAAAGACTTGCACTGGTTGGTACCCACCCTCCTCAATGATACTCTTGAAGGTCTCATTGGTGTACCTTGCAGCAGCTTCTTTGTCAGCAGATGCAGCTTCACCTTGCAATGAAACGCTCTTCAACTGATAGCGTTTCTGGAAGCGGTCAAACCATCCCTTGCTGGCAGAAAAACCTCCTGATGTACTAGAAGGCTGATCAGGATTGTCGCTGTCTGACTGTTCAGCTGCAGCAGAGCCTCCTTCAGAGCCTCCTTGATTGGCAAAAGTGTCATACAGCTTCTTTGCCTGGGTCCTGATGGTGTTACCATCCAATGTGATGCTTTTTTTTCTGCAATCTTGGATCCAAATGGCCAAGGCAGTTTCCATCCTAACAATGTTTTTATTGCGGGAAGAAACCACTCTTTTTGCAGCTTGGTTGATGGACACTGCAGCAGTTGCCCTGATATTCTTCTCATCCTTCTTGATGTAGCGAATCGTTGACTCATTCATACCATAATGGCGGGCTACAGCAGCATAACTCTGTCCTTCCTTTACCATGTCAAGAAGTTTCACCTTCTCCATTATTGTTAGGAACTTCCTCTTCTTTTGTGGCTCACCAGAAGACACAGCCTTAGATGATCGGCGTTTGGGTGGCATGATTTCAGCTACTGTACAGTATCCTTGTTTGTGGTTGGCACAAGTACAGTACAAGCACAGTTACCGCCCCCTCTAACGTCAACACGCTCGGTACGTTCCACCGCTGCCTCGATATGATTCGCCGCTACATAACCGCGAAATGGCGAAATATTACCGCGATATCGGAATAACGGGTCCTAATTATAATAGCGCGATATACCGGGACCGCAAAAACTGAACCGCGATATAGCGGGGGTTTACTGTAGAGGGAAAGCTCCCAATGGGGACACTAGTTCTGGTGACCTGGATGGAAACAAGGGTTATAACCCTAGCTTACTATATCCAAAATGGCCAAAATGTTTTGCCTATAGTTCTACTATGATTGGTAGGCTGCAATAAAATCTATTTTTGTTTTTGGGTTTAATAACACTTTAGGCAAACACAAATCCAAGAACTCACTAAGCAAATCCTTACCATTTTGTCATCTGTTTAAGGACTGTATGGTGTCCCCGGCACTGATAGGATGTAGGATGTCTAATATAGTGTATTTGTTTCATTTGTAAATTATTTGCATGACTATGGATTGATGCAGGGCAAAGTTTTTAAAAGTACCTTTTTTTAGTCTTATAGCAGGGGTGCCCAACCTTTTTAAGAGCGAGGGCCACTTAAGCAACTTGGTAACCAGTCGCAGTAACACACCCCCTGTATTAACGAGACACAACTCTGAATGAATGAGCACAGGAGGCATAGCAGACAGCAGCATTGTCAGTCTGGGGGGCGGTATTGTTAAATGTATTAGCAGATTTAAATACACTAACCAAACTGAAGCCAAAACTCCAGCTCTCCCTTTATAATCAGTTACAGCAAACCATTTTTTTTTTACTTTTGGGATAAAGATTTTGCATTCACAAATAAAATCTGATCATTTTAATCACCCCTGCCAGTGTTAAGTGGTTTGTCTCATCCATGAAAACTCATACATTCTGCTGGAGAACGCAAGCTTCTGAAAAATGACAGACTTGCTGGCTGGATCACCAGCTAAAAATAAAATTAAGAAAGCCTTAAAACAGGAAACTATTGCAGCCATTACATCTAATGCCCCATACACACGGTCAGAAAATCTGACCACAGAATCCATCGGATTTTTTCCGACGGATTTTGTCCGACACTGGTGTTGCATACACACGGTCGGACAAAGTTGTCGGAAAATCCGATCATTCTGAACGTGGTGAAGTTTGTTGCCTACGACAGGACTACGTAAAGGCTAGTAGCCAATAGCTTTGGTCTTGTAATGTGATCTGAGCATGCGTGGCACTTTGTCCGTCGGAATTCGCTACACACGATCGGAAAAAGTCCGATAGGACTTTGTTGTCAGAAAATTTGAGAGCAGGAGATAAATCTTTGTCCGTCGGAAAATCCAACGGAAAAAGTCTGATGGAGCCTACACACGGTCGGAATTTCCGACAACATTGTCCGATAGGACATTTTCCGTCGGAAAATCCGACCGTGTTTATGGGGCATAAGAATGAATAGACTGCAATATAATAAATGTTTGCTTTTGGGCTTAATACCGATTTAAATCTCTTCTTATTGGGCTTTCATTGTGTGATTTCCTTTGTATGGAAGGGCAATTACAATATTGACGCCGAGCATCCTCTTTGCATTATGTTTTTATTCTAGAGCTTCGCATACATTAGTCCTGTCTATTTAAACTATTTAGTAAATATAATATAGCAGAATAAAATGGTTATTGATAGACTGATTTAAAAAGACTGATTAAATAAGGTCAACCTTATATTGTATATTTATTTTTGAATTACTTTGACATAGCGAAACATTTTATTGCAGTTATACAGAACATGGATCCTGAAAATGCCTAAGGATTAAACCGTTCTTCCAATTGTGTAACAAAATATTTCTTATATCAACTACAGATGCCTACAGCCCATGTCCTTCATATCCTTGGCTCCTGTGTGCTTCTAAGGTTTCACTCTGCTTCTTTTCGTTCCTTTTTTGTGATGACTGCTAAATCAGTATTTACCACTGATATGTCCCAAGAGTACCTGTCACTTCCCTGAGTTTACTGCTCATATTGTGCAATTAATGGTGTTAAAAGTAAAATGTTATAAAATAAAGGGGTGAAACTACATATCATGGGGACCCACAGCAAAATGTTGATGGGCTCCCCATTGACCTCCTTTTGTGATACCTGACAATGTTAACAGTGACAACACTGTCATCGATCTCAGTTTAAAGTATGCTTAAATCAATGAAAGGTAGCAAAAGTACTGAACATATCCAACATACTACAAGTACTACAAGTGTACTACAAGTGCAAATTATTATAAATTGATGTAGTAGCAATATTTTTTTTTTTTACTACAATATATTTAAAATATACTATTTTAAATAATATATAATATATTGTATTATATAGTATATAATATTATAGTATATAGTATTATATTATATTATATAGTATATAAAATTATATTATATAGTATATAATATATAATATATAATATTTTAAATAGACTACAATATATTTATTTTTACTACATACTACAAGTACTACAAGTGCAATGATTATAAATTGATGAAGTAGCAATATATATTTTTTCTGTTTTTTTTTCTTATTTACATTCTTGTTTAGTTTTGATCCTCCCTGTTTTACAAAAGCACAACTATTACATTTAAACAAGTCTGATATTTACTATATACAGTATATTATACTTCAAAGGGATTTTAAAATGATGTTAAATTGGTACACTAACAATGATTGTAGTGTATTTTTATGACAACATACTGTGCAAGTAGTATGGGAGGTACGTGGTTTGAGGGACCTTTTTTAACCACATGCCGACCTGGCCATAGCCGAAATACGGCTACAGCGCGGTCAGCTTATTCTGGGTGGACGTCCGTGGGACGTCCTCCCAGAACCTTGCTCCCCCTGGGGCGCGCATTTGGGAACATCCGTGATAGCGGCTGTTTACCAGGTGATTTACCACATGTAAGCAAACCGAACAGTACAGTAAGAGGGGAGAAGAGGAGAGGGGGAGAGATGGCCACAGCGCTGTGGGCTGGATGTGTAGTGCCCACATCGCTGCTCAGTGCCAGCAGTGTGCAATACTCTGCCAGCACTGTGCAACACTGCAATACTGTGCAACACTGCAATACTCTACCAATACTCTGCCAATACTCTGCCAATACTCGCTAACAAATTTTAATAGAAACAAAGATTTATTTTAATTTTTTACCAAATTTTCAGTCTTTTTTTATTTATAGCGCAAAAAATAAAAAAAAAACAGCGGTGATTAAATACCACCAAAAGAAAGCTCTATTTGTGTAAAAAAAAGGACAAAAAATGTATATGGGTACAGTGTTGCATGACTGAGTAATTGTCATTCAAAGTGTGAGAGCACCGAAAGCTGAAAATTGGTCTGGTTAGGAAGGGGGTTTAAGTGCCCAGTGGGTAAGTGGTTAAACATTCAACTCTATAACAAATTCATTCACTTATGGTGCAAAACAGGAGGCAATGGCCTAATGTTTATGAACAAAAGACACCTCCTTCCTAACACATAAACCAAATAAAAAAAAATTCCCATTCACCGCTTGACCCAATAAGAAGTCACACCTGTCTATCCTATAGATATTTTCAATTTGTTAGGGTTTTACCTGTACTATATGCCATCTAAGCCTCACCCATGAATACATTGAAGATCCTTTTGAACAGGTAACTTCCATCCCACCAACTGTTCTATCTTTATCTAATGTCACTAGGAATCCAACGTTTCATATGTAGGAAGTTAAAGTAGAACTATAGGAAAAACTTTATTTTTTTATTTTGGATAGAGCAAGGGAGGGAGTTAGATTTTTTATTTTTTTTGCCATCCGTGTCCCATGGCAGGGATTTCTCTTCACTTCCTGTCCCAAAGCCAAACAGGAAGTTGGAGGAAATCCCTGGAAATTAGGGGAATTCCTTGGGGACCCCCAGGTCACCATAACTAGTGTCCCTATTGGAAGATTTTCCCTCTATTACTTTTCTAGGGAGAACCCAAAGGTTGTGATTTTCTTTACATTCACTTTCAGGCCTTGTTTTTTAAAGTTTTTGCAATAGCATTTATTAGCGTTTTTCCGTGTTAGTGTTTTTTAGTGTGCATGAGCCTCAGGCCTCATGCACACTGGACGTTTTTACAGCAGCTGTTTTTGGCTTCCGACGTTTTTGTTCAACAGTCAATAAACTCCCCATCATGTTATCCTATGACCCCAAAACTAGTGGGTTCTGAGAGGAGTTTTTCAGCTGTTTTCAGCTGTAAAAACACTCTAACGTCAAAAAACGCTGATAAACGCTCAAAAATGCGTCTCACCAGCGTTTTGGACGTTTTTGATCCATTGAAAAAATAAAAAACCCTAAAAAATACTAACGTGGAAAAACTTTGAAAAACTCACTGCAAAGCTACTGGCGTTTTTATAACATTATTTTAACGTCCAGTGTGCATGAGGCCACAATGATAATGGTAAAAAGGACAAATAGAGAGGGCGAATCTCCTTAAAGTGGTTGTAAACTTCATTCACTGACTGGTACCTATAGGTAAGCCTGTAATAAGGCTTAACTCTAGGTACTGTAGATATCCCCTACACGTGCACTGTTTAGGAGATATTTACTATATATGACATCATCGGCGCATGTGCTTTGAAGGAAGGGCAACCCGTTTACGGCACCTCTCCCACGCATGAGCAGGAGTGACATCATTGCAGCTCTTACCAGTCACACAGCCGGAGTCTGCGAACCCAGAAGGAAGATGGGTGAAGATGGTAGAGGCCTCGTTGATGGCAATGCATCTCTGGAATGCTTTGTTTTCAGGTAAGTTTCACATAGTTTCACATAATGTGCTAGTATGCAATGCTTTACCTTGCAGGCCAGTAAAAAAAAAAAAAAAGGCACCATGGGTTTACAAGAGCTTTAATGGGGACACAGGCAGCAATAAAAAGTGAAAAGTGTTCTAATCCCTCTCCACTCAATCCAAACTAAGAAAAAAGTTTTGTCTTTAGTTATACATTAAATCAGGATATGATTTTGATCCAACCTAGTGTAGTCACAAGTACTGCTTTTGATGTATGGGTCATTCACAACAGAGCAGCTTACACTCTAAATTCCTACCACAGTCACACACACTACTATTATGGCATCAGGAAGGCGTGTTAGTGACTAAAGCTACCAGTAAATAACACAGTATAGCATCAGTCAGTAAGTAACATATCATTATATCACTCTTTGATGGAAGCTGTATGACCAAAGGACCTGTCATTATGACCTGACGCAAAGTGTAGTATTAACTGATCTTGCCCTTAAGAAGAACTTGTCATCATAACATACAGCTGTAAGTAGTGACTGAAGCTTTCACCAATAAGGACCTCTTATTATGGCATCATGCAGGTGTCGCAGTGACTGAAGCTGCCAGTTGGGCATCATGCAATTGTATTGGTAACTGCCAATAAACAGGAGCAGTCATTATGGTATCAAACAGGTATCAATGAAAGCTGAACTAAACTGTATCTAAGCACCACAAACTGAAAATGCAGCCTCACCCATCCATCCATGTCCCCTTTCTTTTAGTCTGTTGAGAAATCACTTTAAAAAAACACCCTCCTAGCATTTTTGAGCCATCTTGAGTATAGACAGATAATTAATGTAGCGTTTGCTTCCTGGAATCCACCTGCCCTTAGCTCAGAAATGCAGGCAGGAGGGTGTGCTTAGCTGAGAAAGTCCCTCCTTCTCTCCTAATGACTCCTGGAATGTATGACATCAATTGACTATAGAGTCACACATGAGGGTGTATACACAGTGGTAAATGACAGCCCACTCCCTCCCTCCTCCTCTATGCTACTAACCAGCTAAACACAATAGGGATGGGATATTACATGTAGATTGGTGGAGGCTTCACCTCCCTCTTATGCTAATACACAGGAGGGAGGGCGTGACACAGCCTGTGTCTGGCAGAAATCTGCCTACACCATGTTATTGCCAAAAAATAATAAAGATTTGATTTCAAATATACAGTATATTTGTATGATGATTTAAAACAGTTTATTGATAATAATTATTTATTTTTACTCTGTCTGCCAAAGGCTGTTTTTTTTATTTTGAACATATGACCAGTAGCAGAGGACTAGAAGCTCCTCCTGCTTATGTTTCCCTGCAGACAGGCTGGGAAAGATCTGCGTCATGTGACAGCTGTATATCGATAAGGAAAAAGGTACTTAGATTTTTTTTTTTTGTTAAAATAATTACAATACCCTCATTCATATGCAGAAATAGTATGCTGGTATTTGATCACCTCTGCGTTTTTTTTTTTTTTTTGCGCTATAAAAAAAAAAATAGCGTCAATTTAAAAAAAAAACACATTATTTTTTACTTTTTGCTATAATAAATATCCCAAAAAATATATATAAAAAAATGTTTTTCCTCAGTTTAGGCCGATACGTATTCTTCTACATATTTTTGGTAAAAAAAATCGCAATAAGCGAAAAAATAGGGGATCGTTTTATGGCATTTTTATTAATAATTATTTTTTTTACTAGTAATGGCGGCGATCAGAGATTTTTATCGTGACTGCGACATTATGGTGGACAGATCGGACACTTTTGGCGCTATTTTGGGACCATTCACATTTATACAGCGATCAGTGCGATTAAAAAAGCATTGATTACTGTGTAAATATGACTGGCAGTGAAGGGGTTAACACTAGGTGGCGCTGTAAGGGTTAAGTGTGTCCTAGGAAGTGATTCTAACTGTGGGGTGGAGGGGCTGTGTGTGACACAACACTGATCACCACTCCTGATTACAGGGAGCTGTGATCAGTGACAGTGTCACTAGGCAGTACGGGGAAATGCCTTGTTTACATCAGCATTTTCCCGTTCTTCCTCGCGGGATCGAGTTATCGAGTATGCGGGACCCACAATCACACTCACGGAGCTCGTGGCGGGCGCGCGCGGGCCGACAGCAGTTGCAACTGCTGTCGGCCCGCGCGATGGCACAGCAGCAAATTTAAAGGGACGTACCTGTACACCCATTTGCCTGTCCATGCCATTGTGTCGACGCGGTTAAACAGTGTGTGTTTAGTATCACTTTGACTGTCTTCTTTGCAGGAATAGTTGATATTAGAAATTCCCTTTTATGTAACAAAGTGATGCTAACACTGTTGTGCAGCGCACTGCAGGAGACTGCTATCAAGAATATTTTATGTACTTGTACTATCTGGACAAAATGTAAAGTGGTCCTGTCGTTTCAGCGGCTTCATTCACTGAGGGCTTTCACACTGGAGTGGTGCGCTGGCAGAGCATCAGAAAAAGTCCTGCCAGCAGCTTCTTTGGAGCGCATTAGGAGCGGTAAACTCACCGCTCTTAAAGCGCCCCTGCCCATTGAAATCAATGGGCATCGCCGCCGAACCACCCGCAGAGCGTTGCTGTAGCAGCGATTTGCGGGCAGTTTTAACCCTTTCGGCCGCTAGCGGGGGTTGAAAGCGCCGGTAAACATAGCAGTGTTTTACCGCCGCCGCCCGGGGCTGCTCAGTGTGAAAGGGTTCTTAGTGCAGCTGAGTCCAGAGAACCAAAGCTATTAAGTTCAGCAGCAGGAAGAGGACAGGGCAGTCCTACAGTGAAGATTTCTACAGAATGCACAATGCCTGCACAATGTGGGACATATTTCATTACAGGTAAGTGATGTGACTAAAGTTGTACTGATTTTTTTCCGCTAAATCTATCTTATGAAATTTTTTTTTTTTTTTTTTTGCCTGGATAGATAGTTCTATGATTTTTATGCATGATATATATTGCTCATATAAAAGCTAACATAGAATAATTAGGAACCAGCTCAGCTTTAAATCAATAACTAAAAGCTGAAAAAGTGCATCACTGACTGACAGCCATAGGCATCAATTGATTTTAAGTTACTGAATTACGGTAAAAAAGCTCCACAATCAACAGACATGTCAGACAATATTACAAGCTTCTCCATGTGTCTGTACAGTGTGTTTAGTCAGTAAGGAGTCTCCCTAAGATATGTCTGTACATGTTCTCTGTGATTTTCCCAGAAATCAAACCGTATCAGCTAGGTGTAGCACAAAATTCCACGTTTTCTGCACACTCAGATGAGCACAGAGATATGTATAATATATTTAAGGACTGAGAAGAAATTGGTTCGGTTGCTCTAAAAAAAGAAGCACGCTATCCTACGCAAACCACTGGTATGTGTACAAAATATCATTTGTGGGCTTTAGAGGTATAATAGAGGCACAATTATAACTTACACATGGGCTCTGGATTCTATCATCAGGATTGAACACACTTTGGAACAAATGGTTTCTTTATTTGATATAGACAATAATATGATGGGCTGGTGGACCTGAGTTGAGATAAAACCCCATTCAAATCTCCATCAGAACATGACCTACAGTAGGTGGAACATGCTAGGCATTATATACCTACCTAGCTCAGACCTGTGATCACAGTGCCTGGAGAAGGTCCTACAGTGCCAACTTCCTTTACGAATCAAAGATAGTTTGTGTGTCTGAATACTAAGAACCACATGGGAAGTGGATGCTGAAAGATGTGAAAAGGTGTGTCACAAAAAAAAACATGTCCATATGGAATGCAAAGCTTTAACCATGCCCCAAAATCAATCAAGGAATTGTGGCACACTTTGCATTGGACACTTTCTTTAGTCCATGGAAATCTGTCCCCAGCATGAAAGGGCTAGTCAGTTGTGTTTGCCCCCCTACCCCCAAAATCAAGGGTTTCCAGTCCTCCCCTGGTGGGACATGTGGTCATTAATAATTCACTCATCTGATGATCAGATACTACAAAGACTCTGGTGGTCATATACAGCTGGTCAAAGTGTGGGAAACACCAAGTTAGACAAATACACGGCAGCTCTTGTGTCATCTTGCTCTCATTTCTTCATTGTAATTTCTAAAAATGACTAGAGGTCTAATTCACACTGGCACTCCAGTGTATAGATTTTGTAAATGCTGGAAGTCATCTGAGAAGTACAAACAAAGATTATGAATCCCAGGTCACTTTTTCCTGCATTTAGATGTTCTTGCTTTAAAGAAGGTTTATTAGCACTTCGTGTTTCTAATTGGACCCTGTATGCACAGAATTCTATATTCTCTAAACATACTCTATATTACCAAAAGTATTGTGACGCCTGCCTTTACACGCACACAAACTTTAATGGCATCCCAGTCTTAGTTTGTAAGGTTGAATATTGAGTTGGCACACCCTTTGCAGCTATAACAGCTTCAACTCTTCTGGGAAGGCTGCCCACAAGGTTTAGGAGTGTGTCTATGTGAATGTTTGACCATTCTTCCAGAAGAACATTTGTGAGGTCAGGCACTGATGTTGGACGAGAAGGCCTGGCTCACAGTCTCCACTCTAATTCATCCCAAAGGTGTTCTATCAGCCTAAACTCCCTTTTCCCTGTCTTTATGGACCTTGCTTTGTGCACTGGTCCAAATCATTTGGTGGAGTGAGGAATCATGGTGTGGGGTTGTTTTTCAGGGGTTGGGCTTGGCCCCTTAGTTCCAGTGAAGGAAACTCTTAAGGTGTCAGCATACCAAGACATTTTGGATGATTTCATGCTCCCAACTTTGTGAGAACAGTTTGGGAATGGCCCCTTCCTGTTCCAACATGACTGCACACCAGTGCAAAAAACAAGGTCCATAAAGACATGGATGAGCGAGTTTGGGGTGGAGCAACTTGACTGGCCTGCACAGAGTCCTGATCTTAACCTGATAGAACACCTTTGGGATGAATTAGAATGGACACTGTGAGCCAGGCCTTCTCGTCCAGATCAGTGCCTGACCTCACAAATGCGCTTCTGGAAGAATGGTCAAACATTCCCATAGACACATTCCCAAACCTTGTTGACAGACTTCCCAGAAGAGTTGAAGCTGTTATAACAGCAAAGGGTGGGCCAACTCAATATTGAACCCTACGGACTAAGACTGGGATGCCATTAAAGATTATGTGCGTGTAAAGGTAGGCGTCCCAGTACTTTTGGTAATATAGTGTAGCTAAACTGACTGCACCTAAACACATTTAAATGCTTAGTGTGAATGGACCATTGAAAAATCATTACTTTTATATGTGTTTAGAAATATCCTATAAATGCATATAAACACAGGGTTGACACTGTCTCGCAACCAAAAAATAAATACTCCAGCGTTCATCCACAGTGCTCCAGGAGATAATAAGGTGCACAATGCTTATTCAGGAGCAGTCCTCCGCAGATCTGGAAATCTCAAATCAACTGAAAAAAACACACACAAGAGGATGCAACTCCTCGTGCATTACCACCACATAATTTATGAAATTCCAAGTAACAAATGGATACTCACAAACATAAAGAAAAAAAAATTGACTCATATGCTTCAGCCTTGGGCAAAAACATCAGCTACGTGTTTCGGGAGTCATGCCCCCTTCCTCAGCGCTCAACTCGTGATGACACTTACCGGCTAAGGTTGAAGCATATGAGTTAAAATCCTCTTGATTTTATATGTTTGTGAGTATCCATTTGTTATTTGGAATTTAATAAAAAGCGTGGTGGTAATGCATGAGGAGTTGCGCCCTCTTGTGTGTGTTTTTTACAGTTGATTTCCCGATCTGCGGAGGGCTGTAACTAAAGAAGCATTGAAGACCTTATTTTCTCCTGGAGCACCGTGGATGAGAACTGGAGTGTTTATTTTTTGGTTGACCTGTTTTTTACAGGTTTAACACTGCCAGTGTGAAGAAGCCTAAATATAGCAGCCACAAAGTTACTGTCAGGGAAATGGCCGTAGGACTGGCAATCCTGCCAGTACCCGTCATGGTCGACCCGGAGAGAATCCCCGTGCGCATGCACGCACACAGGTGCGCAACGGCAAGTGCACGCAGGTGCGCAACAGCGGGTGAGCGAAGACACGTGCACTAACACACGTGCGTGCACTGTGACAATTGTTGGCGCCCTCTGGCCTATTTAAGCCTGCTGCAGATGCATGCAGGTTGCTGGATTATCGTAAGCTTCCTGTGTCTCCTGTTCCTACAACCTGTATCTGATTCCTGTTGACTACTCGGCTTGCCTGACTCTCCCTGCTCTCCGCCTGCACTGACCCCATGGCTTGGACCAGACTATTCTCCAGTCTCCGCACCTGTACCTTTGCTTGTCCGCACAGTGTTTGACCCCTGGCCTGGCTACCGACTCCGTTCCTGGTTAATCCTGTTGTAACTCTTCTCGGACTGATCCTGTTGTGTATGACCCCTGGCTTGGCTATTGATGTTGTTCCTGGTTGCTCCACTAGGATCCCTCCTTGCTCGGCTGCCCAATCAGCTTTACCAGCGCACCCTAGCTGCCCTCTGCTACCCAGCTACCCAGCAGTGCACTCGGCAATCCGTGCACCTTTGGGCACCGTATTCCCTGTCTCACTCCCAGGGGTACGCTGCACTTAGCCGCAAGGGGTGCCCTCTCAGCAATCCGGCCTCGCACCTAGGACTTGACAGTTACATTGCCCTTATGTTGTAAAGCTCTGCGTAAACTGTCGGCCCTATATAAATCCTGTATTATAATTAATAATAACATCAGACACTGAATTTGAATAAAACATGCACTGTGGGATAAAATACATATTTGTTAAACATAGACTCATCTTATGCTAAATACAGACAATTTGTTAAATGTTACACGGGCTCAGCACCAAAGCAATCAATTGCGCCAGCAACAGGAATGTCGCATACAGGGATGCAAAATAATATTCTTCATTTATTTATATAGCCAGCAGGAACAGGCTCTATTCTGACATGTTTTGCACTAGGCACAGCGTTTTGAGAAAGTGCTGTGCCTAGCACAAAACATGTCAGAATAGAACTCGCTCTTGCTGGCTATGTTAATAAAGGAAAAATATTATTTAGCATTTTGCTCTGCGGTATTCCTGTTGCTGGCACAACAGATATTTTTTTATTAAATATGAATAAAACCATTTGTATATAAACTCACCTTTAAAAGCTGCCCAGTGCAGTGCATTGTCTCCCTCTAAGTCACATAAATGTACTTTGGCACCCTTTCCAATGAGGTAGCAGCAGAGTGCAGTTTGTCCATATTGTGCAGCTGTGATTAAAGGTGTGCAACCTTTCTGGTCTTCCACATCTAGTGAAACTCCTGCCTTCACAAGTAGGTCCACCACAGCAATGCACCCATTTACTGCAGCCCAGTGTATAGGGTGCTGACCGGACTCAGATTGGCTAGGCAGGTCCACTGGTCCCTTACTGTCCACAAATAGTCCAATCAGCTCGACAGATCCAGCCAGAGCAGCCCAATGAACTGGTGTGTGTCCCTTTTCATCATAATTTCCAACAATTGAAAGACCTTCTTCTTCAATAATCTGCTGGCATTTCTTAACATCACTGCAATAAGAAGGTGAACAAGAGGCCATGGATTCAGGCTACATATATCAGTGAAAAGAAACTACAAAAAAATACCAACGGTCAATTTATATTTTGTTTGTGACTCCACTGGGGAGATTTTCCCTCGCTTTCTTTCCCTGTGATGCTCATACAAGGCTTTGAACAGCAATTAAAGCCTCATGCTAGTCTCATGACGAAAGTGAAAGTGGTTGTAAACCCTCCAATACAACTTTATATCTTAGTAATCTACATAGCAGCTGATCTCTGCCTGTGAAAGTGTACTCACTGTTTTCCTTTCCATAGAAATCGGCATGCAATAAAAAGTGACATCAAGCGCGATTGCGCAGTAGGTATTTAATGTCTTTACATGTGTAATTAGCTATAGTATTTAGAAATGGAAAAAATAAGAAAAATCGCCTGGGGTTTACTTCCTCTTGAAGAGGTTACTCACCATACGAAAATTCTCGTATGACACAATTCAACTTCAGAAGTGACAATGTGTTGAATAGTTTTGTATGTGTTCTTTCGTTTCTAAACAATCTTGCTCTTCCGATTTTTTTCGGCTGAAAATCATACTAATAAAACGAACATTGGGCGTTGAGTTCACGAAAAATGTTATAGTCTGCACATCCAGCTTTTGTCGGACGAAAAAACTTAATCAGCTGCCGAAAGCACCATACTAACGATCCGAAAATCGGCAGATGGTTAATCGGACAAAATTTTACTTCCGATTTTCGGATCGTGTGTACGGGCCTTTAGACATTTCTAGACAAGTTCTAAATCGCACGCTACTCCTGGGGGGTATTCAATTTGCAACACTTTTCTGGTGGTATTGGCTCTTTAAAGTCCTGTCTCTAATTCATAAAAGCATTTGCAGTAGTTTTGGTAACCATTCTGATTGGTGCAACAGATTCAGGTAGTTCTTATTATTTGTACCACTTCAACAATGTGTCGATCCGCTACCACAAATTTAAAAATAATTGCTGTCAGTTACCAGATAACTGAAAAGTTGGCATATGGAGGGTGGTCAGGGGTGTTGTTTACTTTTTTTTTTATTTTGTAGTACATTTGCTTTATTGGTTGCTAGGATGCAGGCTGTCAGCATCATAGCAACCAACGAACAATGTAGGGGGAGCCTGATTCTGAGTGACAGACAGAAGGTGGATTGGACTGAACAGCGGCTATGGCAGTGATAGCAAACCTTGGCACTCCAGATGTTTTGGAACTACATTTCCCATGATGCTCATGCACTCTGCAGTGTAGTTGAGCATCATGGGAAATGTAGCTCTAAAACATCTGGGGTGCCAAGGTTCGCCATCACTGGGCTATGGAATAAACCTATTGCATTCCACTGTCAACCACAGCAGGTGGACCAGATGAGGAACTAGTGTAAGATCCCTTTCACAATGGAGGCGTTTTTCAGCCACTTTAGCGATAAAAATAGCACCTGTAAAGCGCCTGAAAAAAGCCTCAGCTGCAATCCCAGTGTGAAAGCTTGACTGCTTTCACACTGGGGAGCTGCGCTGGCAAGCAGCTTCTTTGCAGCGCTGTAGGAGCGATGAATACCCCGCTCCTAAAGCGACCCTGTCCATTGAAATCAATGGGCAGGCGGTTTTAACCCGTTTTCCACTAGCGGCCAAAAAGTGCCTCAAAAATGACGATAAAGTGCCGCTAAAAATAACGACGATTTACCGCTGCTAAAAATACCGGGGCTTTACCACCGATGCCCGGGCGCTGGCAGTGTGAAAGTGCCCTAAGAGTTCTCCATTAGGCCCACTACACATAAAGCTCCTTGGCCACAGTGCCTGTCCATCTGTGAGACATGCGCAGTGGCCAGCAGGGAGCCCAGAGTTACTGACAGTCCGGTCTCAGTCCCCGCTTCCTGCGACACATTCATATACATTTTCCTGACAGATACATGAATCTGTTGAAAGCACCGACATTTGTCATGTAGCGGTGTGACGGAACTCGAAAGTGTCTGCAATAATTTTTATGAATTCCAGGGATTGTGTTTTTGTCTTTGTGCCAGTTTAGAGATTTTGCATCACTTCCTGTTCTGAAAGGAAGTGAGCGTAAATCCCTCCAATAGGGACACAGGTGCTAATAAAAATCAAACAGAGGCTCTAAAACTTTCCCGCTGTATTCAAAACAAAATAATATTTTTTTGGCTGGAGTTGGGGTGTAATGACATCTTTACTAAAACAGGAGACTGTAAAATTTTATGGAGCTTTGCATAGAAAACCAATCAGCTTTGAGGTTTTATCAAAGCTTAACCACTTCAGCTCCGAAAGGTTTACCCCCCTTCATGACCAGGCCATGTTTTGTAAAATGGCACTGTGTTACTGTACCCAAAATAAAATGTATGTCCTTCTTTACCCACAAAAAGAGCTTTCTTTTGGTGGTATTTGATCACCTCTGTGGTTTAATTTTTTTTGCGCTATAAACAAAAAAAGACTGACAATTTTGAAAAAAATATATATATTTTTTACTTTCTTCAAAAAAAAAATATCCAATAAAAAAATGTAAAAAATTGAATTTCTTCATGTATTCTGCTACATATTTTTGGTAAAAAAAATCCCAATAAGCGTATATTGATTGGTTTCCGCAAAATAATACCATCTACAAAATATGGGATGTATTATTTCTTTATTTCTTACTAGTAATGGTGGCTATCAACGATTTATAGCGGGACTGCGACATTGCGGTGGACAAATTGGACACAAGGGGGTTGTTTACGAAAGGCAAATTCACTTTGCACTACAAGTGAAAACTTCAAGTGCAACATGCACTTGAAATTGCACTGAAAGTGCACTTGGAAGTGCAGTCGCTGTAAATCTGAGGGGTAGATCTGAAATGAGGGGAAGCTCTGCTGATTTTATCATCCAATCATGTGCAAGCTAAAATGCTGTTTTTTTTTTTTTTTTTTGCATGTCCCCCTCGGATCTACAGCAACTGCACATCCAAGTGCACTTTCAGTGCAATTTCAAGTGCACTTTGCACTTGTAGTTTTCACTTGTAGTGCAAAGTGGATTTGCCTTTCATAAATAACCCCCCAAGTGACACTTTTGACACTTTTTTGGAAACCAGTGAGACTAATACAGTGATCAGTGCTAAAAAATATGCACTGTCACTGTACTAATGACACTGGCTGGGAAGGGGTTAACATCAGGGGCGATCAAAGGGTTAACTGTGTGCCTAACCTGTGCTTTACTACTGTGTGGGAGGTGCTTGTACTGTGGGAAGGCAAAGATCTGTGTTCCTGCTTTGCAGAAACACAGGATTGATACCTTTCCTACTGACAGAAGGCAGTTTACATAGGCAGACCGCCATTCTGCTTGTGAAACGATCGACGGACCTGCTGATTGACTCAATCACAGCAGGAGCAGGTTGCCGGCGGCGTGCATGTGCCCCCTAGACCAGGAAGTGCAGGATCACGTGCTAGGTACGTGCCCTTGCGCAGGAGAGCCGCCTTGCCGCCGTATGTATACAGTATACGGTCGGCAAGTGGTTAAAGTATTACTTCTTTTTTTTACTTTTGAAGGTGGAAAGGGATGAGAACACCTGTCAGTGTTTATTGCTGTCGGTGCCCCCGGAGATTCACCTTCTCAAATTTGTCCTGGTACGTGATCCTGCGCAGCGGGCCGCCCTGTAGCAGTAAATCTGCTGTGGGGTAGTAAGTAGCAAGTAGTTAAAGCCACGCACAATTTTGTATTAGCCTGTCGTTCGTTGTGGATGGCACCTCAATACACCCGCGCTGTAGCACAGCTAGGTCGTCTAAGGCCGGTCTGTTCAGGGATGAAGGTCTGGAACGCAGGTCTTCTCTGGGAAGGACGCACTGCCGATGGACAGGGCCAAAACTGATTCCAGCTATCATTTTCCTAATGCGGTTTCGAAACACGTGATGGAAAACCAGAAATAAAATAACTTCTGTTTCTTTCATTTCCCAAAATAAAACATCTCCTCCTTCTACTGGATATCTTCAGCTCTAAAAACTGCAGGAAATCGAGCATTCCTGTCTTCCCGGCCACATGAAGACATCTGCTGAGCACTTGTTCTTATTCTAGAGATGAATGGGGGCCTACTAAAAACTTGACAGAGGTCCTAAGCCTTCCACATTTCACTGAAGACTAAAAAAGTTAAAGCACATCTAAGGGCTCATGTACACAGCAGCTTATTAACCACTTCAGCCCCGGAAGGATTTACCCCCTTAATGACCAGGCCATTTTTTTGCGATACGGCACTGCGTTACGTTAACTGACAATTGTCGTCTACACTACGGGATAGATTTATGTTTTTTTTACATTCTTTTTATGGTTCTTGCTAGTAATATCGGTGATCAGCGATTTTTAGCGGGACTGCGACATTGCAGCGGACAAATATAACCCTAAGTGACACTTTTTGGGGACCAGTGACACCAATACAGTGATTAGTGCTAAAAAAAAAATGCACTGATCACTGTATACATGGCACTGGCAGGGAAGTTAACATCAGGTGTGATCAAAGGGTTAACTGTTCCCTCAGTGTGTTTTCTTACTGCGTTTGGTTGCTGACAGGAACAACACAGAGATCGCTGTTTTTAATCACTAGGAACAGAAGATCTCCATGTTGTCCCCTGTCAGAACGGGGATCTGCCTTGTTTACATAGGCAGATCCCCGTTCTGCCTCTCTGTTCTTGCGACCGCGGGTGGCCCGCGGACATCGGATCCGCCACTCTCATCGGCCCCTCCTCCATGAATTGGGCACGCACGCCCACAGTATCTATTGCAAGAAACAATGTACAGGTACATTGTTTCGTGCAATAGAGGCGCCCTGCCACAGTATATATGCAGTGGGCGGTCCTTAAGTGGTTAAGCGCAAAGAAGC
This sequence comes from Lithobates sylvaticus, assembly GCA_028564925.1. NCBI lineage: Eukaryota > Metazoa > Chordata > Amphibia > Anura > Ranidae > Lithobates > Lithobates sylvaticus. Next base: position 567,031,917 of record CM053026.1, on the reverse strand, counting down.
GGCTCCTACAGGCTTTTGAGCTCTCATTTTTTCTGCCTGGAAACTCCCCTCCATGTTAGCCAATGTGTCCCCCCCCCCCCCCCCCCCCCCCCACTAAACTCGCATTTTTGAGAGGAGCTAGTGCCCCAAAGTGCTTAAAAAAGCTCAACGTAGCACAAAAAAGCTCAAAGAAGCTCAAAACCACGTAAAAAAAAACCTTTGTTCCAGCTTTTTATTTTGTTTATACAGTGGTTAAGAAAATACTCTCTAGGAGGGTTTGTAAAAAAAAATCCCTTATGCTCAAAGAAGCTCAAAGGAGCTTGAAGAAGCTCAATAAAAATGTGCACAAGAGCACACAAAAGCACAAACTTCTTCAAGCTGAAATAAAAGATTAAATGCCTGTAAAAGCAGCTTTTTTTTTGAGCTGCAGCGTGAATGAGCCCTAAAGCCAAACTTCTTTCATTTTGGAATCAGTTTGATCGATAAAATTCCCGATAAAATCGATATAATTCCCCCCATGCCAATTGATTGAGTTTGAACAAATCTGATCGAAAATTAGTCTAAATTGATAAAAAGGGAAGTTATGGCTATTCAATTGTTTGCCATCACGTGTAAGAATTGGTAAGCTGCAATATAAAAAAATTTTTGCTTTTGGGTTTAACCACTTGCTGACCAGCCGCCGTCATTATACTGCGGCAGGTCGGCTCATTCCCGTGAATCGACTTACCGGTACGTCGGCTGCTTTAAGAGCTATAGCAGGCGCATGCATGCTGTGTGGCGAGGGAGCTGATGAGCCGGTGGCCACGATGATCGCCGGCCACCCGCGATCGCTCCACAGAGCGCCAGAATGGGGATCTGTCAATGTAAATAAACAGATCCCTGTTCTGACAGGGAAGTACAGAGTGATCGTCTGTTCCTAGTGATTAGGAACAGCGATCTCTCTGTACTCCCACTCAGTCCACTCCCCCCACAGTTAGGAACACAGTTAACCCCTTGATCACCACTAGTGTTAACCCCTTCCCTGCCAGTGTCATTTCCACAGTAATCAGTGCATTTTTATAGCGCTGATTGCTGTATAAATGTCACTGGTCCCAAAAAAGTGTCAAAAGTGTCTGATCTGTCCACCGCAATGTCGCAGTCCTGCTAAAAATCTCAGATCACTGCCACTACTAGCAAAAAAAAAAAAAAAGAATAAAAATGCCATAAATCTATCCTCTATTTTGTAGACGCTATAACTTTTGCGCAAACCAAACAATATACGCTTATTGCAATTTTTTTTACCAAAAATATGTAGAAGAATACATATTGGCCTAAACCTGATGAAGTAAAAAATATTGTTTTTTTTTTTCAAAATTGTCGCTCCTTCTTTGTTTATAGCATAAAAAATAAAAACCGCAGAGGTGATCAAATACCACCAAAAGAAAGTTCTAATTTGTGGGTAAAAAAGGAAGTCAACTTTGTTTGGGTACAGCGGCACACGACCGCGCAATTGTCAGTTAAAGCGGCACAGTGCCGTATCGCAAAAAATGGCCTGGTCATTAAGGGGGAAAATCTTCCGGTCCTTAAAGAGGAGTGCCCGCTAAAAATTTTTTATTAAAAGTCAGCAGCTACAAATACTGCAGCTGCTGACTTTTAATAATCGGACACTTACCTGTCCCAGGGTCCAGCGATGCGGGAGAACTAAGCCCCCCCTCTTTCCCCGATCCGTTTGCGGCGCCGGCATTCTTACTGTGGGCACCCTGCGCATGCGCGAGCGGCGCCGCGCGCTGTGATACAACGCTCAGTCATCTGGGAAACGTGGCAGGTCCCAGATGACTGTGCGGCGCCGAGGGGAAGTGATGTCAGTGCCAGGGCACTGAAGGTGGCAGACTATGAGGGACCCCCTAGAAACGGGCATTTGGAGGTGAGTAAAAAGAAAAAATGTTCCCAATTATTTTTTTTTATGATTTTTAAGCAATTTTTTTTTTTGGTGGCAACACCACTTTAAGTGGTTAATATCAATTAAGGCTGCAAAAGTAGTAGACACGGGTGTACACATGCCACTGCCGCAATTCTTTGCACTGCAAATACTATCACCCCCTGTCACGTTTTGTTGGTAGTATCGCCTACCAAACACAAACCAATCAACTGAATTTATCCATGCCAGAACAGCATGAAATGCGCCGTGGTAATGTGTGTTTTTAGGGGTTGGCACAAGTAGTGAGGAAGGCTTTTTCACCACTTGTCAAATGTCTGAAAAGCAATCACCAGCAGATTGCGTTTCAGAGTGCACCACTAGTGTAAATTGAACCCTTGCGTTTGATTTTTGACGCTCCTCCTTAATCACTTCAATACCAGGAACTTTCATCCCCTTCCACCCCAGGTCAGTTTTCAGCTTTCAGTGCTTTGAATGACAATTGCGCAGTCATGCAACACTGTACCCATTTTCTTTCACATAAATAGAGCTTTCTTTTGGTGGTATTTATTCACCACTGGGTTTTTTATTTTTTTGCTAAATAAATGAAAAAAGACCGAAAATATTGAAAAGAAAAAAAAATTCTGTTTTTAAACACGTTTCTGTAATTTTTTGCAGATAAATAATCTTTCTTCATAAAGTAGGCCATAATTTATTCTGCTACATTTCTTTGGTGAAATCAACCTAAATCTGTGTTTATTATTTAGTCTGTAAGGAAAGTTATAGTCCACAAAATGGTAAATAACCAATCCTAATGTACTGACGGCCTATCTTATTTCTTGAGGCCCGAAAAAGCCAGGACGGTACAAATATCTCGGAAATTACCCCCTTTTTGTAAAGTAGACAGTCCAAGGTATTTAGTAAAGGGCATGGTGAGTTTTCTGAAGTTGTCATTTCTTTGTCACAACTTTTTGGGAAAATAAAGTTTTTCACAATTTTTTTTTTCTTTTCTATACTGTCACCAGTGCAGTACAGAATCATCATATAACTGGACCAGGGACACCGACTGGTGACAGTATGTAAAAAAAAAAAAAAAAAAAAAAAATCATAATTTTTTTTTCAATGTTTTTCAATGTTTTATTATTTCTTTTTCATAGAATGCATGAAGGTAAACAACCTTCATTGTTTACAAACACTTTAATGCATAGAAGTGGTTGTAAACCTTCACATATATTCAGTGAAGTGATTGGCCTACCGGTGATACACAGAGATGAAACAAATCCTCCTATCTAAGTTGTATCTGTCTATCTGCCGTCTTCTCTTCTCTACAGCCATTCAAAGTGCTGATTTTATAAGCTTGTCTGAGAGTCCGAAAAAAAAGGGGTCGGAGAAAAGAAAAAAGGGGTTGCAGAGCTCAGCGAGGAGAGTTCTGAGAGCTGATTGGAGAGAAGGGACACACCCCCCTTCACGCAGCACACAGGAACAGAGCTTCACTCTGCTGGAGGTCCCTACCCTGTCACCTTTTATTCTCTTGGTGTCAGGAAAACTTGTCAGAAGTGACTTATGCTGATAGCAGAGGAACAAATAGGCAGACAGAAATTACACTCAGTGCTCTGGATTAAGACAAGTACACACTATAAGGGGATATGTTTTTTTTCACATTTCATGTCTGAAGTTTACAACCACTTTAGGAAAAAACCTTCTGCCTTTACCGATGCTTGGTGGCAAAAATGTTAATGTTTTTACACATTTCTATTTTTATTATTTAAAATTTAAGAGAGTGTTATTATTAAAGAATTATTGATATTATTATTATTAGTATTATTATTATTCAAAGGTTAGTAGTATTAGTAGTAGTTATAGTAGCAGTAGTAGTAGCAGTTATAGTAGCAGTAGTAGTAGTAATAGTAGCAATAGTAGTAATAGTAGCGGTAGTAGTAGTGGTAATAGTAGCAGTATTAGTAGTATTTATAGCATTAGTAATAGTAAGAAGAGTAGCAGTAGGAGTATTAGTAGTAGTAATAGTAACAGTAGTAGTATTAGTTATAGTAGCAGTAATGCAGCGTACACACGACCGGACGGTCTTCCTGGTGGAGTTCCGATGGAGTTCCGAACAAACGGACTTATCCACACACGATCGGACCAAGGTCCGTTCGTTTCGAACGCGATGACGTATGACGGGACTAGAAAAGGAAGTTCAATAGCCAGTAGCCAATAGATGGCCTTGCGTCGTATTTGGTCTGTCGGACCAGCATACAGACGAACAGTTTTCCCGATAGAAATTGATTCAGTCAAAAGATTTAAAGCATGTTCTATTTCTAGTTCCGTCTGAATTTTTTTTAGAAAAACGATCGGATTATCCCACACACAATCGGAATATGCGACGGAATGATTCCATCTGACCTTTTCTGCCGGAAAGTCCGGTCGTGTGTACGCAGCATAAGAGTAGTAATAGTAGTGGCAGTAGTTTTAGTAGTAGTAATAGTAGTACTGGTAATAGCAGCAATAGAAGTATTAGTGGTATTTATAGTATCAGTTGTAGTAAGAATAGTAGCAGTAGGCGTATTATAGTAATAGAAGCAGTGGTAGTATTTGTTATAGTAGCAGTAAAAGTATTAATAGTAGTGGCAGTAGTATTAGTAGCTGTAATAGTAGTGGTAATAGTAGTATTTATAGTATCAGTAGTAGTAGTAATAGTAGCAGTAGTAGTATTAGGTAAAGTAGCAGTAAAAGTAGTAATAGTAGTGGCAGTAGTATTAGTAGCAGTAGTAGTTATTGTAGCAGCAGTAGTATTAGTAAAAGTAGCAGTAGTAGTATTAGTTATAGTAGCAGTAAAAGTAGTAATAGTAGTGGCAGTAGTATTAGTAAAAGTAGCAGTAGTAGTATTAGTTATAGTAGCAGTAAAAGTAGTAATATTAGTGGCAGTAGTATTAATAGTAGCAGTAGTAGTTATAGTAGCAGTAGTAGTATTAGTAACAGTAGCAGTAGTAATAGATAACAGATGTAGTAATAGTAGTATACACAGCGTCTGCAGTTACTAACCACCAATTAAAAGAAAAGTGACTGTACTCAGCAGGGTATCCCAGTACCATTTACTGCTCAGTATAGAATAGACACATAAGATACTTACCATTCCTTGACAGCCTGGAATATATGTGCTGAGCTGTGCCCTGTGCTTTCTGTTCTCTGTGGATCCCCTGCTCTGTAGATCATGTTCTGTGTGGATCATGTGCAGTGTGGATCCTATACTCGGTGGATCCTGGGCTCAGTAGATCCTCTGCTGTGTGTGTGTGGATTCTGTACTCTGTGAATACTATGCAATGTGAATCATGTTGTGCAGTGTGGATTCTAAGCTCTATGTACTGTAGTCCCTGTGTCTGTGGATAGTGTGCTGGGGATCCTGTGCTCAGCGGATCCTATGCAGTGTGGATAGTGTAGATCCTGTGCAGTGTGGATCGTTATGTAGATCCTGTGCGGTGTGGATCGTGTACTCTATGTAGATCCTGTGCGGTGTGGATCGTGTACTCTATGTAGATCCTGTGCGGTGTGGATCGTGTGCTCTATGTAGATCCTGTGCGGTGTGGATCGTGTACTCTATGTAGATCCTGTGCGGTGTGGATCGTGTACTCTATGTAGATCCTGTGCGGTGTGGATCGTGTGCTCTATGTAGATCCTGTGCGGTGTGGATCGTGTACTCTATGTAGATCCTGTGCGGTGTGGATCGTGTGCTCTATGTAGGTCCTGTGCGGTGTGGATCGTGTGCTCTATGTAGATCCTGTGCGGTGTGGATCGTGTACTCTATGTAGATCCTGTGCGGTGTGGATCGTGTGCTCTATGTAGGTCCTGTGCGGTGTGGATCGTGTACTCTACGTTGTAGATCCTGTGCACAGTGTGGATCTTGCCCTGCTCTCAGTATCTGATCGTACACAGACTCTTGGTAGTTGTCTTGTCGGGCTCGGTGTGTAGTATGTATTGGATCCTGGCTCCCAGTGACCGGACTCCTCCCGGTAGGTGATCACGTAGCAACACTAACAAGTCACTTGTTAGACAATAGAGGACGCGGAGTGCAACGCTGACCCTATAATTACAGAGAGTTGTCTCTACTACACCCCGCACTGCACACACCTCTATGGATTGTGTATGGACATAAGAGGTGACACTCGTGGCTTCTCCTTCTGTCATCCTCATCCAATGGCTTCCTGGACAGTTCTAGACATGTTTATACCTAGTATGACCTCCCCATGGCTTTCCTCCACCTGCAGCTTGCCAGAATAGTAAATGGCTGTACTCCTGAAAACCTCCATGCTCCTTTGCCCATACATGTCATACGTATTTACGTATTCCCTGCAGCTGCATTCACACTTTCACGTAGCGGGCACAATAGGACCCACTTGCGATTTTGGTCGATCGATTTGCACACGATTGTGCACATCGCATCAGGACAGCCCGTTCGTATGTGGCCCGAAAAGAATCTCCTGCTAATTTTTTTGTGACAAGCTTCACACGATTTTTAAAGATGCAGCGCGATCCTGTCCTGTGACAATAGCGGCAGAATCGTATTGCCTTTGGGGTGCTAATTTAGACCCCTCTCACACTGAGGCAGTTTTCAGGCGTTTTAGCGCTAAAAATAGCACCCTTTAAAGCGCCTGAAAACTGCCTCCCATTCTCTGCAGTGAGTGCTTTCACACTCGGGCACTGCGCTTACGGGACGTTCGAAAAAGTCCTGCAAGCAGCATCTTTGGGGAGGTTTGGGAGAAAATGCCCGGCCCATTGCAAGGAATGGGCAGCACTTCCGAAGCGCCTGAAAAGCCATTCCGAAGTGCCGCAAGACAGGTTTTCTTAACCCCTTTTTTTGGGTTAAAAGCGCCCCGCTAGTGGCCGTAAAGCGCCCGTTAAAACAGCGGTGAAGTGCCGCTAAAACAAACTGCGCTTTACCACCAAAACACGGGTGGCCCCTGCGTGAAAGGGGTCTAAGGGATAATGGCACCCACCCAAGTGATTGTCACGTAATTTGGAATCACAGGCAGAATTGTGACAATTCTGGTCATGATTCCAAATTGTAAAATGTGAATGGAGCCTGGACGCCGAAGTTTAGCGGTTGGGTAATACATCAAACACACATGCATGGGTAAACACTGAAACAAAGAAGCATCAGCATTTAGGGGTACAGCCATGTACAGCCATTCACTAGTATGACAGGCAGGCACAGGAATGTGCCACGAAACCAATGCTAGGCATAGGAAATGCCAGTGACTGTCTGTGCACAAAAACCCTACAGCCAGCCATACACTGGCAGATCTCGTTCTCACAGTACGTTGGAACGTCCTTCAAATGTCCGTCACAATTTGGCTTTTAACATTTAATTTTGGAGTGAATCAGCTCTCCTGAAAGAAATCCACATTAACGCTTAGAATTTCCTTGGTTTGAAAAACATTTTTTATCTCGCTTCCTCAAATTATCTGGTCACCTCCCCGGACAAAAATGAACTTCCTTTCGACTCCACTAACAATTTAGAACTGAATGAACAGTCCTGAAAAAAAAGTCTTCAAAACCAAACTCTTCTAGTGAATGGCTTTAGGTAGACTAAAAATGTTTCATTTTCTAATGGTTAGTGGGACTGGCCCCACACTGCAAAGGTTAACCCTTTCCCACCCAGCCCTGGTGTCCATTTAACAGGGTCTTTATGCCTGGGAGTGGGAAAAACCGGCAAAACATCTGCCAGTCCCACCAGATCCCAATCATTAGCAGAGACCGAAAGCTGTCTTTGACTGCCACCCATGGATGCATAGGTGTGGTGTGTGGGTGTCAGGGAGGTTGGGGTGTGGAATCAGGATTGGGGGGGGGGGGGGGGTTGGTATCAATACTCAATGATATTTTGGATATTATGGATATATTGGATATTATTGGATACTATGGGTTGGTATCAACACTCAATGATATTTTTTCTTTTCAGTGACACCACTGACTCCGGGACGTATTTTCATTCCAGTCAAACCACAAACTCAGGGACATTTGTTTTTATTTTAGTGACACTGCTGACACAGGGACATTGTTTTCTTTCAGTGACACCATTCCCTCTCCTCTAGACTGCGGCACTCTGTTGCCTACTCCTAACCTCTGAACTATATGCAGTACACTATGTTGTACATTAGCATAGCTCCCAACTGTCCCTGATTTTGAGCGACTGTCCCTGATTTTATAACAAAATCCCTCTGTCCCTCTTTTCTCCTCATTTGTCCTTCATTTTGGTCTGATCTATATAATTCTTTCACCCAATTTCTAAATGGCTGCATTTGTAAATTTCAAAAGCCAATATAAAGGAATAGTAGTGTTAAAACTAACCATTTATTTTTGCATAATTCTCCTTTAAGAGGGGCGTGGCAAGGGGTGTCCTATGCCTACATACTTTTGTTAATAGGTGTCCCTCAACTCCATCTCAAAAAGTTGGGAGGTATGCATTAGGGTCCTGACCAAAGTGTCTATTGTCTCAAAAGTTGCTGGTTTTAATTACGTTTTTCATTTTAAGTAGGTTCAGTTAGACAAATTTAGATCTTTTTGTGTGCAGAAAAGTAAATGTAATTGTATGTAATAAAAAAAAAAAAAAAAAAACAATCCTTTGTCCTGAGTTTTATGTGTGTATGTGAGATTGTCAGTAGTGCCACAGTATTTTATAGGTACATGGACTGGGGCATAGGCATGCAGTGCATGCAGCCACTAGGCTCAGGTTCTGTTAACCATCCCTCTTTAAGCCCATCCCACCGTGCACTACGCATGCTGCTGAACTTGTTTTTTGCTCCAACCCAGGTTCAGGGTTTCCATAATCCTATTCATGCTCACATTTTATCATGCTGACCCCATGTTTAGGGTTTTCCTAATCCTGGTCATGTTCACATTTTATCATGCTGATCCTAGGTTTAGGGTTCTCCTAATCCTGGTCATGCCCAGTTTTAGGGTTCTCATAATCCTGGTCTTGCTCACATTTTGTCATGCTGATCCCAGGTTTAGGGTTCTCATAATCCTGGTCTTGCTCACATTTTGTCATGCTGATCCCAGGTTTAGGGTTCTCATAATTCTGGTTTTGCTCACATTTTGTCATGCTGATCCCAGGTTTAGGGTTCTCATAATCCTGGTCATGTGGTCATGCTCACATTTTATCAAGCTGATCCCAGGTTTAGGGTTCTCATAATCCTGGTCATGCTCACATTTTACTATGTTGTTTCGTTTTCAGGTTTAGGGTTCTCATAATCCTGGTCATGCTCACATTTTCTCATGCTGATCCCAGGTTTAGGGTTTTCATAATCCTGGTCATGCTCCCATTTTGTCATGCTGATCCCAGGTTTAGGGTTTTCATAATCCTGGTCATGTGGTCATGCTCACATTTTATCAAGCTGATCCCAGGTTTAGGGTTCTCATAATCCTGGTCATGTTCACATTTTGTCATGCTGATCCTAGGTTTTGCTCCAACCCAGGTTCAGGGTTTCCATAATCCTATTCATGCTCACATTTTATTATGCTGACCCCAGGTTTAGGGTTCTCCTAATCCTGGTCATGTTCACATTTTATCATGCTGATCCTAGGTTTAGGGTTCTCCTAATCCTGGTCATGTCCAGTTTTAGGGTTCTCATAATCCTGGTCTTGCTCACATTTTTTCATGCTGATCCCAGGTTTAGGGTTTTCATAATTCTGGTCCTGCTCACATTTTTCATAATCCTGGTCATGCTTATATTTTGTCATGCTGATCCCAGGTTTAGGGTTTTCATGATCCTGGTCATGCTTATATTTTGTCATGCTGATCCCAGGTTTAGGGTTTTCATAATCCTGGTCATGCTCCCATTTTGTCATGCTGATCCCAGGTTTAGGGTTTTCATAATCCTGGTCATGTGGTCATGCTCACATTTTATCAAGCTGATCCCAGGTTTAGGGTTCTCATAATCCTGATCATGTTCACATTTTACCATGTTGTTTCTAGGTTTAGGGTTCTAATAATCCTAGTCTTGCTTACATTTTGTCATGCTGATCCTAGGTTTTGCTCCAACCCAGGTTCAGGGTTTCCATAATCCTATTCATGCTCACATTTTATCATGCTGACCCCAGGTTTAGGGTTCTCCTAATCCTGGTCATGTTCACATTTTATCATGCTGATCCTAGGTTTAGGGTTCTCCTAATCCTGGTCATGCCCAGTTTTAGGGTTCTCATAATCCTGGTCTTGCTCACATTTTTTCATGCTGATCCCAGGTTTAGGGTTTTCATAATTCTGGTCCTGCTCACATTTTTCCTAATCCTGGTCATGCTTATATTTTGTCATGCTGATCCCAGGTTTAGGGTTCTCATAATCCTGGTCTTGCTCACATTTTGTCATGCTGATCCCAGGTTTAGGGTTCTCATAATTCTGGTTTTGCTCACATTTTGTCATGCTGATCCCAGGTTTAGGGTTCTCATAATCCTGGTCATGTGGTCATGCTCACATTTTATCAAGCTGATCCCAGGTTTAGGGTTCTCATAATCCTGGTCATGCTCACATTTTACTATGTTGTTTCGTTTTCAGGTTTAGGGTTCTCATAATCCTGGTCATGCTCACATTTTCTCATGCTGATCCCAGGTTTAGGGTTTTCATAATCCTGGTCATGCTCCCATTTTGTCATGCTGATCCCAGGTTTAGGGTTTTCATAATCCTGGTCATGTGGTCATGCTCACATTTTATCAAGCTGATCCCAGGTTTAGGGTTCTCATAATCCTGGTCATGTTCACATTTTGTCATGCTGATCCTAGGTTTTGCTCCAACCCAGGTTCAGGGTTTCCATAATCCTATTCATGCTCACATTTTATTATGCTGACCCCAGGTTTAGGGTTCTCCTAATCCTGGTCATGTTCACATTTTATCATGCTGATCCTAGGTTTAGGGTTCTCCTAATCCTGGTCATGTCCAGTTTTAGGGTTCTCATAATCCTGGTCTTGCTCACATTTTTTCATGCTGATCCCAGGTTTAGGGTTTTCATAATTCTGGTCCTGCTCACATTTTTCATAATCCTGGTCATGCTTATATTTTGTCATGCTGATCCCAGGTTTAGGGTTTTCATGATCCTGGTCATGCTTATATTTTGTCATGCTGATCCCAGGTTTAGGGTTTTCATAATCCTGGTCATGCTCCCATTTTGTCATGCTGATCCCAGGTTTAGGGTTTTCATAATCCTGGTCATGTGGTCATGCTCACATTTTATCAAGCTGATCCCAGGTTTAGGGTTCTCATAATCCTGATCATGTTCACATTTTACCATGTTGTTTCTAGGTTTAGGGTTCTCATAATCCTAGTCTTGCTTACATTTTGTCATGCTGATCCTAGGTTTTGCTCCAACCCAGGTTCAGGGTTTCCATAATCCTATTCATGCTCACATTTTATCATGCTGACCCCAGGTTTAGGGTTCTCCTAATCCTGGTCATGTTCACATTTTATCATGCTGATCCTAGGTTTAGGGTTCTCCTAATCCTGGTCATGCCCAGTTTTAGGGTTCTCATAATCCTGGTCTTGCTCACATTTTTTCATGCTGATCCCAGGTTTAGGGTTTTCATAATTCTGGTCCTGCTCACATTTTTCCTAATCCTGGTCCTGCTTATATTTTGTCATGCTGATCCCAGGTTTAGGGTTTTCATGATCCTGGTCATGCTTATATTTTGTCATGCTGATCCCAGGTTTAGGGTTTCCATAATCCTAGCCATGCTCATATTTTGTCATGCAGATTAATTGGTATGGGTATTATTCATTTTTACAAATTGTTTAAATATCTGACAGCTGAATGTAAGAAAAAAAAAAAAAATAGCAGCAATGAAAAATTAAGAAAAAATGTCCCTTTGGGTCTTGGACTATGAGGGGTACCCCCACGCCACTGCCCCTTAGCTATTTAAGAACTGTCAGACAGTGGAGGGGCAGACAGCAAGAGCCTTCATTGGGAGCAGAGTGTTTTTTTTTTTCTTTTTTCGGGTCGGCAGTGGTGGTGGGCATCATGATTGATGATTAAGCTACACTGGGGAACATTTTTTTTATTTTTGTTTTTTAAATAAAGAACTTGCCTACTGTCTTTTTTTACACTACACTTTTTTATTTTTTTTGGAGATGAGTAGGGGTACCCCTACTCATTTACATGGGGGCCGGATCTTAGGGCTTGTTATAGGGGGCTTCCACATTCCTATAAGCCCCCTTCACAGACCCCCCGCAACCCATGGCCAGGGTTGTGGGAAAGAGGCCCTTGTCCCCATCAACATGGGGACAAGGTGCTTTGGAGGGCAGAGCCTCCCTGCCATGTTGAGGGCATGTGCCATGGTATGGCTCTGGAGGGGGATTTGCGCTCTTACGTCCCCCCTTTCCTGATCTGCCGGGGTGCATGCTTGGATAAGGGTCCAGTATGGATTTTAAGGGGAACTCCATGCCAAATTTAAACCAAAGGGCCTGGTATGGATTTGGGGGGGGGGGGCACACAGTTTTTTTCTTAATCTTTAATTGCTGGGAACCCTGCTTACAGCTGATGACTCATCGGTTGTTAAGGATGTGGTGGCTGCCAGCTGTTTACTGGTTGTTAAGGATGCTGGCAGCTGCCGGTTCCTTAAATATTGCATGTCGGGACCACTACTTATTTACCTTATGCATTCTTTTTTTCTGTTTTTGAATTGACTTTCACTCCTGTTTTATGCAGTATTTACTGCGTGTTTTTGCTTTACGTGGTAAATACTGCATAAAGCAATAGTGAATTGACATTTTCAGGATTGCATGCAGTATTTGGGAAAACACCTAAATACCGCATGCATAGTTAGCTAGGCTGAAAAAAGACACAAGTCCATCCAGTTCAACCATAAAAAAGAAATAATAAATACAAATAAAAAATATCGTACAATCCAATATACCCAATTCTATACCCACAGTTGATCCAGAGGAAGGCAAAAAAAAACACCCCAGAAGAGCATGCGCCAATCTGCTACAGCAGGGGAAAAAATTCCCTTCCTGATCCCCCGAGAGGCAATCGGATTTTCCCTGGATCAACTTTACCTATAAATGTCAGTACCCAGTTATATTATGTACATTTAGGAAAGTATCCAGGCCTTTCTTAAAGCAATCTACTGAGTTAGCCAGAACAACCTCTGGAGGGAGTCTATTCCACATTTTCACAGCTCTTACTGTGAAGAAACCTTTCCGTATTTGGAGATGAAATCTCTTTTCCTCTAGACGTAAAGAGTGCCCCCTTGTCCTCTGTGTTGACCGTAAACTGAATAACTCAACACCAAGTTCACTATATGGACCCCTTATATATTTGTACATGTTGATCATATCCCCCCTTATTCTCCTCTTCTCAAGAGTGAATAAATTCAGTTCCTCTAATATTTCCTCATAGCTGAGCTCCTCCATGCCTCTTATCAGTTTGGTTGCCCTTCTCGGCACTTTCTTCGGTTCCCCGATATCCTTTTTGAGAACTGGTGCCCAAAACTGAACTGCATATTCCAGATGAGGTCTTACTAATGATTTGAACAGGGGCAAAATTATATCTCTCTCCCCGGAGTCCATACCTCTCTCATGCGATTTGGTTCTGTGAATGGAGCCCTTTGTCATGTTTCATGTTGTCAGTAAAAATGTCAGTAAATGTCCAAAGTTTTATCAGTAAAAACGTCATGGGGGTGGGGGGGTTTGCTACCCTGCAACCAATCTTGGCTGATTTAGGAATCCTCCCCGCTGTGCCATTGTAATCTGACAGCGAGACTCCTCCACTATCAGAATCCACTTTTAAGGATCTACTGTCCTATACTGTCTAAATTTGTAAATGCTTGTAAATATATTATGTATGCACTTCCTAACCCTGGATCGTTGGCTTTGAAACCCTGGAAGGAGGAAGTGTAGAGATAGAGATAAAGTCTCAGTACCTGGGCTGACTCTGAGTTTCACTGCCACAGCACAGTCCCTGCTGGTGAGAAGTCCCATTCCAGGCTTGTCAGGCAACAGTTGGAACATACCCCTGTCACCGCTGATCTTGTCTTCAAGTCTCCGACACAAAGAGAAAGACCGAATCAAATTCGGGGACCTGTGCAATTGGACTTTGCTGCAACATTCATCTGGAGGTTTCTCTATTAATAACACTATATACCCAGGTATATGTGCAGAATTCCACCAGAACTCTTATTGGGCTCTTTGCTGATAATACCTGTTTGTACATTAGATGTATGTACTGTTATAAATATTTTCATATATAAAGTTTGTATTATTTCTATGCTGGTGTGCATCTATATGCTTATAGTTAATGATATATGCTGGTTGCAGTAGTTCTTCTGCTTCTAATTACTTTAGATTAGATTACTGATTCAAATACCAGGAAGCAAATCTCCTCTGTTTACAGAGGTCCTGTCCTGGGTGGAGGCATTGCCAACTTTATTATCAAACCCACTCTTCCACTTAGTGAAAGGTTCTGGTTCTCTTAGTTACCTACAGGTTAAGCGCAATATCCTTTTTGAGGAGGGACATATCTCACAGCCCCCCACAAAAAAGGTCTACACACTGATCAGGGGCTGCAGCCACCGATTGACAAAAGTTTTACAAAACTCGATGTAACAATCGAATTCTGTTAATCGACAACGCCCATAGATGGATCATAGTTTCAGCGCTTCAGCAGGGTTCCATTTATGCCTTAGTCCCATAGACATAGAGGACCAGTTAACCCTTACAGTGCAGGTGCAGCCCGCTGCAAGGGAGGATTGTTACTTTCCTCATAGATGAGCTTTATGCTAGGGTGTTGTTCATCCAGTGTTTTTTTTATAAGGATGTAGCACCCTGCTATTTAGGCAGGGTTGCTAGTAAATGTATCTGCCAAGTATAGTTGTCTTGGCCAATTGATAGGAGATCAATTGATTCCACCCTAATTCTGGAATTGCTGCACTTTTCTCTTCTGTCACTAGATGGCCGGGTATCTGATGGCATTAGATAAGACAAAGACATTGCAAGCACAGATTAGGAATAGATCAGGTGTCTCAGCCAATGGGCAGGGATTTTCTTGGGTCCCTTTTATTTATTCCATTTATTTGGGTGAGGTCAGGTGATCTGGGTTCTGTGCCACCTGGACGGCTGTCTGAGTGGACTTGTGTTGTACTGCCCCTGGCTGCTAGGCCAGAGCCTGAGGCCTATCCTGGGGACATCTGGCTGCTAGGCTGTCTGAGGGTCTATCCAGAAGCAAGAGAGCAGCGCAGGGTTGGGATTGTGGCTTGCAGTCCACCCAACGGTAACGGTTCTGCTGGCCAGAGAACCTGTCGTGGTCGAAGGTAGAGGGGAAGCTTTCGCCACTAAGGGACTATCCACCTTATCACCAGGGACCACCGTGAATAGCTGAAGCAAGTACCAGGGCAGTATTCTCACCAACCGGTGACGGTGAAGAATTGAAAAACTTCAGCAGAGGTCAAGCCAAGGACCCAGCCAGCGGAGGTGACGCTTGCAGAGCAGTCTTGTGTGCCAAGCCAGGGACCGAGCAGGCCAGTTGGGTGACACTTGAGGAGTATCTGTGACTGCCAATCTGGGGACCCAGCAGGGACGTGGGGGTGACGCTTGAGGAAGATACTCAGTGAGCAGATTGGAAGAGCTCAGGAGATTCAGTGGCAGTAGATCAGCGGGTCTAGGTGATAGACTGGGAGCTCAGTTGAGTGGAGATCTAAAAAAGGATATTGTGGAGGAAGTGAAAGAGTTCATTGCAACCTTTGCTGGAAACTGTTCAAGATTGTTGTCAAAGGAGACAGCGTGTCTACACATGCAGATGTGGTGTCCGGCTGGGTGCTTTTCCCTGCATGGCTATCTGCTTATAGAAGTCTCGGAGTCTGCTAATTTACATTGAAACTACTAAAGGGTGTCCTGGCCCAACCCTCTCTCCCACAGTTCTGTTTAAAAGAAAACAAATCTCTTTGCATTCAAGAAGTGTCTGGCACCCATTATTCTACCTACATTGCATCCACCATGCCTCGTAAAACACTCTGCACAGAAGGATGTCAGCTGTCCCTAACTCTGGAGGTCACCATTAGGCCTGGAGAGGCTCAGGACTTGGCTACAAGTAAAAGAAACAAGTAAGTGGATAATTCAGAACAATACTATTGTGAGTAAATCCCACCCCTGAAATGTATAAAAGAAGCTTGTGAGAAATTTGCCTTACGGGTGCTGACCTAGGACAAAAAAAAAAAAATCAGGTTTCAGATGAAGCTTGCCTTTAAATATTCAACCGTGTAGTAGAAGGTTGTATAGAACATCCTAAAAGCTGGCCGCACATGTTACACTCAGATTTTAAATCTATTTTACACTGGCCACACACACACCGCAATTTGATTGTATGATTTTTTTCCCCATTAGCTAACATTTATTCTGCTTCTAGCCAAAGGAAGTAAGCATTGCAATGCCCATAGCCTTGTGGTGGTAGTCAGAAGGGGCTTGTAGTTTATTATGTATCCCACTTGGATTGGTGGTTTAGATGCAGCAGTCCTTTTAATATTTTTAAAACAAATTGTTGTCACTTAGTTTATGGTGAATATTTTTTACCAAGCGCACGAATGTTGTTTGGGTTTAAAGTCAGAAAAGTCTTCCTGGGTAACTGGGACTCGGATTCAGGAATGCTGCTTTCTTTTCACCCTGATGACAGCATTAGCTACATTGTCCTGGTATACTTATAAGCTAGAAGAGGAGCCCAACACATAGGTGTGCTAAAAGTTTGGATTTGCCAAAACCTTGTTTTGACTGACTGCAATAAAGCAAGAATAAACAGGAACAATGCTGGAAGCAATTTACAGCACACACTAATTATGGTAGCAGAATTATTAATTAGGAATGTATGTTCCTTGCTAAAGAACATTATTTTGTATCAAGTTGTTATGGGTTAAAGCGAAGCTCCACCCTAAAGTGGAACTTCCGCTCATCGGATTCCTCCCCCCTTCCGGTGTCACAATTGGTACCTTTCGGGGGGAGAGGGGACAGGTCTTTGACAGGTATCCTTTCCCACTTCCGGAAGTACGGCGCGGCGCGATCGCGCCGTGACGTCACCGCGGTGCTCCCTCCTCCTCTTTAAGTTCCGCTTTAAAGTGTTACTAAACCCACAATAGTAAGATTAGTCTGTATATGCAGTAAAGCATGCTTGTTATACTCACTGTGGAACCTAGGGCGTTATCCTAATCCTCAGCATTATGTAAAAAGGCTGTTTGATCCTGTCTTCTCTGATCCTCTCCTTTTTCCAGAGTCCCCAATCCATCTCCTGATAAGACAGAGCCTTAGGGGTCACTCTGCACATGTTCAGTTTGGTGTGTATTGCAAGAGGGTTTTTTTTTTTTCTTGAGAGAGTGCATGTGATCAGCACTGTCCAGACAGAGGGTCAGAGGTTCCGCAGCCTCATAATACAGTCAGAGTAGAATGAAAACTCCTCCTACAAGCTTTAACCAGACACTGATAGAAGTCACAAGACTATATTTAGCAGTTTATATTTCCTAAAATAATTGTATTTCCATGTTCTATGTACTGTGGGAGGCCATATATAATGAATGCAGGGTCCTGGGTTTAGTAACACTTTGAAGTTCTTGTATTTGAGCCTGCAAAGCATTGAAACTATGATCAGTACCTGTATCACCCGTAGTGACATTGGTAAGCAGGACAAACAGAGAATGAATCCTCTGACGGGGGCAAAGACAACAATATAAACTTGACATGTGTTCTAATCCATCTCCACGCTATCCAAAACCTGTATTGAGGGTGTATGGTGTCAGTTCATATTTTCATTTTTTTTTTCACTTTAATTCTTTGTGCTGCAATGCATTACAGCATGTGAAAATGTGCTGCACAAAAATTTTCTGTTTTTGTTCATCACACACCATTGAGGTGAATTGGTGTGAACTGAAGCCATAGAACATAGGGCAAATCACCTTGCCCTTGCTTTGAGAATGCATTGGGTTGGTGTGAATGAGTTCGTAAAAATAGAAGAATGTTTGTTGAGAATATTATTTAACTGCTTGCCGTCCAGCTGCCGCAGTTTTACAGCAGCAGAATGGCACGGCTGGGCGAAACGACGTTACCTTACGTCGCTTCGCCTTTTGGCCACTAGAGGCACGTGCGCGCCCCGCAGTGCGCCCCCAGGGCCCGATGAGAGTGCCTGGCGGGCGCTATGACCACCGGGCACCCGTGATTGCTCGTGACAAAGCGAGAACCGGGATCTGTGTGTGTAAACACACAAATGCCGGTTCTTTCAGGGGAGAGGAGAGAGATTGTGTGTTCATACTAAATATGAACACTGATCTCTCTCCTCCCCTAGTCAGTCTCCTTCCCCCTACAGTTAGAACACACCTAGGGAACACAGTTATCCCCTTGATCGCCCCCTTGTGTTAACCCCTTCCCTGCCAGTGTCATTTATACAGTAATCAGTGCAATTTTTATAGCACTGATCGCTGTATAATTATCAATGGTCCCAAAAATGGGTCAAAAGTGTTCCGATTTGTCCGCCGCAATATCGCAGTCCCAATAAAAATCACAGATCGCCGCCATTACTAGTTAAAAAAAAATAATTATAATAAAAATGCCATTAATCTATCCCCTATTTTGTAAACGCTATAACTTTTGCGTAAACCAATCAATATACGCTTATTGTAAAAATATGTAGAAGAATACATATTGGCCTAAACTGATAAAGATATTTTTTTTGGGGTATATTTATTATAGCAAAAAGTAAAAAATATAGTTTTTTTTTTTTTCAAAATTGTCACTATTTTTTTGTTTATAGCGCAAAAAATAAAAACCACAGATGTGATCAAATACCACCCAAAGAAAGCTCTATTTGTGGGAAAAAAATGACACATTTTTGTTTGGGTACAATGTTGCACGGCCGTGCAATTGTCAGTTAAAGCGACCCAGTGCTGTATCACAAAAAATGGCCGGGTCATTAAGGGAGCAAATCCTTCAGGTCCTTAAGTGGTTAATGAATCAGAAGAAAATATAACAAAAAGATGATGAGAATAATATCCAAACCTGATGAAATGTTTGAATGTGATGACATTTTCTAAGATATCAGCATAATTGTAAACTAAACTCTAAAGTAGCATCAAAAGGAAGAATAAATGCTGAAACCTTAACAGAGGCGAAGGAATAAAGGAGTGAGGGGGCCATCTGGTGTAGCAAATGTGCATTGCAGTCACTGGTCACCTTTACAAGTAAATGGCCTAAACGGCACCAGCAATGAGGATGCTAAAGCAGTGTATCAATGGAAACATTAACAATAATCTATATGACACATTTAGTCAATTGCATTAACACTTCAGTGTTTATTTTTCCTCTTTCCCTACAACAGCTTCCAATTTACCAACACTGTGGCTACTCTGTGCCCTCCCTTTTATAATGAGGGAATTAGCTTTTTCATAAACCCCTTCAAAGCCTACTGGCTATACTTGAAAGGTGCATTATGTTTTAGAAAAAATTCTCCCGGGCGAAATTGTATAAAAATCTGCAGAGACTGAGAATCTTGAACCTGTAGGATTTGCCTCAAACCCATGGTAGTGGTGAACCCAAACCTCATCCCTATTAGGTTATATGGCTTCATATGTAGACATGCATTATGGTGCTCCAACAAGCATTGAAAAAGTTTACAATACCTTATTACAATTGAAATTAAACAGCATTATTAAAGGTTTTGTCCGTAACGTTTATTTTGTCTGCAACATTTTTTTTTCAGACAGACTTTGAGGAATAGACACAAGTTGGTTTACATCAAGCTGCTTGCTGTGGGGGTATCCGACAGAAGGGAGGGCCCAGGTGCAGCGAAGAGGCACCTGAGAAGAGGGGGACCTGGACTACTCTGTGCCAATCAGGATTGGACAAAGCACATGCACGCAAAACATGTTGTCACAGCAACAAGCTTTTCCTGCGTTCCACTCTGGTTTGACTGGCAGGTCTCTCGTGTCCGGGCCTTGGCTCCCAGCGTCCATGGCCTTACACCATAGGTGTGCTGCATGATTAAGGAGTATTATTTCCTTCCTTCCACCCTGATATCACAGTGACGTCACGCGGGAAGCACCGATGTTCGCACCGATGGACTCCAGCTTGGCTCCCAGCGTCCATGGCCTTACACCATAGGTGTGCTGCATGATTACGGAGTATTATTTCCTTCCTTCTGCCCACCGGACCCAGCGGACATTAGCCCAACTTCATCCATCTATACCGGCCTGGTATCGTATGTACTGTAATTGTTCTCAATAAACTTTTCAGCCTTTACATCTGCTTGGCACTGTTTAACTGGAGGCTCCACATCCCCATTGAGTTCCAGATAGCGCTGTCTGCATCTCTCCTACATAAAACATGCAGAGCTCAGGAGTGCGCTACATAAATAATGCAAGGCTCCAGAGTGCCCATCTATGTAGCCTCACCAGTGCCCAGCAATACAGCCTCACCAGTACCCAGCAATGCAGCTTCACCTGTGCCCAGGAATGCAGCCTCAGCAGTACCCATCAATGCAGCCTCACCTGTGCCCAGGAATGAAGCCTCACATGTGCCCAGCAATGCAGCCTCACCTGTGCCCAGCAATGCAGCCTCACCTGTGCCCAGGAATGCATCCTCACCTGTGCCCATCAATTCCCATCAATGCAGCCTCACCTGTGCCCAGGAATGTTACATGCATCTGTGTGCTGGCAGCCCCATTAATGTCTATTGGGAGACCTGCGGCACGCAACGTTGCCGTAAATTGTGGGTGTGGTCAAGCACCTAGCAGTGGGAGTGGCTTAATTGATGTGGCTAAACAAAACCCATGCTTCCTTGTACCTATAACAGGGCTCAAAATTTCAAGTCCTGAGCTACTAGCCAGGCCTCAAGGGTTACTCGCCACCAGTTGCCCTGCCCAACCCCTATCCTCCCCTGCCCCTAAACCCGCCCTCATAAATTATTTCATGAAATGACACTTTAATGTTTTATGCAATCAAGTTATAAAAATATTACCAACTTTATCCATGCCCGCCAATGCAGCTTGTGCACACCGTGCAGCCTGTGTCCCACTGTGCAGCCTGTGTCCACCATGCAGCCTGTTTCCCCCATGTGCAGCCTGTTTCCCCCATGTGCAGCCTGTGTCTATCATGTGCAGCCTGTGTCCACCATGTGCAGCCTGTGTCCACCATGTGCAGCCTGTGTCCACCATGCAGCCTGTGTCCCACCGTGTAGCCTGTGTCCCATGTGCAACCTGTGTGCCATATGCAGCCTGTGTCCTATGTGCAGCCTGTGTCCAATGTGCAGCATGTGTGCCATGTGCAGCCTGTGTGCCATGTGCAGCCTGTGTGCCATATGCAGCCTGTGTCCCATGTGCAACCTGTGTCCCATGTGCAGCCTGTGTGCCATATGCAGCCTGTGTGCCTTATGCAGCCTGTGTCCCATATGCAGCCTACCTGTGGAGGGGAAGAGAGGAGAGCCGCCACTGGATGATCAGAGCAGGGAACATCACAGCTTTCATTTCAATAGCTGTGTGCTCCCCCGCCGCGCGCCTTCACATAAGCCCCTCCCCTTGTCCGGGGAACTTTGATACATGTCACCCGCCCTAGGATTGGACGGGTCATCTGTCTATCGAAGTCCCGGAAATAGAGGAGGGGCTTATGTGATGGCGCACGGCGGGGGAACACACAGCTATTAAAACGAAAGCTGTGATGTTCCCTGCTCTGATCATCCAGTGGCGGCTCTCCTCTCTTCCCCTCTGTGATCGGAGGTGCTCGCCCCCCCCCCCAGGCAGCCCTTCACGCCAGCCCTCAAAATTCACTCGCAAAATGCGAGTGTGCAAGTGTAATTTTTGAGGACTGCCTATAACATATGATTTGATTGCTTTGTCTGAGCCTTACTTAAAGAACTTCATTAAAATAGTCAGAGACTGTATAGCAGAGGTATAGGCATAATACAGAAGATGGTCAAAGACTTCATACATGATATAAGAGATGGTCAGAGACTGCAGACATGATAGAAGAGATGGTCAGAGACTGCAAACATGCTCCAAGAGACTGTCAGAGACTGCAGACATGATACAGAAAATGGTCAGAGACTGCAGACATGATACAGAAAATGGTCAGAGACTATGAACATGCTACAGGGGTTGTGGGAGACTGGGGGCATGCTTCAGCCATCAATCATAGACTGGAGACATAGTACATGACATATTACAGATAAGTGCAGGAGACCACAGAAAGTGGCAATGGGCTACGTGTGGCCCCAGGCACTGAGTACTGCATTGTACATGTGGAGGCAAGTGCTCGTGCTTTTTCCAAAACCCCAAGAGCTAGCTCTTATTTCCAGCTCTGGCAACACTGCCATGATTCTTGCTATGAGAAATGAAATACAATCTATTGCTGAGATCGGAGACATGTGTAGCCAGGGCTGGCTATTATGCCTACGATCTAGAGACATTTTCTGTTTTATTAATGTGGGGTTGGCTTCCTCTAGTGTTTGCTAGATTCTATGTGTCAATTTCCTTTCCCGTGATAGGATTTAGAGCAAAGCATCATGGGATGTGTAGTTCAGAATGCTGAAGTGACTATGCCAGCAGGACTGATCTGAACTACAATTAACAGAATGCCAAGTGGACAGAACAGATTGCTGGGAAAGGATATAAAAAGGGGCTGGCACGTCCCAGGACACCGTTTGACTTTGCCAGCAGGAGGTCTGTGTGACAGTGTGTTGCTGATGATTTGCGGCCTACACAGCGGGAAGCCGAACAGCTATACCCAGGGGGATCTCTGCGGACAGCATCGCTACTTCCTTGCAGCAGACCAGAGGGTGTTCTGGGCCATCCAGAGTCACCTGCAATTCAGGTCACAGTGGGTTGCAGCGTGGTGCGGCAGGCGCCATTACCCAGAGCCAGGATACAGAGAGAGAGAGAGTTCCGGATAGAGTCTTCTCAGCATCTGCATCGTTGCTAACTTCATCTGAGTTCCAGAGTGGTGAGCGGGCATAGCCCATATTATAGTAAAAGACACTGCTTTCACACATCATTTACACAGTTCAGCTGGTGGTACTTGTAGTCCCACAGAATTTATATTTTATGTTACAATAAACACTGAAAGCAGACATCTATGCCCACTTCACAGTATCGATTCTAGTAGCTATATTGGATAACATCATTAGGATAATAAAAGAAGGAAGTTACAATACAACAAGGATAAACCAAAGTTCTGCCAAATTTGCTACACCTTGCCATCAAGGATTATTTTAGTTACAAAACGAAGAGGCTAGCTTAAGACATCTGGATTTCAAGGAATACCCTTTACCCTTTTATTATCCTTTTCCCTCATCTGCCTTAATTGCATTTGACTTCATCTAAAAGGGAGCCAGCCTATTTGAATATAATAGCCAGTATATTGTTTCTTTAAGTTGTGCAAGGTTTAATGGCCTGTGAGTTGAGGAGGCAGAAGGGAGAAACCTGACACAGAAGATATAGTGCCAACTGTCTACCCTCCTGTTAACCTGTTCACATAGGTTTCTGTGATTGGGTTAATATTTTGTGTTCTCATTAATAGGAATGGGCGAACGGTTCGGCCCAAGCATAAATTCGGGCTAAACTTTCTTTGTTCGGTCGTTAAGTGAACAGCCCAAAAAAACGGGTCGTTCGACCGTTTGTTCGCCCCCCCCCCCGAATCGACCACAATGCATTGCGGCGCTGAACAGTGCATTGCAAGCCCTGATTGGCTGAAGCAGTGAAAAGCTTCAGCCAATCAGGCACAGAGCACTGTCAGATTCATGATTGAACACTGTCATCATGACTTTATCCAATCATGGCTCATTCCCGCCCCACAGAATAAAAGTATTCTTTCAATGGCAGCCATTTTCAGTGTGATTTTGGCGTGGAGAGAGATAGAACAGGGCTCTGTTCAGTGCTATCAGTTAGTTAGTGTGATATACTTTGCTATTTTCCTTCAATTGTCAGTGTAGAATATTAGTTTAGGGTCAGTCTAGGGATAGTGTGAGTGTAGTGAGGAGGACCATCATTCAGCTTTGCATAGTGTGCAGCTAGAGTAGGGACAGCTCAGATAGTTTCACTGTAGAGTAGTGAGACCGTGTCATTCATACATACATTGGTGTGGAGTAGGGACAGCTCATATAGTTTCAGTGTAGTGTAGTGAGACCGTGTCAACAATCTTGACATTAGTGTATAGCTAGAGTAGGGGCAGTTCAGATAGCGTCAGTGTAGTGACGGTTGAACACAGTCTATTTAATTGCGTTACTGCCAGTTTATTGCCATTTACTTCTGTGTGTGTTACTGCCAGTTTAACGCCATATCATTTTGCGTGCGTTACTGCCAGTTAACGGCATATAGTTCTGTGTGCGTTACTGACATTTTAACGCCATATAGTTTTGCGTGCGTTACTGACAGTTTAATGCCATAGAGTTCTGTGTGCGTTACTGCCAGTTTAAGGCCATATAGTTCTGTGTGCGTTACTGACAGTTTAACGCCATATAGTTCTGTGTGCGTTACTGCCAGTTAAACGCCATATAGTTTTGCGTGCATTACTGACAGTTTAATGCCATAGAGTTCTGTGTGCGTTACTGACAGTTTAACGCCATATAGTTTTGCGTACGTTACTGCCAGTTTAACGCTATATAGTTTTGTGCGCCAGTTTACGCATATAGTTTTTGCGTTACTGCCAGTTTAACACCATAGAGTTCTGTGTGCGTTACTGACAGTTTACTGCCATATAGTTCTGTGTGCGTTACTGCCAGTTTAACGCCATATAGTTTTGCGTACGTTACTGCCAGTTTAACAGGAATGTCAGCTTCCACATCCCATCGGCAGCGTCTGCATCACATGGTGGACGATGTTCTTTACCTTGGGGTCAAAACAGAGATGGAGAGCTTTCCAGCTGACGATCCACTGACTTACTGGGTCATGAGAATAGACCACTGGCCAGAACTTGCCCAGTATGCTATTGAGTTGTTGGGCTGCCCTGCATCCAGCGTGCTTTCAGAACAGGCATTTAGTACTGCAGGAGGTTTCATTACTGATCGTCGAAGGTGTCTGTCCACAGACTCCGTGGACCGTTTGACTTTTATAAAAATGAATCAGTCCTGGATTACCAGCTATGAAGCCCCTGATGCTGATATCACTGATTAAGTCTTTTTGGGATGTGGAATCTCTGCAGGACTTCAAAGCTGCATAGCTTTGAGGGTGTTCAATCATTTCATCTGGAAGAATGTTTTTGGTATAGGTTTCATGGGCACAATTAACACCCAAAGACCAATTTTTCAGCACCTGTTTGACAGGTGCATATCATTGCAATTTTTTACAGCAAGGCCAATTCTTGCTTTCATTAAGATTACCTCTATAGGGTTACGGTGGGAAGGCGCCACCGACACCCAAAGACCAATTTTATCGCACCCGTTACTTCTATCCAAAGTCAAAGTGACACCAGAATGTATCCAAAAAATCTCTAATCTTGTTCCCAGTGCGCTACATTCTGGCCTCATCATACACACTGGCTTTCCAGCTGTTGCTGAGCAAAATAAAGACAGCTTGCAGGGAAAATTACATTTTTTTGGGCTTTATAAATGCAATTATTACTGCAGCAGATCTGCCACTTTACAGGTAGACTAAGGGGACCCCCCAGGCACTATATTGGAAGGAATTTTTCATTTTTATTCTTTCACTTTGAAAATCAATAAATCACTGCTCATTTAAAAATGAAGTTTTTCACAAACTTATTTTATTAATACATGTCCCCCAGGGCAGGACCCGGACCCCTATAACCATTGTATGCCCAATTACTTGCATATAAGCCTTTAAAATGGGCACTTTTGATTCTTGATGTTCGGGTCCCATTGACTTTACTAGGATTCATTATTCGGGTCCAAACTTTCGCAGTGTTCGAAAGTTCTGGTGCGTAGTGAACAGGGGTCCGTTCGGCCCATCCCTACTCATTAATACAGTAAACATGGTTGAACTGTTTCTCTAATACTGTGTGAGTCTCTATTTACTACTACAGTTGTTAAGATGACTGAACCCAGGGTGTCAGAGGTAATGGAGGATTTGCAGAGTCAAGGTAATCAGTGGGGTACAGAGTCTATTAGCAGCCCTCATGGGGGTACCGCTACACATTCAAGGGCCAGTCTTCACTAGGGTAAGACAAAGGGAAGAAACCAGGAAGCGCCACCTGAGTGTAGTATTAAAAGCTGCTTTAATGACAAGGTAACAAAAACTCCCTTACAAGAGGTAAAAACATAAAAGGCTCATCTGTATATATGTGTGGAGTCCATCTGGAGGTCCCTGGATCCGGATCTGGTCACTGTGTGTGGCTGTGTGTTATTTCCGGTAACTCTGCGCGTCCTGTGGCCACCAGGAGGGAGCCGGAACCAGCATCAGACACTCATGGATGATGTCACGGGTCACAGGAGTACATCCGGGGGAACGTCCACAGAGAGGGAGAGAAAAAAACTAGCAGACTAGGGTGACCACTTTTCCAAACTGCCATTCAGGGACACCCCCCACCCCCCTTCCCAAAAAAAGATGGGGGGGGGGGGTTGGGGGAATGTAGTCTCGGGGTTGATGGGGAATTAAGCGGCAGGTGTGATTTGTCAGGTGAATGGCTGGTGTTGTACTATATTGTAATATATAATGAAATAGTTCAACTCACCATAATGCAGAATCAGTGGGAACCCTGAGCTTGTCACCTGCCACCAGATGCAGCATTCCACTTGCCATTGTTGCCTGCCACCAGATGCAGAGTGCCACTTGCCACCCATTGCCTACCAGCAGATGCAGCGTGTCACTTGCCACCGTTACCTGACACCAGATGCAGCGTGTCACTTGCCACCGTTGCCTGACACCAGATGCAGTGTGCCATTTTTCACCCGTAGCCTGCCACCAGATGCAGTGTGCCACTTGCCACCCATAGCCTGCCACCAGATGCAGTGTGTCACTTTCCACCCAAAGTCTGCAACCAGATGCAGTGTGCCACTTTCCTCTCGTAGCCTGCCACCAGATGCAGTGTGCCACTTTTCACCCTTAGCATGCCACCAGATGCAGTTTGCCACTTTTTTGCCCGTAGCCTGCCGCCAGATGCAGTGTGACACTTTTTGCCAGTTTATTGCCATTTACTTGTGTGTGTGTTACTGCCAGTTTAACGCCATATCATTTTGCATGCGTTACTGCCAGTTAACGCCATATAGTTCTGTGTGCGTTACTGCCAGTTTAACGCTATATAGTTTTGTGCGTTACTGCCAGTTTAACACCATATAGTTTTGTGCGTTACTGCCAGTTTAACACCATATAGTTCTGTGTGCGTTACTGCCAGTTTAACGCCATATAGTTTTGTGTGTTACTGCCAGTTTAACGCCATATAGTTCTGTGTGCGTTACTGCCAGTTTAACAGGAATGTCAGCTTCCACATCCCATCGGCAGCGTCTGCATCACATGGTGGACAATTACCTTGGGGTCAAAACAGAGATGAAGAGCTTTCCAGCTGACGATCCACTGACTTACTGGGTCATGAGAATAGACCACTGGCCAGAACTTGCCCAGTATGCTATCGAGTTGTTGGGCTGCCCTGCATACTGCAGGAGGTTTCATTATCCACCCATTGCCTGCCAGCAGATGCAGTGTGTCACTTGCCACCGTTGCCTGACACCAGATGCAGCGTGTCACTTGCCACCGTTGCCTGACACCAGATGCAGTGTGCCATTTTTCACCCATAGCCTGCCAACAGATGCAGTGTGCCACTTGCCACCCATAGCCTGCCACCAGATGTAGTGTGTCACTTTCCACCCAAAGTCTGCAACCAGATGCAGTGTGCCACTTTCCTCTCGTAGCCTGGCACCAGATGCAGTGTGCCACTTTTCACCCTTAGCATGCCACCAGATGCAGTGTGCCACTTTTCACCCGTAGCCTGCCACCAGATGCAGTTTGCCACTTTTCGCCTGTAGCCTGCTGCCGGATGCAGTGTGCCACTTTTCACCTGTAGCCTGCCGCCAGATGCAGTGTGCCACTTTCACCCGTAGCCTGCAACCAGATGCAGTGTGCCACTTTCCACCTATAGCCTGCCACCAGTGCGACAAACCGGAGCCCCGGGAAAGTGAACGCCTCTCCTGCCACTGGCTGTTGATGGGACCCCTCCCATGCGGGGGCCGGGGGGTGTCACACCTTCAGCTCTGAGGGGTTCATGCTGGGATCTGTAATCCTTCACTTTTGGGCGGGTCACATGCCCCAAAAAGGAAGGACTACAAGTCCCAGCATGAACCCCTGATATCTAAGGATGTGATGCCCCCCCCAAAAATTGAAGGACTACAGGTCCCAGCATGGAACCCTGAGAATTAAGGGTGTGACCCCATATATTTCATGGGCTCATGTTGGGACCTGTAGTTCTGTAGTTCTTAATTATTTTGGGGGGGGGGGGGGTGGTCACATCTTCAGTTCTGAGGGGTTCATGCTGGGACCTGTAGTCCTTCACTTTTGGGGGGTCACATCCCCTAAAAGTGCAGGACTACAAGTCCCAGCATGAACCCTAACATGATATCTAAGGATGTGTCCTCCTTCCATCCCTCTGAGGGTGTAATCTCATCTGTCAGTGTCCTCTCTTCTTCTGCCAACCATCCTCTCTGCACTGATAGGCTTGCTAGCTCCAGGCTGACACACACACACTCTGAGCTGCTGTGAAGTGCTGACAGTTCATCACAGAATGATGGCTGCTGAGTGAGAGCTGACTGAGGATTTTAACCCCAATCTCTCATTTGACTTATCCAGAGCCTCTCCCATCCTCTGGAATGCTCTACCCCAATCTGTCTGATTTTCTCCTAATTTATCTACTTTCAGACGATCCCTGAAAACTCATCTCTTCAGAGAAGCCAATCTGGACCCCGCCTAACAACTGTACATTTATCTTCTCCATCAACACATCCCCCACAGTTATTACCTCTTGTATCTCTTGACCTTCCCTTAGATTGTAAGCTCTAAGGAGCAGGGCTCTCTGATTTCTACTGTATTAAAGTGTATTGTATTTGTACTGTCTACCATCAAGTTGTAAAGCTGTAAAGTTGTAAAGCTCTGCGTAAACTGTTGGCACTGTATAAAACCTGTATAGTAATAATAATAATAATAATAATGTTGGTGAGTGCTTTGGCTTGTACTTGCCTTTCTACCTAAACTCATCTCTCCCTTTGTGCACTGCAGTCAGTGCCTCAGATGTTTCTTCTGCATGATGCTGTCTGGACTTGAGAAGATGCAGGGAGGAGGATGGTGGAGCTAAGCAATAGGCACGGAGAAGGAGGAAGTTAAATCCTCCTCTGCTGTGAATGCTGGAGCCTCTGCCTCTCTCTTCTTTGTGATGTCACTGGTTGCTAGACGCCAAGCGAGCGGCGGCTAGCAGCCATTTTGGGCACTGAGCCAGCGGCAGTAGTTAACACAATGTAAAAGGGGTCTCACCAGCCAGGGGTCCACCACAGGCTAACGGTGAGTGACAGTGGCAATGTAAGGGCTATTTTAGGGGGCATCAGATTGGCTCGGGGCCAGGAGGCAATTCCAGGACAATGTATTGTCCCGGAATAAGGGTGCCCGGGACCGGGGACAGAGCTGCCAATTGTGGGACTGTCCTGCCAAATCAGAGATGGTTGGGAGGTATGAGCAAAGTCATACAGGTATGGCATTTGCATTAAACAATATATTTACAAATGGCACAGTATATTTTATATTACTGCAGTGCCTTGAATGCATGGGCTGGTTCATGTAAAAAGAAAAGTTTTGCCTTTATGATTAAAGAAAGGAAGCATCAATGAATGCAAAAAAAGGCTATATTTTCTAAGAGAAAGACTTTCATTGTTATATTTTCACAAAATGTTGGCAGCAAATGATTACACCGTGTGTAAAAAAAATGTCCCCACCCTGATTGTTTTTACAGATACAATTCTGTAATCTATAGTACATATCTCTCACACTCACAGCACTGCAATCACACTATGCCGGGAGCTGAGCCAAACAAACCAATTAGCCTATTCAATATCCAGGCAAGCTACCAAAATGCTGCACTGTCCGCCTTTCTGACTTTTTGATCTGAATGATTTGAATTGTCCTTATTTACATTGTTCTGCTTTTCCTTACCATCCATAATTAAACTATCTCATTCCCTAACGACATATTTTCAATCTTTGCTACTTTCCTCAGATGTTTTCATCACTTGTGTCTGAAGATTATACTAATTTTACACATTAGGCTCAATTCACTAAGCTTTAACACAAAGTGACTGCAATGTGTTAATTTAATTAGAGTCTGTCCCTTTTTTTAAAATCTAGATTATTATCCTGGTGTGTTAGCTGTGTGAACTGAGCCTATTTTTCTGCTCCCTACTCGCTGTATGTACCCCTCTGGGTAAATATATGCTTCTCCTGCCTCTTGAAATGATACAGTGGCATTTTAGCCTTATTTTATAAGTGAACCCTGTGGTGACAGGCAACTCTTTAACTCCAACATCAGTCATGATTCCCTCCAAACCCACTGAAAGAAAAATAATCCTTTGTACTCAATCAGGCAGGCATTTGCCCTACATAAATGTTGGTAGAAGAATATTGTACAATCCGATTGTAAGGTTTGTGATAAGCTTTGGCGTGTCCAAATATGACCAGGCCTTTGCAAAAAATGCATTTAGATTGGGTTCTGCTTAGGCCAGCTAGAGCTTCCCTAGGAGGTAATATCTAACACTGCTAACATTTGGAAGCGCTTGTAATTTCACCTAGGGATCCCTTTAGATATCATTCCTTGACTCTGCTTGTTGTTACAAACTTCCTGTGCTCTCTGCCTTTGTGGCATTTTTATCAGTTTGCATTGTTCCCAGCTATCTATGTGGACTACAGAATACCTACCTCCATATTATGGAAAATAGGAGAGGGGGAAATGCTTTGTATCCCTGTCCTACAGTAAAAAATGCTGCTCCTACAACGTACATAGATACTGTACAGTTAGGTATTCATTTACGAAAAATGCCTCAATGTGCAAGCATAACAAATAATACCCATAATGTTGTAAAATGTGTGTAAAAGATTCTTTGCCGCCCTTTGCCTGGAAAATGTAACATTCCCTAACATTTGATCCTGATAAAAATAATCATATGAACATTCGACCATGAGAGTTAACATTTAACAATACAGAATGTAACCCTCTTTTGGGGAGGTTTTGAGAAATAGACATCCTCAAACAGGATAGTGCGTTAAACCTGTAGGTAAATAAAAGAATCAGAACCTTCACCAAGTGGAAGAATGGGCCTCCACCTAGGACAGGGCCTCTGGGAACATTCCCTTCTTACGAAAATGAACCAGTAATTGGGAACAGAGGAACTACTGTAACCAGCATATAACATTACCACACGTATATATGTAAATAGTATGGAAATAATACAAACTTTATATAAGAAGAGATTATTAATAGTACATGCATCCAATGTAGAGTACAAATAGGTATTATCAGTAAAGGGCCCAACAAGAGTCCTTGGGGAATTGTGCACATATATCCAGATGTACACTATATTACCAAAGTATTGAGATGCCTGTCTTTACAGGCACACAAACTTTAATGGCATCCTGGTCTTAGTCCGTAGGGTTCAATATTGAGTTGGCACCCCTATAACAGCTTCAACTCTTCTGGGAAGGCTGTCCACAAGGTTTAGGAGTGTGTCTATGGTAATGTTTGACCATTCTTCCAGAAGCGCATTTTTGAGGTCAGGCACTGGTGTGGACAAGAAGGCTTGGCTTGCAGTCTCCACTCAAATTCATCACAAAGGTATTCTATCAGGTTGAGGTCAGGACTCTTTGTAGGCAAGTCAAGCTCCTCCACTCAAAACTCGCTCATCCATGTCTTTATAGACCTTGCCTTGTGTACTGGTCCAAATCATTTGGTGGAGAGGGGATTATGGTGTGGGGTTGTTTTTCAGGGGTTGGGCTTGGCCAATGAAGGGAACTCTCAAGGCATCAGCAAACCAAGACATTTTGGACAAATTCATGCTCCCAACTTTGTGGGAACAGTTTGGGAAATCATCCCTTCCGGTTCCAACATGACTGTGCACCAGTGAACAAAGCAAGGTCCATAAAGACATGGATGAGCGAGTTTGGGGTAGAGGAACTTGACTGGCCTGCACAGAATCCGGACCTCAACCCAAAAGAAAACCTTTGGGTTGAATTAGAGCAGAGACTGTGAGCCAGGCCTTCTCGTCCACATCAGTGCCTGACCTCACAACTCAATATTGAACCCTACACTGTAAGACTGGGATTCCATTAAAGTTCATGTGCGTGTAAAGGAAGGTGTCGCAATACTTTTGGTAATATATTGTATATAGTTATTAAGAGATACCTCCAGATGAATGTTGCAGTAAAGTTCAGTTGCAGGAGCCCCTGAGGATGCTCACGATGCAGCGTCTATCTTTGTGTCAGATACCTGAATACAAGATCAGCGGTGATGGGAGATCTTCAAACAGTTGTCCAACCAGCCTGGAATGGAGCTTCTCACACACAGAAACTGTGGTGTGGCACTGGAACTCAGAGTCAACATATCTACTTTATGCTTTAGTTCCCCCTCTACCTACCAGAAATGGCCATCAGATGCCTAACCTGGCTCTAGCCTTTTCTGGTTATCAAACCCTACACTAAAACTAGCTTCAGAATTCCAGACCAGGAGTGACAGGGTTAACTGAAATAACAGGAGCTGCATTTAAACTTTATTGCAATAAACAGAGTTCACCTACTAATAGACTAGAAGTTGACCTCTACATACATACAGTAGCATAGACCTAGGCATCTGGAACTGTGCATGTGAGATAATAACAATAGAACAGAGACATGTCTGTCACTAGGATTCAGATCAAAAAATTATGAGCAGCTACAGTTAAACAGCTAGAACACAGGGGCAATTAACTAATAGTCTCTACTTCTGATCTGGGTGAAATACAGAATTGCAGTAATGCATTTATTTGTATATACCATTTGTTGTTTGTGTGTCTGGGTCCTGGCTCTCCATATCTCGCAGCTTCCGCCTCTTCGGTATTTCAGTTGTGCCCACCTGCATTCAAGGAATGTGGGCCACATGTTAACTAGTGATCACTAATGGGCATATTTTTATTGTGCACACTGCTGGGCATATTTTGTTAAAGTTCACGCTGATGGGCACCTTTTTTTATGTTAAGGGACACTCTGATGGACAAATTTTATTAAGGGGCATTCTGATGGGTATATTTTTAATGTGCACACTGATGGGCATATTTTCTTAAGGGGCAAACTGATGGACACATTTTGTTGTGCCCATCAGAGTGCCCCTTAACAGAAAATGTGCCCATCAGCGTGCACATTAAAAATATACCCATCAGCGTGCCCCTTAAAATAAAATGTGCCCATCAGAGTGCCCCTTAACATAAAAGGTGCCCATCAACGTGACCCTTATTTTATGTTAAGGGGCACGCTGATGGGCACATTTTATGTTAAGGGGCACTCTAATGGGCATATTTTATTTTAAGAGCAACACTGATGGGCACATTTTGTATTAAAGGGGTTGTAAAGGTACATGTTTTTTCACCTTAATGCATTCTATGCATTAAGGTGAAAAAACAGCCGACGTTTAGCGCCCCCCCGTTTACTTACCTGAGCCCTCGAAAGTCCTGCGTCATGAACACGCTGGCTTCTCGACCGAGCTTCTCGGCTCTTCTCGGCTCATTTATTGGATAATTGATAGCAGCAAAGCCATTGGCTCCCGCTCCTGTCAATCAAATCAGGCGTGTCGGGGGGCAGAGCCCAGTGATACAGTCGGCGGCTATAGCCGCCGACTGTATCACTGTATCACGGGAGCGTGCCTGCAAGCTAACCCCCTTGGAAGATCGCTTCCCGAAACGTGGGTTAGCTGATGCGGGGAGGAGCCGAGACAGCCGACGAGGGACCCCAGAAGACAGTGTTCGGGGCCACTCTGTGCAAAACGAGCTGGACAGTGGAGGTAAGTATGAGATGTTTGTTATTTAAAAAAAAAAAAAAGGAACCTTTACAACCCCTTTAAGGGGCACTCTGATGGGCAGATTTTATGTTAAGGGGCACGTTTTGTTGTGCCCATCAGAGTGTCCCTTGTGCCCATCAGGGTGCCCCTTAACATACAATTTGCCCATCAGGGTGTCCCTTAGGCCCCTTTCACACTGAAGCGTTTTTCAGGAGCTACAGCGCTAAAAATAGCGCCTGTATAGCTCCTGAAAAAAGCAGGTCCTTTAACTCCAGTGTGAAAGCCGGAGGGCTTTCACACTGGAGCAGTGCGCTAGCAGGACGGTAAAAAAAGTCCTGCTAGCAGCATATTTGGAGCGGTGA
Source organism: Lithobates sylvaticus (assembly GCA_028564925.1). Classification (NCBI taxonomy): domain Eukaryota; kingdom Metazoa; phylum Chordata; class Amphibia; order Anura; family Ranidae; genus Lithobates; species Lithobates sylvaticus. The sequence continues at coordinate 566,997,745 of CM053026.1, read as the reverse complement.
ATGAGAGGTGTATTCACCACTCCTATACCGCTCCTACTCATTGAAATCAATGGGACACTGCGGGGATACCGCGGTAATACCGCCGGCAAAGCGCTGCGGGGGGTTTTAACCCTTTTCGGCCGCTAGCGGGGGTTAAAACCACCTTGCTAGCGGCCGAGTACCGCGGCTAAAACGACGGTAAAGCAGCGCTAAATATAGCGCTGCTTTACCTTCGCCGCCCGCACCGCCCCAGTGTGAAACCGGCCTTAATATAATAATAATAAGTATATTCTTGTTTTGAAACGACATTGATTCTTTTCAGTTTGACATCTTTGCCATGGGCACCAAATGGCCTTGTCCCAGCACTCTGCATGAGCCTAACCTGAATGGACTAGCAATGCTGTCATTACTGCTGACCCCTCCTGCCCTCAGTCACTGGTCCCATGGGTGGAAATTTTGACAGCTTCTGGCAGGACACTCACTTCACATGTTAGATCCCCCACCCCCCTTCTCCCATAAGCAGCACATCTACCTTCTTATTTGAAATCCTCAAGCAAAGCTGGGGGCAGGGAAATTCCATCTCTCTCTCTCTGCACGCTCTGGGGAATCAGTCCTAAAGGCTGCAGACAGGACATCTCACATGCATGGAGTGCCCCTCTGTAGGAGATATCCGGCCCCAGATAAAATCAACTTTACAAGTGCCTCGACACTACTGCTATCAGGACTTAGAGAGTCTGAATAATGTGTCTGGATTTCAAACGCACGGAGACCCGGATACATGATTCAAAATTGGACTGTCTGGGTGAATTCCATACAGGTGGCAACCCTAGGTACACATGCCATGCAGGGTAAATAGTAGTTAGTAAAGAAACATATAAAGCAAATGACCAAACACATCTACTATACTCCCGTTTCTATGATCCCTACTAGCTTCTAACTATAATGGACTAGAATTTATTGGTAGGGAAGATAAGGGTTTTATTTGGATTGTTTGAAGGGTCCTTTGACCTGTTTTGGCTGATGACATGTAACAGCAGTCATGCTCTTTTCCTGTACCATGCTCTGTAAAATTATTCTGTTTCAGTTAATCACAAAGGGAAGTATTTTTTTCAGGGATGACTACATTTAGGTTGCAATGCTATTATTTATTTATTTTTCCCCTTCTTTACATTTAGAAATTACAATTCCTTCAATCAGGACTGTAATATGATAGGATCTTGTGACGATTAGATGGTACCTGCCTGGCTGTCATTATTTGGATTCCAGTAGCTGACTGAATCAAACAGAAACATAATAAGCAGTGAAAGTGAAGTCAAAGTTTATTAAACTAACAAGATGAAAGTTACTTCCCAGATGCTACAAATGAACTTTGTTTTTCATCTATGATGGTATTACCGAGTGTTCCATATATTGTATATCTTGAATGAAAACAGTATTAGCGCTTGGCACATCAAAGTACAGTTCTTAGAAAAAAGATTTACCTTATCAGAAATGTTCATGTTTTATTGTCATAAAACTTTGAATCACAGAGCATTTAACGTTTTTATTTTTTAATTTTTTTAAACGATGATCAACAGAAATATGCTCTTTTTTTTGTCAAAGTGCAAAGTGATTAGACATGGGAACTGCCAAAAAATTCGTTTCGTTTCGTTTCGTCCCGTTTCGTATATAAAAAAATTCGTAATTCGTAATTCGTGTACGAAATTCCGTTCGAATTCGTACGAAATACGAAATTCGGACGAATCGTAATTTTTTTTACGAATCGTTAGTAAAGTTACGAATCGTTACGAATCGTTACGAATCGTTACGAATCGTTAACGCGGCTAATGAATTGTTGGTTCTCATAACACAGAGAACAATTCGAATCCAACTACAAATATCGAATTTCAATTTCAAGTTACGAATCGTTACGAATCGTTATGAATAGTTACGAATCGTTACGAATCGTTATGAATAGTTACGAATCGTTAGTAAATCCAACTACCAATATCGAATTTCAACTAATTTGAACGAAATTATTATAGCAGATATAACGAATGAATTCGAATGACAAAGTGTCATTTTTGCAGAAAAAAAAAAAGCGTAGGGGTCCCCCCAAATTCAATAACCAGGCCCTTCAGGTCTGGTATGGATATTAAGGGGGACCCCAGCCAAAAAAAAATAAAAAAAATGGCGTGGGGTCCCCCCCAAATATCCATACCAGACCCTTCAGGTCTGGGATGGATTTTAAGGGGAACCCCGGCCAAAAAAAAAAAAAAAAATGGCGTGGGGTCCCCCTCAAAATCCATACCAGACCCTTTATCCGAGCACGCAACCTGGCAGGCCGCAGGAAAGGAGGGGGGGACGAGAGCGGCCCCCCCTCCCGCCTGAACCGTACCAGGCCACATGCCCTCAACATTGGGAGGGTGCTTTGGGGTCCCCCCCAAAGCACCTTGTCCCCATGTTGATGAGGACAAGGGCCTCATCCCCACAACCCTGGCCGGTGGTTGTGGGGGTCTGCGGGCGGGGGGCTTATCGGAATCTGGAAGCCCCCCTTTAACAAGGGGACCCCCAGATCCCGGCCCCCCCCTGTGTGAAATGGTAAGGGGGTACAAAAGTACCCCTACCATTTCACCAAAAAAGTGGCAAAAACTGTAAAAATGACAGGAGACGGTCTTTGACAATTCCTTTATTAAAATCTTCTTTCTTCTGGTCTTCCTTTCTTCATCTTCTCCTTCCGTCATCTTCTCCTTCCGTCATCTTCTCCTTCCGTCATCTTCTTCCATCTTCTTCTTCCTTCGATTCGCTTCTTCTTCCTCCGGTCTTCTCGTCCTTCTCGTCCGGCGTCGTCCTTCTCGTCCGGCATCGTCGTCTCTTCTCGCAGGCCGCTCCTCGCAATGGGAGGCTCCCGCTCTGTGAGGCTCCGCTCCGGGTGACAGGTCTTTTATAACGAAGGCACCTGGTGACCCCGCCCCCTCTGACGCACGGGGACGTCATGTGGAATTCCCTATGGCTTTCCCCATGACGTCAGAGAGGGGGCGGGGTCACCGGGTGCCTTCGTTATACAAGACCTGTCACCCGGAGCGAAGCCTCACAGAGCGGGAGCCTCCCATTGCGAGGAGCGGCCTGCGAGAAGAGACGACGATGCCGGACGAGAAGGACGACGCCGGACGAGAAGGACGAGAAGACCGGAGGAAGAAGAAGCGAATCGAAGGAAGAAGAAGATGGAAGAAGATGCCGGAAGGAGAAGATGAAGAAAGGAAGACCAGAAGAAAGAAGAAAGAAGATTTTAATAAAGGAATTGTCAAAGACCGTCTCCTGTCATTTTTACAATTTTTGACGCTTTTTTGGTGAAATGGTAGGGGTACTTTTGTACCCCCTTACCATTTCACACAGGGGGGAGGCCGGGATCTGGGGGTCCCCTTGTTAAAGGGGGCTTCCAGATTCCGATAAGCCCCCCGCCCGCAGACCCCCACAACCACCGGCCAGGGTTGTGGGGATGAGGCCCTTGTCCTCATCAACATGGGGACAAGGTGCTTTGGGGGGGACCCCAAAGCATCCTCCCAATGTTGAGGGCATGTGGCCTGGTACGGTTCAGGCGGGAGGGGGGGCCGCTCTCGTCCCCCCCTCCTTTCCTGCGGCCTGCCAGGTTGCGTGCTCGGATAAGGGTCTGGTATGGATTTTATGGGGGACCCCACGCCATTTTTTTTGGCTAGGGTTCCCCTTAAAATCCATCCCAGACCTCAAGGGTCTGGTATGGATTTTGAGGGGGACCCTACGCCATTTTTTTTTTTTTTGGCTGGGGGTCCCCCTTAATATCCATCCCAGACCTGAAGGGCCTGGTTATTGAATTTGGGGGGACCCCTACGCATTTTTTTATCAATGACTTCAATGAATGACTGTTCTCTGTATTACGGATCCAACAATTCATTTGCCGGCAATAGCTGCGACTCGTGATTTTAAATAGTTTTTTTTTCCTGCAAAAATTACACTGCAGGAACAGTTCTCTATATTAGATATACTGAATCTCGAAGCATTCGAAGCATTCGTTATATCCGCTATTATAATTTCTTTCATATTAGTTGAAATTAGATATTTGTTAGTTACAATACAACATTCGAATTGTTCTCTGTATTACGGGAATCGGCAATTAGCCGCGAGTGATTTTAAATGTCTTTTTTTCCTGCAAAAATGACACATTGTACAGAGAGAGTTCTAAACACGGGAAACCTGCGCCCCCCTTCATAGACATACTATAGAGTATATAGTATATAGAAGGGCGCAGGTTTCCTGTGTTTAGAACTCTCTCTGTACAATGTGTCATTTTTGCAGGAAAAAAAGACATTTAAAATCACTCGCGGCTAATTGCCGATTCCCGTAATACAGAGAACAATTCGAATGTTGTATTGTAACTAACAAATATGTAATTTCAACTAACATGAAAGAAATTATAATAGCGGATATAACGAATGCTTCGAATGATTCGAGATTCAGTATATCTAATATAGAGAACTGTCTCTGTACAATGTGTCATTTTTGCAGGAAAAAAAAAACTATTTAAAATCACTCGCAGCTATTGCCGGCAAATGAATTGTTGGATCCGTAATACAGAGAACTGTCATTCATTGAAGTCATTGATAAAAAAATGTGTAGGGGTCCCCCAAATTCAATAACCAGGCCCTTCAGGTCTGGGATGGATATTAAGGGGGACCCCAGCCAAAAAAAAAAAAAAATGGCGTAGGGTCCCCCTCAAAATCCATACCAGACCCTTGAGGTCTGGGATGGATTTTAAGGGGAACCCTAGCCCAAAAAAATGGCGTGGGGTCCCCCATAAAATCCATACCAGACCCTTATCCGAGCACGCAACCTGGCAGGCCGCAGGAAAGGAGGGGGGGAGAGCGCCCCCCCCTCCCGCCTGAACCGTACCAGGCCACATGCCCTCAACATTGGGAGGATGCTTTGGGGTCCCCCCCAAAGCACCTTGTCCCCATGTTGATGAGGACAAGGGCCTCATCCCCACAACCCTGGCCGGTGGTTGTGGGGGTCTGCGGGCGGGGGGCTTATCGGAATCTGGAAGCCCCCTTTAACAAGGGGACCCCCAGATCCCGGCCTCCCCCCTGTGTGAAATGGTAAGGGGGTACAAAAGTACCCCTACCATTTCACCAAAAAAGCGTCAAAAATTGTAAAAATGACAGGAGACGGTCTTTGACAATTCCTTTATTAAAATCTTCTTTCTTCTTTCTTCTGGTCTTCCTTTCTTCATCTTCTCCTTCCGGCATCTTCTTCCATCTTCTTCTTCCTTCGATTCGCTTCTTCTTCCTCCGGTCTTCTCGTCCTTCTCGTCCGGCGTCGTCCTTCTCGTCCGGCATCGTCGTCTCTTCTCGCAGGCCGCTCCTCGCAATGGGAGGCTCCCGCTCTGTGAGGCTTCGCTCCGGGTGACAGGTCTTGTATAACGAAGGCACCCGGTGACCCCGCCCCCCCTCTGACGTCATGGGGAAAGCCATAGGGAATTCCACATGACGTCCCCGTGCGTCAGAGGGGGCGGGGTCACCAGGTGCCTTCGTTATAAAAAGACCTGTCACCCGGAGCGGAGCCTCACAGAGCGGGAGCCTCCCATTGCGAGGAGCGGCCTGCGAGAAGAGACGACGATGCCGGACGAGAAGGACGACGCCGGACGAGAAGGACGAGAAGACCGGAGGAAGAAGAAGCGAATCGAAGGAAGAAGAAGATGGAAGAAGATGACGGAAGGAGAAGATGAAGAAAGAAGAAAGAAGATTTTAATAAAGGAATTGTCAAAGACCGTCTCCTGTCATTTTTACCATTTTTGCCACTTTTTTGGTGAAATGGTAGGGGTACTTTTGTACCCCCTTACCATTTCACACAGGGGGGGGGCCGGGATCTGGGGGTCCCCTTGTTAAAGGGGGCTTCCAGATTCCGATAAGCCCCCCGCCCGCAGACCCCCACAACCACCGGCCAGGGTTGTGGGGATGAGGCCCTTGTCCTCATCAACATGGGGACAAGGTGCTTTGGGGGGGACCCCAAAGCACCCTCCCAATGTTGAGGGCATGTGGCCTGGTACGGTTCAGGCGGGAGGGGGGCCGCTCTCGTCCCCCCTCCTTTCCTGCGGCCTGCCAGGTTGCGTGCTCGGATAAAGGGTCTGGTATGGATTTTGAGGGGGACCCCACGCCATTTTTTTTTTTTTTTTTTGGCCGGGGTTCCCCTTAAAATCCATCCCAGACCTGAAGGGTCTGGTATGGATATTTGGGGGGGACCCCACGCCATTTTTTTTTTATTTTTTTTTGGCTGGGGTCCCCCTTAATATCCATACCAGACCTGAAGGGCCTGGTTATTGAATTTGGGGGGACCCCTACGCTTTTTTTTTTTCTGCAAAATGACACTTTGTCATTCGAATTCATTCGTTATATCTGCTATAATAATTTCGTTCAAATTAGTTGAAATTCGATATTGGTAGTTGGATTTACTAACGATTCGTAACTATTCATAACGATTCGTAACTATTCATAACGATTCGTAACGATTCGTAACTTGAAATTGAAATTCGATATTTGTAGTTGGATTCGAATTGTTCTCTGTGTTATGAGAACCAACAATTCATTAGCCGCGTTAACGATTCGTAACGATTCGTAACGATTCGTAACTTTACTAACGATTCGTAAAAAAAAAATTCGTATTCCGTACGGAATTCGTAAAAAAAAAAATTCGTACTACAGATTCGTAAATTCGTACGAATTTCGAAAAATTCGTACGAATTACGAATTCGTACGAAACGAATCGCACATGTCTAAAAGTGATCTTATTATTTACAGTTAATGAGATGCTGGTTTTGCTTGTTTGAAGCTTGGCAAATGGCCAAATTAAATTGGTGTCGAATAGAACCTCAGGCATCAGCTGGAAGTGAATTTTTTAGCAGCGTCCCTACTACCACTACCATCCGCTGGCTTTAATGAGTCATCCCTGCCCATCCCATTCAACTGTCACGTTACTGACAGCAGAATAAGTATACAAAGGGGTAGGGATTGTGTTAAAAAAAAAATTGGCATGGACCCCCAAACTCTAATACCAGACCCTTCAGTCCCCTCCTGTTTGCTGAGGGCATGTGTTCTGGTATGGATTGGGGGGGGGGGGGGTCTTTTTATTTTAAACCTCAACATATGTTTATATATATATATATATATAAAAAAAAGAAGCTAGAAATGTTGTGTAGACTACATAGACAGCATTTCAGCAGTAGGAGTAGGCTGCATTTTAACACACACAAAACATGCAATTTTTTTTTTTTACAACTGTGCGCAGAATGTTTTTACTTTTTAGCATTATAAACGACATCCCTCTTAGCTTTGGAGTGTAAAAAATAATGTAAAGCTTAGAACTTTCACATTAAAGTGGAAGGAATATGGTACAAAGTGCATGGGCGTAAACATAATTAATGTCCGGGAAGCCTTATTTGCTAAACCACTTACCTTATGCAACTTTTGAAGACAAAAAAACCCCAAACTAAACTGTACATTTTTCAATTTTCAAAGGAAGGAATATTATAAAGTATGCCAGTATTATACAGTTTTTCGGCAATCTCTGTACTTAATCCTTACACATTAATTAAAGAAATTTATTTGGCTGCATTTTGAAGCAACACCTTGCAAATTTTATTTAAAGGGGGATTCCACCCTAAAGTGGAACTCCCGATTTTCGGAACCCCCCCCCCCTCCGGTGTCACATTTGGCACCTTTCAGGGGGGAGGGGGGTGCAGATACCTGTCTAAGACAGGTATCTGCACCCACTTCCGGGCATAAACTCCCACCGGAGTTTACGTCACTTCCTGTCCCGGCGCGCTGTCTGCCGGGACACACACGTGTCCCGGCAGACAGCTCTGAAGATTCTCATTGCGCCGCGCAACTCGCGCATGCGCAGTAGGGAATCGGGAAGTGAAGCCACTTCCTGATTCCCTCACCGAGAATGGCGCCGGCTACAGCAGAGAGCCGAGCGAGCGATCGGCCTCTGCTGCCGACACCGCTGGACCCTGGAACAGGTAAGTGTCCATTTTTTAAAAGTCAGCTGCTGCAGTATTTGTAGCTGCTGGCTTTTAAAAAAAAAATTTTCAGTACAGTCCCGCTTTAAAACATCAACATTAGAGTGCATCATTTAACCAACAACAAGTCAGTAAAATATTTTACATACTCCATGCACAGTATGTAAGTACTTTTCCGGAATGCAATTTAATGTGGAGAGACCAGGCAGGTTTTAATGAAGAAATTACTGCTAAACTACAGTATTTGAGAGCGAGAATTGTTGCAAATATTTTTTGATTTAGCATTGTGAAACTCTGTGCTCAGTGAAATTAAATCAAACCTAAAAAAATTAAATAGTGGTAGGGAAACTGCACTCACTTATGCCAGATAATGAATCTCATCTGAAAAATCTGTATTGAAGGATTTTCACAGATACTTAAAGTGTTACTAAACCCAGGACCCTGGATTCACTATAACTGGTCTCCCATAGTACACAGAACATGGAAATGCATTCGTTTTAGTAAATATAAACTGCTAAATACATTTTCTCATCAGCAGTTAGGGCAGTCTTGTGACTTTAATCAGTGTCTGGTTAAAGCTTGTAGGAGGTGTTTTCATTCTCCCCAAATTGACCTATGAGGCTGCAAGACCCCTGACCCTCCATCTGGACAGTGCTGATTGGCCATGTGCTGATCACATGCAACCCCCCCCAAGAAAAGAACTCTCTAGCAATACACTCCAAACTGAGCATGTGCAGCTTGCCCTTAAGGCTCTGTACTATCAGGAGATGGATTGGGAACAGTGGAAAAGGTGAGGATCAGAGAAGACTGGATCAAACAGTCTTTTTACACAATGCTGAGGATTATTTCCTTAAGTTCCACAGTGAGTATAACAAGCATGCTTTACTGCATATACAGACTGATTTTACTGTTGTGGGTTTAGTAACACTTTAATTAACACAAATATATTCTTTAAAATTCAAATTTATTGTTAAAATATTTGAACAATATAAAGTGAAAGTATGGACCAAACTTAGACTTTCTGTGGTAGGGAGCCAACCAACCTTAAAAAAATTATTTTTATACCACAACTATTGTATATACTACACAATTCTCCCATAGTTGTTCCCCTCAAAATGTTCAGTCATCAACTCCACCTTTCATGCGCTTATATGGCAAACTAAACCCTTGAGAATTAAGCTAGAACAACTTCAGAGACCAAAGGAGAGTGGTGGTCTGGCATAGCCCAACCCCTGGCTATATTATGTGGCAGCCCAGCTACACCATATAGCTAGAGCTATGCACCAGACCAGCAGTAACTCTGATACAATGAACCATATCCTGCACCACGTGACAGGGGTGGAGGATGTCACAATGGGTCTGGAAACTCTATCCCACAGCAAATCTAATAAGCTTTTCCCCACATCTATTCTCATGCAGAAGATATGGAACAAGGTGAGGCAAATGCAGGAGGTTACAGGGTTCACTAGGTATAGCCCAATATGGGAAAATTCATATTATGGGGAGTTGAAGGTGCCGCCATATGGGTCCAATTGGTGACATTATGGTTTTATGCTTTTATCCCATGTCTTTGAAAATGGTAAACTGTGCTCCTTCACTACTCTACAATCTAAATTCCAGCTTCCGCTGACTATGTACTTCTACTAAATCCAACTCCAACATGCGGTTAATGTGCAAACTGGTTCTGCTATTTGGGTGCAGTCTCTGTCACCTATTTTTAACTATATGTATGAGGTAGAGGTATAGAAGGGCTTCATATCACGATCCTATTACATGTTACTGCTCATCTTCCTGAAGGATTTCCCTTCGAGGACTGAGGCCAGATGGGAGCGTGATGTGGTGGGGGGGGGGGGGCATTTGAGGAGGAACAGTGGGAAGAGGCTCTACAGGCTATACAAATGTGTTCACTCAACAATACACAACGACTGTCACAGTTGTACATCCTTCTCAGGGTTCACCTTACTCCAGAAAGACTCTACAAAATGGGAGTGAGAGAGGACTCTATATGTGCTAGATGTTCTAGGGACCATAGTGACCTTACCCACCTATTATGGAGATGCCCCAAACTATACCTCTACAAGGGGAAAGTCCTGGATACCCTAAACAAGGTATTCCAAATCACTGTTAGATGGGACCTCAATCCTTGGCTTTTGGGTATCTTGGATGACCTGCCGGTAGAGGATGTCGATAAACAGGCATTGGCCGGGGCTTTGTTCTAGGCCAGAAAATTAATTCTCTGACACTGGAAATCCACTGATCCTCTCTCATGAAAAGAATGGGTGGTTGCAATGGGGGGACACACTACGTCTAGAGAAAAACATCTTTCAGCATAGGGGAAGCCAGAACAAATTTCAAGCAGTGTGGTCTCCGTGGCTGGACACGCCTGGTCTGTCACCTGTTGATTTAATTTTGGACAGGATTTTGTGAATATAGTCACTTGTGTGATATAGCTGTGATTGTGTTATGGGCTGTACAAGTACAAACTGGTACCTAAAACTGACTATGTAGATGAATGGGTACGGTAGGGAAATTGTTAGTATACTAAATTGTGATACCTTTAAGTACGTTGCATCCCTTTTTTGTGATGTGTACATCTAATTTGTATCTGTAATCTTTTTTAATAAAATACTTTGAGTTAAAAAAAAAAAATATTTGAACAATAAATGGAGATTTTAAATAATATATTTGTGTCCATAGTACCTGTAAAAATCCTTTTTTTTTAGATTCAGGGCTTGTTCATACTGTTTGTATGCTAAATGAACTGTTTTGGCAAGTGGATAGCTGTCAGTTTTTTTTTTTTTTTGCATGCTTCAATGCATTAGACTGTTCACTTTTTTCCTTTTGTTCTTTACTTTATTTAAAGTGTCACTAAGGGACCTTCATGCCTGTGTAAATCAACATAGTCCGTTGCTGTGCAGTGAAATGCAGTGTCTCAGTGCCAGTGTTGCCAACTGGCAGTATTCTTACTGGCAGCCACTAAAAAACAGTAAATGCCAGTGACAGGAAAAGGTTGCTAGTAAATGATATGGCTGTGACGCTCAGCTCGGGACTGCCTGCGGGCATTTCCGGTTTGGAGCTGACCGAGACCATCCAAGTCTGCTACAGTGTGTGCAGGCGGCGCCAGAGGGATGCAGAGCCTGAGCATGTCGCGTGATGTCATGGTGCAAGGGAGCTAAGTGGAGCATCTGTAGCCTCATGTGCGGGTTTGCAGGACAGGAGCAAGACGAGTCTGCAGTGGAACTGTCATTAATGTTTGGACTGGAGTGAACTGAAGGGACCACCTGGCTTGGAGAGAGAATGGCACTGTGACTCACGAGGGAATGTGTAATGTCGGTGAGGTGTCATCATCATCTGTGCTGCTGCACACTGCTGTCACTGTGAAAGCAAATTTTATGTGTGTGTCCATTCTAATTTCTTGCCCTCCTGAGTCCTGTCCCTGAGCTACTTACTTAATATATCGAAAATAAAATAAGAAATATGTTTTTTGCCTTAAAGCGGAGTTCCACCCAAAAGTGGAACTTCCGCTCATTTGTTTCCTCTCCCACTCCGGTGCCACAATTGGCACCTTTCGGGGAGAGGTGGGACAGGATACCTGTCTTTGACAGGTATCCTGTTCCCACCTCTGGGAATCCGGGCCGTGGCCTGTGACATCACTGTGGGGCTCCCTCCTCCTCCCTCATCCTCTCCCTGTCACTTGGCCAGTAGGAGAGAGGAGCGTGGCCTCGCGCTAGCGCAGCAGGGTTCCCGGCGTGAAGCCGTAAGGCTACACTGCCGGGTACCCTTACCCACAATGGCGGCGGCAGCACTCGACAGCTGATGGAAACATCAGCTGCGGTGCCGACATCGCTGTACTCCAGGACAGGTAAGTGTCCTATTATTATTATATTATTATTTTTTAATTTTTTTGGGGCGCAACACCGCTTTAATATCTACCTTAACATTGTTAATAGCATAATATACTTGTTTGTAGCCTAAATACTGAAATTTGCACTTAAAACTGTAATTTTGTAACTTTTGGAAATGCCAGTAAAAACTTGGCTATGCCAAGAATATTTTGGGCGTCGTGTCAGTAAATTTCAATCTGGTAGATTGATAAATGTTACATGTCTGCATTTTACTGCAGCTCATTGCACTGCACTTCCTGGCTGTGTTGCAGTATGGATGGGGCACTTAGAAAACAATTGTTTTCTTTGTGCCCTAGTGGTAACTGCCATTCAAATGTAAAAATTGCCCTTATAAATAGACCGCTATGTATTTTATCACGTCCAAGCATTTTGCTTATGTTTCAAAACTCTGAAAAAGGCACGACAACGCATCTATGAGAATGCAAACGTTGTGTTTTCTTGATATACTGTATATACATCAAAGAAAATCTTACCGGAGAGAAACATGGAGGCTGGTACTGCAAATTAACCACTTGTTCCATTAATTTAGCGATCAATTTCTACTCCCAGAGGCCAATCATTGGCAATTTTAGCAGCGTGACTGAGATAGAAAAAATCTCTTGTGTAGCTGAGGTGACTGCCAACATTCAAAAGATTAAAGCTGCCTATGTGGCTTAGCCCTTAGAATGCCAAGGGGAGTTATTTGTGGCCTCTTTATTCTCTCAGTCGTTCTGGTCCAACACTATTTAGTACTGAAAATAAAGCATGGACATTCTACCCAATGTTTGCATAGCCTGTGCTATCTGTAACTAGAAACCCCATAGGAGGAATTAGACTAATTTGCTCTAGGGAACACATGCTACACCATTGTACAATGATTATGATAACATATTTGGGCCTCATGCCTGCATAGCAAAGTATAAGACATGAAATTGGGAACACATTGTGGCATATTTTGACATATCTTCATGTATATTTGTTAGTATCTATTTAACACTACAATTTTTAACACCTAAGCCTGTCTACTTTGAATTGAGGTCTGACCACCATTTGTTAATTAGGTTCACATGGCAATAATCTTAACCATTAGCTAACTAGGCTACATTTAGAGCAGGTGACCTAGAGGTTAAAAATACTGTGCTCTGAGACTTGCAAGCTTTGCAGCTCCGGTTTGATTGTTTATGAGTTTTCCAATTCAGCTTAAACTTTGGCTAACATCTGTAACTAATTTAACTGTATACAGGAATTACAAACTACTGCATCTTTATGGGAGTACATACATTTATCCTGCATATGTTCAGTAGTTGGTAATTAGCTTGCAGTGTTCTAAACAAAGAGAAAGAAACAGAGATTAATATACATATTATGTAGGCAGATGAATTGATTACCTTTGACATACACGTATGAATTAATTACCTTTGAAAAATATACTGTATGTAAACTTATACTTTGGAAGGTGGTATGGCAATCCACAAGAGTAAATATAATGTGCAAGGGGGATTCAATGAGAGGTACCATACAGTAACCCAAATGAACAGTACGACTGTACTGAACTTCAATCAGATAAATGCGGGAACTTTTGTTCACTGATAGAGCATATCCTAAATATAAAAACAAAAGTGGGTGTTAAAAATAGATTTGCTGATAGCTACTGAAAAAAGTGATATATTGGTATAAGTTTCTACATACCTCTGAGTAGCAAAACCCTTTGGAAGACCTCCCAAGATTTTTTGATTTCAGTGGTTTGATTTTGGATATTTGGTCCTGTTATGGAGAGGAGCTGCTTCCTTCCTTTCCCTTATGCCCCCCCCCTATTTTCCTCCTTTTTTCCCCCTTTCTTTCACCAATCCCCCCCCCGGTTCGGTTCACGCCAGAACTCTCGAACATTGCAAAAGTTCGAACTTCAAACCCTATTGAAGTCTATGGCAATGGTTCTCAACCTCATTTCTCAAGTACCCCCAACGGGCCATGTTTTGGGAACTTCCCTTAGATAAAATAGCTCTTATCAATACCATATCATTGGTATTGATTTAAAGCAGCTGTGCAAAGTAAAGGAAAACCTGAAAACATGGACTGTTGGGGGTTCTTGAGGACCGAGGTTGAAAACCACTAGTCTATGGTACCCGAACTTGAGAACATTGTGCCAATTTTAAAGGTTTATAAGCAAGTTATTGGATTAGAAAGTTTAGAGGCTACCTTTTATTACCATCTACAACTGCATTGTGGCATTATTTATATGTGCATGTATATATATGAATTCTAATGGGATATTAACCAATATTATGAATTTTTGCTTTGTACCTTGCTATATACAGATTTATATGAATAAATACGGTTCTATATACTGATCATTGTATTCTTTTGCAGCCGCATGCTTCATTCAAAGTCCCGCCCCCTTATCACTTTTTACTAGCTTTCATCGCGGGTGGAGCTTTTTTTTTTCGGGTCCGGCGGTGGTGTTGTGATTGACAATGGATCTACATGGGGGGACATTGTTTTTTTATTTTTAATAAACGAATTGTCAAAAACTGTGTCTGTGTTTTTTTTTCTTTTTGCCACTTTTTTTTGGTAAAAGGTAGGGGTACAATGTTAAAGGGGGCTTCCCGATTCTGATAAGCCCCCTGCCCACAGACCCCCACAACCACTGCCCAGGGTTGTGGGGAAGAGTCTCTTGTCCCCATCAACATGGGGACAAGGTGCTTTGGGGTGGGGGGGCAGAGCTCCCCACCGCCCCAAAGCACCCCCTTATGTTGAGGGCATGTGGACTGGTATGGTTCAGGAGGGGGGCGCTCGCTCGTCCACCCCTTTTCCTCAGCCAGGCTGAATGCTCATATAAGGGTCTGGTACAGATTTTGAGGGGGATCCCATGCCGTTTTTTTAACATTTATCTATTATCAGCAATGTTTTTTTTTTCATCCAGCTGTCAGCGATGATGACTCATCCATTGTAATGTACGCAGTGGCCGACTTCCTGGCCCGTTTCTTAACAACCAGCTATTCACTGTGCCCAATCAGGGCATAGAATGCGCTGCGCAGCATGCAGTGCATTGTGTGACGCTCAGCAGGTGAACATCCTGCCTAGTGCCCTGCAAATTCGGGTTTTCGCCGAAAGCGTGAACAGGCGTTGTTCAAGCCCAAATTTTGCACGGCTTGAACTGTTTGCCCAACACTATTGTTTACCATTATTGCACTGGATATATCTTGTTGTTCATCAACCATACTCTGTAACCCTATACACCTGAGTTATTCATTAATCTTTGTATCCTTGGTATTGATAAAAACTCCTAAATAAAGAATTTGCAAAAACAATAGATTCTGACATACAGAAACTTTAGGGGCAAATCCACACTTTGCATTGTGTTGACCCATGTGTTTTTGGTTATTGAGGTGTGCTGATTTTAGGCAGCCCTGTCATTTAGAATGGTAGGCAGTGCACCTCAATGCACTAAAAAAACTTGCTTGTACCATATTTTTAGTCCATCACAACACAATGCATGGTTCACATTTGTGTGAATTGGGTCCTAAAAATACACATGAAAATCTGATTGTATAATCGCCTTGCTAAAAAAAAAAAGCTAACAAGCCTAAAATACAGGTACCTGCACATACATGCAAAAGCCTGCAGTCTATACTGCTATGCCTGATTTCTGAGCAATTACTGAATGAGAACAAAAATGGGGTGGGACTTTACATGTACCTCGCAGGGTCTAATAAATACACATACCAAATTAGGCTTAACAAATAAACAAATCTTTAATTTACATAGACAAATGGTTAGCTTTAAAAAAAGTTGAATACAACTGGTTAAAACCACAGTTACTGTAAAGCCCCATACACACGGTCGGACAATCCGCGGACCAGGTCCGTCGGACCATGTCCGTCATACTTTGTCCGATGTTGGTTTTGCGTATACACGGTCGGACAAAGTTGTCGGAAAATCCGATCATTCTGAACGCGGTGACGTTTGTTGCCTACGACGGGACTACGTAGAGGCTAGTAGCCAATAGCTTTGGTCTTGTAATGTGATCTGAGCATGCGTACACACGATCGGATTTGGTGTGATCGGACCGTGTTGACGGCAAATCTTTCCAGCAGGAGATAAGACTTTGTCCGTCGGTCAAACCGACGAACACTGTCCGATGGTGCATACACACGGTCTGACTTTTCAACAACCTTGTCCGATCGGACAGAATCCATGAAAAAGTCCGACCGTGTGTATGGGGCTTAAGTCTATCCAGGGTGTGCTGGTCCTGGCTGAATAAATGAGAAAACTGGCCTACACGTTTCACGGGGAACCCCGCTTCATCAGGACCTTAGATTGGAGCAAATTTGTACATATACTGCAAAGATACATACACTACAGCCTGTCATGGGCAAAGAGATTGGGCAGGGAGGACAAATTATCTCAAGTAAAATATAAGTATAAACATAAACTGTATTCTAACCTCTCTATTCATACCTAGAAACTACCAAGAAGACTGCTGATTCACCTGTGTGGTTTTTGTCAGCCGGTCCGATGGAGGAGAAGCCTGGGGAGCCTGTGGGGATTAACTCTGTATCCCCCCAAAGAGAAAACAGACACCTATGTGATGATGGTAATAAAGTAAACTTAGTGGTGATATCAAAGACATGGGGGCTAGAGAAGGAAGAGAAGGAAGGGGTGGGGGGAGGGAAGGGGAGGAAAAGGGAAAAGGAAGGAAGGGAGAGGGGAAGGGGGAGAGGGGGGAAGGGGGAAAAGGAAGGGGAAAAGGAAAAGGGGGGAGAAACAGAAAAGGGAGGGGAGGTAAAGAAGGGGGGAGGGGATAAAAGAAAAAAGTGGGGGGGGGGGGGGGGTGGGGAGCAAGAAAATATTACCTTAAATTATCAAAAGTGGCCAGAACTGGGTCAAAAGACTTTTCTACTCTTTCCCTTACCCCCACTTTCCCCTCTCTCACTCCCCCCTCCACCCCCTTTTTACTTTGCCCTTTTTTCCTTCCAGTCCCTATTTGGTTTTCCCGTTTCCCTTCCCTTCCCTCTCCCCTCTCTTCCTCCCTTTCTTTCTTTTCTCTCCCTTCTTTCTTTCTCTCCACTAGTCTTTCCCATTCCCCTCTCTCTCCCCCCTTCTTTACCTCCCCTCCCTATTCTGTTTCTTCTCCTCCTTTCCCCCCTTCCCCCCTCTCCTCCTCCCTCCTTCCCTCTCTCTCCCTTTACCTCCCCTTCCCTTCTCCCACCCCTTCCTTCTTTTCCTTCCCTAGCCCCCATGTCTCTGATATCACCACTAAGTTTACTTTATTACCATCGTCACATAGGAGTCACTTTTCTCTTTGGGGGGGGGGGGACACAGAGTTAATCCCCACAGGCTCCCCAGGCTTCTCGTCCACTGGACCGGTTGACAAAAACTACACAGGTGAATCAGCAGTCTTCTTGGTAGTTTTCTAGGTATGATTATAGATGTTAGAATACAGTTTATGTTTATACATATATTTTACTTGAGAGATTTTACTTGTCGTCCCTGCCCACTCTCTTTACCCATGAGAGGCTGTGGTGTATGTAACAAGTTCTATTAGGATACCAGTACACAAATTTAAAGCAACATGACTCCGTATATTGAAGGTTTTTAATGTTTAAATATTTCTTGATAATATAATTATTTGCTAATGTTTATACAGTATACGTTATTTGTCAATAATATGTTTGTATAGCTTTGCAAATTTGTGCTCTAATCTAAGGCCTCCCCGCGAAATGCTTAGGCCAGTTTTGCCTCGATTCTTCAGCCAGGACCAGCACACCCTGGATAGATGTACTTTTTTAAAGCTAACCATTTGTATATGGAAATTAAAGATTTGTTAATTTTTTAAGCCTATTTGGTATGTGTATTTATTAGACCCTGCAAGGTTCATGTACAGTCCCACCCCATTTTTGTTCTCATTCAGTAATTGTTTTATATGGGATGGAACCTTTGTAGGGTCATAATTGCCTCACATTCATCCCTCATACTCTTCTAACTTATTTCTGAGCAGTTTCTATTGCTAATTTCTGGGCTGTTGTAAATGACAAAGCCAATGTCATTGATCTAATATGGCCATGATCTTGCAGTTTGGCACATTGATCTCAATGGGCAAGTTTCAGAGGTGGTGCCAGCACGCTCCCAAAGTGACAGCATGTGTACAGCCCTGCCAGGCTGTAATGAGTTCCAGTGGGAAGAGCACTTAGTGTAGGTGCAGTTGATTGGGCGTCAGTGGCTGGGAGTGACAGCTTCCTCCCAGGTTCCACCCAAACTTAAGCTGATCCTTAACGTCTATACTTCCTGTTGCAATAACTTACCTTCCTGTACATTTCTATTGACCCATCACAGCGATGAGTGTCTTCTCTGGCCAGTAAGAATTTCAATGAGCCATGATAAGTTGCCCAGTAAAGGGCACTGCTATCTCCTAACTGCCTTCACAGAAAACATTTTA
This sequence comes from Lithobates sylvaticus, assembly GCA_028564925.1. Classification (NCBI taxonomy): domain Eukaryota; kingdom Metazoa; phylum Chordata; class Amphibia; order Anura; family Ranidae; genus Lithobates; species Lithobates sylvaticus. Next base: position 566,979,420 of record CM053026.1, on the reverse strand, counting down.
GCAGCATATTTTAAATTTTAATAACAGAGTGCTTTAGGTTGGCCGTAGATGGCCAAATATCTCCCAAAGTACAATTGCGTGAGGCAATATCTTGCTGTCTTTGCATGCCGTGAACATGTGTCAAGATCTTCTGCAATCCTTGCCTGATACTGAAAGCAGGACATATGAAGTACTTTGGATACTTCAATCTTTGACGTAATAAAGTGCTGGATTGGGGCACACTCATAAGGAGATTTTGGACAAGTGGGAAAATCCCCCTGTACAATAAAAAGCATCTCTGATGTACCTGAGGTGGGGGTTTGGCTTTAGGAGATGGAAATACTGTAAGTGAATGTGTCACAACCACACTGGGCACTGAATAAGGAATATACAGGTTATATGCACAGTGCTGTAGTGGTTAGCACTTTCACCTAGCAGAAAAAAGGGTCGCTGGTTCGAATCCCGCCCATGACACCATCTGCCTGGAGTTTGCATGTTCTCCCTGTGCCTGCGTGGGTTTCCCCCCGGGTACTCCGGTTTCCTCCCACACTCTAAATACATGCTGGTAGGTTAATCAGATCCTGTCTAAATTGGCCCTAGTATGTATGAATGTGTGTTAGGGGCCTTAGGTTGTAAGCTCCTTGAGGGTAGGGACTGATGTGAATGTACAATGTATATCTAAAGTGCTGCGTAAATTGACGGCGCTATATAAGTACCTGAAATAAATAAATAAAAAACATGCCCTGCCTTTGGATATTATGGAAAATATCACAGATGAACTCTGTGTAGTTGCGAAAGTTCAACAATAATTCAATCTCATAGGAATGCATGAAACATGCTTAATAAGCAAATAACAGTAATGGGATAATGGGAAATAAGTCTCAATTTCTCATTAAATCAGAGTTTGTATCCTTATCTAGGGTCTTGAATGATATTCTAATTTTCTATGTTGACAGGCTGATTAGGTACTTGGAACATGTTGACCATTGCCTACTCTTGTTTGCTGCAATACCAAAGCTGCTCATTTAGATCCATGCAAACCCTCACACACTTACATCTCCAGGTATGAATTGTTAATGGGACATGTTGTTCAGTTTCCAGTGTGTTTTACTCAAATATCACTCGTACCAAGCTGTTAAATTCCTACCTACCCCCTGAGTGATGGGAGCTGTAAAGAATAGACTGCTAGAAATGTCATTTGCATGTAATAACACTCACCTAAAAGTGACAGTAAAGCAATACCAGCTGTGAAATCTGTAACGCAATCATCATTGCACTTACCCAGGGATGCAAAGCTAACCTCCCTTCGATGTGGCTTAAGTGGGGGGTTAGAATAACAGTGCCAAGTAGAAAGGAGACCTGGCCACAAATCTGTGACAGTGCCTAATTGTTTCTTGCTGTTACTGTTTCTGCCAAATTTCATTCAGTTTTCCAGGACAGCTACACAATATTCACTTTTGTCTGTTGTAATGCAGCACATTAATTCATGTGATTTGTAGTGGAAGACTGACATACCATGTATGAATATATAATGTATTTAATGGTTTGTTAAAACCAGAACGATCATTTTAAACGATTAAACGCCAGTGGAATTGGTTTTAAGATATTCTTTATGTATGCAACCATACAGGTAAAACATTATCTACATTTATTGGTAAAATACTTGAGAATGTTTCACCAAGTTACATATTTAATATTCAGATTACTAAAGCACTGCTCGTGATGCTTTCTGTAATCTGAATATGTTAGTAGTGCATAGGGGGAAGTAGGGAATCCAGGCCAATATAAGAGAAGTTAGGAAAAAAGGGATAATTAGGCTGCATTATTTTGTCCAGGAAAATGTTACAGGTATGTTTTTGCTAGATTACATAAAATATAACAAATGTCAGTTCATTAAACAAGATGCATTGACTGAGAAGTTTGTTATTGCATTCTAGAATACCCTTAAAGTGGTTGTAAACCCCATTTATGAAATCTGACCTAGGCACACATATCTGTAGTGTTTTCTTATCTCTCTCCAAAGCCCTAAGTCATTTGTCTTTCTGCTGCTCTGTTCCTCTGTGCGTGATAACTTCTGACAAGTTCTCCGACACAGGAGATAAAAGTAGCTGCAAATTTGTATCAGGGAGGGAGTTTAGAGATAGATAAGCAGAGAGCTTGTCTATTCAGACTACAGCTCTGCAAGTTTCTTTGTTACTCTTCCTATGTGGAGTGGGGGTGTGTGCCTTTCCACCAATCAGCTCACATACAGTGTATGCCCAGACTCCCCTCCCACTGCTGAATGAGGAAACACGAATTGTAACATGATGTGCACTTTCTAAAGAGTGTAAAAAGCAGAAGACAGCAGATATACATGTACAACTTATGTAGGGAGATTTGTTTCATCTCTGTGTATCATCTGAGGCTGTTCACTTCACTGGGTTTATGTGAAAAAAAAGTATAGACATTCATTCTGAGAATTTGCATATACATTAATTCCATGCCAATTAGGCAAACAAGAGATACAATGTAATAATGTAATGTAATAATTGTAGAGCACGCTAGAGGGAATTAGCAAATACATGTAACTGATGGTCTCTGTGCATGTTGAACATTCAAACACTTCCACATTTTTATTGAAAGTTTAAAAAAATCCAGTGTGATCATCTGGCTTTGCAGTGAAATGCACTTGTGCAAAGCAAACAAGCATTTCAATAAACCCTATGTCTCAAGCTATTAGACCAAAAAGACTGCACTTATATGGGCATTTGCCAACTTGTTCAGAGGCACCAGAGTGTGAAATCATGTTGCTTGCTGTGTTACACTAAGCATGGTGTGCAGTATACTTTTCTCTTTTTATGGTATGTAGACGTACATCAAAATCTTTCTTGCCTCTGAAGCCCGATCCCTATTCGGATCGTGCTCCAGAGGCTACTGACAGACGATGGAGAAGCGATGCAATGCTTCCTCACCACCTTTTTTAACCCCATTTTTGCTGACAAACGGGCTGCAACCCCGTGCATTGCACGAGTTTGCGGGGTGTTTGAAGGCGCTTCCCCATTACTTGAATGTGTAGCTTTCAGTGGGCCTGCTGCCTGCCGATTGCTACATGTTGGGTTAACTTTGCCACAGGCATGAAGCATCGCAGCTTCAGCATGAAAGCATACCTGTCTGCTGCCTATTGTGACTTAAGTGGGGTGGTGGGCAGGTGGCAAACATGGCTCAACTGTACATTTTTGTCCCCCCACTCAACTGCAAGTCTAAATAAAGCCTTACGGTCTCCTTTAATTATAACAGTACATACTTCTTCATATGATCTTAATCCTACATGAGATGTACATGTAAAATCCCTAACAGCAGTCAGATTGACCAAATATCACATTATTTAATTGG